>CM056205.1:0-657500 GCA_029692085.1 Gymnothorax javanicus
GAAAATGAATTCCATTCAATTGAGGAGCATCAGCAGAAGCTCCCACTGTTGATTCCCCTCTGGTATTAAATCCCCAATTAGTAAAGGTAACAATCTGAGTAAGCACCAGGTCTGTGCTGCTGACTGCCACATGGCTTTATCAACATTTTCAAGATTATGTCTACTCAGCAGGGAAGGCTTGTTCACCCTGTCTGAAAAACCGTAATCAAAGCTGGTAAGTCTATAATTGAGCTGATCTAGACTCATAACTTTTTGATCAATCAGCGCATTCAAGACCAGCTTGATTTCATACGGTCCAACACCCTCCAAAATGTCATGCAGTATATCGGGTGCAATATTGTGGGTGACATAATAAAATGACAATTGGTTCAGTCCTGTCATGGATGGATTTGCTAGATCTAAGTCTCTCTGATGGGTAATGACAGTGCGTGTAAGCTCAGGTTCCAAAACAGTCTGGACTTGCTGTGTCTCTCTGTGTACTTTGCACCACCTGCACACATGGTTGCCGGAAAAGCTCTCATTGTACCCCAGCATAGCATTGAGTCCTAGATTATCCACCAACATCTGAACAACCGTGAACTTCACCGCACCCCTATACTCATCTGTGTTCAGCACAATTCCCTCTTGCTCTAAATGTTGGATCTCATCGACAATGGGCCACAATACAGCATCAATACCGTTCTGTTTTGCGTCATCTGATTTGTAAACTGCTAATAGAAACAGTGACCGCAAATTAGACAGTAAGTCGCTTGGCAGGCTTTTGATTGCAAAGTATATAAATCCTAATTTATGTGTGCCTGTTTTTGAATCTAATAGATTGACAGTTTTACAGTTGTCGGCATATAGTATAAGAGGGATGGAAAACACTTGAGAAGAGAGGATGACTTCTACAGTACTCTCCATCATATAGATCCTGCAGGACATCCCTCTTTTGATGCTGCCAATCAATTATAGAATTCATAATTCTGGATATTCCAAGCAACTTTGTTAGAAGGGGCTGGAGAGGGACATGTTGGAATGTGTCCTTCACAGCCACCTCTCTTACAGTACCTGTTTCACCATCTGTCCTCTGAACATGTGACCATCCCTGGAATTCCTCCTCAATTGGCTCAATAAAATGGCCTGACTTTGTGAAATATTGGATCTGTTTAAAATCACTTTCAAGGCCTTTAAAGGGCTGATGGGACATTAAAAAGTCCTGATTGAGAGCTTCAATTTCAGGGTCCTGCCCATGGCCAAACTTGGCAAAAATGGTTTTGGCTTGTTATGTTTTAACAATGGTCGTCAATTAACTCTGAGGTGTAGTGTACGACGCTGTTCACTGACGACAGTGTGTTAGCCGACGATTTGAGGTTTGTCAGAAACATGGCTACTCTGTCTTGCAACCCCTTACTATCAATGATGTCTTCTCCACCCCCCTCTGCTGCATCCTGTGTTGCTGTTTCAGCCTCATGATGGCTGACATTCATCATTTGGACATCATTATCATTTTCTTTAGGGCATTCATCAGTCTGGTCATTGCCACTATGGCTAAGGAGATGTCTCCTGTAGGACCTTATGTAGGAAAATGTCCGGCCAAAGCCATTTTCACAGCACTGAAAGTACTTAGATGATGCATTGACATTATGGACTGCCCTAAGGTGCCTAAAGATGCCCTCCACTCTAGCTTTACATTTAAAGCAAACACAGGCCATTTTCAGTTCTCACAACAAATTCTCTGAATTTTTTTTGAAACTTGAGTCTCAAGCCGACCCTAGGTACAAGGCTGCAATCGTTGCCTCGTCTAAAAGCAGGAAACTCTCCTGATCGACAGCCTTATCTGAAAAGAAAACAGAAAATATACATTTAGTGTTTTTTACAAAGATAACAAACTTCATCACACAGACACAGAGACAGGGTGGTAGTGAGGGGAGGTTGGGGCACTCTGGCAGGACTTTGTAATGTTATATAAGCCCTTTAAGGGGCTTGAGAGTGACTTTAAACAGATACAGTACTTTACAAAGTCAGGCCATTTTCTTCAGTCAATATCGGAGCAATTAAACGGATGCAGTATTTCACAAAGTCAGGCCATTTTATTCAACCAGTATAGGAGCAATCTCAACTCAATGCCATTCTGAGGTACAATGAAACCTTCTCTGGCAACCATGAGCCAGCAGATGTTGAATTAGAGTAAAAACACTGTGCACCTGTCTTGCCATAAATCTGACAATTATTAGTTATGTATTTATTTCCTGTCTGCTATGAATGACTTGGATATATTATACAGAAAGCTTATTTGTCAATTATTTAAAATATTCACATCTGCTGGATATCGAATGTATAACTGCATGTTTAACATCATCAGAGACTGACGCCTCTGATTGGACTGTTACTCCTTTTGGGTTCATGCATTTGAAATACTGTGACAGCTCCAGATTTAATGCGTGAAAACGAGTGCTGACTGACTCCCCAGAGGATAAATGCATCTTATTAGAGATCTCAGGGCCCAATGGCCCAGTCAGCGCTGGTGACTGTAGAAAACCTCATGCCAATTGTTTAGCTTCTATAGTGGCAGAATGTCTGTCACTGTCAAAATCGTATTTCAGGGACCTACGATGGTGACCACAGGTGATGGGTAATCAAAATTTGACTCTGTTTAGGGAGGCATGGCCTTTAGTGACACACATTGTGTTATTCTATGCGTGCCACTAATTCACATATTCTTCACATAATGATCTTACATGTCAGGATGTTGTACATCTGAACAGAATGGAGTATCGTGTAGCCTACAATTTAATTGGGGATGCATGAGGATAAGGTAACTCATTTTTTAATGTTGACATATTCAACAATCTTAATAATAGGCCTATAATACAACAATATAAAATATTTACCTGCAAAAGTGTCAATCAGCTCTGGGAGTTGCCATTCTCTTAACTTTACTTTAACAAAGTCATCCATACTCAATTCCTATGGGGGAGAAGAAAAATATCTGTTAATATTCAATCAATGTAGGGAAGTGTATTTTTCAGTGTATCTATCATGTCAAAATACAATGAAGTTACTGTAATCTAGTACCATCTAATGGTCTTTTATAATACCTCATATCATAGTGAATTTGTCTCGTGATTTGCCTCAGAAACATGAATGGTCACTGGTTACCTGCACTATTTGTAGAGAAGCGCCCACAAAAATGTGTATAAAACCACTGTTTTTGTGTCACCCCCCTCAGAGAATTAGAAATATTCTCCAGTTGAATCTTAGTTATCATGCTACAACATTGGCCAACTAGCATTAATGCTATCATACTTGAAATGAGCTACACTTGCGCTAGCCTTATAGCATGCATGAATCATAATTAGCTAGAAATCATTGTTGCTAAATGGATTATCAGAGCTAAAATGCTCCTCATAACCAGCAATGCTAAGTGTGGATATTAGAACCTAGGTGTAGACTACCATGAATCAAGATCAAGTGAGCAAAAGTCTGCTGTTTGACTGCAATGTTGTAGTAATGGTGCCTTCACGTGCTATAGGAATTATGGTAAATATGAGTGACCAACATGAAAATTGCACATGAATCCTCTCTGATGTCATAATTTCCACTGGAGAACTGGGAGATAATTTTGATACACGAGTTGCCAAAATGAGAACCTTTCACCTTTTCAACATAGCGGGGAGCAAGAAAGGATTCATCGCGAATGGAAAATATTTTCATTCATTCATTTTTTTTTATTTGTTCCGCTCATGGCATTGGAGACAAAAAGAAATTCACAAAATATATTCAGCTCTGAGCAGTTTACATAACCCATGACGGAAAGGAGCAGGGAGAAGAAAATCTTATTTTACCTGCCCCTTATTCAAATATACAATCAGAAATAGAAAAGAAAAGATGGCCTGCCAATCACAGTTGCTTAGCAACCACTACGTATAGTTGTAAACAAACACAAAGGTCAAAACACAATAATTTACAATCTGAGAAACAAATTATCTAACACCATCATATTGTCTAATTATTCTTTCTTTATACATTTTCTTAAATCTAAAGATATTCATACAGCCCTTTAAATCATTTGGCAAGGAATTCCACAGTTTTACCCCAGTTACAGAGATACACATCTGCTTCAACGTAGTCCGTGCAAACGGATGCTTAATGTTAAATTTCCTTCTATGTTGCTCATCTCCTAAATGTAAAAACAAATAATTTCTGTATATTTTCTGGTAGTGTTAGGTTTTTTTGCCCGGTACACAACTAATAAAGTCTGCAGTTCAATTAAATCTTTAAATTTTAACAGCCCTGATTCAATAAACAGTGCATTTGTGTGTTCTCCTGGATGTACCTTAAAAATAATTCTCATTGCCTTTTTTCTGTAAAATAAATAATGATTCTAAATTACTCTTATATGTGTTGCCCCACACTTCAACACAGTAATGCAAATACGGCAAAATCAAAGAACAATACAAAATCCGCATTGACTTATAATCCAACAAATACTTTGCTTTGTTGAGCACAAAAACATTTTTAGATACTTTAGTTTTCACATGTGATACATGATATTTCCATGTCAATTTATCATCCATTATAACACCCAAAAATCTGATTTCAGACACTCTTTCTATACTTATTTCATCTATACACAGTGAAACATTCTCTTTTCTCCGATTTGCAAAAACCATAAATTTTGTTTTGTTCAAGTTTAGTGATAACTTATTGTCATCAAACCATTTTTTGAGCTTGACCATTTCATTTGCAATAGTTTCTGTCAACATACGCAAATTTTCTCCTGAACAAAAAAAAATTTGTGTCGTCAGCAAACAACACAAATCGTAATAATTTTGACGTGTCACAGATGTCATTAATATATAAAATAAAGAGTTTAGGTCCCAAAACCGAACCTTGTGGGACTCCACATTTAATCTTCATATGATCAGATGTAATACCAGCAAAATGTACATATTGTTGCCTATTATCCAAATAACTGCTGATCCAGTTCTGAGCTATTCCTCTTATACCATAAGTATGCAATTTAGATATGAGGATATTATGATCTATTGTATCAAAGGCTTTTTTAAATCAATGAAAACCCCTATTGTGTATTTCTTACTTTCTAATGCTGATGCAATTTCTTCCACTATGTTCATTAATGCTAATGATGTGGATCTGTTTGCCCAAAGCCATACTGACTGTCACTCAGTAATTTATTATTTTCAATAAAAGTATCAAATTTTTGTATGAACAGTTTTTCAAGTATTTTTTTTTTTTAAGCAAGGACACTGGCCTGTAATTATTAAAGCTGTGTTTATCTCCTGTTTTAAAAAGTGGAATAACCTTTGCTATCTTCATTCTGTCTGGAAATACCCCAGAACAAAAAGAAAGATTGAAAATATAACTTAACGGTTTACTTATACAATCAATAGTTTTTTTCACAATAATCATGTCAATCCCATCATTATCAGTTGACGTCTTATTTTTAGATAATGCAACAATAGATTTGATTTCAGTTTCACTCACTTCTCCAAGAAAGAAGGAGTGCAACACTTTGCTTTCTCCATGCCAGTTAGCCTCTATTTGCCCATCACCATGTTTTTTTATAGAATAGGCAAGATTAGGTCCGACATTTACAAAAAAAGCATTAAATTCGTTTTACCGCCTCATTCATATTTTTTCAACACTTGATTATTATCATTAATAAAATAACCAGGTTGGGCTATGGCTGCAGGTTTGTTCCCAATAATACCATTAAGAATTTTCCAAGTGTGTCTAATATCATTTCTATTATCAATTAATATTTTATTATAATATTCTTTTTTTGGCTAGTCTCATAATAGTTGTCAGCCTGTTTTTATATACCTTGTATTTCCTTTCAGCAATACTTGTTCTGAATTTTATAAAATCTCTATAAAGATTGTTTTTCTTTTTACAAGAATTTTGTAAGCCCTTTGTTATCCAAGGCTTTTTATGAAAATTGCATTTATGATTAATAATCTTTAATGGACACTGTTTATCATAAAGTGATAAGTAGGTATTCAAAAATGAATCATAAGCTGCATTTACATCTTCAACATAAACCCCTTTCCATTCTTCTTTCAGAAGCTCATTCCTAAACTGGTTTATTGCTTCATCACTTCTAACTCTAACATATCTTTTGAAACTCTGCATATCGTTTTTCTTTATATGACAATCATATATTACAAAAACAGGTAAATGATCACTTATGTCATTTATCATAAGCCCACTTTTAACAGTGTTCTCCAAAACATTAGTGAAAATATTATCGATTAGTGATGAGCAGTTAGAGGTGATTCTGCTGGGTTTTGTGATCAGTGGGTATAGCCCTCTGCTATATAGTGCATCTAGAAAGTCTGACGTTATTTTATGTTTAGATGCATTTTTGGAGGTCGATGTTGAAATCTCCACATATTATAAACGTTTTATTTTCTTTACACTTGCTAATTATTTCTTCTAAATGGTCTTTGAATACTTCCACACTTGACCCTGGTGTTCTGTATACACACGTCACAACAATATTTCTCATCTTTTCAATTTGTAATTTCCTTTATTAACCGTTATGCTACTGTTAGCTGTTCATTTTATTCACAATTTTAATGTGCTCTCTACTTACACTAAGTATCATATTTAATATAGGGCACTGGCGGCCCCAGCAGCTCCCGCCGTTTGCTCAGGTGAAATGTCTAAGTTTTTGTTGACGGACTGACGGACACACGGACGGAGCGCAATACCATAGCTCCCGCGCAGCTCGGGCAGCGGGAACTAAAAATGTTGTTACTGTTTGAGTTTACCTACCCTGAGCAGATGCTAGCTAGCAGTTGGGTTAGCCATTCATTTCGCCCCAACAACAAAAGCACTTGAACACAACGCTCTCGTGATTTCGAATTCACAAATGGAAAGCATCATTTTCCCCATAGCATGTTGAAGGCAGCATAAATAGGCTCCTTGCTAGCTGTTTGCTTAGCATCAGTGGTAGCGATCGGAGGGGGCAGAAACTTGGTTGCTTTCGGCTGTGTAAAGTTCTACAGGCTGTTCCATTAATGAAAATAATGACTCGGGAACGAATAACTAGCAAGCTCATGTTTCTGTCGAAGACAAAAGCAGTGTTCTAAAAACTGAGAAATGACAAACCTTAAACATTTCCAAAATTGGTCTCCCCCCTCAGAGGAAATGAAAAAGACCGTTGGAGGAGGAACTTGTGCATTAATATGTAGTTGGACCCAGTTACGGGGTGATGGCAGCCCATGACCTGGGTCGTAGTAGGCAAATGACTCAGTACCTGGGTTCCAGGAGAAAGACATTTATTGAGTTTAGTTTTGCTTTTTGCAGTCATAGTTCAGTCGATATGCAGTGAGACACGGGTCCATATTTTTCACGAGCGTAAATAGCGAAACTGAGTTCATATTACTGGAAAGCCGGCTGAAACGGTTATTAGACCTATATATTGAGACTTATTTAGATAAAAGTAAGCTCTCGGCATAGTTTCAATCATCTACATCAGTGTTTCCCAACCCTGTTCCTGGGTTGATGGTGATTTGCAGTAATTGAAGGAAACCCACTCATGAAATTCAGATGTGTGGCGCAGCATTGGGTCCCCCATGTGCTGACCAGCTGGTGCTGCAACCTGGTGATGGGATCTGAAAACGAAATGCCCAGGCTCCTGATCGTATTGAATTTAGTTTGTGCCCATTTTTCACAGACAGGCGAAAATATACATCTAATGAGGCATGCTTTGTTGTACCCCTCAATGAGTATTTCAGTATTATATACAGTTATTAAGATTTTTCGGGATTTAGCTATGTAGATTGGGACTCAGTTTTGTTCGACTGGACGCAGGAGTCAGCAACCTGTGGCCCAACATACGGCCCCATAGCTCCTCTGTAGTGGCCTCCTTGGCCTCATCAGAAATGGAAATTGAGGACATATGTTTGCTGTAAAACTTGTTAGGCATTAGGCTCTGTTGACTTTCGCAAGGCATGACAGTGCTGTGTTGCCTATATGCAGAGAAGGACGGTGCAGGTTGAAGAAAGTTAGGCCGACATTTCAACTGCATTTAGGAATATCAACCTATGTCATGGAGGCAGGCAGTAAGTAATTAATTAGGGTACAGAGAACTTAAAAAAAAAAAACCTAGAATAAAAATGTGTTTCACCTTCTTCTGTCATCAATAAAAGTTAGTGTTTGAAGTGATTTGACTTTGTTTGATTATTTATTATTATTTTTTTAATTGATCTTACCAAATAGGCTATATCTCATCATGAAAACCCAAACTTGCATGTAACCAAACCACTGGGTTACAATAATCATTGGTTGGGTTATTCAAATCAAGGAAGATTGAGGCACAGTCCAAAACCATTAACCCAACAACTGGGTTACTGAAAGTAACCCAATATGGGTTGAAAAAACATAATACAGGGTTAAACAGTGGTTGGGTTAATAAAATAACCCAATATTTTTTTAGAGTGTACCACCTGCCCGATCGGTTCTCTGCATGCACAATACTAGTACTGCGCAAGTGCATAGAATTCCTGCTCGATTAGTTCCACACATGCATAAACATTTTACTTGATGGCAGCCAGCGACTTTTTTTTTTTTTTTTTTTTTTTTACTTTAACAACAAAATGGTATACAAATTCACAACAACACCAGGATATTTAAGAAAGGTTATATTTTATTTCATGGTCCTTCATATAGCCAGCCACTTCGTTTTTACTTTAATAGGCCTAAAATAATAGTATACAAATTCACTACAACACAAGGACATTTTAGAAAGATCACATTTTATTTCATGATCCTTCATGTATAGATTCTTTATTTGAATTGGCATATTGCCACATTGTGCACAAAATCGTCTATGTTCATCACTTCTAGCACAAGTTATGACAAAATGTGGAAACTATCGCGTGAAATCTTATGGAAGTGTTTGACAGTATGGATACCTTGACAGGAATTTGCGTGTTAGTCAGGCGCGTCGCTAGAACAGGGAATTGGGGGGCACAGACACGTCCCTTTATGAAAAGAATTAGTCCTGGCTAGTTCTAAATCATTTTCCTTTACTGCCGCGTTTACCAATTATCGAAACTGGCAACTGAAAACATGGTTTATCTCCATATGCGATCTAACAGCAATTAGATGATGGGCTAAATTCAGTACAGTTGCGGAACAAGAACAGAGAATTCGGTTGCACAAAACATCCGTTTGAAACAGTTATTGGTCATTCTCATGATT
This sequence comes from Gymnothorax javanicus, assembly GCA_029692085.1. Classification (NCBI taxonomy): domain Eukaryota; kingdom Metazoa; phylum Chordata; class Actinopteri; order Anguilliformes; family Muraenidae; genus Gymnothorax; species Gymnothorax javanicus. The sequence continues at coordinate 9,217 of CM056205.1, forward strand.
AACAAAAGGTTCACTCCGAGAGCACTCCACACTTAACAGGTGCTGCTTGTTCTCCCCGATTAGGTAAGACGACAATCATTCATCTGGACGTGTATTTGCTCATTTAAATCAATGTTATTCAAAATTGCATACCTGCGCAAATAGCTTGAGCCGCATGCTTTTTATAGCCTATTTAACCGCCGAGTGCCACATTTTGTTTTATCAACCCACGCAATACCGAGAGTGAAAGGCGATATTTCATTGGAACAAAGACCAGTTCAATCAACGCGAAGCATTGGCCTATTAGTACATAAATTACTTTTCTGTACTGAATTTAGCCCATGATTTCATTGCTGTTAGATCGCATATGGAGAGAAACCCTGTCTTCAGTTACCAGTTACGATAATTGGAAAACGCGCCAATAAAGGAAAATGACTGAGAACTTGCCAGGACTAATTCTTGTCATAAAGGGACGTTTCTGTGCCCCCCAATTCCCTGTTCTAGCGACGCGCCTGGTGTTAATACATAATTCATTTTTCCGATCCCTCATCTAAACCCTTTGAGCCAAAATCGCATATTAACGAAACCCCTCCTTTGTTGATATGAATATGTGATAATATGTGTCCCTCAACAAACATTCAGCACATTGACGGTGCATTTTCCACATACCGCTCTCTTGCTCTTTAGGTACCTGGCAGAGGTTTTATTTTTCCCCACTGTGATCTGAAAAACAACGTCAAGTTATCCCTTACAGCTTACAGTGGATAAGAAACGGAGATTCGTGGATGCTACGATAAATAAAAAGTAATTATTTATTTTATGGGGGAGGTCCATTTATTTATTTATTTATTTTTTCTGATGCGGGTACAGATATCCTGAATGCCTGAGTTTAAAATAGGTTATTCATTTTTCTACGTCTATATTATCAATAGAGTCATGCACAACGCAACAAAATTTTAGGGGGAGTCAATAACTGGAGAACTTAAATATTTAAAAAAAAAAAAATTTTAATCACAAATCTACCACAGTTAAAATTTAGGCTACCTTGTGCCGTTTTTAGTGATATATTGCATGCAGCAGTTGAACTGTATTTCCTACTTCGATTATTAAATTTTGCGGTTAATTCACTGTTTACCTGCGTGACAATTCCCGCGGATTATATTCCAACAGATTCAGCGGAGGCCGTCATCAGAAACTAGCATTGCTTCATATAACGCAACTATGTCCTCGTTTCATCTGTCCTTTCTCCTGCTTCCTCCATGCATCCTCGGTGGGAGGCACTAAGACGGAAGGATAGGATGCAAGTGAGGGGAACTAGGATGCAATTTAAAAGACTTGAGACGCAGCCTCTGTCTCTATCGCTTATCCAGTACTTGAATCGCCAATCCAACAGGTAAAGGGTTTTATGCATGCGTGGAACACATCGGGCACTGTCGCAAATATGAGTTAAACAATGCACATGCGCAGAAAATTTGTGCATGCACAGAACCGATCGGACAGGAGGTATGGATAGGGCAATGACAATGGCAGCAGACATTTTGTTCCAAGTAAAAACTACCCAGAATACAGTGCAGTAGAGGTCTGAGAGCTCTAGAGGAACTACAGTGCGAACAGAATGAGGACTGAGGCCCTCTCAGCCCTGAAGTGGACCAGAAAGAGAACCCGGTCCTCTTTGAAATAAACTCACAATGTCAACACAAAAAGAACTGAGTTCATTTTCTGTTGGTCTTCTTTTTGGTCCACTTTTGGAGGACCGAGTTTGGTTCTTTTAAAAGGGACTATGTGTGAAAACACCCAGAGTTTGGATGAGCTTTCACACCTGCCCAAACAAAGCTGTGAAAGCGCCCTAAATCTCTTCATATCGCTTGCATGCCACAGTTAGTTTCGGCAACATGACGTGAACCAATTCATCGGCTGCTCATGTGTCATGATTACACAATGGACTTCTTGCCAAACAGTCGCTATTTGCGTGATAAAAATATCATCATTCAAGTTATCGTTCAAGATCGACACTTTTGGTCATTTATTGTTCCTACCGGGAAAATTCACTGATGGAACGATGTTCCTTTTCCGCCGATTTTGCCACCTGCTCAAGTCTTATGTTACCAGTTGACATGATGATCTTGTGATTGTTATGCTAATATATATCATCAATAATACGGCCGAATTCTGGGAGACGACAGAAGTGCCACCCCTATGTGCGGCGGAAAATCGAACTGAAATCAATTTGAATACCTGAGAATACTCAACACATCCGCAGCACTGGGTTTCTGCGCATATCATTTTCAGTGAGCGACGTTGTTTAGAGAGATCAACTGCAGCGTTCGTCTAGAGCGGCAAGTAACGAATTCAGGTGTGGATTAGTTATTTTAAATTGGGCAAGAGACGTGGCGGACCATCCTCTGAAAAAAAGCAGCTGTGGCGCCATTTAATAAGAAAAAAAGGCAGCTATGGCGCGAGAGAATCGGGCATAGCGCAGCGCCATGGCCAAACGCTCTAGATATAATACTGGATTGGTCTTGTCTTCCAGCAAGAGCCCAGCGATGATAGTAATAATAATATTATTATTATTTAGCAAATAACGTTAGATGGCGGCATTGATCTATTTATGGAAAACCGAACTACTAGGTGCTACTGCACTGTTATCAATGGATTGCATTTATCAGTTAAATTAACGCACTGTCTCCTTGTTATTTTAACTGCAAGCTGAGTCCTGCGCGCATGTAACTGTGGTTTACAGTTGACATTCTCAGAACCTCTGTTATGAACTGATCTTAAAATTACAGTTAAAATAACTGGCAAAAAAGGTGCGAGTTTATAACAGTGTGCCTACTCCAGCCTTAAAACCGGCTATTTTCAAACTCAGGAAAAAGTCATATCAAGCGATGAACCAATAGCGACTGGGGACATCACTTTCATTTCTTTGTACTTAACATGCTCTATTTTGATACCAATATTTCGCCTATTTTAGATATGATCATAAATATATTTAACTAATGCAAACAGTTGCTGGTAGCTATATGCTGGAATAGGATCTCGAGCAATTTTTCTGCTTTGCCATTTTTACTGTAAAATGTTGTCGTGGACGCACCCAGCAAAAAAGACCGTTCTTTCCGGCGCTCAATTTGCTGTCCTGGAGCTGCTTTGAGCGACTGTACCAACTACAATACTGGAAATTCTTTCACTAAGTTTGAGGAATTATTATTCTTTTACAGTCTTTTGTCTCCGAACATTGATAATGTTGAGGCCTGAGAAAAAGGCCAGCAGAGGGCAGAATCGAACCGCAAATTATCCATATCTAAGATATTTAGTCCAATGGAGATTTTAGCGAAGGCATTTTTTACATATTGCGACTTCTAACTCAAAGATGGTAAGTCCAATCTATGAAATGGAGGTACCATACGAAAGAGGAGAGTCTGCTGAGTAAAATATGTCAAAATTGTATTCGTAGTGCCAAAAATATGGGAACACGAGCAAGTTAGAAAACAGTGCGCTTAGTCTTCGCAACCTGAATTTTCTTGTCTCATTGAACATTGGAGTTAATGGAGTTTCGGTGAGCAGTCCCGTCGCTTTTTCAGCTCTTACAGCCAAAACCGTTTGTCCAATTGCTTCCATAATTACATTTTTGTCAGCACAACTTTTGCTACAACTTGGATATAAAAATATTTATGCGGAGTGAAAACTGTGGGAGTTAAAGCAAGTTTAAGAGAAGACTTCTTGGCGGTTTTACAGCTGCTCGAAACTCTAAGCATGATGTCACCACACTCTAAGTTCCCAGAATTAATTGTTTTAAAAAAAAAATATTAAATTATAATTAGAAAATTATAGAAGTTACAAAAAAGTTGAACGGTAAAGTAATTATCCAAACTTAGCTTAATAATGTACAGTTTGAATGACGTTTCTAGCTAGAAGTATGACAGAGTACAAAATAACTGAAAATAGATACATTTTGAAAAATCTGTTTCATTCTTTCCTATGGGACAAAAATATTGAAATAAACATCAATAACTCAAAAAGTATGAAAGATATCAAGAAGATAAATAATAGCATGAAGATTCAGAACAAGCTGAATTTTTTAAAGTTTATATGAAGTTTCTTGGTGAAAGTATGTAGGAGTAGTGAGTCAGCACAAAAACCAGAGAATAAAGAAAGAAAGAAAGAGTGGGAAGAACATGAGTGTGCAAGCCCACTAATGAAGAAGCAGATTAAATAGCTAAAAAGCAACTAGGATGAGGAATACAGTGTAATAGATACTCCTATTGGCAAAGGGAAATTAAGACAATATTCAATAACGGAATTATGCAGAAATGGCAAGATAGATGACACAAGGACATAAGCAGAGGGAAGTATTACTGCAAACAGAAAAGTGTACGCGAATGGTGTGTATAGAGAAAATAGGAAAGAGGAGACAGTTCTAACTAGGTCAAGATTTGATCACAAAGGGTTAAATAAAACATTTTAGATAGGTAAAAGTGACTCAGATGAATGTCATGAATGTAAAATCACTGAGAATGCAGAACATATTCTGTTACGTTATCGGAAATATGGGGAGGAGAGAGTAAGGCTGGCTCAAAAGATGGAAAAGGTAGGAAGAAAATTGAACCTTAAAGCTGCTGTAAGTGATGTTTTTGTTTTTAAAAAAGTGTTAAATAGCTCCACATTCCGACAGAGATCATTTATTTAGAGTCAATAACACAAATCTCTCCGTTACTGTCTTCTGCAATGAAGCAGCATATAAAAGGTGCGTTCGAGCGCATCTGCAAGTAAGCTGGCTGCGTGAGATTCCCGAAAAATTACGCGAGAATCTTGCTGAAGTTGCGCAATAAGCCCTCCAAACCCTGCGATAGCTGCAGCCATCGCAGGGTTTGGAGGGCTTATCACACAACTTCAGCAAGATTCTCGCGTTTTTTTCGGAATCTTGCGCAGCCAGCTTACTTGCAGACGCGCCCGAATGCACCCAAAATTCTGGAGTCACCGACTGCCTCTATCCAATCAGCTGAGAGAATACCATAAAGATGTGTTTCTCTCGGCTTGTGAATGTGCAGAGCTGAATCTGCGTTGTTACTGTGCCATCTGCTGGAAAAATGAGAAGAAGACGAAGAAAGATTGTGTTGTTAGCAATAGCAGAACAGATGAGTCTTCCCATCCCAGTGTTATGGCAGACGGCGTACACATTTAAACAGCCAAAGCGCCAAAGAACGGTAGAAGAACAAATAGAATTAAGGAGGAAAAACGCAAGATGGCCAAGAGCTGTAGTTTTTCGATGGGGAAAGCTGAAGAAATCAATGGGTTTAAAAAAGTGATGCACAACTAGCCTTGCTGCTACTGGACAGGTAAACTTTGTTTTACTCTGTTGTAGTTGTGCGGTTTTATCTGTCTCGGATAGTCATGTTGGTATTTTTTAATCCTGCTAATGTCAGTTTATAAATGAACCGTCATCATTTGTGCCCGACTACAGCTTGCTTAGCTGTGTAACGATAGCATGTGTGGCTATAGGACATTAGCTAGCTTTAGCTAATACCTTCAAAAAGACATTCATGCCGAAGTTTCTGCATGGATGTAATGTGTCATTGGTCCATGTTTTCAGTGTGGCTTTCACACGACAATCACTGAGAGTGTCTGTTTAAATTGTACTTGTATTGTAACTGAGTCGCTACTCTCCTCTGCCTCTGTCGGAAACAAATGCGCGTTCCTGTGCCTGGCTTGGGGATGGGGGGCGGGGACTGCTTACACAGGCTTCGGACAAGAAGCTACGATAACGACCAAATCAGTTACAGCAGCTTTAAGGATATCTTGGGAACAACGGGAGAGGGGGTGAAGGACACACCGAAACCTCTGGTAGAGTATTTAAAGGAGATAAAGTTCTAGAATAGGATTAAATGAGTAGATTTTTTTTTTAAATTCATATATGAAATGAAGTGGCTCAATAGAATATAATACATTCTTTGGTACAGTTGGTGATGGTATGAACCTGTAAAATAAGTAATTGCAAGCAGCCTTTAAACCAGTGGTTCTCAATCTCAGTCCTAGCGCCCCACTGTGTGTGCTTGTTTTTGTTCTGACCACAATTGCAATCTTAGGATTTTAACAAGCTGTTGATTTGCCTCAATTAGGTGCATATGTGTAGAGCAATAATTTGTCCTTTTAAGCCTCATTTGACAAATCTGCACATGCCGTGAAGAGTTAAAATTTCATATCCACAATGAGATATGTTAGAAACCAGTACAAATAATTGCAGAGGGAAATTTGACCAAACGCTTAATCAACGTAAACAATCAATAGGTTCCTCATTGGTGAAACTGTCAACAAATGGTTACAAGAACGAGCAATTTATTTGGCAAGTCACACCTGTTTCATTTCGTGTTCATTTTATTAAGTTCAGACAAATTATTTTAAAAGAATTCAAAACACCTGTGTTCAGCAACCCAATTTGGAGCTTACTGATTTTTCTCAGTCTAATTTGATCTGTTTAGAGATGTTTTTACCTGAAAATCCTCACAATATGGAAAAATAAGCATAACATGTTGAGGGTTTTTATTCTTCATGGCACAATGGATACGTCCATAAAAATGCGGCTAAAGGTGGTAAATAACTGCTCTAAACATGGATTGCAGCTAATTAAGACAAATCGACACTTTGTTAAAATCCTAAGATTGCAACTGTGGTCGGACCAAAAACCAGCATACACAGTGGGGCGCCAGGAACGAGTTTGAGAACGATTACTTTAAACCAGAAGAAGAACCGATATTCAGAAACCTATGGGTGACGTCACGGAGGCTACGTCCATGTTTTATACAGTCAATGGAATAAGGTGGAAACGCAGCCTTATCTGCCTCTTTAGCACGAGCTTGGAGAATTCGGATAGGGTCGACATATACAGCTAAAATGAGCGAATTTGGGGCAGTTGAAAGACAGCAAGGAATAAATTCATTTTGAATTATTATAATCATACCGAGAGACATTGCTGCCGAAGGTAAGTAGTTGTTTGCATATTGGTAGCTGGCTAAGTAAGATGGAACGAACTGCGGCTGTCTTATTGAACAAGCTGGCTGGTTAGCTGACACGGTGGTGTGTTACTCAGCTGCACGGTTTTGCATGAACTTTAGCTTTAGCTGATCATTGCTAATATGATTGAGTGCAAGCGTATCACTGGTGAAGAATGACCGAATTTTGCTGGCCTAGTGTTTGCAAAAATACAGATATTTTTGTCCTATACACACGTATACTTCAGCGTAATTGCAAGATGATCCCCTTATGTAGCTGTGCATAAATAGCAGTAGTTGTCTTGTTTGTGCTGCATCGTCTTGTGTAAAAGCTACAGCTAAATTATTGTCTTGTCTGCTCGTATCCTGTGGTTCTCAAGCGATGATTATTCTTTTTAAACTTCCCATTAAATTCTGAATAATTAACGTTACGTGACAACGCTGTCCAGTTTGATTCTTGTGTTTTGTATCGTGAAATGAAATTGGTAGCTATATGTCGTTGCAATGTGCTTACTGCGCCGTCCAAGGACAAACATGGCAAACTAGCTGAACTGTGAAGCTACAAATGTTACGGAACGCGGCACTGCAGTGTCTCAATGTATAGGCACCTGTCCCTGACGAAAAATAAATGAAAACGAATGATAAATGAAATAAAGCCAATGTACCGTTAGCTAATATAGTTTAATTTTTTAAGTATACAGCACGATTTCTTCGAAGTATTACGTTAAGCTGCTGCAGGACGAAAACGCAATAGATGTCATTTGAGGTCTGTTGTTAAATAGAAGTGATACTGACATTTCAAATGGTTAGGACCGATGTAGCTGTAAGCTTGATGAAATGCCATTCTTCATGATGACATTGTTACCTGGAGTGTACAACCCCAATTCCCTAAAAGTTGGGATGCTGTGTAAATTATAAGTGAAAACAGAATGCAATGATTTGCAAATCTCATAAACCCACATTTTATTAAAAGTAGAACATAGACAACATATCAGATGTCAAAAGTGAGACATTTTACCATGTCATGAAAAAATTAGCTTATTTTGAATTTGATGGCAGCAACACATCTCAAAAGTTGGGAGAGGGGCAACAAAAGGCTGGAAAAGTAAGTGGTACTAATGGCAAAAATAGCTGGAGGAGCATTTTGCAACTAATTAGGTTAATTGGCAACAAGTCAGTAACATGACTGGGTATAAAAAGAGCATTTAGAGTTGGAAGTAAAGATGGACAGAGATTCGCCTATCTGCAAAGAACTGTCTAAAAATTGTGGAACAATATCAGATAAATGTTTCTCAATGTAAAAGTGTGATGACTTTGAATCTACAGTACATAATATCATGAAAAGATTCAATGAATCTGGAGAAATCTCTATGTGCAAGGGACAAGTCTGAAGGTCAATATTGGATGCTTGGGATCTTTGGGCCCTCAGGCAGCACTGCATTAAAAAAGGCATGATTCTGCTCTGGAATTCACTGCATTGGCTCAGAAACACTTTCAGAAATCATTGTCTGTGAACACAGTTCGCCATGCAATCTACAAATGCAAGCTAAAGCTGTATCATGCAAAGAAGAAGCCATACGTGAACACGATCCAGAAACGCCACCACCTTCTCTGGGCCAAAGTTAATTTAAAATGGGCTGTGCAGCCATTCCATTGGGGTGATTCTCACGAAATTGCATTTTGTCATGTCTGTAAGGATTTGATAGACTAAACTACAAAAACAATCATACTTTTGTATTAGTACATACCTTGGTTTCATATATAATTGTAGGACTACTGTTGTCTTTGCTTTTGATGGATTACTTTATATTTTATGACAACATTTCAACCTAAAAGTGCATTACCGTAACGTGTCCGGGGTTTTATTTTTTACCTTAAACCCAAAATTATCACAATACATCCCCATAATTTTATATATATAAAAAATGGTTGGGGTTATACCCTTTAACTAGCAGTGTTACCATTTTGGGCCAACCATTTGTGAGTAATTATTTTCTGGGCCAAATGCATGTGTCCGGAGCATGAACAGTTGATTTCCGAAACAGATATTTGGCTCCATTAAAATCCCTGTGTTCCAATAAATAAAGTTTTTTTTTTTTTTTTTTTTTTTTTTTTTTTTTTTTTGTCCTATGATGCATTGTGTGGAAGAGAAGTTGCAAAATGGCTACCAGGAAAGATCATCTTTCAAGTTCTTCCGGTAGATATGTTAAAGATTGTAATTATATAACCCCTTGGCACACTACTACTGTTCATTACCATAACAGGGTAGATTTAAAATAGTTTTGAAGATAATTATTTTATGTTCTGTGGAAAATTAACTTTTATAGAGCCAAACGGTTAGTGAAAATATTTCTGCCGAGTCATGCTAGCTATGCTAATTATTGCTAGCAACATGGGACTGCTATTCATTACCGTAATGCTCTGCATTCATTACCGTGACATATACAAGGCTGTTACGGTAGTGAAATGAAGTGTTACGGTAATTTATTATATATGTATAATCAGGGCTCCAAATTTTGAGGTTGGTTTTTGTGACAGGGCGCAGAGCTACCGTCATGGTAGCAATGCGCTACCTACATTTCACGTGCAGAGTCGGAGTGCAAATGTTGCCTGTGCGTGTTTGTCTACCGTGTTCACGTAGTCTGTTAAAGGTCATACTGGCTCAAAACCATTTCTGTTAACCACGCCACTCATCATCCACCTCCATTATGATCCAGTAGTTGTTTCGTTTGTGCACAGTTTACCATCAAACACTACAGTGGGGTCATTCCATGCCAAATCACCTAATTTTCAGGAAAGTCCCCAGGTGACCCTCTTAGATTTTGCTGAAACTCCATGAAAATGTTCATATATGCAAATAACGAACACACAGAAAATTTCAGGCCGAAAGTCCAAGCCGTTTTGAAATTATGGCTGTCCGAAGACCCCCCTCTTTCGCCGTCAAGTCCATGTCATGATTTTTTTCATTTTCAAATGATCATATTTTTGGATTTGAAAAAAAGATACAAAAGCTGAAAATTGCTACCTGGGGTAATTTGCACACAAGCTTTCAGAATCTGCAATCAAAAACAGTGTATCTTGCTTCCTTTTTGAAGATATGGGCACCTGAAAATGAAAGTTTTTCTAGCGGAAATTATTTTTGCGATTTTTAGGCTTACCTGGTGCCCGAACCATTGATCTGAGGATACCCAAATTGCTGATACATAATCTCTACATACAGCTAAATAACTCCCTGCAAGCATAGACTTATAAAACAATCAGTAAAAGGTATGGCTAGGGTCCAAAGTCGACTTTCACAAAAAAATCTCAAAAATCACCCCTTTTCGGGGGGTCGGTTGACCTTGTGAACAGTTACTCAGGGTAATGAAATTTGCACCACAGAATTATATGTATCTGACCTTTATGTGTACCAAATTTCATTGATGTGACTTAAGTCCTTCATAGTTAGGCAGTGTTTCAAAGAAACCCACTAATTTGATCAAATTATGCTACTTTACGGTATATAACAACATCCTCGAGCTCTGGTAAATTGACAATTACAATAATTTGTAAAAGCAAATTGAAGCAAACCTACTTGAAATACGTTTCTTGTGCATTTTGAATGGATCACTGCAATATTTCCGAGTATATTCATATCGAGAGATGTACATCTTCTCATGGTGAAAACACACTGTGCTGTCATCACACGCAGCAGTACCCCACTTCTCCATTCCAATAGCTTCTTATCATCCTGTGACAAGTCAGAGGCTGCAAGTGTGCCAACATTTCTGCCATATATTTTCTTATGGCATTCCTCCTCCAGTGCAATTCCAATACTGCATCCCGATCTTGATGCTTCAAATTCCATGTTTTAAATCTTGATTTTTACAGAGCTCACAAAATGTACACTTCATCTGCTGAACATTGCAGTTGAAATGAATTGTGAGGAGTGGATGTGAGCTGAAAAGTGAACACACTGTTCAATTATTCTGTAAACAATACGGCCACAACAGTGAGGTAATTGATCCAGCTATTTTAAATAAACAGTTGTGGTTTGGAGTTAAGTAGACTAGGATGAACCTAGATAAACAATGTTTTAACACCTAATTAGACGAGGTCACCTGGACTAGGATGAATCTTAATAAACAGTTTCCAACAGCTATGACCTCATGCAAATAATGTAAGTAGAGCCCACTGAAAATCAGTAAGTTGAAGCCACTTAAATAAAAGCAGTTTTGTATTAGTAACATCAATGTACAATATGTACAATGTATGGTACTATGGAAAACTTTTGTTTTAAAACAAGCCATATGATACTATTCCTGATGTACAAAGTCATGAATTTTACAACTTTCTAAGAATTATTATATATAAAAAGGTTATCAAAGATTCCTTATTCTCATTTTTTTGCCCTTTGACATCTACGAAGACATTGTAATGTACAGCAAAATGGTGTAATTTGATCAAATTAGTGGGTTTCTTTGAAACACTGCCTAACTATGAAGGACTTAAGTCACATCAATGAAATTTGGTACATATAAAGGACAGATACATATAATTCTGTGGTGCAAATTTCATTACCCTGAGTAACTGTTCACAAGGTCAACCGACCCCCTGAAAAGGGGTGATTTTTTGAGATTTTTTGTGAAAGTCGACTTTGGACCCTAGCCATACCTTTACTGATTGTTTTATAAGTCTATGCTTACAGGGAGTTATTTAGCTGTATGTAGAGATTATGTATCAGCAATTTGGGTATCCTCAGATCAATGGTTCGGGCACCAGGTAAGCCTAAAAATCGCAAAAAATAATTTCCGCTAGAAAAAACTTTAATTTTCAGGTGCCCATATCTTCAAAAAGGAAGCAAGATACACTGTTTTTTTGATTGCAGATTCTGAAAGCTTGTGTGCAAATTACCCCAGGTAGCAATTTTCAGCTTTGTAGCTTTTTCAAATCCAAAAATATGATCATTTGAAAATGAAAAAAAATCCATGACATTGCCTTGACAAGAGGGGGGGGTCTTCGGACGGCCGTAATTTCAAAACTGCTTGGACTTTTGGCCTGAAATTTTCTGTATGTTCGTTATTTGCATATATGAACATTTTCATGGAGTTTCAGCAAAATCTAAGAGGGTCACCTGGGGACCATTAGGTGATTTGGCATGGAATGACCCAGTGATTTTGCTAGCTTCTTAAAACCATCATCATTTCAAACGCTTGCTGTTTAGAACCTTTACCATTCATGATCTATTTGCTTATAAGAATCATGCCACACAATGTCTTGTCTCATCAATGTTCCGTTTATTTGAATTAAAATGATTTAATAATCATCATAGCAAATGTCATGTCTTATCGGCGTCTCGTCTTCTATGTTGTGTGAAAGAGCGACCGGCACTTCCGCCTAGTTTAAATTCTGTGCTGCTTCCGGGCAGCCGGAAGTGACATAATGTGTAATGAAAAATATTTTTCTGCTGTTTTTACATAACTTAGCTATGCCAAAGCAAGTTAGCAATGTGCCAAATATGTTTTCAGATTTTTCTAGCAGTGTAGAAATTAAGATTTTTTGCTGTTTACGTTTTTAATGTGTAGCCCTCCTCGAACATCCCAATCAGCTTATGAATGGGTGGTATGGCCCAATAGCGGCCTTGCCAGATGTGCGGTTCAGCTTTCTGCCGCAAGATGTCCTCACCTTCCTTCACAATATCCGGGGCGGTTGGCCGTCCAGCTTGTACGAACTGCCATTACATATCAATGGGAGAAATTTTGTTGTTAGCTTCATCAACTTCTCTATCGTCGTTCGACATCTGATAAGTGAGGTATACATGGATAAAGACTCCAACTATCAACTTCTGGGCAGAAAAATGGGCACTTTGGAGTATTAAATGCATTTCTCCGCCGAAAAACACCCCTGGGTAGCCCAGGTGCTCTTCCTCGACCAAAATCACACCTGCGCATGCGTAAATTAACAGAGAGATAAGATTCAAGAAACTTTATTGATCCTCGAGGGACAGTTTTCAAGGCAAGCAGAGCCAATACGTGTAATCACAAAACTTCAAAATGGTCAAAAGAATAAATAGCCCAAAGTGGCCCAAGCTGCGATTTAAATCCCCCAGCTACACCTTTGCAAACGCACGATATCACCACTGTGTATGCAAGCCCTGTTTTGATATGGTCCCCGAAGCCAAGACTCGTGGCTCAATGCACACCAGCTACGCTATAGTAAACAGCCAAGTGAATGCGTAAACATCGCGCTACACACAGTCTACAGGCTACAGAATATTGCAGATTTCCCGAAGTAAATGGCCTTATTAGTGGTGATTTTGGATAATATAATGATCTATAGTTCAGTGGCGTAGCCAGCGGGTGTGCCAAAACACGTCCCTTTATGACAGCAGTTAGTCCTGGCTAGTTCTCAATCATTTTCCTTTATTGACTCGTTTTCCAGTTATCGTAATTTGCAACTGAAGACACGGTTTCTTTCCATATGCGATCTAACTGCGATGAAATCATGGGGTAAATTCAGTATAACTGAGAATTGGGGTGGACAGAATATCCATTTTAAATAATTATTAGTCCTGACCTGTTCTCAGTCATTTTCATAATTAACAAAAGGTTCACTCTGAGAGCACTCCACACTTAACAAGTGTTGCTTGTTCTCCAAATTTGAATGCTTATTTACAGCAAAGTAATGATGCACTATTAATATATGCACTATTGATATATTTTTAAAGCAAAAAAGCGTGGTGAGGGGCTTTGAGCAGCGGGCACATGGGAAATCGAAGGGTAAGACCGTTCTTGATAACCTGAAATGTTTTTATCTGAATGCAAGAAGCATTAAAAATAAATTTCGAGAACTTGAGGCCGTTATGATTAGTGAAGGCTATGACATAGTTGGGATTACAGAGACATGGCTTAGTTAAGAGGATGGAGATGAATATAATGTAGAAGGCTATAAGCTCTTTAGGAAGGATAGATGCAATAGGCGAGGAGGGGGTGTAGCACTCTATGTGAACGAACACATAAATGTGCAGGAAATTCCTGAAATTGAACATTCCTTGCCCTGCGAAGATATCTGGGTCAGGCTCACTGGCAGACACGAGACTGGTTTAAACATAGGTGTATGCTATCGACCACCAGCTTTGGACAGTACAGTCAATGAAATGCTCTTTAAGAGGATTACGTAAGCTTGTAGAGGAGGAGGGACTATTATTATGGGAGACTTAGATTATCCTGGTATTGATTGGGAAAAGGTGAAAGGACAGGGGAGGGGGGAGGAAGAATTTCTAGATGTCATAAATGATAATTTTTTGGTGCAGTATGTTAATAAACCTACAAGAGAGAAGGCAATTTTAGACTTAGTGCTCTGTAATGACCCAGATAGAATTAGCAATGTTGAGGTACGGGAGCCACTTAGGACAAGTGATCACTCTACTATTAATTTTGAGGTTTCATGGGAAGTTAAAAAGGTGTATTCAAAAACAAAAATTTTCAATTTTAGGCGAGCAAATTTTGACAGGATGCGCTCATATCTAAGTGAAATAAAATGGGAGACACTCCTGGACTGTGAGTCTGTAACTGAGATGTGGGAAAGATTTAAGGGGGTTTTACTTGATTCACAATGCAAATTCATTCCAAAGGTGTCCAAAAGTAAGCTGAAAAAGCAGAATCCTCAGTGGATGACCGCAGCTATTCGTAGGAGTTTGAGGGAAAAGAGGAATCTTTATAAGATGTACATAGAGGATAACAATGAGATTACTAAGGCCGAATACTGTAAAATGCGGGCTGTGGTCAAAAAAGAGCTGAGGAATGATAGAAGACTGTATGAAAGACAAATTGCAGAGGGGGCAAAAAACTAACCCTAAGCGCTTCTTTCAGTACTGTAGTAGAAAAAGGAAAGTCAAAGAGCAGGTTAAGTGCATAAAGAATAAAAATGGATCGCTGCTATATAATAACAAGGATATGGCGGGCACCTTCAATGGTTACTTTGTTGAGAATTTTACCTTAGAGCGGGTCTTTATTCGGCCAGAGGGCATGTCCAATGCTCAAGATTATTTAGCGGAAATTGAGGTTAGGGATAACGTAGTATTAGACAAGTTGCATAAACTAAAGGCAGATAAGGCGGCGGGTCCTGATGGCTTATATCCTAGAGTGCTCAGGGAAGTTAGTGAGATCATCTTTAAGCCGCCATCTTTAGACGGTCTTTAGAAACTGGAGAAATACCAAATGATTGGAAACAGGGTAATATAATACCAATATATAAGAAAGGGGACCGTACTGAGCCAGGTAATTACAGGCCAGTCAGTTTAACTTGCATTGCGTGCAAAATATTGGAATCTATCATAAAAGATGAGCTGGACTTATTTCTTGAACGTAACAATATCTTGAGGGATAGCCAGCATGGTTTCCGTAAAGGAAGGTCATGCCTGACAAACCTTCTGGAATTTTTTGAAGAGGCCACCAAGACTTATGACCAGAGCAGGGCTTATGACATCATATATTTGGATTTTCAGAAAGCATTTGACACAGTACCGCATAAGAGACTAATTTTTAAAATGAGCTCCATTGGAGTTACAGGAGGTATTCTAAAGTGGATTCAAAACTGGTTGCAGGACAGAACACAAAGAGTGGTGGTCAGTGGTATCTCATCTGAGCTAGGTATGGTGGGGAGTGGCGTCCCCCAGGGATCGGTGTTGGGACCCCTGCTGTTCCTCATCTACATTAATGACCTTGATAGGAATATTGAGAGCAGATTAGTGAAATTTGCAGATGATACTAAATTAGGAGGTTTGGCAAATAGTTTAGAGTCCACTAAAGTGATTCAGGATGATTTGGATAGAATCCAGAATTGGGCAGAAATGTGGCAAATGAAATTTAATGTAGCGAAATGTAAAGTTGTACATGTAGGTAATAAAAACATTAGACGGGATTACTTCATGGGAGGTTTTAAACTGGAATGTGCTCCACAAGAGAAAGATCTGGGAGTGATTGTTGACCAAACCCTCACAGGCTCTAGCCATTGTGCCGTAGCAGTTAAAAAGCCAATCAGATGCTGGGATACATTGCCAAAAGTATTGAGTTCAAATCCAAGGAGGTGATGCTTCTTTTGTACAACACATTAAATCAGACCACATCTAGAGTATTGTGTACAGTTCTGGGGACCATACTTTAAGAAAGACATAGAGGCTTTAGAGAAAGTTCAGAGAAGAGCCACGGTTAATTCCGGGTATTAAAGATGAAAGCTATGAGAAGAGGCTGAAGATCCTTAATCTCTTTAGTCTTAGGAAAAGGAGACTAAGGGGTGATCTGATTGAGGTCTTTAAATATGTGAAAGGGATTAACAAAGTGAATTATGTAGGATTCCTTCAACCAAGTGTTGTTAGTAGAACTCGGGGTCACAAATGGAAGCTGACCAAAGGTAAATTTAGCACCGATATTCGGAAATATTTCTTCACCCAAAGAGTAATTTCGATGTGGAACAGCTTGCCTGACCATATTGTTGAGGCAGAGACCTTGGGAGTTTTTAAGAGCAGGCTTGTTAGATACCATTGAGTATCTGAAGTGATATATTCAGGATAGTACAAAGAAACTGGCGAGCCTAGTTGGGCTGAACGGCCTGTTCCCGCCATTCATGTTATGTTATGTTATGTTATGTTATGTTAATGATGCTGCAGGGTTGTAATCTTGCTTAGAGGGTTAATATTTCCTGAATTTTTTATTTTTGGCTTAATAAAAGGTGTATCTTCAGTCTCTGATCATCTACTGTACTGACACCCCCAAAAAAATGAAGAGAAAGCCTGTTTCACAAAATTATGCTGTATCTTTGCAGTACTGCTGAGGGATAATGGCTCATTATCTAGATCTGAAATTTTTCATGATGTCTAAACTGATGTTTATGCACGTGTGCAGCAGTCAGAAGTTTTAATAACCATTTCCTCCAGCTCCTGTGTCCTATTTATATTAAAACATTTAACATTTTTTCATAAACCAGCCCATATTTCATCACCAAAAACTACTGGATGATAGTGAATGACAGCCTTGAAATGAACAATAAAAAAGGTATGTCATGTTAAACACAAGAAAAATGTCAATTGACTAAAAAACTGACGGACAGTACCCTTAGAAAATAATTCACCAAAAATTCATTTTTGGTTCGAATGAGCTGAAATTTCGGATTTGTCAGTGATATATATGTATACAGCTGCACACAAAAAATTAGCAAAATTGAGAAGGTGGTGGTGAGACCCATTTGATGATCTGACATGGAATGACCCAATATGGTATTTTTGTGGATGCACAGAATTTAATGGCATTGAAGGTCATGCGGGCTAAAGAGGAGAGGGACCATCCAGCTTGTTATCAGCGCACAGTGCAAAAGCCTACATCTCTGGTATTGAGCTGCATTGGTGCCTGTGGCGAGCACAGCTTATCAATGCTGCAAAGTATACAGAGGTTTTACAAACCCCAACTCCAATGAAGTTGGGACATTGTGTAAAACGTGAATAAAAACAGAATACAGTGATGTGCAAATCTCATAAATCCATATTTGATTCACAATAGAACACAGACAACATATCAGATGTTGAAAGTGAGACATTTTATCATTTCATAAAAAACATCAGCTCATTCTGAATTTGATGGCTGCAACACATCTCAAAAAGTTGGGAGAGGGCTGTGTTTGCCATGGTGTAACACCCCCTCTTGTTTTAACAACCGTCTGTAAACGTCTGGGAAATGAAGTGACTAGTTGCCGGAGTTTTTGGAGGGGAATGTTATCGTACTCTTATCAGATGTAGGATTCTAGCTGCTCAACAGTCCTGGGTCTTTTTTGCTGGATTTTTGGTTTCGGGCGGCTCATCTCTGGGTTTATTACAGGCCATTAATGAATTACATTAATTACAGGCAATTTATTGAGTTTGGTGCTGGTGAAAATGTAACAACTTTAAAGTGTTTTGGTGCGAAGTTTTGCTGGAATGTGACATGTTTTCAATTTTTTTTTGTTGCTGGTTATTTGAAAAAGGTAGACATCTGACAAACTTTTGTGACAGCTTGGCCGTTTTCTTTGGTAGGCCTGAGTGTGAAGTTCGGCTTTTTCTGCCTTGGTTTATGGGGTGTTTGTAGATGATGGTAGTTCTCAATTTGTTTTGACTCTTATGATCGGGCGCAAGCATTATGAACGGGTGGCGCTGGGGCAATGAGTCATAATGATCGGGCTCCCCCCATTCATTAACAACAGTGGAGAACCCGGACTTGCCTAGCTGGTGAAAATAGATCAAATGTTTTGATTTCCATCTAATTTATGCAAGTCAAACCACTGTCCCATGCTGCCCTCTCGCTTCAGGCACTTTAAAGCGACTAAGTGGGGAAAAAACGCACAGTCTCTGAGAGGACTTTAAAAAACAAGCAAAAAAAACTTGCGTGCCGTCTCTCTGTCAGGGACCAGTATGACTCCCACAGAGGAGATGAATGGTTCCGGGAACCTCATGGACTTCCTGGATGAACCTATTCCAGATGTGGGAACTTACGAGGACTTCCACACCATTGATTGGTTGCGGGAAAAGTCACGTGACACAGACCGGCACAGAAAGGTAAGAGCACCCATATTCAGCCATTTCCTGGTCCTATACTGTGCCCTGCGTCAGGCTGAAGAAGACTGCTAAGTTATTATAATGCATTGTAATTCAGTGCTGACACAGGTTGTTGGAACAGAACAACATGACGAGCATTAATGTTCACCACAGAATGTTTCCCGCTGTTCACCATTAATCACTGTGTCAAGCCAGTTATCTTTCATTTAGAAATAAGGTGCTTGGGAAAAGTACAATATGAGCGTGAATGTGGAAATCCTGTTAGAGCCTGGAAGTCATTCTGAAGGCGCCTCCCTCCGGCCTCCTGGAGAAGATTCAGTGTTTTGTTCCTTGTGCTCTGCTTAGATCACCAGCAAGAGTAAGGAGTCTGTCTGGGAGTTCATCAAGAGCCTGCTGGATGCCTGGTCAGGATGGGTGGTCATGCTGCTGATCGGACTCCTGTCCGGTAGGGAACCCCCCCACCCTGTTATTTTGACCACACACATTTACACATCTCACTAGTACTCTACATGCGCTGAATTGACTGCCTGGGGATTTCTGTTGTGCTACAAATTAGTTTGCTGATTTGCTGTTCCATATTCTCCCCAAAAAGACCAGGTATATTCCTATATGTCAGTGTTTCCAACCTGAAATTTTCCTTGAGATTTATGTCCTTTTTGAATGTTTGGTCCAGTGTTGTCGCTAAGAATTTCTTCAGGCGGGCTATAGGATAACGCAACCGGGTGCAGCAGGTCAGCCCTCGCGTCCGTCGCAGAAAAATTGAAGTGCACAAGAACCCTATGCAATTTCCGTGCACAGTCTGTCATCGAAAATCGCTAAAAGATTCTTTTGCCGCCGTAATAAATAACTGCTGTGACCTTCCAGCATCGCGCGCCCGCTTCCCGCTAAAGTCTCGCATGCATGTATTGCCGCCGATGAACATACGCGATCCTCCGACCTCGCCCGAACGCAGCGTAATTACGCTGTCAGTTTGTCTTTGCTGCGTTATTCTGAAGGCACCTGTGCATTCCATTTCATTTAGGCTGGCTTCCGTGTTGATGAACAAGGAAAATCAGATTGGCAATAAAGAATGTTTTATTACTTAGTAACCTAATTGCAACACACATTTTACCGAGTATCTTAATTACAAAATGTCACTCAAATTACTTGACAAAATAAAGATTCACGATAACAAAATTAACTGAATTATTCTGCCCTGGCCGCATTGTTTATCCTAAATCATGACTGATCCATCAAAACAAATAAAACAACTATGTATTTAAAATGTAGCAGCAAGTACATTCAAGGAAGTTTGTGGCCGGATCGTTAGAGCCAAAATGTTTCATCAAGTTCGTCCACCCAATCCAATTCAGAGTCCTGGGTAAGACTGGATGCATCCAAATCATCATCTGACATGTCATCAGAGGATTTCGACATTACCTCAGAATCACTTGAGTCGACTTCTCTAATTTTTGTTTGTTTCTTACTTGCATCTGCCTTGCCCAATGTTAGTGGCAACCGTCTTCGTTTTTTGGCGCCCAGCCAAGATTCGCTGGCCTGCAAAATCATTTTTGTGCATTCCGGGGTACCTAATGCTGGGCCATTAATACTGATATGCATTAAGGCTTCAAGCATATCATTTCCAAGACGATTTCCGAGCTTTGATTTTATTCGCCGCATTGCACTCACGCCGCGCTCTGGCCAAGCATTTGTCACTGGAATGCACAGAATTGGCTGAATGACAGACAGAAGACATGGGAAGTTTGGACCATAAGATGATCTCAGCTTTAAAACTTCTTTCATTAACCATTCTGTAGCGGCTTGAGTTTTCATTCCCGGGTTTGCAATGCATTCCGGCATTTTAGTTCTCATTTCAAGCATATCATACTTGAATTTACGAGACTCGTCACTTAACTGGGCCCTCTTCCTTTCATCATCATGGAAATAATGTTTACCAATTATTTCAATTTCTCTCTTGCCATATTCTCTGAAGGCTGGGTCATCGCGCTTTGGGCATGCAACAGGATTGAGTAGGGCAAATGCGGAAACAACTGGTTTGACATCATCTGGAAATCTCTTGTCAATGTTGGCCGTCAGTGCCTCAGCATACTTTCTCAATAATGTTATACAGCCCTCATCACTACAATCGCGCTTCATTAGTTCGCAACAAAGGTCAAGCCTTCCACCCGTTGCTTGATCCTTTTTCAATTCGATCAGTGGACTTTGTGACTCAGATATTTCGTTCAGAGAATCCTTAGCCGCAAGAAGCACTGGGGAAATGCGACTATAGTTCAAAGATGATGTCTGGAAGCATTTGCTCACGCTAGATAGAATTGGTAATACACTCTTTAAAATATACAGACAGGCAAGGAATCTGTGCGACTTAAACCGTTTGACCAAGCCCACAGCTACTGGTTCTCTAGAGTGGTTCCTTAACGTTACCAGCAAAGGGTAATAGGTGACGACTGCAGACTCAACCGATTTGTCTAAAGGGAGCCACCTGGTGGAGACTGCTCTCTTCAATTTGCGTATGCCTTTTCTACGTCCAACACCGCGTGCACAATTATAATTTCTCACGGCCTTGGTAAATGCGGCCATCCGAGTTGGATGGTCATCAAAGAACTTCCACGCGTGCGTGAGCCATGTCTGGACGTCAGCAAAGCAATCAAGATCTTTCAGTGTATCCGCACATGCCAACGCTAACCTATGGCATATGCAATGAATATTTATCAGAACTTTGTTCATTCGTTTCAGACGCCCGGCTAGTCCATTTTGTCTGACAACATGATGGCAGCGCCGTCTGAGGCTAGACCTTTCATGTTTTCCACAAGTAACCCTAATTCTGTAATGTTATTACAGACAATTTTACAAAGTGTTTCCGCATTTGCCGACTCAGTGACGATTCCAAGACATCTTTTATGAACAAGAAATCATTACACACATCATGTGAATCGGGGTTTATGTACTGAACAAAAGCAAGCATCTGTTCTAGACTAGCAACATCTGAAGTGTCATCAACTAATAATCCGTAGCTCTCACTTTTCACAATTTTCTGAACCAAAATATCTCTGATCGTCTTCCCTAGAGTCAAAAATACCTCCCGGACACACATTTGAGATCGGTGTTTATAACCTGCGTTCTTGGTGGCACCTACCTCTTCTAACAAACCTAACAGAGAAACAAATTTCATGTTAGCGACTTCTTCCTTGGCAAACCAGTATGCCGCCTTGAAAGCAGCTTGGATGACCTCTTTCTGTACGCTAGCTTTTTCACTGACAGCTTGCTGGAAAACAGAAACTCTTTGCATCAATTCAGCACAAACGGCATTTTTGTGCATATCTGACCGTTCATGATCGCTTAGTGTTTCTTTTCGATAGCAGGTGGAGGGGGCAGTGTTGAAAACCTTTGAATTATTTCTATTATTTTTTTGTATCATGTTTCTTGCACAGAAAGCAATACATTTCAACATTCTCGATCAACACCGGCCACCATATCCCTGTTTCTTTGGAATAGGCAGATTCACCAGTTAGCCAAGAATGATGGAAAGTAGTGCTTTTTTTTGCCATGCTTACTTGATGCAAGTCCAGAGAGTTTAGTCAGCACACTGGCATAAGCATTTAGAATGAATGTGCCGCTGGTCAGGGGTTTCAATATCAAAAACTCTCTTAATGTCTTTCAAAACTGTATCTGCATCAACTGGGGTCGAGACAGGAGACTGGGCCCTCGTACTTGGCCCAGGGACTGGGGTCGACGGTCCTGCAATCACGGCATCTTCATCCTCTGAAGAAACAGCTGATTCAGGTAATTCCGGAAGGCTAACGTCAACGGGGCCCGGTTGTAGCTCATCGTCATCAGAATTCACCACGCTTGAAGGCGCAGATGGTGAGGGTGAATCTCTGCTGTTTTTGAAGAAAACAAATCGAGTGAAAAAATTATTGTGTTACGAAGTTACATTATCGTGAGTTAATGATCCACTGATTCCAAGTTATAAATTTTACGCAGGCCTGTTCGGCCTCCATAAACGCCACCCAGTACAAAAAAGCAAGGCTATAAACACGCTCAGTGCAACGAACTGGAAGGTGGGGATTCCCCAGCTCGCGGCCTACATCGATGCAGGCGTGGCTCAGAAACCACGACAGAGGGTAGATGATATCGCCGCTAGATCTAACAGATTAGACTGCTTTTGGTGAGTAACAATATCAGAATATCATGGTACGTACTCAGCAACCGGTGCAAAAAAGTCTGTTATCAGGCCTCGGCCATGTTTTGCTGGTGGCGGTCCACCCGACATCACTCCGGCAGTACATGCAGAACGAGCGAGAATCGGCGAATCGAGAGCACGTGGCTCGATCGCGTAGGGGGAAGCGGCCGCAGCAGGAAGCGAATAGCCGGAATGTACTTCGTGTCATGACTTTATTTCACGTAATAGGCAAGATCAAACATGGCAATACATATGAAATCGAGAAGGAAAGGAGAAATTAGGGGTTTCTGAAAATTGGGAAATTGTTGTTAAAATTTGCCTGTTTTTCTCAGCCGGGCACACAGGTAATTACAGCCGGGCTTTTCGCCCGGTTCCCGGCTGTTAGCGACAACACTGTTGGTCTCCTCCATGCAGGGACACTGGCTGGAGTCATTGACTTGGCAGTGGACTGGATGACGGATCTAAAGGAAGGGGTTTGCCTGTCTGCGTTCTGGTACAGCCACGAGCAGTGCTGCTGGACCTCTAATGAGACCACTTTTGACGACCGTGACAAGTGCCCTCAGTGGCAGAAGTGGTCCGAGCTCATGAGCGGCCATGCAGAGGTGAAATCTCTGCGTGTGACTGTTAGCTGTGTGCACAAGGCGTTCTCCTCTCTACATAAGCAGAGCTGGCTGCAAGGATTACATCTGGGATGTAGGCAATACTCTGAAGTGCTTTGCTTAGGAAACAGAAGGTTCTTTGCTTTCTGGAGAGTCTGACTTGCGCTCAAGATGACATGTAAACAGTATGTCACAGAATGTTTCAGTGTAATGTTCCTTGGTCATGATGCATGACTGTCCTCTGATCTTTTGGTGTCAGAGATTGGTTTTAGAGAAAAACTCCCAACAGGGAAACCATGTGCCCATGTGCATGCTCAGTCCTGTCTTTCTCCAGGGTGCTGGCGCCTATGTGCTCAACTATCTCCTGTACCTTCTGTGGGCGCTGTTCTTCTCCTTCTTGGCCGTGACCCTCGTCCGGGTTTTTGCCCCGTATGCATGTGGCTCCGGTATCCCTGAGGTGGGTATCAGAGTTACTCCAGCAAATTTTTAAAGTTTTCCATTTGAAATCAAAATCTTGCCTGCGTATTTATGAATTTTGAAACGGGGAGTGAGTTTTGGTGTATTCCTGTCTCCGTGCCATGAATTTATTCAGAACTGGGCGAATGTTTTGGTGTGTTTATTAGGACCCGAGGACCCTATTGGAACTGTAGTGTTGTTTTATTAGCTTACTGGCCCTATGGCCCGATAAGCTATTGTCATGGTGTGGCGTCCGTCGTCCATCGTCTGGAACATTTTTTTGTTTTTTTTTTTTTTTGGCGTGATGAATTTTTGTGTAAATTTGTCATAACATACTACTAGACCCTATCTCCAGAAGTTTTTTTTTTTTTTTTTTAGGATTTTTAGATTGAATCATTTTTGTCCGTTTTATGGGCCCTTGAAATTTTGGCCCCAACGTTCAAGAAAGGACTGAGAAAGTTTGAAAAATTATTTATCAAAAGCTGCGTGACAAATCTTTTTCTAAATCAGGCAATCAGCTTTCCTTGGTACCGTCAATGTACAGTGCGAGGGCCATTTTGATTGAATCGACGTAAGTGGGTCTAGTGGGGGCGCTTGAACTTGACCTTCAGTAACCTTCAACAGCCAAAGTTTACAGTGAAATTTCAATTACTTATATCAGCAAAATTGTTATCGATAGAGCGTAGGTTTGTATCAGAGATGTATAGGAAGTCATATTATGAACTTTCATTTGATGACCTTCATATTGGACTTCGAAGGTCGAACTTGACCTAGTGAATATTCAGTGTCTTATATCACTAAAAAGGTCACAGATGGAGCCTAAATTTGTATCACTGACTTAAAGGAAGTCATGCATGAACATTCAACTCGACTGTTGGTGACCTTTGAAGGTCAAACTTGACATAATACAATTACAATGACTTGTATTGCCAGAACGGTCACAGATGGAGCCTAGGTTTGTATTAGAGACATATGGGAAGTCTTATAAACTTTAACCCTTTCGCAGGCACAGCGACATTTTTGTCGTTTTAACCAACGTGTTTTATAAAGTCTTCTCTCATTGGCCGATTGCGGGAATTCCCTTGTTAGTTACACTCATTACCATTGGCTGTCTCTCAGGTCACCCAGCACTGTATTTTTAGCCGTGAACGAGGCATGGGATTTCCTAAAACGCTAAATCTGAGACTACTTCGGGTCAAATTGTGGGACATGTGAACCACGGCATCGACGAAAGTACAAACAGCCGGCATTCTAGCCGTGTTCCTAAACGTAAATACAACGTGGATGAAGTTTTTGCTTTATTGAATGACTCTGACGATGAGTTTGAATATCCAGAGAGCGGGAGTGACTTGGATCCAAACGATTTTAGCGATTCTGGAGAGGATTAAAACATAAAAACATCAGTTATGGGAAACTAATTATGAGATTTGGTGTTATTTTATTGTTATTTTGAATAACAATCATATTTTGGTAAAAACCCAAAATTAATCCGTCCGTGGAGGTATGCATCTGGGCCAAAATTTGCCTGCGAAAGGGTTAATTTGGTGACCTTCGTATTGACCTTCAAAGGTCAAATGTGACCTAGTGCAAATTCAACGACTTGTATCACTAAAATGGTCACAGATGGAGCCTAGTTTTATGTTACAGATGCCTAGGAAGTCACATATGAACTTTCATTTGGTGACATTCAACTTGACTCTCACTGACCTTTGAGGGTCAGACTTGACATAGTGAAATTACAATGACTTGTGTCACCAAAATGGTCCCAGATGGAGCCAAGGTTTGTATAGAGACATTTAGAGTTATATATGAAGTCCACTTGACCTTCTGTGACCTTTAAAGTTCACAATTGACATATTGAATTTTCAATATGACTTGTATCACCAAAACTGCTTCAGAGCTTTGCATTACAGGAGATCTTATAAATGTATGTGAACTTTAATTTTGTGACCTTGACATTGACCTTCAATGATTCAAATGTCAAACTAAACATGAAATTTTCATAACTTGTATCATCACTATAAGATTGTTTGCCGGTAAGCTACAGGACCCTCGGGCCTATTTTTCTTAGGGCCCGAGCACCGAGGGTGCGAGGACCCTATTGTAACTGTACTGATTATTATTATTATTATTATTATTATTATTCTGTGTCTTAGCCTTATTATTATTATTATTATTATTTATTATTATTATTATTATTATTATTTTATTTTATTTTATTTTATTTATTTATTTTTTTTTAGCAAATGAAAATCGTATTTTTTCACGTCTTTCTCGTGGGCAGAAAGTAATCAAAATTGGCACATGCATAGGGCCTGGCGAAAAATTTAATATTTTATTGCTTATCCAAATGAACACATCAAAATGGCTCTATAGCACCACCTACAATTTTCAAAATTCAATGGAAAATTGGCAGAAATAAGTTTAATCTACAGTCACAAAACCTTTGCCAAATGATGCATCATACCAGAATCTACAAAAAAGTTTCTTGGAGCATGACTTCAAATGCAACATGGAATACGCCATTTTGAATTTTCCTAAAAATGTCATATTTGGAGGGCTCGTATTTGAACAAACTCCCACAGTTTTTATCCAAATGAGTTCTTATTTGGTTAGGGTCATGTCAAGGCTTGGGCAATCAAAAGTTATTGAAATCACGAGTTTTCGTCAATGGGAGTGGCCGTGATGGCATGGCAAATTCCGATATCTCGCCATGAAACACAAGATTGCTATAATTCGCACATACATCGTTCAATCTCCACCAAATTTCATATATATGATCGATCTTGTGTACTGACAAAATCGGCATATCAATTGAGCTTGGATGTGCCCCGGTGGCTCTGTAGCGCCACCAAACACACGGCCATTTTCACATCAAGATGCACCGATTTTCATGAACTGTGGTGGGGTGATAGGGTTCATAATGAGGTTTTTTGTAGATTTTTTGCCAAACAGGAAGTGAGCTATGAGCCATTTCCTGCATTTTTCCAAATTTTACGAACACATTTTTGAGGGCCTTAGTATGCTCAAACTCGCAAAACTTTGCAGACTAATTTAAATTGTGATGATCTTCAATTTGATATCCTAATTGGCCCTGGGCGTAACACTTTGTCTCTATAGCGCCCCCTAACCAACAACTGCATTTTTCAGGGCTTCAACATGCTTGAAAACTCACAAAATTTTGCACAAGCATTAAGCCCAGCATATTTACTGTAGTATAGGCTTTGCACATGGGCATGGCAAAATGGCTCCACAGCACCCCCTAAAAAATTTCAACAAAGCAGCCCTCTCAGCCAATTTAACCTACATGTATGAAATTCAGTGGACGGTCATTCCATGCCAACTGTCCAAATGGCTCCCACTTGACTATTAGACCAGGAGCTGGCTCATTTTATTTTTGTGAAAAGGGTAAAACGGTTTGACCCCTACAAGTCAAGCTATTCTACGTGATGTATATAAATCACCATTGCTGGCTGCTGGACTCCTGTACGTTTGACCCTGGCACCTTTTTAAAGGGTTCTAGAAGAGGTTTTATTTATGTGAACGCCGACAATGAAATCAACTACATGGGCTTGTGGGGTGATGATGCGGCATCATAAATTTGTCAGCGCCAGCAACTTCAGCTTGAACCCTTGCAGGGACAGTGAGCCTGTAAGGGGTAAAAAAAAAAGCCAAATATTTATGTGAAGGCCGACAAACACGAGGTTTACCTTTTCTTGAAGCTAGAAGAGCCCGCTACTTGAAAACCGAAGTGCCAGCAAGTTTTGACTGTACCAAACCCTTGCCAGCAAGACCCTTTTTAAGGGGTGAAAAAATCAAAATATTCATGCGAAGGCCGATATACACACGATTTAGCTTTTCTTGAAGCTGGAAGGGTCCGCTATTCGAAAACCGAGGTGCCAGCAAGTTTTGAGCGTACCAAACGCTTGCCAGCAAGATCCACTTACGACAGGTATGGTTTCACCTTGTTCAGAACAGCCTTTGAATACAGTGTAGACCAGGGGTCCTCAAATACAGATCTTAAAGGTCCACAGAGAAATTTTTCAATGAGTCAAAGGTCCATATTAATCGGTCAAGCCACGACAAATCAACGTATCGCCCACCAACCAACCAACTTAACAATACTGTGGTGTACAGTAGAACAATAAAATGCATGACTCACCTATAAAATGTACTTTTAATTTTAACACACATTCCCCTCCAAAATTCCTCAGGTAAATAAAAATATCAGGAGGTACTGTGTTGTGGTTAAAGAAAATAAAATGTCCTTTTCATAAAAACAAAAAAAAAAAAAGTCCTTTTGATTTTAACAAAAAAAACTCAAAAAACTTTTTTTTTTTTTAACAAAAAAATAAATCTTAAATCAAAACAAAACATTCTTTTTCCAAATTTTAACATAAATTCAAATTTTGCTTTTTAAATACAGAACAAAACATTCCCAACCCCTGGAAAAAATCCAAATATCATACATTCTTTTATTATTTCTGCATCAGAGAGGGTAAATAACACTTTTCTTTTTAAATACAGACCCACCCAAGGACACAACAAAGGAGGAAAAACCCATCACTTCAGTCATTACCCAACACCCATTCCACTTGATTATTTCTGCATCCAGAGAATGTGCTTACCCAACACCCACCCCACTCTGAGTGAGCATTACCCAACACCCACCCCACTCTGAGTGAGCATTACCCAACACCCACCCCCCACTCTGAGTGAGCATTACCCAACACCCACCCCACTCTGAGTGAGCATTACCCAACACCCACCCCACTCTGAGTGAGCATTACCCAACACCCACCCCACTCTGAGTGAGCATTACCCAACACCCACCCCACTCTGAGTGAGCATTACCCAACACCCACCCCACTCTGAGTGAGCATTACCCAACACCCACCCCACTCTGCGTGAGCATTACCCAACACCCACCCCACTCTGAGTGAGCATTACCCAACACCCACCCCACTCTGAGTGAGCACTCTGCTGCTTTTTGTTGTGTCATAGATGTAACAAGAATCCTGCTTGCAACTTCATATGACGATTTCAGCTCCTTGATTTTTGTTGTTCTTAGCTCAGAATTTTGTGGATAAGTCTCTTCAAAATAGCTGTGTTTTGTCTCATAATGGCGTTACAAGTTTCCACTTTTCACCAGAGCTACGGTCTCTTAGCATATTAGGCACATTGGTCTTGTGCTCGTGGGAGGGAGAATGAAGGCATAGTATTCAGTCTATTCATCTTTGAATTGCTGATTTTCATTGTCTACCTTTCTTTTGGCGAACTTGGAACATGCCATTATGATTCAGGGTCGAAATCTTCTCTTCTACTCTTGATGACTGCTGGCAAAGCACCGGTAAACTAACTGCTTCAAAGCAAAAGTTAAAATGTGCTGTGTTGCGCTGCAGCTTTGGACAAAACGTGTTCATCAAGCAAAATGATTGGCAACAGGTCAAGAATTATTAGCGCTCATTTTAACTTAACAAGGAGAACTGGCAACACCTGATTGCCCTTAGAATTTTTGGAGTTTATGTAAAGTCATTTTACACAGGCGTGGCAGCTATTATTCAGCCGTGGCGGTGCGCCACGAACAATTACATGTAGCGGAAACCCTGAGTGTTTTGTTTTGTTTTAAGCATTTATTGATTTATTGATTTATTTATTTGTGTGAATTTATGTAAAAAAAAAAAAAAAAAAATTTTGTTTTTGAGCTTTTTTTTTGTTAAAATCAAAAGGACATTTTATTTTTTAGTATGTATTTTTTGTTGTTTTTATGAAAAAGACATTTTGTTTTCTTTAACCACAAAACAGTACCTCCTGATATTTTTATTTACCTGAGGAATTTTGGAGGGGAATGTGTGTTAAAATTAAAAGTACATTTTATAGTTGAATCATGCATTTTATTGTTCTACTGTACACCACAGTATTGTGAATGGTTGGTGGGCGATACGTTGATTTGTCGTGGCTTGACAGACTAATAAAAGGACCTTTGACTCATTAAAAAATTTCTTTGTGGACCTTTAAGATCTGTCAAGATGTTAAGATCGCTCAAAACCTGCCGGCACTTCAGTTTTCGAATAGCGGACCCTTCCTGCTTCAAGAAAAGCTAAATCGCGTGTATATCGGCCTTCGCATGAATATTTTGATTTTTTCACTCCTTAAAAAGGGTCTTGCTGGCAAGGGTTTGGTACAGTCAAAACTTGCTGGCACTTCGGTTTTCAAGTAGCGGGCTCTTCTAGCTTCAAGAAAAGGTAAACCTCGTGTTTGTCGGCCTTCACATAAATATTTGGCTTTTTTTTTTTTTTTTTTACCCCTTACAGGCTCACTGTCCCTACAAGGGTTCAAGCTGAAGTTGCTGGCGTTGACAAATTTATGATGCCGCATCATCACCCCACAAGCACATGTAGTTGATTTCATTGTCGGCGTTCACATAAATAAAACCTCTTCTAGAACCCTTTAAAAAGGTGCCAGGGTCAAACGTACAGGAGTCCAGCAGCCAGCAATGGTGATTTATATACATCACGTAGAATAGCTTGACTTGTAGGGGTCAAACCTTTTTACCCTTCTCGCATAAATAAAATGAGCCAGCTCCCAGTCTATATCTCAGATTTGTCTGAAAAAATTCCAGCGGGTCCATTCACCTCCTAATAGGAGAAATTCAAAATTTTAGCTCTCAAGTCCTAATAGGTTTTGCAACTGAGTTCCGGACCTTTTTGAACAGTAATTTCTGAGTAGCCACTTTCACATTTAAAATTTTCAGGGGTGAAAATCTGCTATAACTTGAGGAATGTGGGTTCATAAAGGTGTCCCTTTATCATGTATTTTTGGGTGCTTAAAGTTGCTCGAAAAGTTTACTCTGCGCTCTGCGGTAGCATATTTGAAGGACTGTAAAAAGCCTAATTTCAAAGACGGGGATTTGGTATTGCACATAAAGCTTCCCATATATGTTGTGTATTTTGTGTTCTAATTCTGCCCCTCTCTTATGAATAATCTAGAAAATATTAAGGCTTGAAAATGGGGGGGGGTGAATTTTTTTTTTTTACATTTTATACCAAAAAAATGACGCCATCCACCGGCATCAAATTGACTGTTTTCGGAAGATTAGATGCCTGTTATTAACACATCCAACATTTGTGATGGTGTTCTGTAGGGCTGAAACGATTCCTTGAATAAATTGAGTAACTCGATTACTAAAATGCATCGAGGCAAATGATATGCTTCGAGACTTCGTCTAAATCCGGAACATAACAGTCTTTCAGACGGACGCGTATTTTTGTGGCACAGTACCTTTGTTTCGGCTGTACTGTATTAATGCGCATAAAAGCGCATAGCCTAATAAGTTAGATAATGCATATTTTCATATCATTGTTAAAAAAAAAAAATTAGTTGTCTCACAGAGGCGCATGCGCCTATGTTCGAATTTAGGCGCACTCTCATTATTCACTAAAAGGCGCTCGCAAATACAACCCCAATTCCGAAATTGTTGGGACGAAGTGTAAATTGTGAATAAAATCGAAATGCAATGACTTTCAGATCACGAGCCAATATTTTATTTACAATAGAACATAGGTAACATTTCAAATGTTGAAACTGAGACATTTTACATTTTTATCCACAAAATGAGCTTATTTCAAATTTTCTGGCTGCAAGAGGTCTCAGAAAAGTTGGGACACAGGCAAAAAAGGGCTGAAAAAGCAATTAATATGTAAGAGAATCAGCTGAAAGAATATTTAGCAAGTAATTAAGTTAACTGGCATCAGGTCTGTAACATGATTGGCTATAAAAGGGATGTCTTAGAGAGGCTGAGTCTCTCAGAAGTAAAGATGGCCAGAGGCTCTCCAACCTGTGAAGGCTTATGTAAAAATTGTGGAATACTTTAAAAACAATGTTCCTCAACGTCAAATTGCAAAGGGCTTTGAAGGTCTCATCATCGACAGTGCATAACATCATCAAAAGATTCAGAGAAACTGGAAAAATCTCTGTGCGTACGGGACAAGGCCGAAGACCTTTACTGGATGCCCATGATCTTCGGGCCCCCAGACGCCACTGCATCACTCACTGGCATGATTCTGTCATTGACATTACTTAATGGGCCCAGGAATACTTCAAGAAACACTGTCTTTAAACACAGTCCGCCGTGCCAACCACAGATGCCACCTAAAACTCTATCATGCAAAAAGGAAGCCATTGTTGAGCATGATCCAGAAGCGCTGCCGTGTTCTGTGGGCCAAGGCTCATTTAAAATGGACTGTAGCAAAGTGGCAAAGTGTCCTGTGGTCAGACAAGTCCAAATTTGACATTCTTGTTGGAAATCATGGGCGTCGTGTCCTCCGGGCTAAAGAGGAGAAAGACCACCCCTCCTGTTATCAGCGTTCAGTTCAAAAGCCAGCATCTCTGATGGTATGGGGATGCATTAGTGCATATGGTGTGGGACACTTGCATGTTTTTAAAAGCACCATGAATGCTGAAAGGTATATAAAGGTTTTAGAGCAACATATGCTCCCCTCCAGTCGACATCTATTCCTGGGAAGGCCTTGTGTATTTCAGCAGGACAATGCAAAACCACATACTGCAGCTATTGCAACAGCATGGCTTCATAGTAGAAGAGTCCGTGTGCTGAACTGGCCTGCCTGCAGTCCTGATCTTTCACCGATTGAGAACATTCGGCGCATAATTAAGCGAAAAGTCTGTCAAAGGAGACCCAAAACTCTCCAGCAGCTGGAAGCCTGTATTAAACAAGAGTGGGATCAAATTCCAATGGCTAAACTCAAGAAACTTGTCTCCTCAATGCCCAGACGCCTCCACTCTGTGTTAAAAAGAAGAGGAGATGCTACACCATGGTAAACAGGCCCCTGTCCCAACTTTTTTGAGACCTGTAGCAGCCATCAAATTTGAAATGAGCTCATTTTGTGGATAAAATTGTAAAATTTCTGTTTCAACATTTGCTATGTTATCTCTGTTCTATTGTGAATAAAATACTGGCTGGTGTGATCTGAAAGTCATTGCGTTTTGATTTTATTCACAATTTACACTTTGTCCCAACTATTTCGGAATTGGGGTTGTATTAAAAATAGCTTATTACATTTTTCGCAGTTGTACATTGTTGTCAAAGTCTGAGAGTCTGATAGAGACCCATAGCTGTTAGGCAAATAAAAAAAATATAAATCTTGAGTATATGTATCCTTGTTAAGTTGGTACAGCTATACATCAGGTGATCCCCATGTGCACAACATTTTGTATTTTGAAGTTTGGTCGGCTGACAACAGCATTTGTGCTCATGGGGACGGCATCCTCCAATAGAAATGCACTCCCCTTAAGGCGCTGTGGAGCACAGCAACTGATACCTGATTTAAATTGAAGTCCATTTTGTTCAATCGTAATTCAAAATTGTCTGGGAAGTGCCTGTATGTGAAAATGGTTTTGAGCGGGGAAAAATGTAGTTGGTCTCAATTATAGGCTCGTGTGCCTGTACTCGACTACAGGCGCATATACACTTATAGGCACCTCTTCGAAGGTTCGCCGGGCTCGGGGCGGCTTTTAAACACTGAGCTCCCGAACTCTCAGTCCGCAAATAAAGACTGAGGGAACGAATAGTGTACCCCCTATGGAAACAAGTTTCCGCCCAGAATCACCTTCAAAAATAATAAGGGAAAAATAACAAAGCAAAATAACAAAGAAGTGCCCTGACGGAAGGACTGTGAGATCCAGCTGGGAGCACGCTGACTAACCAGAGTAAACCTAACAGCGTACAAAAAGGGCAAGACGAGAGGGGTAGTCAGAAACAGAACCGAGGTCAAACACCGGGAATTCACCGAGCAACCAAACCAAAACGCAAGGGCTAGAATTCTAGTCAAATGGGACAGGCCAAGGGTCAACCACCACAATTCAAACAAACCAAATTAAGGGTGCGGCGAGAATCGTAAATCCAAAGGCAGTCCAAGTCAACACAGACGGCAGTACAATACTCACAGGTCGTGAACGCTAGTTACAGATCGGAAGAGCTAGTCTCCGCGGTTTAACACTAGACTGCGCCTTTTCAAGGTGTGAACCGGAAACGGAAGTATCAGACCTTAGGCGAACCAAAAAAAAAACAAAACAAATAACAGATTTCTAAGCACAGATTCACAAATGTACGACAGGGGTCGTAACAGTGCTTATATGCGCATCAATACAGTAGCTGTAACGTGATTGGAATATAGTGCAGTGCCTCTACTGTAAAATGGAATTGGCTTCCCTCAAACGCGCTTCGTCAATGCTGCAGCACTTGAACCGAAAACATCCAGTCTCTGCATTCAGATCATGGAGTGGAACGACACAACAAGGTAACAAACTTTAGCCGTTGCATTTTACGTAAGTGAATGTTTTTTGTAGTTGTGATTAAGGCTATTAAAGACTGCAAGTTAGTGAAGGCAATATTTAATGACTGGCCAAAGATGTAAATCAGTTTGGTGGTCATTTGTCCTGATGTAAGCAAAGTTTTGTTCAAGAAATTGAAGCCCAGCAGTCAATTTGTTCAAGTATGCGCTTCATTCGTATAGTAATTAGGTTAGTCGCGCACACTCTTGTCTCTTTCTGCCCTTTGCTTCTGATAACTGGCAGCGTGTCAGGCGCTGCAGGTTATCAGAGGGGAAAAAAGTGTGATGGTTTACTTTTTTTGATTGAATTGGGATGTATCATATGAAATATGAACCATTTCATATTGCCTTTTTTTTCCGGGTCAATTGACCCATTTTAGATTGTTAATAAAAGAAAAATGATAAATGTTTTCACCTGAAACATCATGGCTTAAGCTTATTTTAAAAGTGGGATAAGGACCTATATAAAAACAATTAGCAAGCAAAAAGCATGTAAAATTTTCGAGCAACTTTAAGCACTCGGAAATATATGGTAAACTTAAGGGACACCTTTATAAGTCCATATTTCTCAAGTTATAGTAGCAGATTTTCACCCCTGAAAATTTGAAGGACTTGGCTGAAATACTTTTCTAGATATAGCCATGTGAAAGTGGATCCTCAGAAATCACTGTTCAAAAAGGACCAGACTTGGTTGCAAAATTTTTTTATGACAAAACTATTTGGAGTTGAGAGCTAAAATTTTGGATTTATCCTTTTAGGTGTATGCACCCGCTGGAATTTTTTCATCCAAATCTGAGATGGTCAAGTGGGAAGTTTCTCTGAAATTCGGACATTTTACATGGAATGACCCTGGACACATGACCCCCAGACCTAAAAAGTCTCTGGGTGCTATGAAACAGGAAGTTGTTCATACTGAAATAAACATTCGCAAAACAGGCCTAAAGATCATACGCGTAATAAGAGTCCCATACGGAAGACGTCAGCATGCCGCTCTGAGCTTGTGCGTGGACAGTGTGCTTCATAGCGCCCCCAAACACAGAGCCATGTTTCAGTAAAAGTGTTTGCTCATCATCCTAAAAATAACTTATTACACAGTCTACCACTGTCCAATGGTCGTGAATGCGCACCTGAACCCCACCCCCAACGCACACAAGGGTGCGAGGGCCCGTTCATCGCTGCTTGCAGCTTTAATTTTGTAATTGTTTCAGAAATGGCTGAATATTTGGGAAGTGTTTTATTCCTATATTTAAATAATTTTCCTTTTATAAAGAAATTGAATGCCCATCATGAATGAATTCCGATCGCCTGAATGTCTTCAGCTGCTGATTGGGTGTCATACTTCTTGGTGTTTTTGGCTCCGTGTAAAAGTCAGCCTGTGAAAAAATTTGCACCCTGTGTGCAAGCCATCTGAAAGGGGCGTTGCCTCTGCTGTCCCTCACAGCGCCTCTTTCCCTCCTTCACAGATAAAGACGATCCTGAGCGGGTTCATCATCCGGGGATACTTGGGGAAGTGGACCCTGCTGATAAAGACGGTGACGCTTGTGCTGGCCGTGTCCTCTGGCCTCAGCTTGGGGAAGGAGGGCCCTCTGGTGCATGTGGCCTGCTGCTGCGGCAACCTCTTCTGCAGCCTCTTCTCCAAGTACAGCAGGAACGAGGGCAAACGCAGGGAGGTTAGTCTCACCCTGACTCCTACTCTCTGTCACTGTTACTCACCCTGACTCTTACTCTGTCACTGTAACTCACCCTGACTCTTACTCTCTGTCACTGTCACCCTGACTGTTGCTCTCTGTCACTTACTCACCCTGACTCTGACTCTGTCGCTGTTACTCACCCTGTCTCTTACTCTGTCGCTGTTACTCACCCCGTCTCTTACTCTCTGTCACTGTTACTCACCCTGACTGTTGCTCTCTGTCACTGTTACTCACCCTGACTCTTACTCTCTGTCGCTGTTACTCACCCTGACTCTTACTCTCTGTCGCTGTTACTCACCCTGACTCTTACTCTCTGTCACTGTTACTCACCCTGACTCTTGCTCTCTGTCACTGTTACTCACCCTGACTCTAACACTCTGTCACTGTTACTTACCCTGACTTTTACTCTCTGTCGCTGTTACTAACCCTGACTCTTGCTCTCTGTCACTGTTACTCACTCCGTCTCTGGCTCTCTGTCACTGTTACTCACCCTGACTCTTACTCTCTGTCACTGTTACTTACCCTGACTCTTGCTCTCTGCCACTGTTACTCACCCTGACTCTTACTCTCTGTCACTGTTACTCACCCTGACTCTTAATGGCTCTGTGATTGACAGGTCCTCTCTGCAGCTGCAGCTGCAGGGGTGTCTGTGGCCTTTGGGGCTCCGATTGGAGGGGTCCTCTTCAGCTTGGAGGAGGTATGGGCTTTTCCACACTACAGGGGGCTGCATTCAGTGCCTTGTGTGATGAAAGGTGGGTGGGGTCATTCTCAGAGGGGTGGAGATGAAAGGTGGGTTGGGTTACTCTCAGAGGGGTGGAGATGAAAAGGGGTTTGGGCTATTCTCAGAGGGGTTGAGATGAAAGGTGGGTTGGGTTATCCTCAGAGGGGTGGAGATGAAAGGTGGGGTGGGTCATTCTCAGAAGGGTGGAGATGAAAGCTGGGTTAGGTTATTCTCAGTGGGGTGGAGATGAAAGGTGGGTTAGGTTATTCTCAGTGGGGTGGAGATGAAAGGTGGGTTGGGTTATTCTCAGAGGGGTGGACATGAAAGGTGGGTTGGGTTATTCTCAGAAGGGTGTAGATGAAGGGTGGGTTGGGTTAGTCTCAGAGGCGTGGAGATGAAAGGTGGGTTGGGTTAGTCTTAGAGGGCCATAAACACAGGGACACTCGCTTACCTTTCCTTCATATGGCCTGTCATGTAGGAGCCCATATTTTGCCACCTTTGGTGCTTTTACATTCAATGATTATGGGTGAATATAATGAGAACAATTTTCAGAAGAGTGTAAAGGTAATTGAATACTTGTGGCCTAATGTTTAGGTAAAATGGCTCATTTGAGAGTAAATTTGGGATCATGGTGCCCTGATGGGATGGGTGGTGGGTGAGCTTTGCTCTCTGTTTGCTTTTTGAGTAGGTGAGCTACTACTTCCCCCTGAAGACACTGTGGCGGTCCTTCTTCGCCGCCCTGGTGGCAGCGTTCACTCTGCGCTCCATAAACCCGTTTGGTAACAGCAGACTGGTGCTGTTCTATGTGGAGTACCACACCCCTTGGTACATGGCCGAGCTGGTTCCTTTCATCCTGCTGGGGGTGTTCGGGGGCCTGTGGGGCACCCTGTTCATCCGTGGCAACATCGCCTGGTGCCGCCGCCGCAAGACCACACGGTTGGGCCGCTACCCTGTGTTGGAGGTGATGGCGGTGACGGGCATCACGGCCATCCTGGCTTTCCCCAATCCGTACACGCGGCGCAGCACCAGTGAGCTCATCTCCGAGCTATTCAACGACTGCGGTGCCCTGGAGTCCTCCCAGCTCTGCGACTACATCAACGACCCCAACATGACGCGGCCGCTGGACGACATCCCGGACCGGCCCGCGGGGCCCGGCGTCTACACTGCCCTCTGGCAGCTCGCTCTCGCCCTCGTCTTTAAGATCATCATCACCATCTTCACCTTCGGCATGAAGGTCAGTGCAGCACTGTGGGGCTTAAAGCAGGGCTCGACAGTACAAGTGTTTCCCTCGCATTTGTGACTTAAAAATTGATGAGTGCAAATTGTAAAATGTATTTAGGAGCTCTTGGGCGAATAACAAAAATGACCAGTGCTGGCAGTAAGTAACTCAACGCGGGCGGCTTGCCTGCCGAAAAGCAAAAGAAGAGTCGTCGTCACTGCTCTGAACCAACGCTGTGCATTAAAAACATCACATGATCCATTCATCCAACCAGTTGGTGTGTTTACGTCATTTCCTCCTCTGACGGTAAAAAAAAAAAAGTTTGACGGGCAAGTTATTAGCTGCTTACATGCAATGAGGCTTCGCTGTCTCGCTTTGCACTGGAGGAGATATGTCGAAGCCAACGAGGTGATTAAAATCCGATTGAATCTGTGAAGACGCATACTATTACCTTACTAAGTATGCAGTAACGCCCCACGTCGCACGGATTCAAAGGACCCAGTGGAAACACACGTTGTTACTTTCATCTAACTTGCTAATCAAACTATTTAGCGCTATTAAATCATTTGCGACTCAGTCAAAGCCTTATGACGCCATGGATTTCATGTTGCTGCGTAGCTAGCTGGCTGGCTATTGCTGACGTGAAATGGAGCTATGCTCAAGTAAGGTCAGTGAAGTACACTTCAACTGAGCCAGAAACACAAAATTGACATCGCTAGTGTAACTACCGGTGCAATCGAGCCTTTATAAGGCTTTGGCTGAATCGCTAATAATTTTAACACGCTAGCTAGTGCTCGTCTGATCTGCTGCAGTGAGACACCACTTCAATCCCGTCATGCCTAGCGCATACGTCATCCTGCAATGGGCTAATTAAAGGGGAACTCAGGGCTAAATCTTTTTGCTGTTTTATACAAACATAATTACTAAATAAATACTGTAAAATATAAAAATGTGGAATTTTTGTTTTCAAAGACGAGATAAATTAGGTTTCATTCCCCCTAATTAGTTGTCGCCTGCTTCAACGGTCGCATGATAATGAAGTAATGTCGCCCGAGAATGACGAACCGTCGCCCTTCGCTCAGAGGTATGCGCTGTTATTGTGTTGAATAGTGCGATTATCCCAGTCCATTATTATCCCCCGCCACGAAGTGGGAAGGGGATATAGGTTTGAGCTCCGTCCGTCCATCCGAGATAAAGGGGACAGCTTTTCTCAGAAACTATTAGAGATAGGACAACCAAATTTGGTGTGTAGCTTCAGACCATAAAGGCCTTGATGGAGTTCGAAAATGAGATGCGCGCGATTATTTTTTCCGGAGTTATTGCCCTTGATCCGTATTTTTGGACTCTGTCCACGGTATCTCTAAAGGGGACCGCTTTCCTCAGAAACTATTTGAGATAGGATAACTAAATTTGGTGTGTAGCTTAAGACCATAAAGACCCTGATGGAGTTCGAAAATAAGCACACGATTATTTTTCCCACAGTTATTGCCCTTGTGGCATTTGGTCTGAAGCTACACACCAAATTTGGTTGTCCTATCTCTTATAGTTTCTGAGAAAAGCTGTCCCCTTTATCTCGGATGGACGGACGGAGCTCAAACCTATATCCCCCTCCCACTTCGTGGCGGGGGATAATAATGGACTGGGACCATCACACTATCCAACACAATAACAGCGCATACCTCTGGGCAAAGGGCGATGGTTCGTCATTCTCGGGCGACGTTACGTCATTATCAAGCCACCATTTAAGCAGATGACAATTAATTAGGGGGAAAAAAACCTCATCTCATTTTTGAAAACAAAAATTCCACATTTTTGTATTTTACAATAATTATTTACTAATTATGTTTGTATAAAACAGCATTAAGATTTTGCCCTGAGTTCCCCTTTAACTGTATTTTGAAAGACCATCGACCGTGACGGATAAAGTCTCGATTGAAGCAAAGGTTGACATGGAGAAGACGGATGTGGAGGGCGACAGAGTATTTATGCCCCTCCCCCACCCCCAAATATTTGTCCTTGTAAAAATTCAATGACTTGTATTGCTAGAAAGGTCACAGATGGAGCCTAGATTTGTGTTACAGA
Organism: Gymnothorax javanicus; assembly: GCA_029692085.1. Classification (NCBI taxonomy): domain Eukaryota; kingdom Metazoa; phylum Chordata; class Actinopteri; order Anguilliformes; family Muraenidae; genus Gymnothorax; species Gymnothorax javanicus. The sequence continues at coordinate 49,036 of CM056205.1, forward strand.
CATCTAGGAAGTCAAATATGAACTTTCATTTGGTGGCATTTGTCGTGGTTTTCATTCAGAAATATTTTCATATTATGAGGTTCCCTCAACCTCAAGCAATTGGAGAGAGACAGATTCCTCAGAAAATTAGGCTTTATTGTGGCATATTGATGAATATAAAGCTACGTTCTTTTTGCGCAAGAAGAACTGACATTCTGCTTTTCACACCCAGTTTTTAAACCTTCATCACAGGAAATACCTTCCAAATATGGTTTTTCCGGCCTCTCACGCTACAGTGGTTCAGTAACGTGATGGCTGCTTCTTACGTGTTTTTTTTCTTTTCATGAGTTGGCATCCTTTGCAAAATAACAACTTCAAGGCTACGTCATTGTTTAAGAGGACTTTCAGTTGGGTCACAGGTCGTCCTAGTGACAGGCAAACCAAAACACTGCCAACGTGCCTTGGAAACTGCACCCAAAAGATAACAACCCTTTTCCAGTGTAATATTTGTTATACATATTTCATGTAACACATATAGTTGTGCTATGAATGATGGTGAGTAATGCTCATGACTGAACAGATATTGCCTGAATCAATTGAACAGATGTCAATCAAAGCTACAGAAGCCAACTGCTTATGTGTGTGTGTGTACTGCTCATGTGTGTGTGATCTGCTTGTGTGTGTGTGTGTGTGCGCGCGCGCGCGTGTGCGTGTGTGTGTGTGTATTTGTGTGTGTGTGTTACTGCTGCTTACATAATATGGTTGCTGATTATGATTATTGATTATGGTTATCAATTATGGTTTTTGATTTTCTGATGAATATGTTGAGAAATGTCTATATTATAATAGCCGAGTGGCCTCTGTGTGTGTGTGCGTGTGTGTCCGGCCACTCAGAGCTAGATTCCACCGAGCGCGTATCTGCAGCATAGCGGGAGCGACGCTGTTTGGCTCCGCCTTGCAGGCGACTGTTTGCGGCCAACCCGTGCTAGACTCCGCCGGGTGCGTATCTACAGCATAACGTGTGCGACGCTATTATACTATAGACATACAGGGGGAATCCCCGGTATCCCCCTCTCCTGGGGATTCCCCCTTTTGAACCCAAGCCAATTCATCCACAGGAGTCCTGAATCCCAAAAAACGGATGCCAGGCCGCAAGAGAAAGTAGCGCGTAATCTGCGGCATAACGTGAGCGACGCTATTATGCTCCGTCTTGCAGGTGACTTCGTGTTCCACTGAGCGCGGAATGTCAGCGCAGCGTGTTACTTGGTTTTAGTTATTATAAAAAACATCGGTCGCGTGACAGCCACCTTGGTGTTCATGGAAACGCCATAGCAACACCATAGCAAAGTGATGACATCATAGAGGTGCATGTGATGACATCATAATGCTGCACGAAGTTACATAAAATAGAACCTGTGGATCCCCACGGGCAGAGTGCTAATTGAAATATTATCCTCCACATTATTTTTATACTGTTTGTGTTACAGACATCGAGGAAGTCAAATATGAACTTCCATTTGGTGGCATTCAGCTTAGCAGTCGGTGACCTTCGAAGGTCAAACTCGACACAGTGAAAATACAATGACTTGTATCACCAAAATAGTCGCAGATTGAGCCAAGGGTTAATATTAGAGACATTCAGAAAGTCGTATATGAAGTCCATTTGGTGACCTCAACTCCACCTTCTGCGACCTTTTTAAAGCAATTCTTACCTTTCTGGGACGTCGCACAGCACTCAGTAAAAATTTGAACATGAACAACTCCACCTCCCTCCAAAGTCCCACCCTCTTCCCCCCGATTGCCAGACTTCTCCTACGAAAAAAAATATAATTGATAGTTTGTCAGACTACAAAGGTAACTAAACGTTACGAGGGCATTTTATTTTATACCACATATAGAATTGAATATTATTTAATTACTGTTGGTTAGTTTTCACTTACCGGTGCCTCTGAATCTGACTCCATTGACCCATTTCACTCGCGCTGCTCACTTCCTCGCGCCACACGGAATATTCTTTTTTTCGTAGGAGAGTGAAACGGGTCAGTGGAGTCAGATTCAGAGGCACCGGTAAGTGAAAACTAACCAACAGTAATGACATAATATTCCATTCTGTTTGTGGTATAAAATAAAATGCCCTCGTAACGTTTAGTTACCTTTGTAGTCTGACGAACTACCATTAATGTTATTATCGTAATTATAGCATTTCAGCACCCGTTTGTTTACAGTCAGATGTGTCGTTTTTTTTTTTCTGCCAGAGAGGCGCGTGACTCGCTAGCGGTGACAGCTATAGGCAACTGGAAGGGGCGCTGCGACGGATGACAGACGGAAAGCTCGGCAAATCATTTTATTCGGACCGAAGAAAATGATTGGGCAGACTTTTATCAGAAATATATGAGAATTGAATATTGAAGAGTTTCAACACCTGGTGGATTTCTTTTACATTTTAGTGTGCCATACGCTTATTAGGAGCATTTTAAGATTACAAAAGAAAAGTGTAAAAATGCCAGAAAGGTAAGAATTGCTTTAAGATTCACAAATGGCATATTGAATTTTCAATGACTTGTACCACCAAACCTGCTACAGAGCTTAGGATTGTATTACAGACGTATAGGTGGTCTTATAAATGTAAGTGAACGTTTATTTAGTGACTTCGACATTGACCTTCAGTGATTCGAAAGTCATACTTCACATGAAATGTTCATAACTTGTCATCACTATAAGATGGCTTGCCGGTAAGCTACAGGACCCTTGGTCCTATTTTTCAAAGTTGTCTCCTTTTATCGCTTTACAAAAAAAAAATAATAATAATTTATACATTTTCATTGTGCTACTAAAATTCTTGATGTGCTATGAATTTCTTAATTTAGTGGCACATGTGCTACTTGGGGAAAAAAACTCCGCGTCAAGCCCTGGCTTAAGGATTCAGTCTTTCTGATGGGGAATCTCGTTTTCTGTTCGGTAAGCAGCTGTGTTCAGATCCCTTGTGATCTGCTGTGTGTTGATGGCTTTGTGATCCTGCTGCAGATTCCTTCTGGGCTGTTCATCCCCAGTATGGCGGTTGGAGCGATCGCTGGGCGCATCGTGGGCATTGCTGTGGAGCAGATGGCCTACCATCACCACGACTGGATCATATTTAAGAACTGGTGCCGGCCGGGGGCAGACTGTGTCACGCCAGGCCTGTACGCCATGGTGGGGGCTGCAGCGTGTTTGGGTAAGGGCCTGGAGTTTGGGCACTAGAACATTAGCACGTTCAAAAAGTGTTTGTTGTGCGCAGCGGGCAAGTAATATTAACCTATGTGGGAAAGCTATTATGTTCTCTTTGAACCAGTTTATTGAGTGAATGGAACATACAGCAAGGCTGCCTGGAAATCTACCAACCGGGAGGTCGTCTCGCTTGTTGAGCGAGGTGTAGCTTCTCTGGGCTGGAGAGAGAGCTGGGCGATGGTGGCCCTTCTGGATCAGAGTTTGGTAGCCCTGGTGGATAGTAAAATTATTTAGTCTGTGATCTGTTATTTAACGGTATTAGTGGTGTTCATAGTTGAGCTGGTCCCTTAAAATGGCAAATTACTGTTATGTGCTGATAAATGTAAGAATAAATGCTTAAATTTGCATATATTTATTTCAGATGTTGGATTGATGCTGTTGTAATGAGGCAAAATTGGCTCTGAGCCCAGAGACCCGGAGCAGTTCCCATGTCACTGGCTTTCTGGTTTGAGTAATTATTTGTAGTTTGCTGTGGGGAAAGTAAACCTGTTGTCCGTCTTAAGTAAGTCTGCTCATTTTGACGCTTACTGAAAAAAATTTACAGCAATGATTGTTCTTCCCAAGTACTGCTTCTGCTGAGGTGAAAAACTATATTCAACACCCATGGAATTTTTTTTAACTGCTGATAGTTTGTTTTAAATGGCTGCCAAGAAGATTTAATTCATTTTCAGTTTTTATAAGTATTTTTTCTCAGTTGACGACGAGCTGTGGCTGGCAGTGCTTTGTCTGAAAGGAGGCTGAAGTTTCGCTGCGGTCACCGAGTGTGTCTTTCTGCTCGCTGTGTGTTCGGCAGGCGGGGTGACGCGGATGACCGTGTCGCTGGTGGTCATCATGTTCGAGCTGACGGGCGGGCTGGAGTATATCGTGCCTCTGATGGCAGCTGCCGTGACCAGTAAGTGGGTGGCGGATGCCTTTGGGAAGGAGGGCATTTACGAGGCGCACATCCAGCTAAATGGCTACCCCTTCCTGGATGTGAAGGACGAGTTTACGCACCGCACGCTGGCTACGGACGTGATGCGGCCGCGACGCGGGGAGCCCCCCCTCGCCGTGCTGACGCAGGACGGAACCACCGTGGAGGATGTGGAGGCACTGATCAAGGATACTGACTATAACGGCTTCCCCGTAGTGGTGTCGCGCGAGTCAGAGCGGCTTATCGGCTTTGTCCAGCGCAGAGACCTCACCCTTGCCATCAGTGAGTCTGTGCCTCTCTCTCTCTCCCACACACACACACACACACACACACAGTGCCTCTCTCTCTCTCACTCACACACATGCATACATACGAGCACACACACACACACACACACACACACACACACACACACACATGCTCACACTGTGCCTCTCTCTCACACACACGCGCACGCGCGTGCGCATACACACACTCACTCACACTCACCCTCTCTCTCCGGCTCCTCTCAGAGAGTGCTCGTCAGAAGCAGGATGGGGTCGTGAGTAATTCGGTGGTGTATTTCACGGAGGACGCACCGCAGATGCCTGCCAGTAACCCCCAGCCCCTCAAACTGCGGCGCATCCTGAATCTGAGCCCCTTCACCGTCACCGATCACACCCCCATGGAGACTGTGGTGGACATCTTTCGCAAGCTGGGCCTCCGTCAGTGTCTGGTCACGCGCAGCGGGTGAGCGCACACACCCCGGGCGGGGGCCCCTCCTCAGGCCACTTGTCTGTCATCTTTCGAAATGTCAGGGAAAATGGGACCCAAAAGAGAAATTTGCAGAGACTTTTGAAATGACGAGCTCTTCTTAACTGGCCAGCTTTACTTCACCTTCGATACCAGTTTACTGACCGTTACACAGTGCAGGCAGAATGAGCAGCTTTAGTGTAAATGAGTTGTGTTGTGCGGCCGATGTAAGATCAGCGAAGTAATGCAACTCGAACAGGCCGCTTCAGTGACAGCAGGTCACAGCCGCTGCTTCCTGAAGTTTTGCCCCAGTTACTTCCTTGGGACTTATTGACTTGCTTATGTACAATTATGTTTATAAATGTATTAAAATGAATGTGTAATAATTTTGTTTGTGTTTTTCTGTACATTAGTCGGCTGTTGGGGATTATTACCAAGAAGGATGTTTTGCGACACATGGCTCAGATGATGAACCAGGATCCCGAGTCCATCATGTTCAACTGAGTCACACGCCCTGGAGCACCTGCACAGTGCCACACCTCTGCCACCTGCTAACATTTCTCCTGATTGGCTGAGGCTGGTGCCCCCTGGTGGCTGTGGTCAGAATGGCAGGTGTGAGCGTCTGGAGCAAGGCCGGTGATTGGAGGGGGTGCCGCTGCCTGTCGCTCTGAGCTGTGTTTTGTTGTGCTAAAATAAGACTGTGACCCATCCCATCACTCACCACTCACGAGCTCCCCTACGAAAGCATCTTCAGTAGCTACTTTTATAGTGGTGCCGTTCCCCTGGGTATTACTGGAATGAGAAGAATCCATGTGCTGAATCAGGGCTCAGAATAGGATGGCATCAGTGGAAGGGTTTTTGAAGCATGTTTGTTGTGCTTCAGGAGCTTTTAAGTTAAGTTACACTTTATTGAATCCCGTTTGGTAATTTGTCCCCTGCATTTAACCCGTTCCATTGTTAGGAGCAACTCCTGTTCTAAAGCCAGTTCCCTGATCGGGGGTGCTGGTTGGAGCGTTTCTATGAAGCATGTTTTTCTGGGTGGGGAAACCGGAGTACCGGAGGAAACCCATACAAACATGGGGAGAACATTCCAGCTCCACACAGAGAGGCCCCAAGCCAGATTCAAACCCATGACCTTTTTGCTGTGAGGTGGCAGTACTAACCATAGCGCTGCCGCGCCGCATGATGGTCTGGTTTGGAGTGTCGCACTGGTTTGGCTTAACTGTTACTGTGGGCTGGCTGAAGGGGGATAAGATGAGCTTTTTGTGACCCTCAGGTTTCCCACATTAGATTGGGAGGAGTGTCACAGCCGTGGCGACAGCGCTGCTTGCTCTTGTAGTGAGTGACACTGAAACTTTTCCGCTTGAACATGGGAGGCTCGCAGGAAGTGGGTTTAGCAGTGGTCATTGGCTTAGCGACCCCTGCTGGTCTTCTGTGTTGCCTGTGTCTCTCTGTACTCTACACTACAGGTTCTCCCCCCCTCCCCTTTCCCAGTGCATTGTGGGCCATATGGCTGCCCTCTGCTGGTGGCAGGTGTCTGTATATAGTTCACAAAGTTGTGCATCCAGATTCAGTTGGGATTGAAGATGTAAAATTTAGAAACAAAAGAAGTCAAAATGTGAAGATGATAGCACTTTGCTGGTGCTGCAAGTACCTATCTCTCTATCCGTATTTATGAGAAGTACATTGTATATATTCCCTGTGTATGTGTTGCAGAAAGTCACTTTAAAATCCCGATTTCCATGTGAAAGATTTATGCTTGTTACCATAATCTAAGCTCTAACTGAAGCTTGAAATTACTTTCAAGCATTGATGGAAATAGAAGTTTTGGCAAAACCTTCAAAAGGGTGAAACCAATGATATTGAAGTCTAATCCAGTCGTAATGATTGCCTGATTATCGCTCTGTTTTAGCATTTTGCTGATGAAGTCAATGATTAAATTAAACAAAAGGGTTGAGGAATGGGTTCCCCTTCCCTCCCCCCAGGCCGAGTTTGAAAGGCATGGTGATGACATCTCTGGGTGATGTAAGAACAGCGTATGAGCTGCTGGGCGAAGCGTTGGGCCCTGCTGGGCGAGAACCGGTGCGCTGCCCTTGATTCTGCCGTACTTTCACCTGTTCCATTTCTGGCCAAATCTTTTCACGTTCTGCTGTGGAAAATACACTTTTTCACTTCTGTTTAATACGACAATGGTTGTAACTGACAGCTTGCAGAATAACTGAAGCCTTGTGTGCATGTTTCTGAAGACGGGATGGCGAATGTTAATGGCTTTCCATTCTGTGGGGGCATAATGGCATATTTCATCTCAATCATGTATAATTATAACATTAATGATTTGTACGTGAGCGCTTGTTATACCAAATGAATATGCGCGGCGTCTGTATAATGTCCGAAGTTTTTTGTGTACGCATCTTTATAAAAGAGCCATGTTCACTGCTGGCCTGTCCTTCCTGGTAATGCTAACTCCACTTTCTAATAAGCTGTAAAAACCACACTCTATGCTCAATGTTAAGCTGGGTGTGGAAGCATGTTGCAAGATTTCTCAAAGAATTATTTAATTTCTCCTCCTATTTATATTCTTACAGAAATCACAGCTGCTCTGCACTGTGTTACAGGTGAAGTGTTACTGATGCTTCAAGGTGAGCAAGTCCTGAATATCTGTTGATAAGCAATTGTCGTGGCGTGGCGACTGTCATCCGGAACATTTTTTTTATCTTTTTTTGGCCTAATGAATTTTTGTGTAAAGTTGCCATAACATACTACTAGACCATATCTCTGGACGTTTTGGATTTTTGATTGAATCATTTTTGTCTGTTTTATGGGCCCTTGAAATTTTGGCCCCAATGTTAAAGATAGGACTGAGAAATTTTAAAAATATTTCTCAAAAACCGTGTGATAAATTTTTTTCTAAATCAGGCAGTCAGCTTCCCTTGGTACAGTCAATGTACAGTGCGAGCATCATTTTGATTGAATCGACGGAAGTGGGTCTAGTGGGGGCGCTATACTTTATGAATATGCAAGATGGCCTGTGGAGGCCAAATGGTTGCAGATAGAGATAAAGTTTCTATTATCGACATATAGGAAGTCATATGACCTATACATTGGCTATGTTAGTTGACCTCAGATGACTTTGAAAGGTCAAACTTGAGGTCAAGCAAAATATTAACAATGTTAAAAGATAGGACTTGAAATTTAAAAAAAATTATTTACTGAACTTTTTTTCTAAATCTGGCAATCAACTCACCTTGATACACTTTATGCACTGTGTGAGCGCCATTTTGATTGAATCGACGGAAGTGGGTCTAGTGGGGGTGCTGTACTTCAGCATTAGGCCTTATGGAGAATGGGCAAAATGGCCTGTGGAAGCAAAATGGTTGCAGATGGAGATTGAGTTTATATTATCAACATGTAGGAAGTCATACATGACCTATATCTTGGTTGTGTTAAATTTGACCTCAGATGACCTTGAAAGGTCAAACTTGAGGTCAAAGCAAAATGTTACAATTTTCAAAGGCTTCTAGGCTTGAAAATATAGTAAAGATTGGGAACATATGTGTATTAAACACATATAGGAAGTCATATATGAAATTTTTGATGGCCTTGAACTTGACCTTGGCTGACCTTTTGAAGGTCAAACTTCACATAGCAAAATTTCAATGAGTTCTATCACCAAAACTATTATAGATGGAGCTTAGGTTTGTATTGTGGGTATGTAGGAAGTCATGTATGAAGTTTCATTTGGTGACCTTGAACTTGACCTTCAGTGACCTTCAATGGCCAAACTTAACAGTGAAATTTCAATGTCTTACATCAGCAAAATAATTACAGATAGAGTGTAGGTTTGTATTGGAGACATAGGAAGTCAAATTTGAACTTTCAATTGGTGACCTCCATATTGACCTTTGAAGGTCAAACTTGACCGAGTGAAAATTCCATGACTTCTATCACTAAAAAGGTCACCGTTGGAGCCTAAGTTTGTGTCACAGACTTAAAGGAAGTCACACATGAACTTTCATTTGGTGACATTCAACTTGGCTGTTGGTGACCTTTGAAGGTCAGACTTGACATAATACAATTACAATGACTTGTATTGCCAAAACGGTCACAGATGGAGCCTAGGTTTGTATTAGAGACATATGGGAAGTCATATGAACTTTCATTTGGTGACCTTCATATTGACCTTCAAAGGTCAAATGTGACCTAGTGCAAATTCAACGACTTGTATCACTAAAACGGTCACAGATGGAGCCTAGGTTTGTATTAGAGATGTATAGGAAGTCATATATGAGCTTTCATTTGGTGACCTTCATATTGACCGTCGAAGGTCAAATGTGACCTAAGGAAGATTCAGTGACTTGTATCACTAAAATGGTCACAGATGGAGCCTAGGTTTGTGTTACTGACATATAGGAAGTCATATATGAACTTTCATTTGGTGACATACAACTTTATTGTCAGTGACCTTTGAGGGTCAAACTTGGCAGTGAAATTACAATGACCTCTATCACGAAAATGGTCACAGATTGAGCCAAGGTTTGTGTAGAGACATTTAGAAAGTCCAATGTGAAGTCCATTTACTGACCTGTACTTTACCTTCTGTGACCTTTAAAGTTCAGAATTGACATATTGAATTTTCAATGATTTGCATCACCAAAACTGATTCAGAGTTTAGGATTATATAACAGGAGATCTAATAAATGTATGTGAACTTTTATTTAGTGACCTTTGCATTGACCTTCAATGATTCCAATGTCAAACTTCACACGAAATTTTCATAACTTGTATCATCACAATAAGATTACTTAATAGTAAGCTACAGGACCCTTGGTCCTATTTTCCCTTTTTAAGGTGATTAAAATCATTGAAGGTCAAATAAGACTAAATGCTTTTGCAGAGATGCCAACCCTCCCAATTTCTCCGGAAAACAAGGCTGCCTCCCCTAGCCTTACGGGCGCTTCTGAAATCCTCCTGATTTTCTCACTTTCAAAGCATATCATCCTGCATACGCATTACATGTATACTATGCGCACGCAATGTGGAGTAGTACAGTGCATGCAGTCAGTGCTCTTCGCGATCGCACAGTTTCGTGTTGAAAATTATTATCGTATATATGGTAGGACTCCGCAGTTTCCTGCCACAATACTCAACACGCATTCGAATTGTGAATGTAGTTGTGCTGGCCGAGTATACAGCAGTCTGGGGATAGATTGGTTTACTCTTACCATGTGACAATTCCCGAACGTAATCGCCAATATAAACACAAGCACACACATGGCACATGTTCGCCACGTACCTTTTTGTGACCTGCTGTGGAAGTGACATTTTCAGGATTTTGGAGCACTTATCTTGCGATCTCGGTAAGTAGCCTAAATGCCGACGTGGTGGTGGATTTCCGTAGCCCATATTTCTGATTTTAATGTACACCATTAGAAATGTACAAAGCCATTATGGTAAAGTCGGCGTAACTATTTTCATGCAATGTCAATGAGTCATTCCAAATCAGGTTATATTTTTAAGCTCTTTGTTTTTTATTCTTCATTTGAATTGCTACTGTTTTTGATACTTTCTAGTTATCCTTGTAAAGCTATGTTGCCTCGCAAGATCATGGCCAAAGTTAAATTGGTTTCTGCTGCGTTTGTGGAATAGCGGCAGCCTAACCCCCAATTTACCCCAAATTTACACCAGATACATGTTTGGTCCGTCTGCGCTCCGCCAGGGCAGCACAGCTGATTGGTTTCACTTTAGTTAGTGACTGTGTTCACACCAGATCCGCTGCGATGCATTTCTCTTCTGTCCCAGCTCCGACAAAACGCAGCCCTGCACAGCAGATACGCAAGACTTCTATTTTTGCCGGATGCTGCAGCTCAAACGCAACACTTCATCACAGTAGATGGATCGGTACACAGACACAACATGCGGCTAATTTTCAAAATCTGTGTTGGCGCCAGTTCGTGGGCTAGGACGGCAACCAAAGTAAGAAAATATGTAGGCTAATCTTTATCAACAGAGCACTTTCCAAACAAATGACAAACCCAACTCAAACAGTAAATTAAATTAAGATCATTATTAACTAGAGCGCTCAGAGAGCGCAGCACCTCCGCCACGCCAAGGCAACTGTGTGCATTTAGTTATTTTCATTGGCTGATGTAGGGTATTGTTGCATTCCACCGTCAGGTGGCAGCAAAACCCAAAAGCACGCCATTTGAAAATCCGGCCCATAGACGAGCTTGGTTTACGGCCGGAAGTCCGCGCGCGCATGCGCTATAGAGCTGATGTGGGGCAAAAGGAAATATAGTGGCTACTTGTTGCGTGGAGGGATGCATAAACCGGTGTCATAAAGACGGGGGCATTAGGTTTTTTAGAGTTCCCTGTGGCAAGAGATAACGACAGGCGTGGATTCGAGTTATAAATCGGAAGAACTTTGTCCCGAATGATCACACTAGAGTTTGCAGTACTCATTTTGTCAGCGGATGGCCTGACTTTGTTGACCCAAATAATTTTGACTTCGCTCTGTGTTTCCCTACAAATTAAAGGATCTCACACAGACGCAGGCTAAAAGGAAAGAACAATCTGATCGGAGAAATATAGTGAAGGTACTGGTTGATATTAAATTATTTAAGTTGGCCCACTATTTGACTTAGAATTATTTAATCTGTTGTTGTTTCAAGGTGTTATTGTTTTGCAGTGTCCAGTTTTTGTATCCACATTTTGAAAAGGGACTGGCTTTGTTCGATCCTATAGGCTATATACGACTTTAAGTAGATGTTAAACTCTACGCAAACAAATATCAAGCCAAAGGGGGAATGCTAGTGCCATACAACGTTTTCAGTCTAGGTCGTCTCTGAGGGGCTCACATTACAGAACTTAGCCCCTCAGAGCTAAGCGTAGGTGTGGTTTTCATTTCGCTGTTTGCAATAATCATTTGGTTTCCTTGTAATGTTGATTTCATAATTACTTGCTATATATAGCCAACAAAGTTGAATTTGCTTGCCATTTAGTTTTGCAGACGTGAAATGTCATTAACACCACTATGATTGGGTCCCACACCATAAGTCAGCTAATGGCTACAGTGTTCCTGCGATAAATTCGCACTGTTCAAAACAACCGGCAAGCACACATGATCCTAATCTCCTCTCAACATGAGTAAGTGCGCAGGTACACATGTAAAATACAAGGCCATATCATTACAGTTTGACCGAATGCTACACATTTGATTTCGGATTTTCATCTGTGCTTAAAATGACAACGTCAAGGACTTACCTTGACAGCATCTCGCCGATATAGTCTCTCAAGTCTCTGTTGCGCTGAAGAAGTCAATGCTTTCAGTTTGTAGGAGAAAACTAATAGAGCATAGTCTATATCGTCAGGGAGAAAAGAATTTTGGATCTAACCTCCACTTTTTCCGGCTTTTTATTTGCCAGAACGATTTTAAAAGGGGGACGCCAATATGTTTTAGGGGGTTTTTATCAGTGAGAAGGGGGTTTAGAATTTAACATTAATGTTTAATATCGCGAACGCATATGCTGCGTCTGCCCTAGCAACCCGGTGTGTCATCAGTGACATGACAGCCGCCGTTAACTACATGCTACTGACACGAACAGCAGCACTTGAAACTATACTCTAAACTTCCTTAACTGGACGTACGCTCGACGTGTTTACATATCCTAATGTTTCTCTGGGTACCCAAACATCAATCGATATTGATGTAGGTTGAATACAGAATTCTTAATCTTGCCATCCAGACACAAAATGTACGCTGCACACCCTAGAATGCTCCTGAACAAAAAATATTCCTGTTCATAGTCCGAATCCATGCTGTAAGCTGCCTTTTACCACGGGGAGAGCAAAAGAACTTATAAGTCCCCACCTTTTAAATACAATTTGTGCATCTTCTGCCCCACATAGTCTGCTAAGAGCATGCGCACTCCAAATCTCGCTTTTTCACGTCAAGGGTCCATTGGAAAGACTTCAAATCTCTGCCAGCAAAGCTGGATTTGTACTTTGGCCTATATCGCAGCTGTACTTTGGCCTAGATATGCCAAAATATAGTCACTTGTTCTTCTTGTGCTAGTCTAACATCTTGCGAAATTTGATTAAAATCTATGCGGCAGTTTTTGAGAGATCCTGCTAACAGACCCGACAAACAAACCAACCAACGCCGGCAAAAACATTCACCTCCTTGGCAGAGGTGAATAAATGGGCAACGTATCTATAATAGAAGCACAAAATCTCGAAAAATAAACAAATTGAAGCAAGTCAACTGTTCCGCAACCCTTTTGGTAAAGAACAGAGGCTGTTGCCTGTTTGGATTTGCACTTAATACAACGTATTATTTATCTTGAGCGATTGCACGTGATTCTGTAATAATTACGTGATCTCGTCAGGCTCGCTCATTGGTAGCTTCTCTAGTTGTCTGAACCTGGTGCGCAGTAAAAATGCAGCTGGTCGGAGTTGAGGGACAACGAAGCACGCATCAAACACACAGCAGGGCGGAGGTGGACCGAACACGCATCTGGTGTAAATCCCAGGTAACGGTTTCTTCGCCGACTCCATCAACCTGGCCTTGCTTGAGTGGCCGGTGGTTGGACCTCACTTGACTCATGCTGGCGTGGAGTTTGAATGTAATTGGGCGCGATATTTATATGCTGACATCTAGATCTAGGTGATAATTTGCGTTGAGAGCTTTTAGGGTGGTGCTACTTGTACAAATTACTTCACATCGTTTAACTAACAATATGTTTCCCTTTAAACAATGTTTGAATGCTATCAAAAAAATGACAAAATAATTTCCATTGGACCATCTTTGTAATTATGTCTTTCTTTTTTGAACTGTTCCGGGTGTTTTGAAGGTTTGAATTTGATCATCATTTTCCCCGTTTTCATCTTCCAGTAATGTTGCAAATATGGCAGAATCTTTGGTGAAAGCTAAGAAAACTACCAAAAAATGGTCCCAGAAATTTATATTTTGTTACCACCATGAAGTGTAACAAATGAATAATAAAAAAAAAGGTCTTACAAAGTAATTAATATAGCACATTCTTAATGACTCTAGCTTTCAGTACCATATCAAATTTTATCATCAAACTTCATGCATGTTTTGTGTTTGTTTGTAAAACAAAGTGCAAAAAACAATGAAAACAACAAATGTTGATGGAAAACTCAAGACATCTTTCATAATTGTATAATTTGTAAAATGCTTGTCAGAGAGTGTGAAAAGGGACGTTTCAAAACCTAAAATTCCAGGAGCTTGTTGGGGTGCTGGCCCCTGGACCCCACCAATAAAGCCAGCTTGCTTCACGAGCTCAGTTCAGCTTGCCACAATAAATCCTGATTCAGTTTCTCAAAAGGTGGTATCTCTGCTTTTGGGGATTTTTCCCCTTTGTTTTTTGGTACTTTTGTTCGTTTTACTTCATTTTTATTCAAATATCAACTGTTACCTCGCTAAATCTGTACTTAATGTTATAGGTAATTGCCATTTATTTATATTAATATTTTGAAAAATTGCGCATATATGCTGATTCTGTTTTTTAGCTTTATTTTTATGATTTCCTGACATTGTTATACAGTAGTTTGCAAAATCCATTGTATGTAACAACATGGTGTTTCACTTAAAGTACTAAATACTAAACTTAAAGTACTGAAACTAAACCGAATATTTGTCCATTGTTTTTATTTCCTCTGATTGTAGAAATGAATCTCGCCGGTCAGTGGTCAAATTATATAATATATATATTTAGCTCCACAAATGACAATGGCTCATGGATTGAAATTGTCTAATGCCAGTTTATATTTGCATTTGCCATACCTCAGACATTGCGCTTAAATGCAATTAAATATGTAGTTGTTTTCAAATTGTGTTTATTCAGCACTTCAATTAAGTTATCTTCCACTTGTGGGGTGCAGTATAGTTGATCAGCTCCAGTGTGTTTAGTGTTCAAGTGCCCCCTCCTAGTTTCTTCAATTTTTGCATATTTGTTAAACTGTTTCAGTTCATCAAAATTATTTTAATATTGGACAATGATAATCTTCGTAAACACAAAACAGTTTTTAAATTCAGATTTTATTATTTCATCTCTTGAAGGAAAAAAGGTATGTGAAAAAGCAATTGCCCCCTTCAATAGTATATCAACCAATTAAGTTGATAATTGCATTAAATTTCACTGGAAATACCCAGGCATGATTAACGCCAGCCCTGTCGAATCTTAACATTGCCAAACAGGTTCTATTTTAGTAATATGAAATGGACCAAAATGCAGCACTTGATCTTAAGAAATTCAAAAATGGATGTGAAACAGTCATTGACATCTATTAGTCTGAAAAGGGTTACAAAGCCATTTCTAAGACTCTGTGACTCCAGCGAACCACAGTAATAGTCATTATCTACAAATGCTGAAAACTTGGAACAGTGGAGAACCTTTTCAGGAGTGGCCGACCAACCAAAATTCCTCCAAGAGCGCAGCAACGACTCGTGCAGGAGATCGCAAAAGAACCCAGGCTAACATCTAAAGAAATGCAGGTCTCGCTGGCCTCAGTTTACGGTCAGTGTTCACAATTCCACAAAAAGAGATTGGGGAAAAAATGGCATCCATGGGAACGCTGACTAGAAAGAATTCAAAGGCTCATCATACATTTGCTGAAAAACATGTCCCTGGACTTCTGGCATAGTATTTCGTGAACTTATGAGTCAATAGTTGAATTTCGTGGAAGACTTGCATCCCGATCCATCTGGTGTCAAGCAAACACAGCATTCTGCAGGAATAACATCAGACCCACAGTCAAACACAGCAGGAGTGTGATGATCTGGAGCCGCTTTGCTGCCTCAACAGCAAACATAGAAAAAATGGGGAAGGGGAGAATAGTTTTTTTCGAAGGGCTTTACTCAGTTGTAAATAAACTTTGTGTACATACAGTAACCTTATTGTTCATGGGTGCAGTAGTGTGAAATATACTGTGTAGCAGGTATCTCTGCTGCGATCAGCATTATATGAGGGTTTTTTTTAGTTTGAGGCTGTTTTTTGTAAATTTTTATGTTTAATTCTGCACCTAACCATGTGGGTTGGCACAGCTGAGCTCCTTTAACACAATATGACAAAGTGTTGGCGCTGTTGTCAGACCTGGAATTATATTGTCAACAAAGGATAATAATCAATACGAATGGATTCCTGAAACATCCATGTTTGACTGAAGGTGCAATACATAGAGAACTTAATTTTGCTTAAAATCAAATCATTGGGCTGCATATGAAAAATAATGTCATGTACATAACTTGGGAAATGCTAGGATTTCCAAAATGTTATAGGAGGCATCCCCCCCCCCTGCCCAATACCTGGTGAAGCTGCATCTTGAGGATGTACAGCAGTGGTTCCCCACCCAGTCCTCAAAGAAACTAAAGCTGCAACAAAAACCTGCAGGACAGGGGGTCCTTGAGGACCGGGTTGGGAACCACTGATGAACAGGACAGATGTTCATTCTATCTACATACATTTCATTAGTAAAATTATTTGTGATGTTGCAATTGCACGCAGGTGCCTGGAGAGAATATTTTTTATTGCGTGACTGAACATCGCAACCCAAGCGACTGTCATTCCTGCTCATCGTCTCGACTCTGACAAAGTTAGATCACTATGGAAAGTGCGTATAAAATCAAAAAGGAGTGATTTGAGAAGTCCGTTCATATGCTACCATGCTGAAAACAAGAAAATGACACTGAAGCTTTTTTTACAAGCATTTAACAACAAAATCACTAATTGTTGTTTGAAGTGCGAGGGAGGACCTACCCAAAGAAATTTCAATTGTAAACCTGTCTTACTGAGTTTTGGAGCTATGATACAAAATACACTTAACAAAAATATAAATGCCCCATTTGACACTTTTAAACTTTAATTAGCATTAAGGGTTTTACAATATATTAAGTCATCCACAATTCATTTTATTGTTCAATATGCAACAGATTACTGTTCATTAATGCAAGATAGTGGTGTATGGCAATCAGGGATACTCGTGGACACAGTTGGGATCACGATGAGGATGACGAGCGTGTAGGTTGGCTTCTCTCAGGTGGTTCCGGACAGTTTGAGGTGTGATACGTCTGTTGTGCAGACCAACTGTTTCATCTGCTCTGCGTGTTGCTGGTCTGAGGCGATCACGCCAGTGGAGAAGCCATATGTGACGATCTTGTGCTCGTGTGGTCACATGCGGATGACGAGGGTGAGGTTGATTTGCTTTACTGCCACTCTCCCTAAAACGAACTCTTAAACCGCCAATTGTCCGCTAGTGAACAGTCAGCTGTGGTGGACATTCCTGCATCCAGCATTCCTATGGCGCGTTCCTGCATGATTTGCGACCTTTGTGGCATGGTGACTTTTGACGAAATTTGACATTTTGGGGTGGCCTTTTATTGTCCCCTGTTTAAGGGAGTGTCTGAGCTCTGTTCACGCTGTTTGAGCAGCATCTGCACATGCCACACCTGTGTTGTGGGTGGAATCAATGCATCACTGAGCAAGTGCTCACTGGCAGAGATGAACACAAACGTTGCATACAAATCACGACAAATAACCATTTTGCACAATTAAGACATTATCAGCTCATTTAAGGTAACGCATTTCATGATATATAATTTACATGGGGCATTTATATTTTTGTTAAGTGTACATCAATTTTGTAACTCTGTTACCATGTGACCTGGCCCCAGTCTGAGTCACTAATGATAGTTATCCCTAAATTAAGCCAGTATCAAGAATGTCTGGGATTCGATGACTTTTTAAGTGATCACATCCAAAATCTGTATCCTCCTCTACACAAGTATATGAGTGAATGTTTGACACAGACTGCCTGTAAACTCACTATGGACATTGTAAATGGACAGAGCATGCCACCACCAATGAGAAATCAATAAGGAATTTCTGCGCTCAAAACCAGTTGATCAAATGAAAATGGACAGAAAATGTGTGGTATTTTGACAGCTTATGGATCCAAGGAACACAAAACCTAAAATTCTACATCGAAGAAAATTGATTGCAAACTTTCCAGCACCACTGATGGACGAGTACAGTTTGTCTCCACGCTGTTAATAAAAATCCCCCACGGCGGACAAAACCTTAAATGTTTGTATCAAGTATTCAACAGAGCCTCAGTGGATTTCCATCTAATATGAGAGATTTATTACTTTATGCAACTCATTTCTTTTCTTTTTGTCTGACAGTCACTTAGACAGAACTACCCTGTACATACATACATGCGTTTTCTCATTAATCTGAGCATGAGAACAGAGGGCACGCTGTCTGCAGTAATGCGTTTCGGTCAGATGGGGGAGCTGCGGCTACAGAGGAACAGACACGATGGTAGGCAGCTGGCCGACAGGAGGAGCGTTATATTTCTCCACCCTCATCAGTCTCCGCAGGATGTCGTCTCGGTCTCTGGGCCAGCTGTACACGTGCGTGTTCAGGAGCCAGGGCGGCACGTGACCCTGGGAAACAAACTCAAATGTTAAATTCTCTCCTCTGCACCCCGACTCCCAACCCCAACCTCACACCCTACATCACCTCAAAACACTTTCTGCAGCCCACGGGCTGATATTTTTAGAGAAACTAGTAGAATAAAGCCTTAAAACTCCAGATCTGAACCCCTATCAAAACTAGATCATAACGTCTGCATAAATTCTCAAAGGGTTTTGATGGGATTCACAAGGTATGCTTTGGGTTGTAATAAATGGTCAGGGATCCTAGTTAACATCAAGCTCACTGTCTGCATAAGAAAAACCACCTCAGCTGACACAAGCTGCTTCCAAATTCTCTTTTTAGGCACAAAACGGTCACACCGTATTCTGAACAGCTCTTGGCTGTAGTGGCATTTACAGCTCAGCCCTGCACATCATACAAAATTCAGGACACAAGTTGCCTCATCAGTGCCACGGAGAGCATGCATGTCTGAGAAAATGAGAGTTCCACATTTTTGAGACTTTTTAAAAACAGGAAACAAGCCATGTCCCAGAAAACAACTTCAGGAGTGAGATTCTGGTTCTGCTGCCGTGAAGTAAGTGCGTGTTATTTAACTGCGAGTGTTTTGACTTCTTTGGACGGCTGATAGAATTCAAAAGGCTACCTTTTTGGCACCAGGAAAGAGGACAGGGATGAACCTGAAGTTCCGGCTGCCGTTCTGGATGAACTCATTCTGCAGCTAGAGAGAGAGAGAGAGAGAGAGAGATTTTGAAACACAAAAAATACTAAAAAAGCAAAAGTCTTCAAAGTGATAATTTTTTTCATGAAGCTTACAATAAATATTTACTGTATAAGGATGATAAAAGTAATTGCCAAATTATTTGCGCAATGATAAGCTGCAGTGTCTCTTGGTGTCATTATGCATCAGGTGTTTTAGAGCTGTCCTACTGAGGTAACTTCTGGAAAACTTGCAATAATTCAGTAAAGTCTCCACATTGCACCCGTTATGTATGAGCATTTTGTGTACAGCACTGTATATCATTTGTAAATGGAGATTTGCTAGACACTTTTTAAATGCCCATTATGACTGGTCAGTGATTTGTTTATTTTGGTTATCACTTGGCACCCTCTGGTGGTATGACTGTAGAAAAACATGATCTGATGCAATACCACTTCTTTGTGAAGAAATAGACTAGAAGCTTCTGGCATCTTCCTGCCTGGAGGGGGCAGGATTACCCAAGGAATCCTGTAGATCTTTCCAGAATGTTGCTGGTCTATATAACTGCTGTGATTTTGGTCAGTAGAGGCAGAGTTTTTGTTTTGGCAACAGAGTTACATAGTGACATTAGAGTGTTATTATAAGATTAAACAGTGGATTATTTGTAGAAGTTTTTTTTAAATCAGTGAAGAATAAATTTAAGTTGTCATTGCTGGTCTTCTTTGTTGGGATTTTCAAGTCATAACACACCTGATACACAACCTAATTAAAACCTTGCTCTGGTTCCATGTTGAATCATTGTGTTCTTTATCTAGAGCAGTAAATATCCAGTGGCATTTAAATGGCTCAATTACATTCCTCCTGAGCTTACCTAGCCAATCACCAGGCTGAAGTGCCATTTTTCAATTCTCAATTTTTTTTGTACAATTTCAATGCTGAATTTTCATGAAAACTTTTTGTGTTTGCAGCCCTCATTCTGCACTAAAATTTCTAACATAAACTGAAATACAATGGAATTCTAAATGCCACAGATGTGAATCAAGATCAGGTTGTAAATATCTCCTGGTCTGTGTTATAGTATGCGCAATAAACTAATATGTACACAGCACTGTTCAATAATATACTTTTTAGTGACATACACATACAATTATCAGTTGCACTGGAACTGATGAATTTTCCAGCTGTTTAAATGCCGGGGCAGCGACTACTTGAAAGCCACTTTGTACTATTTCACATTGTTATCGAGGGGCATTTTAACATTAACTGATTTTGAATAGTGATTTTCTATATAAAGCAAAAAAATAGTTGACTAGTGTTTTGCGTATATTAATTCTTATTTTTTTTCTGGTTTATTTGCAGGTTATTTTGTGGAGATCCCACCCGGGACGCCATAATTATCGCAATTACAATCTCTGATGTCCTTTGTTGTTGATTTTTCATTTTTTTCCCTTAGTTTTTAAATGTTTACTTACTTGAAGGGTTTATAATCACTTTAAAATGTCTTAAAGTTACATCTGAGTACATTATGACCATTCCCGCCAAGAAGTGATAACACCTCTGATAAGGGAACACTTCCCTGTCAGGCATACAGCCTTGATTTTGGTATCGAATGGTGTTGCCAAAAATATATAGTGTCCACAACGGTATACTGTCAAGCATATATTTCTGTAAAGCCTTGGCCAAGTGGGATTATCCCACCTAAGTTGAATAATGCTCCTAAGATTAGGTTAATAATCAGTAAAATCAATTCAAGATATAGGTCCTTTTGTGACGCACAAATGAATTCAAATATTATTTGTAGTGTCCGCAACAGTGTGTAGTGTCCGCAATGTTTTCCCCCACATCCTCCAATACTGCATCAACCACTCTTCAAATTAATATATTCATATAATATGATTATTAAAAGTTAAAACTTGAGTAATTAGCTAATGACAGAACTAATCCACACCTACTGAAGATATACAGGGTGTTCAAAAAGTGCATTTTAAGGTGAGAATTTCAGCTGTTGATGTTGTATTGAACAGTGGTTATAAAAAACAACATTTTAGGCATGCGTCACTAATGTATGAAAAAAAGGCATTTTTTTATGTTGTTTTTATATTATGATAAAAAGGTGTGTATTTAATGTTTTATTGAATAAAACTGGTTTTTTTTTTCCAAGACATATAAGTCAGTACTCTTATTGCTGTAGTGTCCGCAACGTCACAAAATGGATCTCTGGTATGCATACATTTGAGGCCATAGAATTCTTAGTATTTGTGACTAGTCCATGAAATTTGAATTAGTTATCAGGGGAATACCATAGTTACTGAAAATAACATAAAATGTAAACTTAGATGCATTTCAATTTTTACCCCCAGTGCCTCCAAAGGTGCAACCTGATCTCGATTCATATCACAAGTGTCTTATTTCATTTAAGCCATTTTACCCCTCTCAGTCAAGCTCAAATCTTGAATTATAAAGGATTAAATAGGGTAACGCGTAAATTGCCAGATTTGGCTTCTGCGCAAAGGGGTTAAAATGAGTTTGATAATCTGAACCATTTAAGGTTGACAAATGAAATTTGAAGAGGCGCAAATACTTTTTCACAGCACCCACCCTATCATATTCGCTGAATGCCTCAACTATTCTGCAGTAAATCTTAATGCATTCCAATCATGCCATGCAGCAAAAAATCCAGCCACGAGTACGGGTTTGAAAACTTGTGCTGTGTTAGTATGAAATGAAGAGTCTGTAACCCATCAGTTATAGAAGAAAAAGGTGCTTCAATGTGAAAAAATATTGTAATATATATTGTCTTACTTTTACAAGCTTTGATTACAGATTCATTACATATAGTTTACAAGATATAGATATAGTCTATTGCTTTTATTTATTGCTCTAAAAACAAAAATCACCAAATATCATCAAATGAAAAAAAAGTAGAAGAGAGAAATTTTCTAAATCAAATATCCTGTTTCTTCTGGCTGTGACCTAAATGTCTTCCCATAAACATACGGGTTTGCAGAATTAAAGGGAAATCATGTGAC
Organism: Gymnothorax javanicus; assembly: GCA_029692085.1. Taxonomy (NCBI): domain Eukaryota; kingdom Metazoa; phylum Chordata; class Actinopteri; order Anguilliformes; family Muraenidae; genus Gymnothorax; species Gymnothorax javanicus. The sequence continues at coordinate 71,104 of CM056205.1, forward strand.
TCTGTAGGCGTAAAAGAAAACACTGATGGGGGTGTACTGGCACTGTTGGCCACGCCCCTCATTTTCTATGAGGTGTCATAATGCACATTAAACCAGGGACAAAGTTTGACACAGTTGTGAGATTCGGGAGCGATATCTTGATGCTGAGGACTTGTACAGAGCACACCCCACCTGCTTGTGGATGTAGACAGTGTTAAGGGTCCTCTCGTCGTTCTCCAGGGTCATGTGACCTGTCACTGTCTCATAGTACTTGGGACTGATGACTATGATGATCAGGTATTCTTTCTGTAAAAGGGACAAGTGCCACTCATGAAAAGGATTGTTCACAAGGCTAAACTGTGTGTCACAAAACAGATCAGTCAAAATTGTATCACAGAACCACCATTTAAAATAAGAACTGAATAACAGATTGAGATGACCACACCTTTTTGTCCACCGTCCACAATGTTGGAAAGAAAAAAAAATTATGGAGCCCATATTTATCAGGATTCAAAAAATCTGGACTGATTTAGAAGTCTTTAAAATGATTTGGCCAATGAAAACTAGAGCAAACAGCATTGGGAAGAACTCGTTTTCACCACAGCCTGCTGTGCCGTCCTCAACTCCCCCCAAACACGTCGAATTTGTGACACAGCTCAGTCATCTCATTTAAAGTTTTTTGAAAAATGATGACATCCCAAATCGCAGTAAATCATGGACATTTTCGGTGTGACCAAACTTACGCCAGACACCTGAGCAGTATTTCGGCAAAGTTTTGGGGCGATCAGAGCAGGGGCGTGCCTTGCAACCCCGGACAAACAGACAGACAGACCGACAGAGCCCACGCCAATTACTGTAGCAGGATATACGTTTCCTCGCCCACAAACATTTACACAGGTCCGCCCTCAGCCCACATCTGACAGCAAGGAACCAAATCGCCTCACCAGTGCGGTTCTTCCTTTCCTAATAAATGATGCTTGAACAACAAATTTCAATTCTGTGGGCCTGATGCTACAAGAGCAGCCCTTTGCACAGCACAGGCTAATGCAGACAGGATTTGGTTCAGTCATTTTTTGTGTTTACCTGACTGTACCACTTATTGATGTTTGAAGTGTAAAATAATATATCGTGAGCCCAGCATGGGCGAGGAAGAATCCAATCCTGGCAGACACAATGGGTTCACGCTCACCTCGCTAATGAACTTCTCCATGAAGTCAATTTTGCTGATGCTTCGGAACTGCTGTTCAAACATATCAATCTGTTGGACACAAGGAGTTATTGAGCTGAATGGAATAGAGAAGTGCCATTATTTATGTCACAAAAATATTCTAGACCGCAATAAAAGAAGTAGTACATTGTATGGACCAACATGAAAACTACATTGAAATTAAAATGTCTAAATGTTTTCAAATGTTGGCAATTTAGATTGACAAAACGTTTATATTGAATGAAATATATCATTTTTGAATATTCAGTTTTTAAAATGTTAAACACTAGATTTTCACTGATTTGCAATCGGAGGTACAAAGCTCTTCAGTAACCTCCCCCTATAATGCTCAATTACTCCAAATAGTTCCCATTGACTTTTCGTAATTATCAAGCAAACATTAATTTGCTCACTTGTGAAGACTAACTCGTAGAATTAACGGCTTATATGTTTTCAGCAAGAATTACTGTACATTGCATCACATATCTGGCATCCATCCATCCATCATCTTCTGCTTATCGGGGGCCGGGCCGCGGGGGTAACAGACTAAGCAGAGAGGCCCAGGCGCCCCCCTCCCCAGCCACTTCCTCCAGCTCTACCTGGGGGACCCCAAGCCGTTCCCAGGCCAGCCGGGAGATATAATCCCTCCAGCGTGTCCTGACCCTGCCTCGGGGCTCCTCCCAGTTGGACATGCCCGGAAAACCTCTAAAGGGAGGCGTCCAGGAGGCATCCGGACTAGATATCCGAACCACCTCAACTGACTCCTCTCGACGTGGAGGAGCAGCGGTTCTACTCTGAGTCGCTTCCGGATGTCCGAGCTCCTCACCCTATCCCTCAGGGTCAGCCCAGCCACCCTATGGAGAAAGTGCATTTCGGCCGCTTGTATTCGCGATCTTATTCTTTCGGTTGCAACCCAAAGCTCGGGACCATAGGTGAGGGTTGGAGATCGACCAGTAAATTGAGAGCTTTGCTTTTAAACTCAGCCCCTTCTTTACCACAACAGACCGGTACAACGCCCACTTCACTGCAGACGCTGCAGCGATCCATCTGTCAATCTCACGCTCCGTTCTGCCTTCACTCATGAACAACTCACCCCCCACCTGAAGGGGACAATCCACCTTTTTCCGGGAGAGAACCATGGCCTCAGATTTTTAGGTGCTAATCCTCATTCTGACCGCTTCACACTCAGCTGCGAACCGCTCCAGTGTGCGTTGGAGGTCACAGCATGATGAAGCCAAAAGGACCACATCATCTGCAAACAGCAGAGATGCAATCCTGAGGTCACCAAACTGGACTCCCTCCAAACCTTGGCTGCGCTTTGATATCCTGTCCATGCAAACCATGAACAGAATACGTGACAAGGCACATCCTTGGCGGAGTCCAACACCAACTGGAAATGAGTCCGACTTAATGATGAGAATGAGGACACAACTCCGGCTTTGGTTGTACAGGGATCGAATGGCTCGAATTAACAGCCCTGGAGCCCCATACTCCCACAGCAGCCCTCCCCCCACAGGGTACCTTCTGGGACACAGTCATAAGCTTTCTCCAAGTCCATAAAGCACATGTAGACTGGATGGGTAAACTCCCATGACCTCTTTAGTATCTGTGCGACGGTGAAAAGTTAGTCCATTGTTCCATGGCCGGAACGGAGCCCGCCTTGCTCCTCCTGAATCCAAGGTTTGACAATCGGGCGAAGCCTCCTTTCCAGCACCCTGGCATAGACATTTCCTGGGAGGCTGAGCAGTGTGATCCCCCTATAATTGGAGCACAACCTCTGGCCCCCTTTTTTAAAACTGGGAACCACCACCCCAGTTTTCCAATCCATGGGTGCTGTACCGGACATCCACTCAATGTAGAACAGGCGTGTCAACCATGACAGTCCAACAACATCCAGGGCCTTCAGCATTTCGAGATGAATCTCATCCATTCCTGATGACTTACCACTGCAGAGCTTTTTGACCACCTCAGTGACTTCCACCAGCGAAATGGGAAATGACCCGAGTCCTACCATCCCTGCCTCCTCAGTGGAGGGTGTGCTGCCGGATTCAGGAGTCCCTCAAAGTGCTCCTTCATTTGCCAGACAATATCTTCAGTCGAGGTCAGCAGTTCCCCACTCCTCCCGAAAACAGCCTGGGTGAAGCCCTGCCTCCCCTTCCTGAGTCGTCTGACGGTTTGCCAGAACCTCTTTGAGGCCACCCGAAAGTCTTTCTCCATGGCGTCCCCGAACTCCTCCCAAACCCGAGTGTTTGCTTCAGCAACTACCGCGGCTGTAGTCCTTCTAGCCTGCCGGTACCGATCTGCCGAGTCAGGGTTCTCTGGGCCAACTAAGCCCAAAAGGCCACCTTCTTCAGCTTGATGGCCTCCCTCACCGCTGGAGTTCCCCTAACGAGTCCTTAGGTTGCCACCATAACCAGCATCGACAACCTTCAGGCCACAGCTTGCGGCTGCCGCTTCCACAATGGAGACTGTGAACAGGGCCTACTTGGACTCCATGTCCCCTGCCTCCCTCGGGATATGGGAAAAACTCTTCCGGAGGTGTGAGTTGACAATTGTCTGGACAGAGTACTCTATAAAATGTTCCCAGTTGACCCTCAAAATGTGTTTTGGCTTCCCAGGTCTGTCTGGCAGTCTTCCCCGCCATCTGACCCAACTCAACACCAGGTGGTGATCAGTTGACAGCTCAGCCCCTCTCTTTACCCGTGTGTCCAAAACATATCGCCGCAGATCTAATGACACGATTACAAAATCGATCATCGACCTTTGATCAAGGATGTTCTGGTAACAAGTACACTTATGAACACCCTTATGCTCGAACATGGTGTTCGTTATGGATAATCCATGACTAGCACAGAAATCCAATAACAAAGTACCGCTTGGGTTCAGATCAGGGAGGCCGTTCCTCCCAATCACTCCCCTCCAAGTGTCTCCGTCATTGCCCACATGAGCGTTGAAGTCTCCCAGCAGAATTACGGAATCCCCTGTAGGAGCCTTTTCCAGGACCCTCCCCAGGGACTCCAAGGAGGCTGGATACTGTAAACTGCTGTTTAGTGCTTAAGCACAAACAATAGTCAGAGCATTCCCCTCCGCAACCTGCAAGCAAATTGCAGAGACCCTCTCGTTCACCGGGATGGACTCCAACACGACAACACTCAACTGAGGGGACACAAGTATCCCCACGTCTGCTCACTGCCTCTCACCTTGAGCAACTCCAGAAAAGAAGAGAGTCCAACCCCTATCAAGGTGGTTATCTGGCATGCAATAATATTAATTTATGAAATTACCAACAGTTCTTATAACATAACATGAATGGCGAGAACAGGCCGTTCAGCCCAACTAAGCTCGCCAGTTTCTTTATACTATTGTGAATATATCACTTCAGATACTCAATGACTCAATGGTATCTAGCTTTAAGTCAAGCCTGCTCTTGAAAACTCCTAAGGTCTCTGCCTCAACAATATGGTCAGGCAAGCTATCCCACATCGAAATTACTCTTTGGGTGAAGAAATATATCCAAATATCAGTGCTAAATTTACCTTTGGTCAGCTTCCATTTGTGACCCCAAGTTCTACTAACAACACTTGATTGAAGGAACCCTACATAATTCACTTTGTTAATCCCTTCAACATATTTAAAGACCTCAATCAAATCACCCCTTAGTCTCCCTTTCCTAAGACTAAAGAGATTAAGGATCTTCAGCCTCTTCTCATAGCTTTCATCTTTAATACCCGGAATTAGCTTAGTGGCTCTTCTCTGAACTTTCTCTAGAGCCACTATGTCTTTCTTAAAGTATGGTCCCAGAACTGTACAAAATACTCCAGATGTGGTCTGACGAATGTGTTGTACAAAAGAAGTATCACCTCCTTGGATTTGTACTCAATACTTTTGGCAATGTATCCCAGCATCTGATTGGCTTTTTTAACTGCTACAGCACAAAGGCTAGAGCCTGTGAGGGTTTGGTCAACAATCACTCCCAGATCTTTTTCGTGTGGAGCACATTCCAGTTTTAGACCTCCCATGAAGTAATCCCGTCTAATGTTTTTATTACCTACATGTACAACTTTACATTTCGCTACATTAAATTTCATTTGCCACATTTCTGCCCAATTCTGGATTCTATCCAAATCATCCTGAATCACTTTAGTGGACTCTGAACGATTTGCCAAACCTCCTAATTTAGTATCATCTGCAAATTTAACTAATCTGCTCTCAATATTCCTATCAAGGTCATTAATGTAGATGAGGAACAGCAGGGGTCCCAACACCGATCCCTGGGGGACACCACTCCCCACCATACCTAGCTCAGATGAGATACCGCTGACCACCACTCCTTGTGTTCTGTCCTGTAACCAGTTTTGAATCCACTTCAGAATACCTCCTGTAACTCCAATGGAGCTCATTTTAAAAATTAGTCTCTTATGCCGTACTGTGTCAAATGTTTTCTGAAAATCCAAGTATATGATGTCATAAGCCCTGCTCTGGTCATAAGTCTTGGTGGCCTCTTCAAAAAATTCCAGAAGGTTTGTCAGGCATGACCTTCCCTTACGGAAACCATGCTGGCTATCCCTCAAGATATTGTTACGTTCAAGAAATAAGTCCAGCTCATCTTTTATGATAGATTCCAATATTTTGCACGCAATGCAAGTTAAACTGACTGGCCTGTAATTTCTTGGCTCAGTATGGTCCCCTCTCTTATATATTGGTATTATATTGCCCTGTTTCCAATCATTTGGTATTTCACCTGTTTCTAAAAACCGTCTGAAGATGGCGGATAGCGGCTTAAAGATGATCTCTATAACTTCCCTGAGCAATCTAGGATATAAGCCATCAGGACCCGCCGCCTTATCTGCCTTTAGTTTATGCAACTTGTCTAATACTTCGTTATCCCTAACCTCAATTTCCGCTAAATAATCTTGAGCATTTGACATGCCCTCTGGCCGAATAAAGACCCACTCTGAGGTAAAATTCTCAACAAAGTAACTGTTTATGGTATCCGCAATATCCTTGTTATCAATTATGTCAAAACGTTGGTAATTTAATGATTTAATAAATATTATCGCATCATGGCAATGAGAGTATGAATGCCCTTTTTCACATTTGTAATTTTATCGTGATCAGTAACTGTCGAACACTGGTGTGTGTTCCTTCTCTCTTCTATCTTGTAAAAAAGAATAAATTTAAAAAGGGAAACAACCTCTTCGGCTTATTAAACCCTAGGCCTATCGAAAATTGGCATAAAACAGCATCACTAAAAAGTCTAGGTAACAAATATGTGCCATCTTATGACCAACAGGAATTCAGAATCATCAAAAGGCGTATATAGTATCTGTTTTATGTTATCATTATGGACGGAAAAATGCCTGATAACTCGCTGATAAGATGCAGAGTACAATAATGCCTGCTAAAAAGAAATTGGCCTCTTCTAATTAGTCTTCGCAAGGGAGCACATTCATGTTTGGTTGATAACTGGGAAAAGTAAATGCAAACCATTTGGAGTGATTGAGCGTTACAGGGGGAGATTACTGAAGGCTTTTTATACCTCTGATGGGAAGTTGGTGAAAATCTTGGGTTTTAGGGGTTAAGAAGCGTTATACATAATATACTGCTCAAAAAAATATAAAGATATTGTTAAAATACCTGAAATTTTGTAACAAGTGTATGTGGCACTCCTTAAATCTCACTGTAAGAGATACCGTATTCGTATTGCTCTCAGAATTAATAAACCGTGAATGCACAACATTATTTGTTTTTCAGCAGTACTCAGTGTTGTGTACAGGGGGGAGTTGAGTAAAACTCAGGGATAAGACTATTCCTACAACAGTGGTCATAGAGCTTTTTCCTGTTGTCAGCTGCTGTGATAATACAGTGATTTGTGTTGAAATGCCGAACTGGAGACGTCTCACTTTGGAGCACTTAGCATTGGCCAGACTCCAGACAGGAAGTTGCCAAATTGAGGTCGCTGCAGAGGTTGGTGTAAGTCAGAACGTCATCTCTGGACTCCTTACAGGCTTTAGACAGACTGGCAGCGTTCAAGAAAGACAGGGCAGAGGGCGTCAGCATGCAACAACCCCCCAGGGTGACTGGTACATTCGTACCTATGCCTCATGTCACCGAACTTTAAATGTCTAACAACTGCAGATGCATCTCAGAGAGGTCAGGCAACTCAGGGTGTCCAGACAAACTATTCAGAACCTCCTTCACCAGCATGAGTTGAATGCCAGACCTCCATTGCAGGCTGGACCCCTGACGAACTGACATCGCAGGGAACGGCTGCAGTGGGCAAGGCAACAGGTCAACTGGACACATCGTCAGTGGTCATCAGTGCTCTTTACTGGTGAAAGCAAGTTAAACTTCTTCAGATCAGATAGTTGGAGGCGTATTAGGAGACGGAGGGGTGAGTGTGACGCTGAAGTCAATGATGTTGAACATGAACGACATGGAGCTGGGGGTGTTATGGTGTGAGCAGGCATGTCTACTGACTTGAAAATCGATTTAATCATCACTAACGGGCGAATTACTGGCTAGTGCTAGCTGAACACAATAATTAAATTATCATGCCTCTAAATTGCCGTCACCTCCCGCATTTCCTGTTCATGGATGACGATGCCAGAGCACACTGTGCGCAAATCGTCACTAAGCGCATCTAGATAGCTGAAGTTCCTCATTTAGAGTGGCCTGCATGTTCTCCAGACTTGAATCCCATCAAGCACCTCTGAGATCAATGAAAAAGACACATTCAGGATCTCCCTCAGCCTCCAACAAACATGCAAGAGCTCCAGGCGTTGCAGCAAGAGGAGTGGCAAAACTTCCCAAAGGATCGCTTAAGGAGACTTGTGAACAGTATGAGAAGTCGTTGTCAGGTGGCGATTGATGCTAGAGGTGGTTGCTATCGATATTGAGTCCTATCGCCCACCTCATCAGGATATGGCTACTCCATTACTCGCCCACTACAGACTGGTAGACTGCTTGTTAATGCTTGATTTTTTTCGAAGTGGCTCAATGAAATGTTCAGGAAGAAGAATAAATGGTACATTTAATGTTCATTCTTCAATATTTTCTTTTATTTTTGTGGGCAATATATAATCCAGAGCTTAGCCATCAAAATGAAAGGAATGCTTCCTCTGTGTTATTGCGTTCGAGATTTAGAGTGGCTACAAGCACTGCTAGCTACCATTCAGTTCTACGTTGGTTACAACAGATGCATGAACCTGATGCGTCCAATTCAGAGGAGCCAGTTAGCCAACCTTCGTAAAAATTCATAGCTAAGAAACGCAAGACCATCATGAAATTCACAATGCTGAGGAAAAATGTCTAGTAGCCAATTCGCATCTGACAACAGCCTCCATTTTGCAGAGCTTTCTTCATTCAAATGTGCCAGACTTGAGCTAAGCAGAGGAACAAAAGGTCGGCTACAGTCCCTCCGAGCTACAGGAGCCTCCACAAGCTGCTCCAGTATCCCCAATCCACTTCCCTGTTTAGCACTTCAGAATTTTATTTTTTTTTTTACTACCTGTTTGTGGTGCATCCTGTTATACAACAACATTTGGGTAGTATTATTATTTCAGCTAACAGACCGAACAGGGAAGAAGGCACCATTAAGGCTGGTTTTCCTCTCCGGCTCTTTCTAGAAACTTTTGCCCCTAGATAGATGGCTGGTCAATATGCAATGTGCTGATTGGCTAGTCAGCCATAGGAGTCAGATTTGGGACATAATTCTTTTTGTAATTCGTCATTCACGTGTATGTCACTTCAGTGTCATGTGTCCTTATCTCAGACTTTATGAAAGCTCTGTGTTGAAAATATTTGTACATAAATTTTAATTACACATTTGTAAAATATTTCTACAGGGATAAAACAAATTTACACAGGCAAATGATATCTGTGAGGATATCATGTTTCAGGTCATCCTTTTCACATCACAAACATGTTTCTAGTTCTAATTCTGGTCACAAAAACATGCCCCAACTCGTAGCACCAAGTCCTTAAATCCAGCCTTTTAGTGTTATGGTACCAACTGTGGTCTGTAATCTAATCCTGACACCAGTAGTCATACTTGACTTCAGCAGTTGCTCTGTTATGCTCACGACAGGATTACAGGTGTGTGTGCACGTGTGTGTGCGTGTGTGCATGTATGTTTGTGTGTGTGAGTGTGCGTGTGCGTGTTTGTGAGTGTGAGTGTGAGTGTTTGCGTGTGTTTGCGTGTGTGTGCGTGTGTGCGTGTGTGTGTGCATGCATGCGTGTGTGTATGTTTCTGTGCGTGTGTTTGTCAGTGTGTGTGTGTGCACCTTTGTGTGTATGTGTGTGTGTGCTGCAGGGTTCAGCTGGAAGGGAGCTCCCCACCCCCCCAGAAATATTAATTCTGCATACAAATTGTCAGTCAGCGTCAGGGACACTGATGGTCTGCCTAAATAACAGTAGCAGGTGGTTGGTAACTTACCCGGGTGTCAAAGCCATTGTGACGCAGCAGGGCCACAAACTTGATAATCTCATTGACATGTCGATCACTGTCTGCCTCATACGTGACAAACACCTTCCCTGAGTAACGCAAAGCCAGGAGGCCAAAGAGAAAGCAAGATACAAAAACAGAATTTTGAGAAATTTTCCTTCTTACAGTATGGCAGTCTACTTCAGTACATACAGACAAGAAGCCAATAATAAGACCATCCTGCATGCTGGAAAAAAAAAAAATCCTGCCGTTTCCCGAAAAGGCCTCATATTGCCTAATTTGAGGATGCTGAGCTAAAAAATGCAAGCAAAAAGTTTTTATCACGTGCGGTATTTTCACAATTTTAGACTGAAGGTTTTCTTTATAATATCAAATATAGTTTCTGTAATTTTCCGTCACCGTTTGGGTGTAGTGAAACACCCAAAGATACAGAAGAAAACATTTAGATCATGTTTGCCTTTTCTTCAGTCAGTGGCCATATTACGGAGTCTGAAATCAGGATTCGGCAGAAAATAATGTCTTTATAATATAGGCATGGGCAACGCTCTGCATAAACTCTAATGGAATGCGTAACAGCTGAACTGGGGCGGTAAACAAGCCTCAGAAAACTTATTAAAAAAATGATGTAAATAGCATTTTCATACAAAAAGAACACCATGGTTTGATTAAAAGCAACCTTTTCAATAGGATACCCGCATTTCATACATGAACTCTGCGTATTACGGCCAATAACGCGATTTGAACAGAGCTATTATTCGCCCGTTGGATGAATGCGTGACCTCAATTTGCGCCGTGTTTACAAACTTTCAAGTGCAGGGCGTGGCAAAAATATCCATTTTGGAGGTAGATTTCAAACAGCCCGCGCTGACGTGATATCCCAGCTACGGCCCTTATTGACTTACAGCCATCTAATTTGAGAAATTAAGAGTCTATTCGTCCAAACTAGACCTCCAGGGGATGTGAAATAAGTTCGACAGAAGTTGTTGAAGTTCTTCGCGAGTTCGCCTTGACTTCTTCTCAACAATAGCAAGAAAGGTGAGTGTATTTTTTTACTATTACCTACATAGTTAGTTGACAGAATATCCTGTGACCCTATTTGTGAAGTTTCAGTAAAATATACCAAGGAATAAACCAGCGCCAGGCGTTCAAAACCTACCAGTGTTCTGACAAATTTTGCTACCTATCGAAATATGCCACCTCGCGAACACCGGTCACAAGATTCATTCACTTATACCCTTCAATTCGAAACTGCGAGGATGGAAATCTGAATAATCAATCAGGAAAAATTCTCGGCTATCGGTAATTCTGTATATCGTTTAAACATTTTGTTAATCGGATTATGAAAGAAGACTGAAAATAAGCGCCCGCTTTTTGTTTGGGTGTAACAGCGCGTATTTAAAGGAGAATACATTGTATATTGATTAAGCATTGAACTCTGCATTAGTCGAACTGTTTTAATATTTGTTGATGACATTGCTTCGGCTTCCTGGAAGCAAAATGCACGCATAAATCTGCTGTCTAGTGAGCATTTCAGGTTCGATGTAGTGAGTAATAACGCCATGAAACTTAAACTGGCCCGTCATTCTGCCGAATAGTCTTACTAAACTAGTTAATCGTCTGATTGCTAATCAAGCAAAGGGGAGGTTTCTGCCTCACCAAACTAACCTCCGACTGCACGTCACTGTGTTTTACTATGAATTATTCGCAGTAGCTCATTGAAACTATCATGGGAGGAGGGTATATGGACATTGTAAAAAACAGTGCAAAGGTTTTTTTTTTTTTATCACCACGGGTTATTGAAGGGGGAACGTTTGATTCATTTAAGTAGCAGTGGGAGGGCAAACAACTGCGGCATCAGCGACTTCACTGCATTTTATATAGTAATGGGCGAGTAACGTTAATGTTTGCCCTCCCACCGATAATTTTGACATTTTTGCAGGCCATTGATCCAAAAAAAAGCTTCACAGGCAACCCATTCATACCAATTTTTTAATATCAACGCAAAACCTAATGTTTGTTGAACATAATTGGGTGAAATTCAATGCATTTTCCATTAAAAAGGGCCTAGGGGGTGCTGCTGTACTTCAGAAAAGGGGTTGATGACTTTAGCATCAATTATTTCTGTTAGGGTACCCTAATGGATAATTTGGCCAGGTTTATTTCTGAGTAGACTTCATTTTCGAAAATGCCCTCAGGCTTCACCCCCCAATTTTCACAATGGGTTTTGTTGATAAATGCCGAAATCAGCCATTTTTGGGACCCTGTGGCTCTGAGACCCTTTCCTGTAAAGGCGTTGGACTTGTGGCAAACTCTTTGTCTGTGTCTTCTGTACTTACCTGCAAAAAATCATTAGAAAATAATAAAAACTTTTTTCTCAGCAACTCAAGAAATGTTGCCATTTTATTCATTTGTATTGCCCATGCCTATATAATAGTTCTGACCTGGCTCAGAGGATGGAAATCATGTCTTTGTGGCAGTTTATCTGGTGATTAAGGGATGATGCATGACTTCTTAACCTAACAAGTGGTTGTTGAAAGTGACAACGCTATGAAATGCACATCATACATTGTGAGAACATGGGATGTGCTAGAGCACACAGATACTACTTTTGGAATCTGCACCCCAAAATTAGTAAGTAAAAGGTAAATGAAGCAGAGCGGTGTAACTTAATAACTTTCACCACATGATAAGTCATGTCTCATCATCGCTATCAATACTTCTGCTGAATATTAAATAATACTGAGCCAGTTGAAGACAATGTTTGCAAGTAAACAAAAAAAAAGATGGCTGTTCTGCGTATGCACTGGACGCTGTTGCTTTTGTACTTCTGCAAATCAAAGATGAACAATAGCAGGCAGCTCCCACTGCGGGCAGATTGAAACTCCAAGAGCAGAAATGAGATTGAACATTCAAATAAAGTACAAGAGCGAAGACTATTAAGAGCATGGCAAAAGAGAAAGCACTGCCTCATTAACAGGGTGCGAGTCGGTCGAACTGATTTGGCGCCTCTGTGACCTCTTTGGAAAAGTCCCCCCCACATTCCGAGGCCTATTTTTACAACCTACATGCAGCCAGCAAACGCAAGAGCAACCAGTATCGCAGATCATAACTGGGCTTGTCTAACTCCAAACCCATAATTTAGAGACAGGAGGCGATAGAGCAGCTGTGGCACCGTTGTCAAAGCGGTTGGTCTAAGATGAATTAATTACCTGTAGGTGTGGTGGTGGTTTGGTTCCATTAAGGCCAATCAGATCAGTCTTGTAAAGCTTTTAAACCTTGATTGATGACCCATTGTTATTCGTTTGGCTTGATAATCTGCACGAATGTCGTTCTCTGAGCTGCTTTGTTGTTATGAGCCAAACAGTTTTTTGTACTGATGTTGCTGTACTGCACTTACGGTGACCTTCTGTCACTATAAAAGTATAAATGATTTGAATGAATCAGCTGATCCAGACAGTAAGGGCAGCTACTCACGGTGCTCTAATGACAGGGGGGCACTGCCAGCGGAAATCTTCTTGTTCAGGTGTGGATGTGCACTGCAGAATGCACGAAACACGCAGATTAAAATCTCCAGTCAATTACCATGATCTCCCTCTAGAGCTCGGGTGTCAAACTGGTCCGTAAAAGGGTCAAGGGGCTGCTTTTCATTACAGCCCAGCAGAAACGCACCTGATATGAGTTAACTGTGCAGGCGAAGATCAGTTGATTAAATGAGTAAGATCAGGTGGGCTTCTGCTGTGTTGGACTGAAATCCTTCAGCCCCTCAGCTCTTTAATGGACCAGTGGACCCGTCTGACACCCTTACTCTAGAGCTCTAAAATCCCTTAAATGTCCTTCTTTTCCCCTTAACCCCTCAAAGTCCCATAAATCGGCCGTGAGACAGAACTGAACCTTTATACAGAGTCAAAGTGAGTCAAAGTGCCAGATTAAGTCTCAGACGGGTCTTAAAAAGTCATGCTGTAAACTGTACGCAGTATGGTCTCACAGCTTGTTAAAGACAGGGTATATTCAGCTCAAATGATTTGGCGCTCTCACCTCTGTGAGGATACGGCTTCTGGTGCACAAGGATATCGACCTGAAAGATGGACAACTGGGCACTTAGAGTCCGTTGGACTCCTTCCAGAGACACCACAGCAGCCGACAGCCTACAGCTCGACCACAGGTCACAGCACCTGGAGCCTGAGATCTGGCAACTATTTACAACCGCGGGCTTAACAGTTCAGGCTAATTTGCTTCATTATTGAAAGATGTTTGTTGCAAACTAGTCCAAGACAGAGACATAAGCCAGACGACTACAACCTCTCCGAGACCTTTCACTGTCCAATGAAAACTCACCTGAAGGATGGTGTGGATGGTGGGGCCCCTGCAAGTGCCCGCGATGGGGCAGGTGACCCACCTCGAATCCCTCCACAGGACACCTGGAGTAGCAGCTGAGGCCAGGTGGCTGACAGGGGAGGGGGCAGAGATAACAGCTGTGGGGGGGTGCAAAGTTCAAAGGGTTGGAGTGCAGAGAGGCTGGCTGCTCCAGACTGGGACTACAGCGGCCAGGCAGGGACTGACACCCCTTTGGTGGGTACAGGCCTGCCACAGGGAAGCTGGGGTACCCTCTGGAAGGAAGGCTAGCTGGCAGGCTGCAGGGGGACCCAGAGAAGCTGCTGGCCAGACTGGGGTGCAGCCAGGCGTCCTTCAGTGGATCTAGAGTGCTAGGGCAGCCCGTGCTGGGGTATAATGTGCTGGGGTCGTAGCCAGCCGGGTTAGCGTGGAGTCGTGGGAAAAATGCGCGGGTGGGCAGAGACTGGAAAAGCTCTCCATTCGGCTGGAACCCACCCACCATTCTGCCCCTGGGAGGCTGCAAGTCTGAGGGGCCAGTTGAGGGCAGCTCTGTGGGGGTAATGCTGGGAGAATTACCCTCGGTCTCTGTCTCATCATTCTCCTCAGGACAATTAAAGGACACAGGGTCCAGGCTGTCCAGCTGAAAGCGCAATCTGCAGCAAAGCAAGAGAAGAGTAAAAAACACAACTGTAGATAAACAGGAACCAAAACTGTCAAAAATGGTTCGCTCCATCAATATTTTGTGTCAACAATAACAGACTAGTATCCCACAGCCCTAAGCCAGAGCCAGAACCAACGTGAACTTCCCACAGTTTATGCGAAGACATGTCGGAACGGATAAGCCAACTCATGGGGAAATAGATTTTCCATAAATGAGGAAAAAATGCCCTTAACAAAATGTAAGAACATTTTTAGTATCTGTAGACATTAATTGCAAACATGTAGAGCAATATGCATGTAATACAGCTGCTTTAGCAGATACACCTGACTGCAAAGATTCAGAGGGCTTCAGATGATGGGAATGGGATGAACTTTGCTCTGGTTTAATATGAAAATATTAAGAGCATCAATATTCATTCTTTCTGTGACTTGTCATTATCTTTGCAATGTCAGAACCTGAGGCTCATTCATGTGCAGGTTCTTGTCAATCCTTCCAATGATTCATTTTCACAGTAAAGCAAAAAAGGGCAACTGGACCACAGACTGATTAAAGCCTTTATTTAACCCTTTGTGTAGATGTCTCCGCCTGCTAACTTGGAGGTGCACTATTTATGCCCGCAGTTACACTATTGAATCACTAGATGGCACACCCGGGTCAGTTATTGAATATTCACCAGCAAGCCAAGCTCAAACACGGTTTAGAATATGGACAAGTTCACTCCCATCCCTGTTTTTCAGGAGTTGCCTGAATTACATTCCTCAACTAAGCCAGATGTGCAAACTGCTCAATATACTTACCCATAGTAACTATCCAGCAGTAAAAAAAAAAAAAAAAAAGATCTCTTGCGACAAAAAAAAAAAATAGTTGTCCTCTGCAGCAACCACTTCAGCTACAGTGAGCAAATGGAATCCCAACGAGTAGTTAAGAAAAATCAGTTTTCTGAAGCAAAATATTCAACATGGTATTGAATCTGTCATTCTACTATCAATTATAGGAATCACATATAAAAAAAAGCGCAGCTCCCTACCATGGATTTACGCATAGATTCCTCCATCTGCAAATTCAGCACTCCCTTATATCCTTTTAAGTACTTGTGTTGATAGCCAATCACTCAATTATATATTCAGGCTCATCTGCGTCACTACACAATTATAGTTCACGCCCTCGTGAAGCTTCCCCAGTAACGATGTATTAGTAGACTTGTTTCTTATCCAATTCCTGAGAGTTTAAACTTTCCACAGTAACTGAAAGACATTGATTAGACAGTCAAAAGAGTATACAAGCCTTTGCGTACCAACAAGGTAGGTTGTATTCTCTCGAAGTTGCGCATGATTGTACAGCTGAAAATGATGCAATTTATAGAAAAAAAAAAGACTCCAAAAACCGGCCTGAAATGCTCAGCTACTTTCACAGGATTGAAATGAGGTAAGGATATGGTCAATGGCAATTACTCCGAATGAAACAGGACTGGAGGGTTCCTTCTACTGGATACATCGGTCTCCAGAGAAGGATTCAATGAAGAAAGGTTATGCCGCTACTGTGGTAGCATTTTGCGCAATGTGGCTTTTTGTTTTGGAATTTATTCTGTATTCAATGAAATCGGATGACAAGCTTTTTGCTCTCGTTTAAAATGTGAACTGCTCAAGGACTTTGGTAGACCCCCTGGTACATACATTGCACCATTCTGTTCAATCTGGGACAGAACATTGCCTGATTGTTCCTAATAGTGGAATGTCTGTTCTGTTATAATAAGGTATATTTTAGATATTACTGAGTTAGTGAGTTATACTTGTTCTTTATAAGGTGTGGAAAGTGTTTATATAAGGTTGTGAGCAAGGTAGTGGGAACTGCTTGCTTTTCATTGCCGGGTGAATGTTCTGACTGTTAAATAAGCAGTTCCTTTAATGAGTATGTGTGCTGGCTAGTGGGACTCTGAAGAAAAATGGACAAAACTCTAAACTTTATCGTGGAGAGAAGGTAGAGAGGTTACTGGTGACTGCTGGTGTCCAGCTGCACCTATATGGATAAACTCATGCTAAATTCAACCAGAAAATCATTCTTTCTTATTGAATTTCATGTGTCAATAGTTGATTTGTGTTAAATATATGATTATTTTATGATTTGACAGTGCACCATTTTGAGGGATCTTAGACTTTGGGGAGCCACCTGGATAGCAGTCTTATTTGGCTCCTAGAGAATAGGTAATTTAGTGTTTAATTCTCAGATGATGAAGATTTTTAAAATGTTTGCAGCCCTTTTTGTCTACCAAAATCATGTAAATAAACTTAATTACAATGGAATTCTAAATGCTTCAGGTGTCCTGACTTAGTTGAGCCATTCCTTTCCTGTCTGTGAAGCTGCAATCTTGAATTATAAAGCCTTAACCCTTTAAGGCCGAATGCAAAAATCCCAGCAGAGAATCATGCTGCCATGTTTACTATAGTAACCTGTATTTGGGCTGAAGCACAGCTTCTCAGCTTTCAGGAACAGTTGGAATTTTTTTTTTTATTAGCATAAAACTTACAGTAATTACGGTACTTTCAAAATTACGCTTATATCTGTGTCGGCAACGACACGTTCTTAAAATGCGCACATGCTGTCCCGGTTTAAATGAGTTAAGTAAGGTAACACATAAATATACAGATTTGGCTTCTGCGCAAAGGGGTTTAACTGCAAATGCATCAAATTTTCTGAAATAAAAAATAATCTGATATACGTAAAGTGGCGCCAAGTTCAGGTCAACATTGAGGGGTCACAATATATTTTTTTCAGGCTGCTGTATTCCCAAGGGTAGGCTGCCTTGTCCAAAGTCCAGCCTTTTCGAATGTTAGAAAGGTTTATTTAGAAAAGATCAGTAGGCTACTTAATTTGATTCATGTTAAATCTGGTTGTGATCCGTGAAATAACGTTAATTGGCTGAATGAATGCGATGAATGAGGGCATACACGAATTGAATGTCGGAGGGAGCATCCATTTTCCATCCGCGCATTTATGGACGAAGGCTAAACTGTTTTCAGTCATTTATTTAGCCTAGGATTTGAAATTGCAAACGGGACCTTAAACATTGCGTTAGCCTAGAGGATACTCATGTGTCGTATTTTTTTCCAGCCTGCTTCAAGACGCGCGCAATATGCGCACACAATAATTATGCATGCAAAGCGTGGTTCATCGTCCAAGGCCGCTGTCTCTTAACGCTACTCCTACTACAACGCTATAGGCTACATATCTTCCATCATCCACGCATCTGCAGTGTTTAAATAGTGCCGCACACTGCAGACGGATGGTTAATAGTACACCCTATCTCGACTACGAAAATGAAATCCCAAACTGCAAGTTAAAAGCCGATATAACCTCAGCGCTAAACTGAAGCATAAGCTACTGATTAAGGCAATGCGGGACTGTTTTAATCAGGCTAATGCAAACCGTCTACGATTGCAGTTGCAGGTTTAGAAGCTGAATCCGTATTGGAATTAATAATCAAGTCCAGAAAATTTCACGAGAGTTGGCAGTAGGCTTACTCATTAAATCGGCTATTGCTTCATAAACATAATACAGACAGGGAAACAAAAGACTAGTTGTCAATATCAATGGGCTCCTTTTAATGAACTAGTTTAAGAAATATAATTGCATGATATAGCCTGCATGTCATTTTCCGGAAATATAAAATTATGTTAATTTACTAAAGTAATTCATATTTTACTCCGTTTAATCTCAGCAAGGGAAATTCTGAAGCCAACGTCACAATTCATTTCCAATATGTATCCAGCTGGTCGATGAAAATGAGGTCAAGATACAAGTAGTAATTAGGCTAATCCTACTTGCGATAGAGCGCTGTCCCTCGATGAAAACATTTGAGCAAAGATACGAAAAACGGAACACTTCTGTAAAAAAAAATTAGGGTGTGTATTTTACTTTTGCCAATAAAGGAGATGTTATTATTTTTGGTGTAATTTTTTTTTTATTTTTTTTTTTACACATTCATGTTAAAAAATAGCCTGTTTTTTTAACCTTAATTTGTCTACTGCATTGCCAAAAACCAATGAATCCCGCCAAAATTTGCTTTACAAGTAGTGAAGATCATGTTCTTTATATAAAGCACACGTCTAAATTATGTTGAAAAACCTATTTATTTATCTACATTTCTGGGAAAAATGAAATTGTATGCTACCGTTTTTCGTGCCTGCGCTCATATGGAAGTGGGGAACACTTTTTATTAAGGCGATTGCATATTATTAATGTATTCACGTACGCGAAAGCATTAAAACGAACCAAGGTACATTGAAAGTAACC
Source organism: Gymnothorax javanicus (assembly GCA_029692085.1). Lineage (NCBI taxonomy): Eukaryota > Metazoa > Chordata > Actinopteri > Anguilliformes > Muraenidae > Gymnothorax > Gymnothorax javanicus. The sequence goes on from CM056205.1 coordinate 90,019, forward strand.
GTTCAGGGCTACGTTTCCTAAAACCTTGGTTTGAACCGGACCACGGAAGTTGTTGAAAGTTGGCAAATAGCAACGCTTTTGGGAAACATAACCCCAGCTCAGTAAATTGCAGTACGGTTGCCCACATTCTGTTACAATCTTCCTGAGTTGCTTGGCTGCAACAGCAGCTAAAGACGATGTGTTATTCACCATCGAATTTTTTTTTAGAGTATTCCACGGCAACGAATCAAGGACACAGATTTTCTGGACATGAATTCCAATATGGATTCAGCTTCTGAACTGGCAACTGCAATCGCAGACGGCTTGCACAATTATATGGCGCCTATGTATACGTTTGACCAAAATGGTTCATGAACAATATCCCATAAATTAAATATCCCAAATTTGCCACTTTTTCTTGAAAATGAGCCTTTTACTGATGTCTGAGCACAGACTTCCAGAAAAAAAAAAAAAAAAAAAAACATTGACCCCAAGGAACAGTGTGACAATCAGCCTGTAGGCATGGTGCACCGAAACTACTTACTCATGCTTTTCTTAGGCCATGACGAGGAAAGTGTCCGAAAATAGATAGCCTGCATACATGATGACAACAAGAGACCTTCAGAGTCAATTAACTCTGATTACACAGCAACCCTGCCCATGCAGGTCAAATGAGGCCCTGTTTGAACAGCAGTTAGCAAAGCAACTATGCTTTTGGCAAAAACACCCCTGGCTGGCTAGCATGCTTAAGCTTTTTGCTATTGAAGTATTACGTTACACGAGTAACAGTTGTCGTTGAAACTTGAATGTATTAATTTAATGGCAAATGCATTAGCATACAAGCTAGCAAATTTTTCATCCCATTGACTTGAACACACCAGAAGCTTACGCTGTTTTCATTCTCCATTTGCAACTCCTGGTCTCGTTTCGGCTTCGCCATCGAGGCCGAAGTTTCGATTTTACTCTGGTGGTGGAAGATAGATTTAGTTTTGTTTTGAGTCATTTTTTGCATAAAATAGGTTCTACATTAAATTTAGGATGGGCTTATTAACTGGCTTTTCTGAGTATAGTATATATGGGAAAATTGAGGACCGGAGCAGTTTGGGCTTGGCTTATTAATTGATGGCTTATTAACCGGCGATTTCAGTAATTACTAACTCACAGTGATATCCAGACTTTTCCTGTGACTCAGGATCTGGCTGATGAAAGCAGTCATCAGTGAAGTGTTTAGAGCAGATCACCGATCCTGATCCGGGTTCTATGAAATTTGCTTTTTTCCTCCACGCAAAATCCACCCGTGCCGTAGGAATTGTGGGTTTTTTAATTAATGGACCATGATGCCTTTGCTTGTAACGGCCTTATTGTTGCTGCCGTAAACAAGGCAGATATTTGGTATTTTCCAAAGGGAATAATCCACAATTACGAATCACTGAGGCCAACGACATTGAGAATGTGTTCCCTGCTGCTGGCTAGATACCTCCTGTGACATCATCGCAAAGATAGCTGAAGATAGATTTTTTCTGAAATGATCGTGATTTGCAGTGATTAAAACACGGATAAATTTGTAACAGCTGATTATAATTTGAAATGACCAGTGTACAAAGGATATATTTATATTAAAGATTCTGCGGACCGAATCTTATGGCTAGATACCTCCTGTGACATCATCGCAAAGATAGCTGAAGATAGATTTTTTCTGAAATGATCGTGATTTGCAGTGATTAAAACACGGATAAATTTGTAACAGCTGATTATAATTTGAAATGACCAGTGTACAAAGGATATATTTATATTAAAGATTCTGCGGACCGAATCTTATGTTTGGATGAACAAGCACTTTAAGGTGCATACTGAAGCTCGCATTTCAATGTCAGAGACTCTTAAGAGAAGATGCACTGACATCAAAGCCTTATTCTTAATATGCACCTTAAATAAAAGATTTCATCCATCTGTGCGCTCTGGTGACCCCTGGTCTTGAGAAGCACCAGACAGCCAAACTCAGCTGAAGTGCAGAGGAATTCTTCAGTTTTGGATTCATTTTCACTGTCATGATGCATTTCAATGTTGTTACCCGTTATGAGTATCTAGAAATATCTGTAAAACACAGAGTAATATTTTTTTTTTTTACAATGGAAAAAAGTGCAGTTCCATGACAGGATTTTTTTTTTTTTTATTTAGGATTTAATTCTCATAAAAATAATAAAGTTTGGGTCAGATTCACCACCACAATAAGCACTGGTAACAGCACACTGATAATTCAGAGTGATAAGCCTTTCCTTATGGAAAATGAGGGAAGGAATCAAGGACAATTATGTTAAATTAAATTAAAGACAACAGGGTCAGCAAGTATCAGAAGATACACACCCATGTCCACCTGCTTTCTGATAAATGTGTATCAGGCACAAGAAGCACTCGCTGTCTATCACATTTCACCAAGAGCAATGTTCACTTCAGGCTCCATTCAATGCAACAAAAGGGAAACAGGTCATTTGCTTTGCCTATCTTTTGAGTTTCTTGCTGCTCTTCTGTTTTTGACAGACACTCGTATGACGAAGCTCTGTTCTCATCATTGCCATGGAGATGCAAGGAAATATTATCAGGTCACTAAGAGGTTTTTCACCAAAAAAAAAACCCCCCCCCAAAAAAAACACAGATCTAAAGAGTCTCTCCGTTTTCCGTGAAATGTGTTGACATTTGCAGCTATGGGCAGACCAGGCAGTTTAACATCTTGACAGGTTAACAGAAGGTGGTTTGTAGAAACGCCCTGCTTTTGCTATTCAGGCTCTTCCTGCCTCATTGATTGTGCTTATACTGCAGCTTTCACACTGGACCTGTACTACTGAACTGATGTGATAAATTAATGAATATTGATTGCCCTAAAAAGTCAGGATTTTTGCTTGACAATACATGACTTTTGTCAGGCTTTTTGGAAATATTCTTTCAGAAAAAAGATAAACCTAAGGGAATATTTCAGAGTTAAATTAGAGTGAATGTGTAATCCAGCATCAAGGAAATCCAAAGAAAACAAAGGAATTTAACTGTGACAGAATGGCAATTCAATTTTCCGCTACAGTGACTTATTTTTGGTGGTAGAAACGGCAAAACTCAGTAATTTCTCCCACATAACAAAATTCAATTTGTTTAATCGGAGGTCATCTATAAACAATTTAGGAATTCTATTTAAAAAAAAAAAAAAATCAGATGAAAAAATCCTAGGGCTAGATAACTGTCCCCCCACCCCCGATTGGGAACGAGTCTCTACTCAACGGAGTATAAAAACAAAAGAAACTGGACAAATGCGACTGGAGGAGAACAGAAGGGTATATCCCCAGAACTATGGCATTCTCCTGATAGGCAAAATTCATAGTTTGGCCCAGGGGTAGCCCTACAGGAAGGGGTATAAGGTCCAAAAAATCAACAGGGGAACTACTCTAGGCTACAGGTATGTTCACTGCAAATTTTATCCAATTATCATAAAAACAATTTAACTCATTACATTTTTTAAAAAGTTTAGTTTGGCCTAAAGATGGTACCACAGGAATTGTCATAGTGTCACCAGAACATTATGATTGCTCTTTTATGCACCAAGACACTGGTCATGTTTACATGAGAGCTTTAATTCCGAATAAAAATTAATTCCGCTTTAAAAAGACCATGTAAACACCTAATTCCGAATAAAAATATTATTCGGAATTAAATTTAATTCCAAAGTAAGTGGCTGGTTTATTCCGATCTTAAATCCGAATTAATTAATTCCTTGATCATGTAAACATTAATTCCTTTTAAAATTAATTCCTGTCGTTCTGCGCATGCACACCTACGACTTAACTATCCGGCTTATACCATGGTCATATGCCAGCAATATCAAATCAATCAGAAATTTTTGGTTAAAGTTTTGCACTTAAAAAACGAGCTGGTAATCAATAAATAGGCGCCGCGCCTTCTCATAGCCAATACTATAGCCTATGCCAAGCTAAACTGAACCAGCTAACTTAGTTCAGTTTACCTTCATGGAGAAAGCGTGCGCAAAAAAATCTATCATCCTTTTACCAGCTAATTATTTGGTAACTGATCCCATCTGAAACGGAGATTATGCGCGATTATGCAGACTGTCGCTAACTTCCTACCCGCAATTAAAATGAACTTATGACGGTTTCCGTAGAGCCAGCGAGCTGAAATCAGTCTGTTGTCACAGCACGTAACTAGCGAACGGTCAGCAGTTGCTGATAGATGAAGTGGACATGTTAGCTTCCTTTGTAACTGTACACAGTTACTATTGTTTAACGAATAAAGCGTGATTATTTCGCTGCTTTAATATTTACGGTCATTATCGCTCGAGCACCTATTGTAAACCGCCCCGCAGGACGTAACTTAACGCCGCAAAATTTACAGGAGATAAATGAGGATCTTGGTTTCTGTTATACCCAGCCAAATGCCAGCGCTCTAAGGTTGCTATGGTTATAGGTTGGCTAGCGGATGAATTTCGAACTTCAAACGGTGAAACTACTGTAGGCCGAAATACCTGTGCGGTTCCACGGTTTTAATCAACACCTGGCAGCCAATCAAAAACGAGTATTCACCCAGACCATGGTAAAGTTTTTATTATGTGTTCTTTCATGGTGCAAGCCGAGATGAAAAGAGGCAGGGAGTGGAGTTTGTTTTCTTCCTGTAGACGTAAATACGTAAACACGTGCGCCCCCTGTCCAATCCGAACCCATCTCGACCCCCGGACGTTAAGCGGAATTAAATATAGGCGATTAAACGTGTTTTCCATGTAAACCTCAATTCCGAATTACTATTTCCATGTAAACTCGAGGAGGAATATTTTAATTTCGAACTATGTAATTTCGAATAATTAATTCCGAATTAAAAAACATCGTGTAACCGTGGCCACTCAGGGCCTGAAATTGGGCGCAAGATTGCTTTCTCCATCTGAGGCAGACAAAATTGAGCAGAATTTCCAATTGGAGAGTTGAACCTCAGGTGACCCAACTAAACGTGCATGTGCATTGGACTGATTGATCAGACATTAATTTTTGTGTTCCCTAGGGTACAAATAATGCAACTCTCCTTAAAATCAGTGATTAGTCAAGTAGTTTCTTCTCTATCATGAATGTGAGAATTTTGTGGAGAATCCCATGATAAATCAAGTTATAAGTTGTGACTGCACATAGGTTCAAACTGGAAAATACCTATTTTTTAAAGAAGAAGTTTATACTGAAGAGATTGAGATGATCATATTTTCATCAGTTATGGGTAAGACCGGCATCTTTGAGCTGTGGGTTCATTGCACCCCATAAGGATCTTTTTGTGTTTCATCAAAATCCAAGATGGTCACCCGGGAGGCCCAGGGTGATTTGACATGGAATGACCCGTGTATCTATGGCTTGGTTTTTCAATATAAAATGTTATATCCAGTCGCGGTCCGTCGGTGGTAACCTCACTTTTCAATGTTTAACCCTTTCGCAGGCACAGCGACATTTTTGTCGTTTTAACCAACGTGTTTTATAAAGTCTTCTCTCATTGGCCGATTATGGAATTCCTTGTTAGTTACACTCATTACCATTGGCTGTCTCTCAGGTCACCCAGCACTGTATTTTTTTAGCCGTGAACGAGACATGGGATTTCCTAAAAACGCTAAATCTGAGACTACTTCGGGTCAAATTGTGGGACATGTGAACATGGCATCGCGAGTACAAACAGCCGGCATTCTAGCCGTGTTTCTAAACGTAAATACAACGTGGATGAAGTTTTTGCTTTATTGAATGACTCTGACGATGAGTTTGAATATCCAGAGAGCGGGAGTGACTTGGATCCAAACGATTTTAGCGATTCTGGAGAGGATTAAAACATAAAAACATCAGTTATGGGAAACTTATTATGAGATTTGGTGTTATTTTATTGTTATTTTGAATAACAATCATATTTTGGTAAAAACCCAAAATTAATCCGTCCGTGGGGGTATGCATCTGGGCCAAAATTTGCCTGCGAAAGGGTTAATTGCCTAACCCTCTCAGTTTACTCTGTCTGATTAGCAACAGTTGCTTTGACGAATCGGTAGAATGACCGTCAAATGTATTTATTATTATTATTATTATTATTATTATTTATTAACCTTTATTTAACCAGGTAATTAGCCCACTGAGATCAAGCACCTCTTTCACAAGGGAGACCTGGCCAAGAAAGGCAGCAACACATTGCATCATAGCATTATTTCACATTGCATCACAAAGTTTTCTTCTGCGCATAAAAGACGTTGTAAAATGTCAATATGCCTTAGTAAATTCTGAAGTCATGTAACATTAACTCACAAAATGGCTCAGATTTGCTTAAATTCGTTTGCGAGGCTCAATAAGGAATAAGGTTGAAGAATCCGTTCAATATTCTGAATAGAGTCAAAGCCAAAGGGTGCTGTGAGGCACGACGCGCAGCGGAGTTACTGCGTAATAATCCAAATTAATTAAAAATCCAAGAGAGATTAAAATTGGCTAAAGTTTGGGATTTTTTTCAGTTATTGCCATCTTTGCAGTGTCACATCAGTTACATCAACATAGCCAGTTGGCAATCGCTTTGTTGTATACATTTCTTAATTATTGCTGGTCATGCATTGATCTTGGTTGTTCAGCCAATAAATCGTTTGATTGTTAATCAGGCAAACTTTATGCAGCAAAGGGTAGTTTTACTGAAGGCCTTCTTAATATCTGATGGCGCCACAGGTCATATCTAATATTAGCTTACACTGGTGCTCAGTCATGATGAGCGGCAAGAGGATGGAGGGTTAGTTGTACTGATCACGTTACGTTTTGACATCAGTATAAACCAGTGGGTCTCAAACTCGGTCCTGGGGCCTCACTGCGCAAACATGGTTTTTGTTCCAACCACAACTGAAATCTTAGGATTTTAATAGGCTGTTGATTGGTTTTCATTAGGTGGATTAATGTTTAGAGCAGTTATTTATTCTCTTAAGCCACATTTGACAAATCTATACATGCCATGAAGAATAAAAATTTCCTATCCACATTGAGATATATTAGAAAATAGTATAAATAACTGCTAGAGGGAAACAATTTAACCAAACATTTAATCAATATAAACAATCAACAGGTTTATCATCTGTGAAAATATAGACTCATGGTTGCAAAAACTAACAATTTATTTGGCAAAGCAATTGAGTCACACCAGATCTGTGCCATCTTCATTTCATTAAGTTTATGCAAATTATTTTGAAAGAACTCAAAACACCCATGATCAACAACCTAATTTGGAGCTTACTGATTTTTTCAGAGTCTAATTTGAACTGTTTAAAAATGTTTTCACCTGAAAATCCATACACTGTGTCCCAAAAGTTCTTGCACCCCAATGGGCAACATGTCTGTCTCCAAAATGGGTTGCACCTGGTCAGCCAGGTGTTGTGAGGTTGTTTAATTAGTTAATCTATTTGCGTGAGGCCTATAAATTTCTTGTTTGACCGAGGAACCGAGAGAGAACTGTCACTGAGAGAACCTTTTTGATAGTGCTCCCACGATGGCCAAACAAAAACCTGGAAAGGCTGCTCTTTCAGAGCCTCAGGTCCGTGCTGAAGCCATTGCCTTGCGCGGGGGAGGGACAGCTTGCAGGGAGGAGCTCAGGACCTTAGCAGAAGCATACGATGGGTGAAGAAGTGGTGGCAGAGACACCAGAGTTGTGACTCCCTTGAAGACGAGCCCCGTGCAGGAGCCCCTTAGTCCTGAGTTCCAGGGCCAAGGACCTCATTCGAAAGGCCATGGGAAAGAGACACCAATCCTGCCGCGGACTCAGTCAAAGACTGAAGAATCTTGGGAAGCAGTTTCTAAAAGTGGCATCCATCGTTTTCTGACTGAGAAACTGGGTCTGAGAGCATACAGGAGACAGTGGATTCCTCGCCTCACCAAACTGCAAAAGGAGCAGCGGCTGGCTTTTACAAAGAACCGTGCCACAATAACCCCAAGACACTGGGAAAACGGTTTTCTCTGAGTGCCCACTCTACTTATTTCCAACTCCCAACAGCCAAAACGACCACATCTACACCGACGATCGAAAGAAAGTGTCACCTTCTGAACAAGTCAAGTTCAGCGCCCATTGCATGGTCTGGGGGGGCGATGTCATCGTCAGGGCTGTTGGAGTTGCATGTTGTACCCCAGGGCAACACCATCAATGCTGAGTATTATGTCAAGAACATTCTCCAGCCAGTGCTACTTCCCATACTCACCAGAAAAAAGAAATCGGGCCCCATCACTGCTAAGAAGATGTTCAACAGGCGTGGGGAAATGGTCTTCATGCAAGATGGTGCCACTGCACATACTGCTCGTGCAACTCTGCAGTGGTGTTCTGAGCAGCTTCCTGGCTGTCTGCGCAAAGAGGAATGGCCACCCGACTCCCTGGACCTCAACCCGATTGAGAACTGCTGGGGTATCCTGAACAGTCAGGTCTTCCACAGCCCACCCCCTACCACCATGAAGCAGCTCAATGCGAGGGCTGTGCGGGAGTGGGGCAACTTTGAGTTTCTGTTGTAAACAACTTAGTGCATTCTATGTCCCACAGGCTGAGGGCAGTAATTAAGATGCAGGGGGGATACACTGGCTTTTGAATAAACGCATTCTGTTGAATATGCAAAATCTGAGTTGACTTTTTCTGTGGTGCATTAAGTTTTGGGACATGGTGTACAATATAGAAAAAAAGGACCAAGATCCTATAGCTTACCGGCAAGTAATCTTATAGTGATGATAAAAGTTATGAAAATTTCATGTGAAGTTTGACATTCGAATCATTGAAGGCCTCGATTCTTGCTTTTACGGAAACATGGTTGAATGGGAATGACAACAGTGAAAGCCTGCATATAGATGGCTTTGGGTCCCCTGTAAGGTTAGACCGAGATACTGAGCTGACGGGTAAACAACTCGTCGGTAGTGTCTGCCTTTATATCAATCCTCGCTGGTGCAAAACAGTTATTGTCAGAGAAGAACTGTGCAACCCTGACATTGAACTCCTGGCTGTTTTCCTGCATCCTTTCTACCTTCCGAGGGAATTCCCACGATTGTTTTTCATTTTGGTTTATATCCACCCCAGAGCAAATGCATCTGCAGCCACAGAACACATCAAAAATATGCTGGACAAACTCGAACTGATTTCCCCTGATGGTCCCAAATTTATCACGGGTGACTTCAACCACTGTTCAGTTGACAAATCATTAAAGGGATTCTACCAGTATGTCAACTGCACCAATCATCTGGGGAAAACACTGGATAAATGCTATGGTTCAGTCCCAGATGCCTACAGAGCTGTCTCCCTCCCCCCTCTCGGCTCTGCTGACCACCACAGCATACTGCTCGCTCCTGCATACTCACTTGTGGTAAAGAGGACAGAGAAAGTAACCAGGGAGATTAAACAGTGCACACCGGACAGCATCGACAGCCTGCAAGGGTGCTTTGAAACCACAGACTGGAACACCCTCACATCCTCTTCCATGAACATCAGAGAGCAAGTGGAGACAGTCTCAGCGTACATCTCTTTCTGTGTGGACATCATCATCCCCTCCAAAAAGGTCGCAATCTTCCCCAACAATAAACCCTGGGTGACTAAAGATCTGAAAAAAACTGAATAAAAAAGAGAATTTTTTTCACTGGTTCTGAAGCTGAGAAGGAGGTCAACAGAGAGGTCAAGCAAGCCATAAAATCTGCCAAGCTGAAATATAAAAACAAAGCGGAGCAGACTTTTACAGCAGGGAACCTCCGCGCAGCTCAGCAAGGCCTCAAGAACATGGCTGCAGTGAACTCTGCCTCCACCAGCCGCAAGCCTATCCAGGTTGCAGGCAGCAGCCTCACTTCACTCCCAAATGACCTCAACTCCTTCTTCACCAGGTTTGAAAAGGACAACAGCACCCAGCTAGAATCCATTATCTCCTCACTCAGACCTGATGACTCCGCCTTCACCATCAACACAGCTGAGGTGGTGAGGGCCCTCAAAAGGACCAAAATGAGAACAGCTCCAGGACCAGATAACATCTGTGTGTGGACCCTGCAGCACTGTGCTGAGCAACTGGGAGATGTGTTCCAGCATCTATTCCAGTGCTCTTTGACCAGCAGCACAGTCCCCGCGATATGGAAACACTCAACAGTGATTCCGATCCCCAAGAAGGGCACTACTAAGGTCCTGAATGACCTTAGACCTGTGGCTCTCACCTCCCTGGTTATGAAGGCCATGGAGAGGATCATCAAGGACCATATCACTAAGATAACGGACTCGATGATGGACCCACTGCAGTTTGCTTACCGGGCTGGCAGAGGTGTTGATGATGCAAGGTATTTATTCTCAATACCATCCATAAGCATCTGGAAATCCCCAACACCACAGCTAGACTCTTGTTTGCAGACTTCTCCTCAGCGTTTAACACAATGCAGCCACACATTTTAGCTGAGAAACTCATTACACGCTTCCATATCGACCACCAACTCATTCTGTGGATTATCAACTTCCTCACCCACAGGTCACAGAGGGTGTTGGTGAACAACATCTTGTCCGACACCCTCTTCACCTCTACTGGCTCTCCGCAAGGCTGTGTCCATGTCTGTTCATCCTCTACACGGATGACTGCAGATCCACCCAGCCAAATTGTCACCTTGTGAAATTTGCTGACGACTCCTCCTGTCTCTGCTCTCTGGCCACACACAACATCACAGCTCAGCCCTGCAGGACTTTGTGGAGTGGTGTGGAAGCTCTTGCCTTGAGCTCAACATAAATAAAACCAAGCAGATGATTGTGACCTTTTCTCGTAAACAGAGAGAGTTGGCCGAGGCAGTCACCACCATCATTCAGGATGAGCCAGTAGAGACTGTGGAGGAGTACAAATATCTGGGAACTATCTTTGACAACCTGCTGAGGTTTTCCTCCAACACAGAGGAAATCCAAAAAAAAAGTGCCATCAGAGACAGTAGCTACTCAGGAAGTTGAAATCTTTCGGGATTAACAAGGACATTCTCAACATATTCTATTATGCCTTCATCGAAAATGTAATAACCTTTTCCTTCACATGCTGGTTCCACTCTATCACCTTGCAGAACAGAAACCGCCTGCTGAATGAGGTTAAGGTTAGCTCAAAAGTCATTAAGCAGCCTGTGTGGACTCTCACCGTTCTCAGTGACCAGCAAACTGTAAAACTGGCTCGCAAAATATTGCAGGACCCCTCTCACATTCTTTTTTCAGAGTTCCAGTGGCTCCCCTCAGGACGCAGACTACGCTGTCCAGGCTGCAGGACACAGAGGAGGAAGTGCACCTTCATCTGCAGGGCTGTCCAGCTCCTGAATGCTGGACAATGCTGGATGCTAACCCCCCCCCCCCCAACTCACACACACGCGCGCACACATACGCACATATGATAAGATTTCGCCAATCTTATTGCCTCTAATAAGCATAATCCTAAAATGGTTTTTGACACCATTCAAAATCTTGTCAGTCCCCCACAGTCTACTATGGACCTACCCGTATTTTCAGATGATGATTGTAATAAATTTCTCAGGTTTTTTGTTGAAAGAATTGCCAAAATCAGGTCTGCCATTATACCGTCAATCGTGCCATCTGTCTGTCTTATGAGGCAACCCATTTTAGAAACTTTCTCACCAATAACGTTATCAGAGCTAACGGAGGTGGTGAATAGTATAAAACCTTCCTCATCCTCATTTGACTGCCTTCCTGCATCCCTGGCAAAAAAGGTTATCAGCTCTATTGGCCCTTTTCTTCTCACCATTATTAACAGCTCACTAGTCTCTGGTTGTTTTCTTGAGAATTTTAAATCAGCTGTAATTCAGCCTCTTTTGAAAAAGCGCGATCTCAACTCTTCTGTATTTAGCAACTACCAGCCTATCTCGAAATTGCCCTTCATGTCAAAAATTTTAGAAAAAGTTGTAGCCAACCAGCTAACCACTGTTTTAAATGGAAATGGCATTTTTGACAAATTTCAGTCTGGGTATCGACACCAGCATTCTACAGAAACGGCTTTACTTAGAGTATATAATGATATAATGATGGCTTCTGACGCTGGTAAATGCACAATTCTAGTGCTGCTTGATCTAACTGCCGCTTTCGATACAGTAGATCATCATATTTTGTTAGGCAGGCTCAGAGATAGTGTAGGCATTTCAGGTTGTGCTCTTGACTGGTTTGCCTCTTATTTATCGAATTGGTGTTTCTCTGTGGCTGTTGAATCTTTTGTGTCAGAGACTGCGCCCCTTTCTTGAGGAGTACCGCAAGGTTCGGTTCTGGGTCCTATTCTTTTTATTCTGTATATTTTACCTCTGAGCCATATCATTGGCAGGTTCAAGGGAATCTCGTACCATCTGTACGCAGATGATTTACAGCTCTACTTTTCTTTTGATCCTGCTAAGCCCAATGGTTTTAATGTTTTACTCGATTGTATGGCAGCCAATAAGGAATGGATGTCTTGTAACTATTTGCAGTTAAACACAGCCAAGACGGAGGTTCTTATTGTCGCTCCAAATAATATTGCTGCTGAGTTGGGTAGCTGTATTGGGTCTCTTGGCCATAATGTGCGCTCTAATCTACGAAATCTGGGAGTTGTTTTCAATCAGGCCATGAACCTGGACTGCCACGTTAGGGCACTAACCCGTACATGCTACTTCCACCTACGCAATATTGCCAAACTCAGGCATATTATATCTAAACCTGAGCTTGAAATGATTATTCATGCCTTTATCTCGTCAAGGCTCGATTACTGCAACGCTCTTTTTACATGCCTCAGCAAGGCTTCCATTGACCGTCTGCAGCTTGTGCAGAATGCCGCTGCTAGACTTTTAACCAAAACGAGAAAGTTCGAACATATTACTCCCGTTTTGGCTTCCCTGCATTGGCTACCTGTGAATCTAAGGATCCATTTTAAAGTTTTACTTCTAACTTATCGGGTCCTACATGGCCAGGCACCCACCTACATTGCTGAGTTGCTTAAGCCTCATGTCCCAACCAGGGCATTGAGATCAGCGGACCTCAACTTTTTAATTGTCCCCCACACTAAAAAATCCACCAAAGGGTGACAGGGCTTTCCAGTCGGTCGCTCCCAGGCTGTGAAATGCCCTCCCGCTGACTTTGAGGACTGCCACATCCATTGAGGCCTTCAAAACCAATTTGAAGACCCATTATTTTAGGTTAGCTTTTGGCTAGGTTAGTAACGAGGCAGCCTTTTTAGTGTATTTCTCAAGTAAGCAATCTTTGCACTGGTTTTTATCCCCCGCCGCGCGTTTAGCGCGAAGCGGGGGATATAGCATTGGGCTCTGTCCGTCCGTCCGTCCGTCACGTCTGTCCGTACGAACACATATCGTACGGACGGCGGGGGATATTGCCATGTTAGTGGCAAACACTTGTTGTACTGTTGTTTTCGTGTTGTGATTTTACTGTGTGTCTTTTGTATTTGTATATTTATTATATATAAATATTATTGTTTTTATTTTACTGATTGTGTTTTTCGCATGTTTTTTTTTTTTTTTTTTAATACTGTGAAGCACCTTGTGAGTTTTATGTCCTCTGTGAAAGGTGCTATAGTAAATAAATTTTACTTACTTACTTACATATACGCGCATGCACGCACACACACACACACACACACTCACTTACAATCACTGCTGCAGCTAGATGAACTCAATGCACTATAACTTAGGCACTTTATAAATTATTATTATCATGAGTGTTTTTATCTGTGCCGTCTGTTGCAATGTGTGCTGTCTTGTGTTGGTTGTTTGTGGTTTTTATTTCTTGTCTTTAAGCTACTGTCTTGCCCTTTTCAATTTCCCCTCGGGGACAAATAAAGTGATTTGAATTGAATTGAATTGAATGTCAAGGTCATTAAATAAAAGTTCACGTACATTTATAAGACCTCCTGTAATACAATCCTAAGCTCTGAAGCAGTTTTGGTGATACAAGTCATTGAAAATTCAATATCTCAATTGTGAAAGGTCACAAAAGGTCAAGCTGAGGTCAGCAAATGGACTTCCTATACAAATTTCAAAATGTCTCGATACAAGCTTTGGCTCAATCTGTGACCATTTTGGTGATACAAATCATTGTAATTTCACTGTCAAGTTTGACCCTCAAAGGTCACTGACAGTCAAGTTGAATGTCACCAAATATTCAAAGAAAGTTCATATGTGACTTCCTAGATGTCAGTAACACAAATCTAGGCTGCATTTGTGACCATTTTAGTGATTCAAGTCACAAAATTTTCACGAGGTCACATTTGACCTTCGAAGGTCAATATGAAGGTCACCAAATGAGAGTTAATATATGACTTCCTATATGTCTCTAATACAAACCTAGGCTCCATCTGTGACCGTTTTGGCAATACAAGTCATTGTAATTGTATTATGTCAAGTTTGACCTTCAAAGGTCACCAACAGTCAAGTTGAATGTCACCAAATGAAAGTTCATGTGTGACTACTGACTGCCTTTAAGTCTGTGATACAAACTTAGGCTCAATCTGTGACATTTTTAGTGATAGAAGTCATTGAATTTTCACGCGGTCAAGTTTGACCTTCGAAGGTCAATATGAAGGTCACCAAATGAAAGTTCATATCTGACTTCCTATACGTCTCCAGTACAAACCTACACTCAAACTGTAACGATTTTGCTGATATAAGTCATTGAGATTTCACTGTAAAGTTTGGCCATAATACAAACCCAAGCTCTATCTATAATAGTTTTGGTGATAGAAGTCATTGAAATTTCGCTAGGTAATGTTTGACCTTCGAAGGTCACCCAAGGTCAAGTTCAAGGCCACCAAATGTAAGTTCATATATGACTTCCTATAAGTGTTCAATACACGTATGTTCCCAATATTCAATATTCTAAAGCCTAGAAGCCTTTGAAAATTGTAACATTTTACTTGACCTCAAGTTTGACCTTTCAAGGTCATCTGAGGTCAACTTTAACACATCCAAAATATAGGTCATATATGACTTCCTATATGTTGATAATACAAACTTAATCTCAGTCTGCAACCATTCAGCTTCCACTGGCAATTTTGCCCATTCTCCACAAGGCCCAAAGTTAAAGTACAGCGCCCCCACTAGACCCACTTCCGTCAATTAAATCAAAAATCCGACAAAAAATGTCTGGAGATATGGTCTAGCAGTATGTAGGGGTGTAACGATTCTGAATCGATGTTTTTTTAAAGCGTAGTAACACCACCTGCTACCATGGGGCGAACATCCGAGCTTTCCCTTTTCCTTTATTAACCCCCATGATGTCCTGAGCGAAAGTGCCTAACATCAAAGGGCATGGTAAATGCTTCCGGAAAAAACTTGACTGACATCAGTATTTTTCGGCTACGTGCTGAGAGGAGCCAAGCAAATGAAAACAAAATCGTCATCCTATTAACCAATTAGGCAACTCTGAGAAACGTATACCTGTTCCCGTTTACTTTGCCTGATTAGCAATCAAATGGTGGATTCGTTTACTCTTTAAGTTGAATGAGTAGAGCTGTTTATTGAGACAACATGTTTGATTGCTGCATTTTGAAATTTAAATGGGTACAGAACAGCACTGCTTGAACACGATTGCCATTGCCAAGGCATTTCGTGCGACTGATAATTTGTATCTCACATTCACGTTTCATCCGCTTATCAGAATGTTTTCCACCTTGTGTATTTTTTAGACGCTTAAACTCCAGGTCGATCTTATAACGAATCTGTTTTAAATTAATCTGAATAATGTCCTAAAATGCTACAATGAGAGATGTAATTCAGAGGAAGATTTTTTCTAATTATTCAAAATATTGGCATTCTTTCAATCTAACACCGTAGCCCAGTTAGGTTTGTCTGCTTTTCACCATCACATCTGAATCGTTATAGGCTACTGGCTAAATTTCCTGATTGTTATTTAGGCCAAGTACATGGGAGCAGATTTAAGGAAGGGCGGAGCACCGGCAATTAGCTAAATCTAAACTCAGGCTTCTTCCCAACGGCATTTTAAATCGTTTTAAGCCGCTTCAGGTGTGTACGTTTCAAGAAATTACACGCGACTGCCTACACACCCCATGACTGCAAGTTGTCTCATTACACTTTAAAAAAAATCCTCGTTCAACATCGCCACATCCCAACACAGCATTTCATCGCTCATTGTGGTATTTTTAGGAGATCTATAATGATAAAATAAAAATAAAGAGATTTATTTTCAGATCGCCTTGGATTTCAAGCGTCTATAATATACACAAGGTGGAAAACATTAAAGCAGATGAAACGTGAATGTGAGCTATAAATTATCACAATCACACGAAATGGCCAAATACGCACTCTTGCAAATCTATGCCCATTTAACTTTCAGAATGCGGCAATCAAACATGCTGTCTTAATAAACAGCTCTACTCATTCAGCAAAGTAAAAAAGAGAATTGCCGGTTTGATTGCTAATTGAGCAAAGTAAACAGGGACAAGATTAGAGTAACCCAATTGCTTAAAAGGAGACGATTCTGTAGTCCTTTACTTGGTTCCGTGCAGCATGTCGCCGAAACGGTAAAGTTTTTTTTCCAGAAGCATTTCTCATGCCCTTTGATGTTTGGTACTTTCGTTCAAGACTGCGTCAGGTTTAATAAAGGATACTGTTAAACTCGGATGTTCGCCCCATGGCGGTCCTATGCCTTAAAAAACATTGATACAGAATCGATTCAGAATCGTTACACCCCTAGTAGTATGTTATGGCAAATTTACAGGAAAATTCATCAGGCCAAAAAAAAAAGATAAAAAAATGTTCCGGACGACGGACGCCACACCTCGACAATAGCTTATCGGCCCATGGGGCCGGTCAGCTAAAAATTAGCACAATACATTTTTATTCTTCATGGCACAATGGATATGTCCATTAAAATGTGGCTTAAGACGGTAAATAACTGCCCTAAACATGGAATTCAGCTAATTAAGACAAATTAACAGCTTTCTAAAATTAGACCATTGCAATTGTGGTTGGAACAAAAACTGGCATACACAGTGGGGCGCCAAGACCAAGTTTGAGAACCAGAGATACAAACTGTGGTGGAAGAAGTACTCAGATCCTTTACATAAATATATCAATACCATAATGTAAAAATACTTAAATACAGGTAAAAGTCCCACATTTAAACCCCCCACCTCGAAAAAAAAAAAATCTCCAAATCCCCCAATCTGAAAAAGTAGGGGGGACTTCCCCACCAGTTTGAAACATGAATTTTAGGCCCTGATGCTCAGAACTCAGTTGATCAGATTACCATGACAACAGTTTAATTTACTGCATTCAGGAATGTACACTCAAAGCCATTATAAACGCGCACGTGAGGTATATACTGTATTTGCTGCGAATTGAAGAATCAATCGATTTTTATTGCTTTTCCAGTGAGATACGAGTGGAGACAAAGAAAACGCATGATATTGCAATCCCGACACGCGCCACATGGACGCGCCAAGCATTTCAGTAATCACGAACATTGGGTTGTTTTTGATGCGTGCATTGATACTTGACAAGTTCTTTTGGGTGTGTTCAATAGCTCACATAAAGCAAAAAAAAAAAAAAAAAAAAAAAAAAAATGCATGAGCTTAGACGTCTCAGACCTCTCAGTGTGGGTTCCTGTCCCCAGTCTGTCACGTGCATGCTGTAACCGCATGTGGCGCTCTTCAGCTACCGTAGTCACTCGTGGCTGCCATGAGCGGGATTGGTCAGCGACAGGGCCTGTTTTCCGTTCTCGAACAGACAGCCGCTGGATTGTTGACCAGTGACGGTGCAATTGACCTGCGCCAGTAACATGCCAACTGCTCTTTTTCTCTTTCGTGTCGTAAGCCATGCCATCCTTAGCATTTTTTTGTTTTCTTTGTTGGCTTTATGTGAGCTATTGATTAATTTACACCAAGTATTGCCCAATAAAAGATGCCTCAGAAACCTGATATAACTTTATTTACATTGGAACATTTTCCCAAAAAGCACTCCTTCCTTTCTGCATACAAGATCCTGATGTATTGCAGGATACACTCAGCCCTTAATACTGCTCTGAAACGGGACAGTGCTTGAACACACACTCAAGAGGGCAAATGTGGGTTTTGGGACAAAACCAAGGGCTGTTCATCAAACTATAGACTGTACTTCCGCATTCTTTATGTGTCCGTCTCCACGGATCAAGAGACCAAAATCTCCGTTGGCATCCAAAATCAAAACATCCTGTCCAGCATGTTTTTTACGTGCTAAACAAACACTGGAAGACCATGGCTGAAGGCTAGCAGCAAATACAGAGGAACAAGGTTTGAACAGTTTAAGGTTGGACTCAGTCATTTAGAGCCACTATTATGCGCCAGAATACAGAGCGGTAGCATTACAGTGTATGGAGGAAGCAGCAGCCACCCCAGCAGAGTCGAGCGCTGTCTGCCGGCGAGGACAATGTCTAAGAGCTGCCTCAAGCCGAGAAAGCTGGCAGTACTGCAACTGTAAAGGAGCTCAGAGGGAAAAAGATGTGGAGTCACTGCATGCTGCAAACCTGATGGAGGCAAGTCTGGTTTGGATGAAGTTTCTGATTCTGCAGAGGAAGGGGCACATGCTTGTATAACGCTACACCAATGCTTTGGGCCACACATGAGCAGGACATGGGAGCTCTGGAGGCATAATCCAGGATCCCAAGAGGAAACTGGGAGGGGGGACCTTGAGGCCAGCAGGTCCAAACGGACACCAGAGTGAAGAGTACGCACATTAATGACAGTGTTTTGGAACCAACATGGCAATGTTACGGAAAGAAATCATGCGATACACGTTTTCATTCACAAGACCCAAACTGCTGTAGCACATACGCTACCGTGTCTGGTACCCAGTGGGGCTATGAGCCTGATACTATACGCTCTGAACGGCCGTTTGTAGGAGTTGGAAAAGTTAAACTTCACATTTCAGCAATAGGAGCAGCCTGGGAGTGGCTTTAGAAAGCAACAAGCCCAGTGCATTCTGGTTATTGTAGGATTTCTACCTTTTGAGAAAAACAGAATCACAACCCTTTTTTTCCATTTTCTCAGCTCACGTCGCAACAATAAAAAAAAAAAAAAAAAAAAAATTCTACTGCGTAGATGGTAAAGTTTAATAAAAAGAAGATTCTTTCCAGAGGCAAAATACTTAAAACTAAGCTAACTGCATGCATGAGAACGTTCAGTTTATATCAGCAGCACACAATTCAAACTTGATTTCAACTCAAACACCAAATAACGTGTTTCTCATCCTGCTCACCAGTACATTATGAATATTTTATCAACCAATAATACACTCACACCCTGTGTTTAGCTTACTTCAGTATTCAACACTAATTTGGGAGAGACAGATGCATATCAACACAAATGCAATATTCTTAAAAATGATCCAATACCACATTTGTAGCTCATGAAATTTCCTCTGATTCCCACAGCATGTTATTTACTCTCCATTTAATTATAGCTGTACTGTCCATACAGCCCACGATGTCATTTAAGGTCGTTATTCAGTGTGTGTGCCTGCCAAGAATGATCGAAGCATTACCTTTGTGTCATTGTTGATAATTTTAAAAAGGAAACATCATTGTGCTTGATGGACACAACAGGGGCTCCAGCTCAGTTCAGTCACAAGAACATGCTGGAACCTGTAAGGGACAAAAAAAAAAAAGTACTTACTGCCAGAGGTATGTAAAAAAGCACAACTGTCCGCTTAGGACCATTTCCCCCAGAGAAATTTAGGCAATTATGGGACACCTCTATTGAAATACACATTTAGAAAATATGTTCTTAGTTTCTTACAAACAGTTCCTCCCAAAAGGTAATGAACAGTCACTAAACAATTTAGAGTTAATGTAGATATCAACATATGGCATGATAGCAAAAAAAAGTATAATATACTAAGGGGTCACTCCATGTCAAATGTCCAAATTTCTGAGAAACTTCCCACTTGACCATCTCAGATTTGGCTGAAAAAAATCCTGCGGGTGCATACGCCTCTTAATAGGATAAATCCAAAATTTTATCTCCAAACTCCTAATGGTTTTGTTATAAAAAAATATTTTTGCAAGTTCTGGCCCTTCTTGAACAGTGATTTCTGAGGAGCCACTTTCACATGGCTATATCTAGAAAAGTATTTCAGCGAAGTTCTTCAAATTTTCAGGGGAGAAAATCTGCTACTCTAACGTAGGGAATATGTGCAATACAAAATCCCCGTCTTTGAAATTAGGCTTTTTACAGTCCTTCAAATATGCTACCGCAGAGCGCAGAGTAAAATTTTCAAGCAATTTTTAGCACCCAGAAATATATGATGAACTAAAGGGACGCCTTTATAAGTCCATATTCCTCAAGTTAGAGTAGCAGATTCTCACCCCTGAAAGGACTTGGCTGAAATACTTTTCTAGATATAGCCATGTGAAAGTGGCTCCTCAGAAATCACTGTTCAAAAAGGGCCAGACTTAGTTGCAAAAATTTTTTTTATGACAAAACTATTAGGAGTTGAGAGCTAAAATTTTGGATTTCTCCTATTAGGTGGTGAATGCACCCGCTGGGATTTTTTCAGCCAAATCTGAGATGGTCAAGTGGGAGCCATTCGGACATTTGACATGGAATGACCCTAAGACAAATTATATACAGAGCGCAATGCATCACAAATACTGTTCAAATAAAGTCTGTCACGACTGCAACTGTACATCTGGTAGCCTTAAGCACTGATAGGCCCATCTTTCCCAAATTACAAGAACATACAGTATGCACACAGTTGATTAAACCAATATTTTATATTGAGCTCAGGTCACAAAGTCACAAACCCACAGTATGTCAGCTTTTCATGCCCACCTGTGAAATGTCCACACACCCCTAACACTCTGCAGGGGCTTTTTCTCATTTACCCACATCAAAGCACAGCACACTCAGTCGGCCTGTGTTGGTGCGGAAGTGAATGCGTCTATCCAGCAAAGACCTGCGTGAGTGACCTACATACACAGCCTCAGGGGTTAAAGTGGGAGTTCAGTGCCGCTGTGCTTTCAGCTGTACTTCTGACACTTTCTCACTAACCTGAAAATCAACACTTCTGTCCGATAAAGGCGAACGTCAAACTCACACAATTAAAAAAAAAAAAAAACAGAACAAAAAAAAACATTTTCAGGCTTTTTGTAAAGTCTTTTCAAAGCAACCAACAAATAAATACATCTTCCCACATTCAGAATAATAAGGAAGTTAATAAAATTGGACATAAATCATAAATGAGTAAACTTTCTATAGTTTTTGGACTGCATGTATTTCATAATTTTTACTCACACACACACACACGCTTGGACGCACGCACGCACGCACGCGCACACACACACACACATTAATTTACATAGCTATACTAGTGAGGAAACTGTATTGACTTACATTCATTCTGCATATCCTTTCCTGTGCCCGAACCATAACCAAATTAAGATTAACCCTGACCCAAACCTCGACCTCACCATAACCGTGACAATAACCCTCAGTTCAACCAATTAGCTGTAACCCTCAGTAATTCTCCTTGAGAATCGCCCACAATGCTCTCACCGCCCAAATGTCCTCACAACATGCATTGTTTCTCAAGAGTTCGTCCTCACAAGTCTAGCTATACAAGCCCACACATGCACACAGGCATGGGCACGCTTTGGACATCATTGAAAATCTCTGAATGCCTCCATCCTGTGCAGACCTCTTTCTGCTTTAGTACAGACTCTGAAAGGTGGGAACTGACAAGTTCCATTTAATATGGGACATGAGTCACATGACATACTCCCGATCTAGGATGGAGCTTTTCCACTCATTTATACAGATACCCTAAGAATCTAGGAGTGCTTATATTCAGGAATGAGCCAGCATACTCTAATAACAGCACTGCTGCTGGGTTCCAAGCCGAAAAACATTCATTCATTCACTTGAGAAAAGCCAGCACTATTCAGATGGAAAGTTTCCAGATTCCCGCTTTGCCACAGGCAGCCTGCTCTATCGCTCTGACTCTCATTTCTAACCAGAAACTTTTTTTTTATTTTTTATTTTTTTTTACAAAACACTGCCTTGTTTAGCTCCTGGATGGCCAGTGTGCATGACAGATGCACTGTGCTGCTCATTACAATTATCCTGTGCATTACAGTTATCCTGCTCATTACAGATGTCCTGCTCATTACAGTTATCCTGCGCATTACAGTTATTCTACGCATTAGTTATCCTGCTCATTACAGTTATTCTACGCATTAGTCATCCTGCACATTACAGTTATACTGCTCATTACAGTTATTCTACGCATAAGTTATCCTGCGCATTACAGTTATCCTGCTCATTAGTTATCCTGCTCATTACAGTTATTCTACGCATTAGTTATCCTGCACATTACAGTTATCCTGCTCATTACAGTTATTCTACGCATTAGTTATCCTGCACATTACAGTTATCCTGCGCATTACAGTTATCCTACTCATTACAGTTATCCTGCGCATTACAGTTATCCAACGCATTGCAGTTATCCTGAGCATTACAGTTATCCTGTGCATTACAGTTATAATGCACATTACAGTTATCCTGCGCATTAGTTATCCTGCGCATTACAGTTATCCTCCTCATTGCAGTTATCCTGCGCATTACAGTTATCCTGAACATTACAGTTATCCTGCACATTACAGTTATCGTACGCATTAGTTATACTGCTCATTACAGTTATCCTGCGCATTACAGTTATCCAGTGCATTAAAGTTATCCTACGCATTACAGTTATCCTGTGCATTACAGTTATCCTGCACATTACAGTTATCCTGCGCATTACAGTTATCCCTGCGTTATCCTCAGTTATCCTGCGCACAGTTATCCTCGCAGTTATCCTGCACATTACAGTTATCCTGCGCATTACAGTTATCCTGCTCATTCCAGTTATCCTACGCATTACAGTTATCCTGTGCATTACAGTTATCCTACACATTACAGTTATCCTGCGCATTACAGTTATCCTGCGCATTACAGTTATCCTGCACATTACAGATATCCTGCACATTGCAGTTATCCTGTGCATTACAGTTATCCTGCAGTTATACAGTTATCCTTATCCTGCTCATTACAGTTATCCTACGCGTTTATCCCAGTTATATCCTCGCATTACAGTTATCCTAATCCTACGCATTACGGTTATCCTATGCATTACAGTTATCCTGCACATTACAGTTATCCTGCGCATTAGTTATCCTCCTCATTACAGTTATCCTGTGCATTACAGTTATCCTGCGCATTAGTTATCCTGCGCATTACAGTTATCCTATGCATTACAGTTATCCTGTGCATTACAGTTATCCTATGCATTACAGTTATCCTGCACATTACAGTTATCCTGCGCATTACAGTTATCCTGCGCATTACAGTTATCCTGCGCATTACAGTTATCCTCCTCATTACAGTTATCCTGCGCATTAGTTATCCTCTTACAGTTATCCTGTGCATTACAGTTATCCTTACCTCATCCTACAGTTATCCTTACAGTTATCCTCCTCATTGCAGTTATCCTGCGCATTACAGTTATCCTGAACATTACAGTTATCCTGCAGTTATCCCTGCGCGTTATTATACTGCTCATTACAGTTATCCTCGCATTACAGTTATCCAGTGCATTAAAGTTATCCTCGCATTACAGTTATCCATTACAGTTATCCTGCACATTACACACCTGTTATCCTGCACATTACATTATCCTGCATACAGTTATCCTGCACATTACAGTTATCCCACGCGTTAGTTATCCTGTGCATTACAGTTATCCTGTGCATTACAGTTATCCTACGCATTACAGTTATCCTGCGCATTACAGTTATCCTGCACATTACAGTTATCCTGCACATTACAGTTATCCTGTGCATTACAGTTATCCTGCTCATTACAGTTATCCTACGCATTACAGTTATCCTGTGCATTACAGTTATCCTACGCATTACAGTTATCCTGCGCATTACAGTTATCCGGCACATTACAGATATCCTGCACATTGCAGTTATCCTGTGCATTACAGTTATCCTGCTCATTACAGTTATCCTCCTTATCCTGTGCATTACAGTTATCCTGTTATCCTGGGCGCATTACAGTTATCCTCATTATTACAGTTATCCTGCCCTATGCATTACAGTTATCCTGCAGTTATCCTGCGCATTAGTTATCCTCCTCATTACAGTTATCCTGTGCATTACAGTTATCCTGCGCATTAGTTATCCTGCGCATTACAGTTATCCTATGCATTACAGTTATCCTGTGCATTACAGTTATCCTCCTCATTACAGTTATCCTGCGCATTAGTTATCCTCCTCATTACAGTTATCCTGTGCATTACAGTTATCCTGCGCATTAGTTATCCTGCCCATTACAGTTATCCTGCCCATTACAGTTATCCTCCTCATTACAGTTATCCTGCGCATTAGTTATCCTGCGCATTACAGTTATCCTGTGCATTACAGTTATCCTGCTCATTACAGTTATCCTGCACATTACAGTTATCCTGTGCATTACAGTTATCCTGCATCCTCCTCATTACAGTCCTGCGATATCCTGCATTACAGTTATCCTGTGCATTACAGTTATCCTACAAATTACAGTTATCCTGTGCATTACAGTTATCCTATCCTAAATTATCCTATTACCCTACAAATTAGTTATCCTGTGCATTACAGTTATCCTCCTCATTGCAGTTATCCTGCGCATTACAGTTATCCTGCTCATTACAGTTATCCTGTGCATTACAGTTATCCCACAAATTACAGTTATCCTGTGCATTACAGTTATCCTATGCATTACAGTTATCCTGTCCATTACAGTTATCCTACAAATTACAGTTATCCTGCTCATTACAGTTATCCTGTGCATTACAGTTATCCTGCGCATTACAGTTATCCTGTGCATTACAGTTATCCTGCTCATTACAGTTATCCTGTGCATTACAGTTGCCCTGCTCATTACAGTTATCCTGCGCATTACAGTTATCCTGCGCATTACAGTTACCCTACAAATTACAGTTATCCTGTGCATTACAGTTATCCTCCTCATTGCAGTTATCCTGTGCATTACAATTATCCTGTGCATTACAGTTGCCCTGCTCATTACAGTTATCCTGCGCATTACAGTTATCCTGTGCATTACAGTTATCCTACAAATTACAGTTATCCTACGCATTACAGTTATCCTGTGCATTACAGTTGCCCTGCTCATTACAGTTATCCTGCGCATTACAGTTATTCTACGCATTACAGTTATTCTATGCATTAGTTATCCTGTGCATTACAGTTGCCCTGCTCATTACAGTTATCCTACGCATTACAGTTATTCTACGCATTAGTTATCCTGTGCATTACAGTTATCCTGTGCATTAGTTACCATGTGCATTACAGTTACCCTGCGCATTAGTTATCCTGTGCATTACAGTTGCCCTGCTCATTACAGTTATCCTACGCATTAAAGTTATCTTGTGCATTAGTTATCCTGTGCATTACAGTTGCCCTGCTCATTACAGTTATCCTACGCATTACAGTTATCCTCCTCATTAAAGTTATCCTGTGCATTACAGTCATCCTTTGCATTAGTTATCCAGTGAGCTGATCTTCCTCTCCAATCTGCCACATTTCAGCTCTAATCAACCCCCCACCTGCCATTTAAGCACCAGAGATGTTATCATGTGACCCGCTCACACAACTGCACTTTTATGGATTCTTCTAAAAACTAAATGCAAACTCTATACTGTGTATACTCTTTTAAAAAGGAGCCACTATCCAAAGATAGACCTTCTTTCAGCAGTGTTTTTGATTGCATAATGTTCACTTGTCTATGTGTTGATACTGCACAAGCTCATCGGCATTTCCATGTGATTCACGCTACTTTCTTTTTCCTTTGCCAACTTTTCAAACTATATCTTGGTGTATCTGCAATAGTAATATTTTTTTAAGATTCCAAATATTGCAAGCAGGAACCCATTTGCATGAAGCATGAAATGATATGATATCACGGAAAAAGGAAAGCACAAAAACCTATCTCACCAATTTTCAAGTATAAGAGTATAATCATTACAGTCCTACAATGTTCTACAGACAATGTATCTGTAACAACTGCACCTTCCCCTAAGGAGTTCACTCATTGACTGACCACCATAATTACCTGAAGTAATGCCAGGTCTGGCACACAAACTGTTAAAACGCAGAACTTTTGCTCTACCAACGCTCATATTTTTTCTTCAGTGTTTAGACACAGAAATATCTTTATCTTAGTGGTTAACTTTGCCCTGTATTTCACTATATGCATTGAAATGATACTGGACAATGTGTAACGCGAGTCACAGTAACACGAGTCACGCTCATTACATAATATCTCTACTAATTGGTTGTAAAATTCTAATTCCCTTCAGTACACTTTAAAACCACACTTAGTCTTATGAACACAGAGCGTTAATTTTTTATCTTGCATATGTTTAGGAAAAATTGCAGTAAAAATCGATGTGTTTTTTGTTCTAGTACCGAGAATCCCAGTAGGCATAGAAATGCCCCCCCCAGCCTGCAGGATTTCATGCTCTGCTCTCAAACACAGACTCAATACACACAGTCATGTGCACCGTCCTGAAACACCCCATCTCCAAGGAAGAATATACACTTCAGACAGTAACAGGCGTGGAGAGAACACCTTGTCCATCCAGTTCAGTTTCATTAAACATCCCCCACCTACCTGCCAATTCAGCTCAAATGCAATGTATGACCATGTCTTTACCAATCAGTATACTCCCAATGAAAGCTGCATTTCCTCACACCATCATACCAAAACTCCTTAACTACCAACATACTGCAAGAGCCAATCACCTTACGTACCCGACGCTTCACTCATACTTCACATTCCCACTCTAAAATTGCTGGCATTAAGGAAATATTTAGGCAGTCCAAAAATAGTCTCTCTTCTGTTCATACTAGGGAAATGATAAATCAGGGATTAGTACAATACAATACAAGTACTTTTTATGACATCCTATTTGCCTGAGCCAAGGCATCATCAAATGAAAAGAGTACAATCTAGAATCGCAAATAAAGCGGATTTATTATTAGGAAAAATACATACAATAAATTACATTTTTGTGTTGTATTTTTTATATTCTATGATTATTTTTGACTGCATCACATTGACTCATATTAACCCTCACATACTGTTCAGGTCAAATTTGACCCGTTTTGATATTTGACAGCAGCAAACACACCCTAAACGTCATTCTTTTAGCCTGAAATTTGCTGACTTTTCCTAAAGTGACTCAAAATACATAAAAATGAAAACATTTTTAAATTTTAAATTTTTGTACAGGTGTGACAAATTTTTGTCCACTGAGGCTGTTCCAGGTCAGATTTGACCCGTATCTATTTAGATGGATTTTATATCCTCTAGTGTAGGTCAAATCAAGGACAGTGGTGGTTTTAGGGAATTTTGAAGCTGTCAAACTGCACATTCAATGTCTGTATTTTTTATGGGACAGTTATGACAGAGTTCAAGGGGGGCCTTGACACTGTCATAAGAACTGTTTGTGGTCCCATCACATTCGCCCAGGTTCCCGTGGAGACAGGCACCTGCTGGCCTTTGAAGTGTCGTGGGGGAATATCGAAATAGTGAAACACCATAAGAGTGATCATATATGATACACATAAGGAACAGAAGTCTTACAGAGGTCAGAGGGTGCCTTGACACAGACACAGGAACTGCACCTGCAAACTCTTGTAACGTAACAAAATATTCCAAAAATAAGCAATTTAGTATCAGTTTGGGATGGGAGGGTGGGGGCCCTGATCAACAAGTCACATAAGAAGCCAACACAAGGGGACAGAAGAGAAGGAGATGCAATTTCTGCTCTGGAAAAAACGGACCGCAACACAGGGACATCCTGCAGCAAATGTGGGAAATCTATCCACAAGTCCCACACGGGCAGGGTTTCCTACCACTGCTTTCAGAACACAGACTAGTTTACCAGTTTGCCATAAGTATTTTTTTAATATTTTGTGTTCTGAATATCAATTAATGTTGAGCCAATATTGATAATTGTGATTTTATGATTTTTAAAATTGTGAATTTTATGATATAGCAGTGAGGACAGTGTTTAATGGTTGCAATGGTTATGTGGTTATATTATAAATTCTAACAGTTCCAGAATGTTCTTGCCATTTTCACTTTTTAAAAAAATCTATTTCAGTCATTATGGCTGTTATCTTTTCATGTCTTAGGTAAAACAGGATATGACATTGTGTGATATTAGATGTTTTTCTCCAAAAACGAGTGTTGTACAACCTAAAAAATAGACTTTCCTTGTTCTCTGAAACATCAATTAACGATTAATCATCCATTTACTAATCTCAGATAGGCTATTTTTTTCATTTAAAATAGCTCTGTAGTTCAAAATTTAGTATAGGCACTTATGAGGATATTCTTGGTTTGGGTCAAAATTGACCCAGACCATCCTGTAAGGGCATCAAATATGAACAGTGTGTAAGGGTTAAAGTAAATATTTATGCACAATTGTTTTGCATCGGTTTTTCTGTCATGTTGTCTTATCTGAAAATTCCTGGTTTGTACACACTCAGTAATTTATGCAAAATGGTGTGCTGTCTTCGCCAGGTCTGCCACGAAAAAGGAGACTTTGAATCTCAAGGGATCTTCCTGGTTTAATGAAGGTAGCAAAAATATATAAATAAATTTAAAAAAATAAAATAATCAATCAATCAGAAAAGCTCTAGTGTGACTCTGGAGAAAGAGTCTGATATAAATGGGCAGGAACAAATCAATAGGCCTAATGGGTGGTATAATATTCTGGATATTATTGTATTGTATTATGAAGCACTATGACACTATTACAGCCATACCACTATTTGATCTGCTCCAGCTGTATGGCTGAAGCTAAGCAGGTGTGGGCTTGGTCAGTACTTGGATGGGAGACCACCTGAGTAAACAAAGTTGCTGCTGGAAGAGGTGTTGGTGGGCCAGTAGGTTGCGATCTTCCCTCCGGTGGAATAATCCCCAATGCCCCAGTGCAGTAATGGGGACACTGTACTGAAGGAGACGCCGTCTTTCGGATGAGACATTAAACCGAGGTCCTGACTCACTGTGGTCATTAAAAATCCTATGATGCTTATCGACAAGAATAGGGGGTTCCCCGGTGTCATGCCTAAATTCCCAACCTGGCTCTTTAGACCTGCCACCTAATCATTCCCTGATCTAATTGGCTGTGCAATTTGTCCTCTCCCTTCCCACCTCAACCCCCAGGGCTCCCTTGAAAAAGAGATTTCAATCTCAACGGGACTTTCCTGATTAAATAAAGGCTAAATAAAAATAAAAAAATTGATATTAATGCATACATATAAATTGAAGGACATTCACTGTACGTAAAAGCAGACCTAATATTAATAACATTTACATTCAGTACGGACACGCACAAGATGAGCTTAACATCAAAAACTAGACAGTCTGGTCGACGGCAACTGTAGCCCCCGAAAGCCCGCTTATCTCCCTTTTTTGCACATTATTCGGCCAATACTGCCGCCCTGGCAACTAAAATAGATAGGAGTCATAAGTGAAGTATAAAACAAGTCCACACCGAATATGAAAGTAATCGGTCAGAAATTGCAGCCTGTATTGCGTTCACAAGGAAATCTCTCTGTTGTAGCCTACCACTAATTTTCGGTCATACTGTCGCCATGGCAACCAAAATCGCTATATGTCATAAGTTAAGTACAACACATGTCCATACCAAATATGAAAGTAATCTGTCAAAATATTACAGCCTGTAGAGCGTCCACAAGTAAGCATCTACGGACGTGGAGGCGGTGGAGACGACACGCGTGAATCCATAGTAGCCGCCGACTTCGTCCGCGGGCCACAATAATCAGTAACTCAGCATGTCTCCTTTGACTTTGATCACTGCAAAACAAAGTCTATCCTGTCACTTCCTCAGATGCGACATGAATTAGGAAGGAGGAATGGGGGGTCTTCTCTGTCTAAAGTTTCGCCTAATACCTCCGGCCTGTATTGACAGTAAAATGCACGAAATAGTCGAGATATGTTAAAGAAGACGGCTAAAGTCTCAGAATACGCTTGACTTTGCTAACTAACGTTACTCCTCAGTAGGCTATACGTTATTATTATTATTTTTTTTTTTTTTTTTGCGTAGGCAGTCTTACGCATTTAGCGTCCGCGAACGTATCGGACATGAACTCTGTGATTTAAAACAGCAGGCGGTTGATTAGAAAAGAAAAAAAAAAGTTAAAGTAAAAGTAGGCTATCCAACGGTGTAGGCCAACATCGCATCTCACATTCTATGTTTTTGTGTTGTAGCCAAACCACTAAGTTTCTCACGGTTACTATTCTGCTACCCTTAGCAGCTATTACTTTTTATCTCGAGACTCTAAGAATTGCATATTAATAGATTATTCCGATGAGGACATCTTCCTCATCATGATATGCCAGAGTCATTTCCCTGTCTGTCAACATCTCTCCGAGAAAAGTTTCTCGTTCTTTCTGACCGCCCGTCCCATTAGGCTAACTAGGAACGCAAACCATCGGTCATTGTGCAGAAACAGCCCACAGGAAATTGGACGGAGAACCAGAAGGATATTTATATTTTTAAACTATAGGTAACAGTGAATAACTTATTCGGTTAGAGTTAGCCGAAATCTGCTCAAAACAACTAAAAATCTTTTGAGCTCGCTGTCGCCATCACGCGAACAGGTATCCTGCACACCTGTAGTCGCTTCCCCGTCTCGTGAAGAGCCTAAAAAGTAATATAAGCCAAAAGAAAACGAAACAAACAAAAGTACAAAACTTACGTCGTCGTCAAGAAGTTAACAAGCTGAAAAATCCAATGGTTCCAGCATTACGGGGCAGAGGAGGGAAGTTCACAGCATATCAAGAAGTCCGAAGGCGTAAGTCTACCGTTTGGACTTCGAGACTCATTACCAGGGAGGCGGTGTTACGACAGAACATGGATCCAACCCAGCAAGCGCCACTAGGAGGATCCCACTGTCTCTCAACCACCCCGCATGTCTTGCAGAAATGTCTGAAGAATTATTTGAGTTGTCACCTCAGAGAACGTCGCTCGGGACCAAATAATTTGCGAAACAGACACTTTTTTATCGCGAATGATAAAATACATGCTTCATCAATGGCAAAAGGGAAATTCTGTCGTCAATTGGGATAGACCTAATAAAACAACAATAAATAAGCACTAGAGAAAATATACTTCATATATTAAATTGACCAGTATCATACATATCACATCCATGCAAACTTTCCCAGCCAAACATTCAACTGGAGTAAAAGGTGCAGAATATTCATCACACATCATTCCAAGGGCTTGAACCCCTCAACCAAAATAACAGGAAGACTCGAGGCATAACAGATTTGGGAGTGGGCCGTCTCCGGCAGTTAACGTTTAAAGGTAGGTTACACCCTAAAAATAAAAACTTTTCTCAAAATGAAAAAGGCAACCTGCTGGCAAAGCACTTCTGAGCTGGCTCAACTTTAAGTCCCAAGTTCTGACCAAAATTAGTTTGTGCAAGCTCAAAAATGCTGTGCAGCTGGTTGCCTTTAGTGTTTTATCTCCCCCCGGACGACAGCCCAAAAGGGCGATTATGTCGTCGCGCAATCCGTCTGCCCGAATCGGAAGGTACTTGGCTGGTGAAATCGACTCTTACAGTTTTCATAGGACATCCTTGAAACTTTGCACATACACTACTGGTCAAAAGTTTTAGCACACCCCAATTTTTCCTATTTATTGAAAATTATGCAGTTTAATGTCTCATTTTACTCTGGAATAAAAGCATAGACATGATAGAACAAATAAACAATTGAAGTTAAAAAAGAAATAATGGAATCAATTTATAAACCAAAATGTATTTTAAACTTTTGACTCAAAGTAGCCACCTTTGGCAGATATAAGAGCTGAACACACTCGTGGCATTCTTTCGACAATAGAAATCAAATACTCTTCAGAAAGTTCTTCCCAACTCTGTTGCAGAAGTTCCCATAAATGTGCGGCACTTGTAGGTTGCTTTGCTTTCACTTTTCTGTCCAGTTCATCCCAAATCATCTTGATGGGGTTTAAGTCTGGACAGTGGCGCCTGCAGAAAATATTTAGTGGGGTGGGTGGGGGGATGATGATGATGATGATGGGGCCAGAGAATATAATGGGGGTAGCCCACTAAATCGGACACAAAAGGATTTTCCCGGTATGCAAATTAATGCAAAGACACTATTTTATTGCATAATAAATTGAATACAGTTTTGTCTTATCATGTGAATGTCAGATTATGATATTCACATGAGATCAGTTCAGGAACCCATCAAATAACATTTTGAATGCATCACCTCCAATCAGGCTATGAGTTGCTCAATCATAAGCATTAGCTGACAAAATATTTATGTTTAGCGCATTGTATTTTATATTATTTCCAAGTATGCACTTGAAATGGTTAATCATACCATTTCAAGTATCAAGATTATAGATTTGCCAAAAATTTGACAAATGTGTAAACAAAGTCTGTAGGAACACATTTCAGCAAACATTTTATTTTCCAACTAGTGGGCGTTTTTTTCTTTTACTAAAAACAGACATTTCAAAAAATGATTAATTTTATTCCAACAGAAAAAAGGCACATCTGTGCCACCTATTGAAAATGTGTACAAAATCTCATGAAAAAATCTCAAATGGTGTCAGAGTTATGGTCCAGAGATGATGGGGATTCTGACATACATGTGGACAGGAAACTGAACAAAAGCAAGATGTCTGAGGGGAAACATAACTAGGTTAGCTGAGCACAGCTGGGTCATGCCGTACCAATTCAAAAAATTTAAGAAAATCTTCCCTCCTGATCTCTTCAGATTTGCTTTAAAAATTGACACATAACTACATTAGTATACAGGACCTGTGCCACATTCTGGGTCAATATCTCAAATACGTTGTAGTTTTTATCATGAAGCAAACACAAGCCTCTCATTGTTTCCAAGAAACAGGAGGGCAAAATTGGGAAAATGCTATTTTCCACAAGTCTGCGGTCAAATTGCCATGGTATGGCCATTTTAACCCTTTGTATAAATTATTTTTTAAGCAAACGCCCATCAAAAAGATAGTACTTTCTAAGACAGTGCGAAAAGTAAGTTCAAACAGCCATAATATTATGTGTATTCATTCAAGAACTCCCTTAATACTTATGCCTTCAGTAACTGTACCAAATATCCACGTCATTTCAAGGTCATACCTGTAATAGTTGTAATAAATCACCTTGTACCCGGACCAACCAGTCATCGACTTCCTACATACTGCGCGAATAATCATATACATGCGGGACTTCAGATCAGAGTGGAAGAGCGCATCCGATCTAATCCATCAGGATAGAAGGTTAGCGATTGATGTTGATACGAGCTAGCCAAATAAAACCATTTGCCACTGAACGCATGCATCCATAGCTCATATCGACATCAATCTCTTATCTTCTATCGTGATGGATTAGATTGGATGCTCCCTTCCACTCTGATCTGAAGTCCCGCATGTTCAGGATTATTCACGCATGTATGAAATCACTCAGTTAGCCAATCACTCAATCACTAAGTTAGCCAATAAAATATATGAGGAAGGCTGTTTTCCTACCGAGATCTGCAAATCAATTTTCAAAAACGCTCCCAAAGAAACCCGCAACTACTAAATGTGAGAAACACAGTACCATTAGCTTAATGAATCACATAACAAAACTTGTACTCTGCGGGGACAAACAGCAGGAGAAGTTGCAGAAGAGCAATATGGCTTCCAGAAAGATAAAGGTACAAGAAATGCAATTTTCATTTTGAGAATGATAACAGAGCGGGCAATTGAAATGCAGACAGATCTTTATGTGTGCTCTATAGATTATGTGAAGGCTTTTGATCGAGTCAAGCATGAACACTCGACATAGATGGACAAGAAATAGAACTGATTAAGAATCTGTACTGGGATCAGAAAGTGGCTGTGAGATATAATGGTGTACTGAGTAAATATGTGTCAGTGGAGAGAGGGATTAGACAAGGCTGCATTATGTCGCCAGATCTCTTTTCACTATATGCAGAATTCATCATGCGCAATATCCAGGAGATGGAGGGAGTTCTGGTAGGGGGTTTTAACATTAATAACCTACGCTATGCAGACGACACAGTCATTATTGCAGACTCAGAACAGAAATGACAGAATCTCATGAATGTTGTTGAAGATAAGAGCAAAGAGAAAGGACAACATAGATAAGTCATTTGTAATGGTATTTTCAAAGAGAGAATAAACTCCAAACTGCAACATAACTGTTGGGGGAGACATGCTGAAGCAAGTCAAGGAGTTCCAGTATCTGGGCACATGGGTCACATCGGATGTAAGGGCTGAGAAAGAAATCAAGTGTCGGATTGGATCGGATCCTAGCATCACGCAGCATCACAATGACAACAAGACTACGTCTGTTAAAGTGTTATGTATGGTCAGTGTTACTGTATGGAGCTGAAAGTTGGACAATTAGTAAGAACATGCAGGAACGCCTTCAAGCTACAGAGATATGGTTCCTTAGAAGGATGTTTTGAATTTCCTGGATGGACAGTTAACAAATGAACAGGTACTGGACAGAGCTCAAACAAGCAGACAACTTATTAAAACTATCACCAGCAGGCAGATCCGTTTCCTTGGTCATGTGCTGTGGAAGGAAAAACTTGAAGATTTAGCCCTAAAAGGTATATTTCAAGGGAAGCGGTCACGTGGACGGCAGCGCCTGACGTATTTAGGTTGGCTGCAGAGAGCCACTGGTATTGCTCCACGTGAACTGCTCAGGCGTTGCAAGAATAGAGAAGATATGATTGTCGCCAACGTCAGGATCTGACAGAGCACCTTGTGATGATGATGTATGAAGTCTGTGACTGGTTGGTCCGGGTGCAAAATGATTTATTTTCAATAGAATACGATAAAGATCAGAAAAAATACGGTTCTTATAGATTTATTAGAAGTTGTCTCCAGTTTTAAATATCTCGGTATCTGGCTTGATGACTTCCTGTCTTTTAAACCCCAGGATGAAAATCTGGTTAAAAAATTGAGATTGAAGTTGCGGTTTTATTATAGAAATAAGCACGGTTTCTCTCTTGAGGCAAGAAAGAAACTGGTTTCTGCTACTTCTTTTTATCAGTTATTGATTATGGTGACCTTTTATACATGCATGCACCTGCACATTGTTTACAAAAGTTAGATAGTGTTCATCACTGTGCACTGAGATTTGTGACAAATTGTAAAGCCCTTACTCACCATTGCACTCTTTATGCCAGGGCTGGTTGGCGGTATTTGTTTATTTATAAAGCTATTTTAGGTAAACCCCCTTCTTATATTTGTTCCTCGACTGCTCTGAAATCTGACTGTAGATATACTTTGAGATCTAAAGATGTGATTTTATTGCCTGTCCCAAGTACACGGACCAATTTGGGAATGAAAGCTTTTAAGTGCTCTGCTCCCCTCACCTGGAATAATCTTCAAAAAGATTTGAAACTAAAGGAATTAGTCTCTTTGTTTGATTTTAAATTTCTTATTAGTACAATGGTGAATAAATCGGTTGGTACCTGTTTATGCCCATAGTTATTTAATGTAAGTCCAGTGTTAAATGAATATTTTTTACAACCATCAGTGCTTGAAGTTGTCTACATCTTAGCGTGTACAGAGTATGTTTTCTTGTTACTGTCATGTTGTCTGCAATACCTTATGCTGCCATTTTGGCCATGTCTCCCTTGAAAAAGAGATCACTGATCTCAATGGGACTACCTGGTAAAAAATGGGTTAAATAAAAATAAGTCGTCTAATTCCTTTGGGGTCCCGATAATTAGCCAGCGGTCAGTTGAGCAGTATTTTGTCCACTGCAGCAGATGTTCAAAATACTGGTTCAGAAACTAAAAGGTAACGCCTCCCACTGTACTCCAGTGACGACCATATGATTATCAACTCAATGCCTCAAATAGGAGCCTGTGTCACGAACAGTGTCCGGTCATGAAGCAGACTGTGTTTTTGGGGCCAATAACGTCGGTCATCATCCTCACTTTCTGATATCACAACATTTGCTCTCCGATCCACAGTATTAGTCACCGAAGCCAAGGCCTAATAAATAGACTGTTGGACTTCTGCAGCAGATCAGCTAGTTTACTTGTAATTTAGCGCATTGTGGAGCACTTACATAGTTATTGTCAGATGAGCATTTACAAATTTGCCGCATGCACAACTCACCTGACAGTGATAAGGTCGAAAGCATTGCCATTCTCACTGATACATCAGTACAGCCGAGCTGCGATTGGCTGATTCCACGTATAATGGTACCACAGCTGAGCTGCGATTGGCTGGTGGATGTAATGAAACCAACCAATCTGCAGAAAAAACTTTCACCTCCCACCCCAAAAACTAGGGAACTACGCGTGGTTACAGAGGTGTCCGGCGAATACCTGGACAAAACCACTTTTTGTTCCGCCCGTCATATGATCTATGGTTTTCATGCTATGTAAAAAATTTGAATAACTGACAGGTGTCGTCGGTTAGGGGGGCCAGTCATTTTTGCGTGGTGGCCGCGCCCCCCCCTAGCCACCCCTTGGAGGCGCCATTGAGTCTGGAGACTGTACTGGCCACTCCATGTTTTCAAGCTTACCATCTTGTTCTTTCTTCCTAAGGTAGTCCTGGCAGGGCTTGGACTTATGTTTAGGATAATTATCTTGCTGTAGGATGAACCCCTGGCCAACTAGGCACATACCAGAAGGTACTGCATGGCGCTGCAGAATGCTGTGGTTGCCGTTTTGGTTCAGGGTGCCTTTCACTCTATAAGTCACCGACCTTGGATCCAGCAAAACAGCCCCAGACCATCACGCTTCCTCCTCCATGTTTGACAGTTGATGTCACACACTGAGGAACCACCCTTTCTCCTACTCGATGCCGTACAAAAAACCTGGGTAACCTTACCTTCTGTTTAAAACTTCAGGCAGTTCACCACTTACCTTGGTACCATTTTAAGCTATTCATTGGACTGGAACTGCATAATTTTCAATAAAAATCTGGAAAAATTGGGGTGTTCTAAAACTTTTGACCGGTAGTGTATGCTGCATATAGACTGATGATACACAAATCGCAGTCGCGATCCAGCGGTAGGAGATGTTGTGCCCTCAGAGTATTCGTCTCTTCTTTTCCAGTTTAGGGCGCTTAGTCATTAAATAATTTTCGCATTTCGAAGAATTGCGGGCTTCAAAAACTGATCATTCGTAATTTTTTTTTTTTTTTTTTTTAAATTGGGCATTTGCGTCATCGTAATTGCTCAAACCATAATTTAGATCAACATGAATTGTGACCCACTCTTCGCAATACTGCCAAAGATCACTAATGAGGTTATTTCACAAAGGTCTTGAAAGATTCCACATCTGAACGAGATTTTTATCCGCACTTTGGCGAAGGATTTAAAAATCTGGACTGCCCTCTCTTATCAACCATTCTACTTTCAGGCAGGTTTCATATTTTCCTGTTTCTGACCAACATTTAACTACAGGGTGTATCAGAATAAAGTAGACTGTCTGAAAAAACACCACAAAACTAAAATGCGAAGATGTTTAGAATATCTGGTCATACATGTTGATAGACCATGTGATTCCCCCTTGATTGATGATTTATGCTGACTGACCTGTTTAAATTTCGAAAGATCTGCTCAAAACAAGCATAAAGAATGCTCATTAACCCCTTGTGTTTGGCAGGATACACTCAAACCTGTCATGAACGTGAAATCTTTGTATCGAGGGCAGGGGGTTTACATGCAATTATTTTTTTCCTGTTTCATGCATGCAAGTAAAACACCAATGGACCTCGTCATCTACGGCGACAGATCTCATATTAACCCTTGCACTTCCATGCGCAACAGACTTTTATTTTGCAGAATTCAAATTAGCCCTGTTCACTGAAGCGTGAAAACTGAACCACGACACCGGTGTCAATCAGGGGAGAATCACATGGTCTATCAGCACATATGACCAGATTTTCTAAACATCTTCGCATTTTAGTTTTATGGCATTTTTTCTGAGAGTCTACTTTTTTTCTGATACACCCTGTATAAGACAGCCCAGATGTACAGTGCTGTTAAAAAGTACTTGCCACCTTCCTGATTTCTTCTATTCTTTCATATTTGTTACACGAACATGCTTCAAATCATTCAACTAGTTTCAATATTAGACAAAGATAACCTGAGTAAACACAGAATGCAGTTTATAAATGATGATTTCATTAATTGAAAGAAAAAACCTATCCATCCCTACCTAGCCCTATGTGGAGAAAGTAATTGACCCCTTGTTACTGAATCAAACAAAAAAAAGAATTGAAAATTGAGTTCATTTTCACAAGACAGATCCTGGCACGATTAGCCTACAGCCAGCTCTGTCGAATCTAAACATCACAGGAATACAACTTATCTAGCAATGAAAAATCAGTAAAAAGCACATGATGTTGTGATCTAAAGAAATTTAAGAACAGATGAGCATCAAATCTGTTGACATCCATCAGTTCGGACAGGGTTACAAAGCAATTCTGGTGAGTCTGGGACTCCAGCAAACACAATGAGAGCCATTATCTAAAAATAGGACCAAGGTGCCTGTATCTTACCGCCAAGCAATCTTACACTGATGATACAAGTTATGAGAATTTCAAGTGAAGTTTAACCTTCGAATCAATGAAGGTTAATGTCAAGGTCACTAAATTAAAAGTTCACACACATTTATAGCACTTCCTAAAATACAAGCCTAAGCTCTGAAGCAGTTCGGTGATACATCTGTGACCGTTTTCACAATACAAGTCATTGTAATTGTATTATGTCAAGTTTGATCTTCAAAGTTCACCAACAGTCAAGTTGAATGTCAAAGTTCATGTGTGACTTCCTTTAAGTCTGTGATACAAACTTAGGCTCTATCTGTGACCTGTTTAGTGATAGAAGTCATTGAATTATCACTATGTCAAAACTGACCTTCGGAGGTCAATATGAGGGTCACCAGATGAAAGTTCATATATGACTTCCTAAACGTCTCCAATACAAACCTACACTCTATCGATAACGATTTTGCTGACAGAAGTCATTGAAATTTCACTGTGAAGTTTGGCCTCTGAAGGTTACTGAAGGTCAAGTTCAAGGTCACCAAATGAAACTTCATACATGACTTCTTATATACCCACAATACAAACCTATGCTCTACCTGTGGTAGTTTTGGTGATTGAAGTCATTGAAATTTCACTATGTGAAGTTTGACCCTCGAAGGTCACCGAAGGTCAAGTCCAAGGCTTCCAAATGAAAGTTCATATATGACTTCCTATAAGTGTTAAATACACATATGTTCCCAATCTTCAATATTTTCAAGCCCAGAAGCCTTTGAAAATTGCAACATTTTGCTTGACCACAAGTTTGACCTTTCAAGGTCATCTGAGGTCAACTTTAACACATCCAAAATATACGTCGTATATGACTTCCTGTAAGTCAATAACACAAACTTAATCTCTATCTGCAACCATTTACGTTCCACAGGCCATTTTGCCCATTCTCCATAAGACCCAATGATAAAGTACAGCACCCCCACCAGACCCACTTCGGTCGATTCAATCAAAATGGCACTCGCACTGTACATAAAGTGTATCAAGGTGAGTTGATTGCCAGATTAAGAAAAAAAAGTTATCACACTGATTTTGAGAAATAATTTTTTGAAATTTCAAATCCTATCTTTTAACATAATGGGCTCTAATTTCTTGGCACAGCGCAGGGTGGCGCAGCGTGTCGCCAGCCAGCAGCCCCAGTAATTTCGTCTTGATTGCAACACCGTCGCAGCCACTTTGGCAATTTGGTAGACGGACGTCGCCGAGATGGGTGTGGCGGCGTAGTAGGGGGAGGTGTCACATATTCATCATGACGCAGTGACAATTTTGTGGCAAAAGGCTCCGCCGAAAGTGCGCAGAGAGCTCGCCAGCTCCAACCTGGTTTACTTTCTGTGCAGTGGTAATTTGGCTGACCGGCGCACAGTGCGCTCACGTCACCGAAACCTCACAGGCAGGTTTCCAGAATGTCAGGCACATTTCAATGCAATAAATAATTACAGCAACCACTATTTAATGTAACTATCTGAATCAGCACATAAATTATAGTATCTATATCGATTGTCCTGATGTCAGAGAGAGAGAGAGAGAGAGAGAGATGTGTGCATGTGGGCGC
The DNA here is from genome assembly GCA_029692085.1 of Gymnothorax javanicus. NCBI lineage: Eukaryota > Metazoa > Chordata > Actinopteri > Anguilliformes > Muraenidae > Gymnothorax > Gymnothorax javanicus. The sequence goes on from CM056205.1 coordinate 130,240, forward strand.
ATGAGTGTGTGTGTAGGCTATGTGCGTATGTGTCCTTCAGCTGCTTTCAAATCGGACGCGAAACAAATTTTTCGCACGACTGATTACATTCAAAGTCAATGCAAAGACGCGAATACACGTGTTTATTCACGTCTTTGTATTGACTTTGAATGTAATCTGTCCTGCAAAAAATTTGTTTCGCGTCCAGTGTGCAAGCGGTTTAATACTGTTATTGTCACTCAGGTTTTATTGTTTTTAGTGGGGGAAAGGAATACAGCCTGATTGCTATGATCTCCTACTGAGTTAAGATCACATATTGAAAATAAATGTGTAACGTATCTTGCATTGTTGTCCATGCATGTTAATCCCAAAATTTTAAGCAGCAACAGGGTGTAATAATAGGAACACGCTATCCATCGTTTCTCTTCCCAATGATGCAGGCAGAAGAAATAAATGAGCAACCGTCGTACTTCATTCCAACTTCATAAGTTTGAATGATCTGACGTAGTTTCGTTTTGAAATTCCATTAGCACCGCTAATGGTAATAATTTGCGAATGCCCTAGCTAGCCAGCTAACTCATATTCGTAATGCTCAATATAGACGTAAGCGGTGCAGAAAACATGCCTGAAGCGGCAAAGTAAAATGCAACATTAACGCATCATGCAGATATAGGACAGAGGCTTCTATATTCCAATTTTAAAGGTGAGGAGAGGAGCTCATTTGATTGGTGAAGATTTGACTCGGCTGTGTTAAACCCACTCACGCCTTCTCTCCTCCCTCTTTGCCACTGGTGCCGGCAGGAGGGACAGAGGCGGGACAGAGGAGTACTTGCGCCGGGCTGCACCGGGCACGAAATTGCAAAATATGCCTGGATACACCCCGTTGGCACGGCGCTCCCCCCATTCGCTGCGCATGCGCCTGGTCAATGAATTTAGAGCCCAATATTTTTATTGACCTTGAGTTTAACCCTTCAAAGTCATCTCTGGTCAAATGTAATATTGCCAAAATATAGGTCATTTATGACTTCCTATATGTTGATAATACAAACTTAATCTCTATCTGCAACCATTTGGCCTCCACAGGCCATCTCGCATATTCTCCATCAGGCCCAATGTTAAAGTACAGCGCCTCCACTGGACCCTCTTCTGTCAATTCAATCAAAATGGTGCTCGCATAGTACATTAACAGTACCAAGTTAAGTTGATTGCCTGATTTAGAAAAAAATTTATCGTACAGTTTTTGAGAAATAATTTTTACAAATTTCTCAGTCCTATCTTTAACATGGGGGCCAAAATTTCAAGAGCCCATAAAACGGACAAAAATGATTCAATCAAAAATCCGAAAAAAAAAAGGCCTGGAGATATGATCTAGTAGTATGCTATGGCAAATTTACACAAAAATAATAATAAAAAAAAAAAAGATAAAAAATGTTCCGGACAACAGACGCCAGACTACGGATGCCACACCACGACAATAGCTTTTCGACCCATAGGGCAGGTAACCCAAGAATGGAGAAAACCTGAAACAGTGATGAACCTTCTCAGAAGCTGCCGGCCAAGAAAAATTCCTCCAACAGCGTATAGACAAACCATCCAAGAGATCAATAAAGAACACCGACTAACAGCTAAAGAACTGCTTCCTCAGTTAAGGTTGCTGTTAACAATTCCGCAATAAGAGAGACTGGGCAAAAATGGCACCCATAGGAAAGCTCCAAGGCAAAACCTTTTGTTAAACAAAAAGAACGCAAAGGCTCATCTCACATTTGCTCCATAACATCTCAATGGCTCCCAGGAATTTTGGGATAGTATTCTGTGAACAGATGAATCAAAAGTGAAACTTTTTGGAGGACATGGATCCTGTTACATTTCGCGTAAAGCTTAAACCACATTCCACAATAAGAACATCATGCCAACAGTCAAACACAGTGGTGGTAGTGAGATGGTCTGAGCCTCTTTGCTGCTTCAAGATTGTGGCGACTTCACAGAAGTGATGGGATCATGAATTCTGCTCTCCACCAGAAAATCCTGATGCAGGATATCCAACGATCAGTTAGTGACCTAAAGCTCAAGCGCAGTTGGGTTATGCTGCAGGACAATGATCCGAAGTCCACTTTTGAATGGATCTGAGGAAATGGAATGAAGGTTTTCGAGTGGCCTAGTCGAAGTCCTGACCTGTATCCAACGGAGATTCTGTGACATGACCTTAAACAGTCAGTTCAGGCTCGATTACCCTCCAATTTGGCCTTAGTAAAACAATTCTGCAAAGACAAGTGAGGTCAAAGTTTCTCCACAGCTAATTAAGAGACTGATTGCCAGTTATTGCAAACAAATGACTGCAGTTGTTGCTGCATGGCACAACCAGTCATTAGGTTTAGGGGGGCCAAACAGTTTTTCACCTGGGTGATGATATAGGTATTTAATCACTCTCAAAGCTGCATCTTAAGTTTGCTCATATTGTCTCTGTCCTATATTAAAATTAGTTTGATGATCTGACGCATTTACAAATGACAAATAAGCAAAAATAGAAGAAATTAGGAAGGGGCCAATACACAGCACTGTTCTCACATGTCGGTCTAAAACACGCCAGTGTAAAGAAGAATCAATCACCACCCGATGATTGACAGGTGGTGTTTCCCCGCCCCTCCATCACCATGACTGATGGCTGACGTTAGGTTCTGTGACAATATGGAGTGAGAAGAAACGAATGTTGTGACAGGTTAAAGTGTGCAGGTTTGCTTGAAATGGGCATAGTCAATAAGCAGAGTTAATACTTGGTGAAAAGCAGTCATAAAAAACAAATTAACCCATAACTGAATGCTTCACTGTGTGGGTGCATGAGAAGTGCCCAACTCGGACAGGTTTCGGGCGTCGCCCCCACAAAAGCATTATCCCACTCAGGGCTAAAGGTAACGGTAACATATCAAGGCAAAAGCAGCGCAGGCAGTGACAGTCATCAGGTATGACTGAGCAAATCAAAAAGTCAAGTTGTTCGAAGAGATGCATATATTTTTAAATAAATACAACTAGTGCTTTGACTGAGGTTGTAGTTATTGTAAATAGTTAGGTTCTTTAAGCAGGCAAGTTTGCCTGAGACAGGCTGAGGGCCCAACATCTGTGGAACTTGCTTTACAATGTCAGGCCAGAAGAAGCCCTCATCAAAACCGTGATAACTGATAAAAGAGATAATAATTTTCACGATGTGATAAGAGCTGCTGGGTCAGTCGAGGTTGAGCAGGTAGCTGGTTGTGTCCACTTTGCGTTGCTTGGAGAAGCAGGCCTCCAGCCAGGCTTTCTGAACAGGCAGAGCTTGAGGATACCCGTGATGGAGGTCCTTCAGCTCCTGAATGAAAATACAAAGGGCTTCTCATTAGATGAAAGTGCAGCAGCTACACAGTGTGCGAGGTGAAGATTCATTCGTTCACTACGGATGTCGAGGAGCTGGAGCCTATCCCAGCTGACTCTGGGCGAAAGGCAAGGATCAACCCAGGACAGATCGCCAATCCATCGCAGGGCGCACACACCATTCTTTCATTCACTCTCACACACATACGTATGAGCAATTTAGTGTCTCCAATTAGCCCGATGTGCACGTCTTTTGACTGTGGGAGTAAACTGGAGTACCTGTAGGAAACCCATGCAAACACGAGGAGAACACACAAACTCCACACAGGAAGGCCCCAGGCCAGATTTGAACCCAAAAAACCTCTTGCAGTGAGGCAGCAGTGCTAACCACTGCCGCCTTTCAAACAATATCATCCATCTTTATCTGTGTGAGATCATGATTCATTACTGCAATTATGTAAAAATAAAGTTATTACAATTACTGGTACAAAAAATAAATAAATTAAGCAAAACGGTCCAGTATTAAAGGAGCAATTCGATTATTTTTCCTTTGGGAATAATTTTTAGTCCCCATTGAATTCTCAACATAATTCTGAACGCACAAATCTGTTTGGGATTATAATGTATAGTTTAAGGTCCACTAATGTAAATGACCTTTCCCTGCCTGTCAGATCAACACCACATCCTCTGTCACACTTCAACGTACAAAACTAACATTTATACCCATCTGACAGCATGCAGCACATCCCAGCCTCGTTCCACCAAATGAATTTCACTGCACAGCCAGTACTGCAGAGAAAAGCATGACTGACACAGCCAGTACTAAAGAGATCACCATGACTGACACAGCCAGTACTAAAGAGATCACCATGACTGACACAGCCAGCACTAAAGAGAACAGCATGACTGACAGAGCCAATACTAAAGAGAACAGCATGACTGACACAGCCGGTACTAAAGAGATCACCATGACTGACACAGCCAGTACTAAAGAGATCATCATGACTGACACAGCCAGCACTAAGGAGAACAGCATGACTGACAGAGCCAATACTAAAGAGAACAGCATGACTGACACAGCCAGTACTAAAGAGAACAGCATGACTGACACAGCCGGTACTAAAGAGATAAGCATGACTGACAGAGACAGTACTAAAGAGAACAGCATGACTGACACAGCCAATACTAAAGAGAAAAGCATGACTGACACAGCCAGTAATAAAGAGAACAGCATGACAGACACAGCCGATACTAAAGATATCGACATGACCGACACAACCAGCAGAAAGAGATAAGCATGACTGACAGAGCCAGTACTAAAGAGAACAGCATGACTGACACAGCCAATACGAAAAAGAACAGCATGACTGACACAGCCAATATTAAAGAGAACAGCATGACTGACACAGCCAGCACTAAAGAAAACAGCATGACTCACACAGCCAGTACTAAAGAGAACAGCATGACTGACACAGCCAATACGAAAAAGAACAGCTCGACTGACACAGCCAGCACTAAAGAGAACAGCATTACTGACACAGCCAGTACTAAAGAGAACAGCATGACTGACACAGCCGATACTAAAGATATCGACATGACTGACACAACCAGCAGAAAGAGATAAGCATGACTGACAGAGCCAGTACTAAAGAGAACGGCGTGACTGACACAGCCAGCACTAAAGAGAACAGCATGACTGACACAGCCAGTACTAAAGAGAACAGCATGACTGACACAGCCAGTACTAAAGAGAACAGCATGACTGACACAGCCGATACTAAAGAGATAAGCATGACTGACACAGCCAATACTAAAGAGAACAGCACGACTGACACAGCCAATACTAAAGAGATAAGCATGACTGACAGAGACAGTACTAAAGAGAACAGCATGACTGACACAGCCAGTACTAAAGAGAACAGCATGACTGACACAGCCGGTACTAAAGAGATAAGCATGACTGACAGAGACAGTACTAAAGAGAACAGCATGACTGACACAGCCAATACTAAAGAGAAAAGCATGACTGACACAGCCAGTAATAAAGAGAACAGCATGACAGACACAGCCGATACTAAAGATATCGACATGACCGACACAACCAGCAGAAAGAGATAAGCATGACTGACAGAGCCAGTACTAAAGAGAACAGCATGACTGACACAGCCAATACGAAAAAGAACAGCATGACTGACACAGCCAATACTAAAGAGAACAGCATGACTGACACAGCCAGCACTAAAGAAAAAAGCATGACTCACACAGCCAGTACTAAAGAGAACAGCATGACTGACACAGCCAATACGAAAAAGAACAGCTCGACTGACACAGCCAGCACTAAAGAGAACAGCATTACTGACACAGCCAGTACTAAAGAGAACAGCATGACTGACACAGCCGATACTAAAGATATTGACATGACTGACACAACCAGCAGAAAGAGATAAGCATGACTGACAGAGCCAGTACTAAAGAGAACGGCGTGACTGACACAGCCAGCACTAAAGAGAACAGCATGACTGACACAGCCAGTACTAAAGAGAACAGCATGACTGACACAGCCAGTACTAAAGAGAACAGCATGACTGACACACCCAGTACTCAAGAGAACAGCATGACTGACACAGCCGATACTAAAGAGATAAGCATGACTGACACAGCCAATACTAAAGAGAACAGCACGACTGACACAGCCAATACTAAAGAGATAAGCATGACTGACAGAGACAGTACTAAAGAGAACAGCATGACTGACACAGCCAGTACTAAAGAGAACAGCATGACTGACACAGCCGATACTAAAGAGAAAAGCATGACTGACACAGTCGATACTAAAGAGAACAGCATGACTGACACAGCCGGTACTAAAGAGAACAGCATGACTGACACAGCCGGTACTAAAGAGATAAGCATGACTGACAGAGACAGTACTAAAGAGAACAGCATGACTGACACAGCCAATACTAAAGAGAACAGCATGACTGACACAGCCAGTACTAAAGAGATAAGCATGACTGACACAGCCAGTACTAAAGAGATAAGCATGACTGACAGAGACAGTACTAAAGAGAACAGCATGACTGACACAGCCAATACTAAACAGAACAGCATGACTGACACAGCCAATACTAAAGAGAACAGCATGACTGACACAGCCAATACTAAAGAGAACAGCATGACTGACACAGCCGGTACTAAAGAGATAAGCATGACTGACAGAGACAGTACTAAAGAGAACAGCATGACTGACACAGCCAATACTAAAGAGAACAGCATGACTGACACAGCCAGTACTAAAGAGATAAGCATGACTGACAGAGACAGTACTAAAGAGAACAGCATGACTGACACAGCCAATGCAAAAAAGAACAGCATGACTGACACAGCCAATACTAAAGAGAACAGCATGACTGACACAGCCAATACTAAAGAGAACAGCATGACTGACACAGCCGGTACTAAAGAGATAAGCATGACTGACAGAGACAGTACTAAAGAGAACAGCATGACTGACACAGCCAATACAAAAAAGAACAGCATGACTGAACAGCCAGTACTAAGGAGAACAGTATGACTGACACAGCCGGTACTAAGGAGAACAGTATGACTGACACAGCCGGTACTGCAGAGAACAGCATAACAGACGCAGCTGAGTCGGAGCAGGACGACACTGGTCCCAGCGGCCCCCCTCCCTGGGTGATGTTCCCCGCAGGAACAGCAGTGTGAGGCAGGATTCGTCTGGCCAGGATTAGTGGGGCTTTATCACAGCACTGAGTGTTACTCCCTCATTCCAGCTATCGCTTTGTCTCCAGTCCGGATATTTACCAGGAAAAACTACTAATTTTCTGCACCTTGAGCTCTGGAGGTTTATAGGTCACCATTGCTACACAGAGGCATAACTGCTGATCACCTGCATGTGGACTGAGCTCTCCATCTCAGCCACAATGTGCGTGACATCGCCACTCATGAGCTCCTCTTCATCCCCGTCATACGTGTGCTGCTGTTAAGGAACAGTCATGTGGAGGCCGAAATTAAAAGCAGTCATTCCCCCATCAAAGCCTGTCTGCTCCACTCCAGACCAACGGCAGCCTCTCCTTTCCTGAATTGGCATCCACCCATCCAGCATTCTCTAGTAACACATTTCTACCCCAGTGCTACTTCATTCACACTCTCACACACAGCACTCACTGCAGATGCACACTCTCATATTCTCCAACAGTTATCCCTCAAGTGTCAATGTAATCCCTCCTCTTAGCGGTCATACTCACAGTCATTGATTAGATGCCTTAAAGAGCTTAGGACAAGAAATTCAGCTGTTTTTTATGTGATAAAATGCTACAAAGTACCTATCTTGAACAATTAGTGATGGTTTTAATATCGTGTACTTTACGCAATGTTTGAAAAAACCGCATTTTATCTGCTAAATGATCCACTTGAGGGAACGCCTCCTCTGCCTCACTCGAGAACATTTGCGCTGGGCCAGCTCAGCCACATGACGTCATACGTTGTACACGGATTGTGTGTAGGTGGTTCGCCGTAGTTCACGACTCTGGTCTGGACGGAGAATATCCTAAAGCAGTGGTTCCCAAACTCGGTCCTGGGGACCCACTGTGTACGCAGGTTTTTGTGTCAACCACAGCTCCAATCTTAGAATGCTAATGAGTTGCTCATTGCTCTTGATTGCACTATTCTTGTTCACGCTGATTATTTATCCTTTTAAACCACATGTCAAAAATGGCCATGATGAAAATCATTTCATAGTGTGCTAAATTGGAAATTACTTCTCTAACATAAAAAAATGGAAATTTGCAACTGATGACATGAATCTATAAATGGGCTTCTAGTAGATAAAATTGTGGACCCAAGGTCATTAAAAGCGAACAATTATTAGGCAATTAAGAATTCAAAGACAAAGCAAACGATGAGTCAAACCTGTTAAATGTCACTTGATTGGTTTCAGGAAAGAACCTGAGCACCTGAATTCAGAACCCTAATCACCAGATTACTGACTGATTGCAGTCTTGCATTTGATCACATAAAACATACTGCCACCTTTGATTGTCGTGCTTACGTGGAATACATCAAAATAAAAAATATGAATGTTGGGCTTTGAAATTTCATGGAATGCGTAGCCATTTCTGTCATAATGTGGTTTAAGGGGTAAAATGTCCCTCGTATCTGACAAGCAACTGCTAATTAAAAATGAACAGCTTGTTAAAACTCTGGGATCGTAATTGTGGTTGGAGCAAAAACCGACATACGCAGTGGGTCCCCAGGACCGACTTTGGGAACCACTGTCCTAAAGAATGGACCAACAAAAATCACCGAGAGTGAACGGAAAGCAATTTGTAGTGTGGGGATGCAGTGCAACGCATGCATATGGCCATGGAATGTTTCTGTGGCCGAAAGATGCAGAGATATCGAGAATATGGACAAAACAAGTCCAATGTACTAGTGCCGACTTTGCTGGCCCAGGCAAGCCCGGGTCACTGAAACCTACGATATGCGGCCAACATTTCGAGTGTTCATGTTTTTACATATCATTATTATTATTATTATTTGCGGAACCCAAATCGTTTCTCTGCACTGCCTGTTCAATAGGCAGCCAACTCGCTGTTCAGTGTGATCTAGCCAGCTAAGTAGTGAAATGATACTATTCACGGCGCTCTATTTATTTCTGTGCACTGTGTGCTTGCTAGCTTACTACCTAACAACATCAAGCTGCAAGAGATGGTTTACACATGTTGTGATATCATTCACGACTCTATATTTCTGCGCACTGCGTGTTCGCTCGCTAACTAGCTAATAACAGCAAGCTGCGAGGTACGTACGGTTTACACGCATTGTTTCGAGAGCTCATGAAACAGTGCACAGAAATGAGTAGAGCCGCGAGCATTATTATTTCACTACTGGCTAGATCAGGCCTGAGTTCAACCACCACTTAGCCTAATATATTATGGTCTTGTAAGGTAAGGTAACCAAACGTCAGGTCTATTGAACTCACTTAAGGTTGAAAAGTGAGTGGGCTGGTTATCCAACACGCCGTGCACAGAAACAATTGTAGAACTGGAATAATAATTATTCCGCTACTTGGCTGGTTGTACAGTTCGGGACAGGCGGAGACACTGACAATTAGCTGTCTTCATTGCTCGAGTACTCAGGCTGGAATCTGTATGGTTCTGAATCCCGTGTTACGCTGCTTTCACACCGGACACAAAACGAATTTTTTTGAAGACAGATTACATTCAAAGTCAATACAAAGACGCGAATACAGGCGAAACGTATTAGCGTCTTTGCATTGACTTTGAATGTAATCTGTCGAGCGAAAAAAATTCGCTTTCATCGTCCGGTGTGAAAGCAGCTTTATGTTGAGTTTCGTCATCTTCCATAAAAAAGTACTCTTCTTCATCAAAATGGACAGATTCAATTGAAATTTCTGAGGAACTATCGGAATCAGACTCGGATGCCATCGTTGTTGGACGCACAATCGCCCACCGTGTACAACTTATGACGTGACCCCACAGGGGAGTGCCAAAATCGCTTTCTGTGTGGCTCAGAATGTTTATTAATAAGGGGGGCGGGGCAAGTAACAAAAAATAGCGATTTTTGTTAAAAATTATTTTCTACGTTTTTTTTCTGGCAGACGATGGGAATTCCTTTATTTGTACCCTTTTATATTCATAATCTTGCTCAGTGCATGTCCTAAGCTCTTTAACATACGGTGAAGAACACATTATAAATGCTGTAGGGTCCCAAAGATTGACATGGAGTATCAACTGTATGGTGGGTGTCCCCAGGAAGTGCTGCATGAATGTGGAGTATAAATAAATGCTTTAATATAAAATACATAAAAATGATTTGCTGAGAGCTCCGCCAGACTGCCTTCTTATTGGTCACCCGCTGAATAAATGGTCTCTTTTGCTCTGGTTGAATTATAGCAGCCGTTGCCATCAGCATGAAAGGATATGTGATGAGGTAGCGGGCCAGCTTCTTCCTGTCAGAGGCAGCCATGTTGTAAAAGAAAACGTGGACTCCGCTCATGAAGCTGGCCAGGGTGCGCCCGATAGGCCCTGCCGAACCCAACACCCCTCCGGCGCTCATCCCAGCCCCTGCTCCTCCGCTGGATATCGCCACCCCGCCAGCTGCGCCGCTGTGGGACGAGGGCGCCAATGACACCGGCAATGCAGATGTATGCGATGGCGCCACCCTGCTGGAATAGTAGTATCTGACATCAGAGTCAAGGGAAAAGCTCAGGGCTTGCCCGTTTGGGCAGGCAGCAGTTAAGATTCACTTGCCCGTTTGGGCAGGTAGCGGGTAAGATTCACTTGCCCTCTGCACTTTCACCTTTGCCGAAAAAATTGTATTAACAGACAACAATGCAGTGATTCTCTCACTTGTCATTTGCAATACAAACCAAACTCGTAACAAAGTACAATAATACTGAATATAAACCCAGATAACACTACATTCAACTTCTAACCTTTTCAGGGTGATTCAACCCCCATGAGATTCAAATATCAAAGGGTGTGAGCAAACCGGCTATTCTCCCTTGAATGGGGTTACGCCATTTTATTAGAGCAGTCTCTCTTTCGTCCCTTAGTGGTGACGTCACTCCGGCTGCTCTACATATATGCTACATACAGTACAATCATCGTCTTTCACCTGTATTTTTGTGAAAAGAGGTAGCTAGCCAGCGTGCACGGAGTACCTTTCCATAACCATTATGTAACATTAGTTTGATAGCTAGCTGGCTAGTCAGTGTTGACTGTGAATTTAAAAACCAGGCCAAGTTCAACCCTGAATGTCTGTGACTCATTACAGCGTATCAGAGTGATGCAGCTCAGTACAAACATAAAGCTCACAACAAACGCACACAACAAACTCCTTTCATGACTTTCATGTGACACGCTTACACGTAAGATCCTCTATATCATGTATATCCCCGGGGTAGGCTACCATACCGCACAGTGAGTTTGTGTCATTTGTCATATATGTTTGTATGTCAGTCATGCAGACATAGCCGAGGTCTACGTGCAGGAAATCTAACTTACCGCTTTCTTTAGAGGCAGGGGATTCAGTTTAATAGCTTGAAATCACACAAAAGACGCGTAATGTTCAAGTATTAACATCACTATGCATACTGCCTGAATGCAATACAGATGTAAATGGGTCACTCCATACTAAACTGTACAATTCACTGTGTTGTACAAGAATGGTCAATAATTTTTTTTCTAAGAGAATTAAATGATTTGCATTGTTCATATTTATTCACTCCCGGATTGAAGATATACATAAGAAAAAATCAGAGTCATCGGTCCAACAACACAGCAGAAAAAGTGGCGTCCTGATGTCAGCCAAGGCATTGTGAAGGACATATTTTGTTACAAAATTTGGCAGTTAACTTCATGAAACGCTCATGACATGTCTGTTGATACTTCGAAAGAAAGTGAAATGAAATATTGCAGAGAAATACCCATAATAACGGTTTCAATTGTCTGCACTAAATTATCGGGACTCGTCTGATCAGAAATGCAATTTGAAATGACCGTCGTGGGCGTAACCAGTTGCGTCCTCACGTGTTACGTCCATCCCCGTGGGTTAATTTGCATAAAGTATGCAAATAGCGTAAAGATGACCTCGGCAAAATAAGGTACTCACTTCCTGCCTCAAAGTTTCACAAGGCGTCAGACAATCATATATACCGTGCTTTTAAAAGTAATGAAAAATTTTTCGTTCCCTAATATTGTGTTACGCCCATAAAAACATAAACAATCTGCGCGCTATCACCACAGACTATATGAGAAGATGGACGCAGCACCCGGGTCTGAAAAGTGAGAGCAAAGCGGAATTAGAAGTCCATGTAATGGCCAGCAGATGGCGACGTCGGTGGTTGCAGAATTGGAAAAGGCATATTTGAATCTTCATCACCATTGTAACACATTTGTACAGTTTAGTATGGAATGAGCCATATGACAGCCAGTGAGCCGGGATGACGTCACTATTTACAGCGCCCCTAGCGGTATTTCCTGAAAAATACAGTCTGCTATAAGTGTCATGGCGCGTTCCATGAACTTATCAAAAACCTGGAGGTGGCGGAGTTAGGAGCTCTTTCCCAATTCAAACAATTCAGAGTTAAAGCTGAGTGAAACTAAAAAAAAAAAAAAGCCTGTGATTTAAAAAAATAGCGCCACGAGCACCATCTCATCTGGACGAAAAAAATCTCCTGTGGTCACGACAAAAAAATTTTCACAAATCTATCACTTGATCTCTGACACATCGATAAATATGTGTTATATACTAATGTCATCTTATTACCCCAAACTATGGAGTAATGCTGTGATCATTACTTAGTGGTTACTTTTTAAAAACGTTAAAATGTTCTTATGGTTCTTTGGTTAAAATCTGGATCTTCGGTCAAGCTTAAACATAAACTCATTTGCAAACATGACATTTAGCAAATAAATAATTTTAATTAATACCGTGCACTGATCAAATAATCATTACTGTCAGTAACCTACAAACTTAGGTGAAAATATTTAGTGTTTGAAATTCCATGCAGTAAAAATCCGACAATATGTGTGGACTTTTATTGTTACGTAATTAGACCCCATAGATTCCAAAATTCTATCAGCTGAATTCCTGCAAAAGAAGAAACTTCCAAGATGTTTGAAATAAAATGGAAACAATTTAAACAATTTTCATGTATTCATGGGCAGGAGGAAGATACAAGCCAAGTTTCAGCTTATTCGATGCAATGGTTTCTGAATCAACTTTTTCAAAAATATTACAGGCAAGGCATAATGAAAAATCAAATCAAGGTCAAAATGCCCCAAATGACCAAACCTGTCATGAATGTCTCAGACTTACTGCTTAGTGCCTAAATACTCAATTCCAGCTCAACTGGAGCACAAAAGTGAAAATATGAAGCATGAGAAATAGGCATTTTCAGAATAGCTGCCTGGAAGCCATATTGAAAATCGGTTCAGAATGCTGTGAATGAACTTTGGTGTGATCACATGCAGGAATATCTAAGCCAACTTTCAGCTTCATTAGCCAGACGTTTTAGAGAAGATGATATTTACAGACGACAGAAGTCCCAATAGGTGAGGCATAATGACAAACGTCAAATGAAGGTGGAAATGTATCGCAAAACAAAATCTGTGATAAATTTTATGAGTACCTCTTCTTAGCACCTATGTACCAAATTTTAGCCTGATCAGAACAAAAATGCATTAGATATAGCAGAAATAGGCATTTTAAAGATGGCTGCTTGGCGGCCATGTTTGGAATCGATTTGGAATATCCTGAACAAAGTTTGGCGTGCTCATGGATAGGAACATGCACCTAAAGTTTCAAATTGATATAGCAGAGTAACCGATCACACATCATTAGCACTACCCACAAACACAGCGGAGCCACGAAGTGCTGTGGGACGCAGCTCATGAGAAAGACGAAGGCCAGCGGAGGATACATGTAGGTAGGGATCCCTTGGGAGGACAAATGCTTGCGGATCAGCCTCTCAGTTCCGTACCAGTTGAAGCCTTTTGTGGCGTGACCTATGCGGGGGAGGTGCACGCTTGCTGGGGGCAGGATTAACATAAAGAAGGAGAGAGGTGAGCTTTCGATACAATGCAGAATATCTCAAGAGAACAGGCAAGACAGGAGGAACAGTAATATGCCACAGTTGAAAAATTCTGTTCCAGCCATTTCTATGTGGTTGAAATAACGAGTTAAACTTCTGTTACTCATTACATTTCACTTCAAGGTCGACACCAGTGTAATAAACTCACTTCACAGCAGCGTCCAAACAAAAACGGCCAAGGTGCCTCCAGAGCTGCCAGCTCACACTCACCCTCGCCAGGCACAGGCCAGCATGCGCTACAGGAGCCGACCGATTCCTCACTCTCTCTCTCACCTTTCTTCCTCTTCGCAGCCCTGTAGATCTTCTTCAGACCCTCGTCCAGAGCGGAAAGCTTGATTCCAGACAGTCTGTTGGATGGGTCCCGCTGCTGGGCCACGATTAAGGCCAGCTATGAGACAGAGGGACGAGATGAAACCTGTCCTGAGCCATGCTCTCTCCCTGCCTCATTTTCACAGGGAGCGAAGAATGAAAACGAATCACCACTCTGACAAATAATCTGTGAACATCACCACAGATGAATCAACACTGGAACACGCCAGCTGGCCAATCACAGAACAGCACGACTGACTGACTGACCGTCTGTGTGGCGCTTCCAATTTACTTTCTTCAGTCATTTGTATGTGGACACTGCGGAGGAGCATTTTTAGGGGTTTGGAGCGCCAGCTCTCATTAGCTTTATCGAAGGCAGAATACTGGAACATAGAAGGAGTCAGCTGTCCAACAGACTGCACACATTTAGCTCTGCGTGAGCATGAAAGCTTGCACATATTTGAGTACAACAGGTTGCAACAAAGGTAGCAAAGTAGTACAGAGGCGAAAGCTAGCATATGACATGTTAGTTATGATTGATCAGCTAATAGCGCAATGGCTGCGTGTAGGAGGGCATCCAAATTTGAATACTCTGTATCACATGAAAACTTGCAGCAAAATTGGTCTACACATGCACTTTTCCTTCCTGAAATTACCAATGATATTCAGAGATTAGTTACTTTTTACCCCTCGGCGCCAAAAGCCGATGGGGTATTGTTGTCCACTCTGCTATCCATCTGTCGTCCTATCACTCATTACAGCCCCAGCTGCTGAGCCGTTGTAGGGACAGCCCTCAGATTTTAACAGGTTATGCATATTGCGTGTCTCCAGAGGCCTATTTGATGTCAAGGTCACTGGTCCAATTTGACCTCATTTTTTAGTACATCAAATGTCGGCCACGCCCACCAGTAAGGAACGCCGAAGGGGGATCCTGCACTGACCAAAATCTAGTAACAGCTCATTTCCCCCCAATCGCTGAACTGCTGGAACTAAGTTTCGGGCTTTTTTCCACAGACAACAGGAGAGGAGGGCGAAAATAAAATTTTATTTTCCACTTCCTCAAAATGATCATTGGTAGGTAAGAGAGAGGAGGAAGAAAAAAAATATTTATTTCTAAAATAAAGATTTTATTTTTCATAATGCATTTTTTTGCTGCTTTACTTCATCCCACAGGATTCATTACTCCAGTGGGATTACCCTGGGGGAATGGTTTTGAAAATCATGCAAGTCATTTCTTTTATTTATGTTGTTGTTGCCTGCATGCACCTGCATTATTGTTATGAATTCTCTGGTAATTTCTGTCAAACTAATCTAAGTGGAGAGTCGTAAACCAGCCTATGACCACCTTCTAATTTGTATAGTAGTCTATGCACAGCTCCTCAGCAATAATGCATGTTTTTCCTGTCCTCTATCTACATAACCTTTATCTTGTCTTGCTTTTGGTGTTGGTGTGCTTTCTGCAGTAATTTTTAGTTTTCACCTGCACAACATCACTGTTACCAGACTGGTTGACAGTCACTCAGTCCGTACGTCTTGGACCCCGCGTCTGACATCTTATGTAAGGAATCGACGGGGAATTGTGCGATTAAACGCTGTACATGTGTATGTGCGACTAGATAAAGTGAAATGAACCGCCTTCGTCTCAGCTTATTGTTTTGCTTTTACCGTCTCGCTTTGCATGCATGCGGTTGTAGCTGTACTGTTATATACCCACTGTTCAGGAAGAAATTTTGCTATAAGCTCCTGATAACCATTTCTTCCAAAACGAAACAATTCCGACAGCAAGCTACTAAATGAGCTCATAGCAAAAACACGCAAACGGTCTAAGCGTTGCTTGTATGGAGCTCGCGAATCGATAAATTGTACCGGTAAAAATTCCGTATCCAGTTTCCACTTTTTCAGCTTGTAATTCGCCGAACGATTTTTAAAGGGGGATGAAATTCCGTCGACACAATGCAGAGAAATCATTTGTTATATCAGACACAGCTTTAGCATCAGAGAGCTAGCCCACCCTTACGAAAATTCTCAATGGTAAATTAATGGTATCCAATAGGGATGGGACAATTCTGAATCGATTCTTTTTTAAGGCGTGGTTCCACCGCCTGCTGTCATGGGGCGAACATCCGAGCTTTCCCTTTTCCTTTCTTAAACCCGACGCAGGTTGAACGAAAGTGCCAAACATCAAAGGGCACTTGAAATGCTTCCGGAAAAAAACTTGACTGACATCAGTATTTTTTCGGCGACATGCGAACGGAGCCAAGTAAAGGACTACAGAATCGTCTCCTATTAACCAATTAGGCTACTCTAAGAAAAGTAACCTGTTCCAGTTTACTTGCTTGATTAGCAATCAAATGGTGGATGCGTTTACTCTCTGAGTTGAATGAGTAGAGCTGTTTATTAAGACAGCATGTTTGATTGCTGCATTTTCAAATTTAAATGGCCATAGAACTGCACAGCATGAACACGATTGCCATTGCCACGGCATTTCGTGCAACTGTGATATATTATATCTCACATTCACGTTTCATCCGCTTTACAGAATGTTTTCCACCTTGTGTATTTTTTAGACGCTTGAAATCCAGGGCGATCTGAAAACAAATCTCTATTTTTATTTTATCATAGATCTCCTAAAAATACTACAATGAGAGATGAAATGCAGAGTTGAGATATGGTGATGTTGAACGAGGTTTTTTTTAAAAGTGTGATAAGACCACTTGCCGTCATGGGGTCGCGTGCAATTTCTTGAAACATACACACCTGAAGCGGCTTAAACTATTTAAAATGCCGTCGGGAAGACGCCTGAGTTTAGATTTCGCTAATTGCAGGTGCTCCGCCCTTCCTTAAATCTGCTCCCATGTACTTGTCCTAAATAACAATCACGCAATTTCAGTAGCCTATAACGATTAAGATGTGATGGTGAAAAGCAGACAAACCTAACTGGGCTGCGGTGTTAGAGTGAAAGAATGCCAATATTTTGAATAATTTTAAAAAATCTTCCTCTGAATTGCATCTCTCATTGTACCATTTTATGACATGATTAAAGATTAATTTAAAACAGATTTGTTATAAGATCGCCCTGGATTTTAAGCGTCTAAAAAATGCACAAGGTGGAAAACATTTCGAAAAGCGGATGAAACGTGAATGTGAGATATAATATATCACAGTCGCACGAAATGCGTGGCAATGGCAATTGTGTTCATGCTGTGCAGTTCTATGGCCATTTAAATTTTAAAATGCAGCAATCAAACATGCTGTCTTAATAAACAGCTCTATTCATTCAACTTAGAGAGTAAACGCATCCACATTTGATTGCTAATCAAGCAAAGTAAACTGGAACAGGTTACTTTTCTGAGAGTAGCCTAATTGGTTAATGGGAGACGATTCTGTAGTCCTTTATTTGGCTCCGAGCAGCATGTTGCCGAAAAATACAGATGTCAGTCAAGTTTTTTTTTTTCCGGAAGCATTTCACATGCCCTTTGATGTTTGGCACTTTCGTTCAACCTGCGTCGGGTTTGATAAAGGAAAAGGGAAAGCTCGGATGTTCGCCCCATGGCAGCAGGTAGTGGTACTACGCCTAAGAAAAAAACCGATTCAGAATTGTCCCAACCCTAGTATCCAATGGTAAATTAAATGGTACTTTTTGTAAGGGTGCGCGACGGCAAAGTACCCGGCTGACCCCGAATAAGCAAAACGATCGTTTCACAGCAGCAGTAAACAAACCCAAACACGCACCCTACGCTCCGCAAAGCCTACGTGTGGTCTAACTGCAGCCTTATCAGCCCAACTTTGCAGACATGCACTGCACCTCTCCAGTTAGCCTTAACTGTAGCGACTATGATCAGGTAACATTATGATGAAACTATCACCTTAATACTAACCAAAGTGACACAAGCATACCAATCTGATTTACTGCACATAAGTCAATCAGGAGCATTCCAGTAGCGCGACACGCAAACACACATGCGGTAGTAACCGAGTGCTCATAACCACAGAGACCAAAGTTACTGGGAAATACAGCTTTTACAGACACTAAGTTCCGTTACCGTGAACAGTTGTATTAAGCATCCAAATCACGAACAAGTATAGAAAGTTAGCTTCAAATGAGGTTTATGTTCACACACCTTCTGTTGAATGTCCCCTGATATTAATAATATCAGTTGCTAATGTTTGTTTTTTTAAACATGAGAGTCAATAATATATTATTGACTCTCGCATGTTTAGAAAACAAATATTAGCAACAGTAACTTAGCTACGTTAGCCGCAGTGCTACAGCCACATTCAACAGGCTATCACGTTAGGTAGGCTTATGCATTAAAGCTGAAAACTGATGACTGGCGCGGGAACATGGAAATCGTCGATGCGATGGTTATTCCGGATGGCGGGCAGAATGAAAATAAAAATAATTTTTTTTTTATTCCATTTTTGGGATTTTTCTCAGCAGCGGGCCCGAGGACTGTTTCGGGCAATTTCCATGGCGGCGGGCCCGAGGACCAAGGAATAAAAAAAGTCTGGCCAAACTATACATTTTATATACTTTCCTCTGATAGCAGTACTGCATATTTTGAATTCATTTGGATGTGGCAACCCCGTAACCCAGGCTGAGAACTGGAGCTTTTCCCCACCGAAGTCAAAAGACGAACATCATGTTGATAGCGTAAGTCGCTTAAAGTTAATCGCTGTAGTGGTGCTAGTCAATTAACGCTCCTTGTTGTAATTAAAGTAGTAGTAGTGAAGCAAGAACGTTAAGGAAAATAATGATGCCAAGTTAACCATTACATGCTTTCTAACTACATTGCTAGTGTGCCTTACCAAAAAATATTTTTAATAATGTTAACGCTAGCCAACATCTTGCCTCGTCATTAGACACTCAGCCAAACTTATGAAAAGACATTGCAATTATTTTCAAATGTATTTATTGATTTGAAAAAAAAATTGCCAGCAGATCATGAAATTGACTAATCGCAATGGAAACTTATGAATGACTGGCATAGCTACTCAATTCAGATTGTATAGGCTGTGGTGTTTGATTGTTAATAACCGACCAACCATCAGACTGTAAATGACATGTAATAATGTCAGGGGCTAGCACCAATCACCAAAGTTTAGCTACATGCCTCTGTAAAATCTGGCTCTAACATCAAGGTAGCATAAGCAATAGATAGCTCTGTTGAGACGTGTCACATTAATTTTAAGATAAAATTGTTAATGTATGTAAGAGATAATTCCTTGGGAGGGTGTAAAAGAAACAGACAGTGTTTTGAAGGCGGAAAAGGAGCGTTTAGTAAGGCCCAAACTCTCAGCTGTGTGTATGCGGGGCTGTGGTGGTTTGAAGAACGTGCTTCATTTTTTAGTCAGGGTGCTGCCATGTTGGTGAATGATAGCAAATATTACAACCTCTAAAGATTAATGGTTAGATCTATGAATATAGATCACTGAGGTAAAATATAGGGCAGAGTAGAGTATGGTCATGTGACTCATGTCCGAGTTTGGTTTCAGGATATTTACCCCACTCAGGCCTATCATGGAATCCAGCCAATTATGATCAGAGCCAGTAATAAACTGATCTAGCAATAACTGCACTCTGGTCTGGGATAATGGGTCATACAGTACCAGTCAATAGTTTGGACACACCCACATTTTTCATACAATATATGTTAAAGAAATAAGCAGCGTATATTTTGCAAACAAAGATCAAAATCTTAAATCTATCAGACTAACTACCATTTGTTGCCATATTTGCAGATCATTCTCACTTTTTATTTTTATTTTTTTAAGAAGGGCAGTCATATGACTATAATGAATTTGCAGCTGCACGGCTGTCTAACTTCCCCGAGACGTGCTGCACTTGAGGTGGCTCTTCATCAACCTTTTCGCCCAATAAGCCCCAAAACCGCTTCACTTTAATTCAGCTGTTGGAAAAGAGAAGGAGCTTATTTGTCTGTTAACTTTGCAAAATATGGCTTCTCTGAAAATTCCAAAATTTCAGACACTATTCAAACACGTCAATTATTCTCTTTTCACTTCTGACTGTTTACCTTTTACAAGATTCCATTTGAGATTATATAGAGAGGTTAAGCTCTAGCTATTAAAATTTCTCCAAAAACAGAGCGCTGTGACATTAGCAAAGCATGTCCAAACTTTTGACTGGTGCTTTGCCTGCCCCATATGGTCATTTATCATGGTGTAACGGTAGTTATCATGGACCGAATGAGCTTGGGTTGAGCATTATGCAGCTGCTGGAGCCATGAACTGGAGCCTTTAATCTCAGCAACTGACATTATCACCTGTCGTTTTGTATTTTTTTCAGGAAGGCAGCCATGATAAAAACTCTCCTACTGTGCAGGTTAAATCAATGCTTTTTGACATTTGTCTAGTGGAAACATTCATAACAAAAAAAACTTTTATCTGAGAATCCAGCTTAAATCTGCTCAAAGTAGACAGGAATGCAAGTGTGCGTAACACGCTCGTACTCACAAAGTCTCTTCCATCGAGCCGGGACTGTTTGTCATCGATGGCAAACAGCAGCACATGACCAAGGTCCAGGTCTGAAAAGGGGAAAAATTGCAGATTTTACATCCAGGTGCTTCATATTCTTTTGAATTGTTCTGAAGTGTCAATGATTATGAGGAGGACTTTTTTTTTTTTTTTTTTTTTTTTTTTCGGTGGTAAACCATGCTGGTAGCTGTCCGAGTGGTACCTTGCCCCTAGAGGGTGAACTTAAGCACAATCCTCGAATAACTTCATCCCAATTCCAGTAAATTTGAACCTACTTAAACTTTAAAAAAACATGAAATACACAGATCCTAGTTCTGGGATGGTCATATCTGGCCTGAACAAAAACGCGGTGATGAGAACAAACAGACAGAGGTAAGAAAAGGCACATCTACACAATGAGATGTGTCCATATATAAAATTCTGCTGAGAAACATTGAACGGTTTAGGAGTTTAGGCCCGGACAGGAAGTGGGACAAACAGACAGACACGATGATGGACAAGACTGTACAACAAATGAGTTTAATGCAGCATGAGCAACTTCAGCGTCTCTGCAGCACTTCTGCATGGTCTGGGATGCAGTGATATACACTAAAATCAGACACTGATGCGCAGTTATGCAGTGATGCACACACTGAAATCAGACACTGATGCGCACAGTTATGCAGTGACACACACTGAAATCAGACACTGATGCGCAGTTATGCAGTGATACACACTGAAATCAGACACTGATGCGCACAGTTATGCAGTGATACACACTGAAATCAGACACTGATGCGTACAGTTATGCAGTGATACACACTGAAATCAGACACTGATGTGCACAGTTATGCAGTGATACACACTGAAATCAGACACTGATGTGCACAGTTATGCAGTGATACACACTGAAATCAGACACTGATGCGAACAGTTATGCAGTGATACACACTGAAATCAGACACTGATGTGCATAGTTATGCAGTGATACACACTGAAATCAGACACTGATGTGCACAGTTATGCAGTGATACACACACTGAAATCAGACACTGATGCGTACAGTTATGCAGTGATACACACTGAAATCAGACACTGATGCGCACAGTTATGCAGTGATACACACACTGAAATCAGACACTGATGCGCACAGTTATGCAGTGATACACACACTGAAATCAGACACTGATGCGTACAGTTATGCAGTGATACACACTGAAATCAGACACTGATGCGCACAGTTATGCAGTGATACACACACTGAAATCAGACACTGATCGTAGTTATGCAGTGATAAATCAGACACATGCTGAAATCATACACTGATGCGCGATGTTATGCAGTGATATACACGCACTGAAATCAGACACTGATGTGCACAGACACTATGCAGTTATGCATGATACACGCACTGAAATCAGACACTGATGCGTACAGTTATGCAGTGATACACACTGAGATCAGACACTGATGCGCACAGTTATGCAGTGATACACACTGAAATCAGACACTGATGCGCAGTTATGCAGTGATACACACACTGAAATCAGACACTGATCGCACAGTTATGCAGTGATACACACACTGAAATCAGACACTGATGCGAAATCAGTTATGCAGTGATACACACTGAAATCAGACACTGATGCGCACAGTTATGCAGTGATACACACACTGAAATCAGACACTGATGCGCACAGTTATGCGGTGATATACACACACCGAAATCAGACACTGATGCGCACAGTTATGCAGTGATACACACTGAAATCAGACACTGATGCGATACACAGTTATGCAGTGATACACACTGAAATCAGACACTGATGCGTACAGTTATGCAGTGATACACACTGAAATCAGACACTGATGCGCACAGTTATGCAGTGATACACACACTGAAATCAGACACTGATGCGTAGTTATGCAGTGATATACACACACTGAAATCATACACTGATGCGCAGTTATGCAGTGATACACGCACTGAAATCAGACACTGATGTGCACAGTTATGCAGTGATACACGCACTGAAATCAGACACTGATGCGTACAGTTATGCAGTGATACACACACTGAAATCAGACACTGATGCGTACAGTTATGCAGTGATACACACTGAAATCAGACACTGATGCGCACAGTTATGCAGTGATACACACACTGAAATCAGACACTGATGCGCAGTTATGCAGTGATATACTAACACTGAAATCAAACACTGATGCGCAGTTATGCAGTGATACACGCACTGAAATCAGACACTGATGTGCACAGTTATGCAGTGATACACACACTGAAATCAGACACTGATGCGTAGTTATGCAGTGATATACACACACTGAAATCATACACTGATGCGCAGTTATGCAGTGATACACGCACTGAAATCAGACACTGATGTGCACAGTTATGCAGTGAAATCAGACACTGATGCACTGATATCAGACACTGAAATCATACACTGATGCGCAGTTATGCAGTGATACACACTGAAATCAGACACTGATGTGCACAGTTATGCAGTGATACACACTGAAATCAGACACTGATGCGCACAGTTATGCAGTGATACACACTGAAATCAGACACTGATGTGCACAGTTATACACACAGTGATGCACACTGAAATCAGACACTGATGCGCACAGTTATGCAGTGATACACACTGAAATCAGACACTGATGCGCAGTTATGCAGTGATACACACACTGAAATCAGACACTGATGCGCAGTTATGCAGTGATATACACACACTGAAATCATACACTGATGCGCAGTTATGCAGTGATACACGCACTGAAATCAGACACTGATGTGCACAGTTATGCAGTGATACACACACTGAAATCAGACACTGATGCGCACAGTTATGCAGTGATACACACACTGAAATCAGACACTGATGCGCAGTTATGCAGTGATACACACACTGAAATCATACACTGATGCGCAGATATGCAGTGATACACACTGAAATCAGACACTAATGTGCACAGTTATGCAGTGATACACACACTGAAATCAGACACTGATGCGCACAGTTACGCAGTGATACACACTGAAATCATACACTGATGCGCAGATATGCAGTGATACACACTGAAATCAGACACTGATGTGCACAGTTATGCAGGGAAACACACACCGAAATCAGACACTGATGTGCACAGTTATGCAGTGATACACACACTGAAATCAGTCACTGATGTGCACAGTTATGCAGTGATACACACTGAAATCAGACACTGATGTGCACAGTTATGCAGTGATACACACTGAAATCAGACACTGATGCGCACAGTTACGCAGTGATACACATTGAAATCAAACACTGATGTGCAGAGTTATGCAGTGAAACACACACTGAAATCAGACACTGATGCGCACAGTTATGCAGTGATACACACTGAAATCAAACACTGATGCGCACAGTTATGCAGTGATACACACTGAAATCAAACACTGATGTGCACAGTTATGCAGTGATACACACACTGAAATCAGACACTGATGTGCACAGTTATGCAGTGATACACACTGAAATCAGACACTGATGTGCACAGTTATGCAGTGATACACACTGAAATCAAACACTGATGCACACAGTTATGCAGTGATACACACTGAAATCAGACACTGATGTGCACAGTTATGCAGTGAAACACACACTGAAATCAGACACTGATGCGCACAGTAATGCAGTGATACACACTGAAATCAGACACTGATGTGCACAGTTATGCAGTGATACACACTGAAATCAGACACTGATGTGCACAGTTATGCAGTGATACACACTGAAATCAGACACTGATGTGCACAGTTATGCAGTGATACACACTGAAATCAAACACTGATGCGCACAGTTATGCAGTGATACACACTGAAATCAGACACTGATGTGCACAGTTATGCAGTGATACACACTGAAATCAGACACTGATGCGCACAGTAATGCAGTGATACACACTGAAATCAAACGCTGATGCGCACAGTTATCCACCAGTACTGCAGCTTAGCTCCAGCCTCACCTTCCATCTTTCCCGCCAGCTCATACTGCTTCCGCGCCTCGTCTGTTCTGACCTCCAGCGCAGTGAAGAGCCCTCCTCGCCCCCAGCGCCCAGAGTCATCTATACACACGAAACACACGGCATGTTCGCATGAGCACACACATACACACCCACGAAACACACACATATGTACGCATGAGCGCACACACACAAGCACACACGCATGTATGCATGAGCACACACACACATAAACACACACACACACAAAACACACACGCATGTACGCATGAGCACATACACACAAAAACACACATACACACACATGTACACATGAGCACACACACACAAACACATACATACACGCATAAAAAAACAAATACATGTACACGTGAAAGCGCACACACAAAATACACATAAAAACACACACACATGTACGCATAAACACACACACACACACACATACACACGAACACACAGACCGATGAACACCAGGGTTCTGAATTGGCGCCGGTCGGCCCCGACCACCATTCTGATTCCACCGACCACTAAGCCCAGAAAGTGCTTTTCCCCTCCGGCACAATTTTTTCAAAGATTAGCTTTAAAATGAATGCATCCAGTGTTCAATAAAATCACTAGAAACAAAACACAAATGATCCTAAATATGCCCCCCACCCCTTCTGTTATTGTCAGAATAGCGAACTTTTGTTTTTCACCCGCGACCCGGCATAGCCGATTCACGGGAATCGTCTGTGCTGGTCGTCATTGATATTGAGAAACCTGCCCACTACTGAGGGAAACAGAGGGTGCAGTGGGATCCGTACTGCGTGTGCTGGGTATTCGTGGGCGAATTGAATCTGAGGCTGTGGGGAAATGATCGGTGTGGTTGTCTCAATCTAATGAAAGAGAGGCAATTATAATCGGGGCGGGGTCATTGATTTCTCTAGCGCTGTACTTCACATGGTCGAGAGGAAAGTTTTCTTGTTATATAAACGACAGCAAAGCTAACTAAATCTCAGTCAAGGAAAGTAATATTCTTTACATGTTAATCTATCAGTGTTTAATAATCAAATAAACATGTCGGGCCTCCGTTAGACATACGTTAGATAGTTGCATTTTTTATTGTAATTGGTGGTTACGCTGCATACTTTCTCTTGATGTGATGGAAAATATCTTTCTTTCTTTTTGTCAAGATTTGTGGGAAAAAAATATGACCACTCAAATATGCAAAGAGTACTCCATAGGAAAGGAGACTATTTTGAATGACTAGGGTATAGCAGCCTTTCTCAGCATCTTAAAATCAGTGAAAATGCACACTAATGGGAGAGAAAGTAGGGAGGAAGATGAGATGAGGGTAAAACTGCCAAAAGCCAAAAAACATTTTTTGGCTCATCGTGCGATGTGCAGCACGATGACCTTTTCTGGGGGCGACAGGCCACTGATTTATTGTTTCCAGCTCAATCATTTTGCTGATGCAAGACAGGCGGTAACTGGATGTTAGTACGTAGCTTGCACCCAGTTTTTGTTTGAAGATAGAGTGGACACAGTGATTTGGAGATTTTACAAGAAAGCGTTTAATAGTGGGAAAAATTCCAAGTTTTTCAGTGCTATAAATTCGGGAAGGGGTCAGAAAAACAGTTCTTCACAAATTCTTTGTGTTAACTGTTGTTTAACTTATGTAGGAACTCAGCGGGATGTTGGGCTGCATAGAAACTGAGCGAGGCTTTTCCAAGTCTGATTTGTACGGCCGTTAATTGTGTGACCGGCATCAGACCATATAATGATTATAATAGTCGTTAATGATACAACATACACTGCCCGTCCAAAAAAAAAAAGTCAACATTTGGATATAAATGAACAAATTCTATGACTGGATCATTATTGCGGTTATTAATATGTTTCAGCTGGCAATAATCATTTTAACCCTGACTGATGAAGCGCGTTGCTACTCATTTCTTAAACAATCATGTCGGAAGACACATCCCCTGATGGTGGAAAAGATGTTACAGTATTTCAGAAAGGGCAAGTTATTGGCCTGTATTTAGCAAAGAAAACCATGAATGAGAAAAACAAGTATGAGGAATCATTTTCACAGACAAATTTGCCACCACAAAGTCCTGACCTTAAACGCATTAAAAGTTATTGGGATGTGCTCAAAAAAGACCACCGAGTGGTTCAACCATTTTGTCGAGAAGACAAGATCTCGGCCAAAAATTATGGCATTTCTGATCGAAAATAAATGTTCTGGCATTGCATATGGTTATCAAAACAATGACAAGACGTATTTGCACTGTAATCAAAGCTACACGGGTTCCAATTAAATATTTGAATGTGCCACTTTTCTATTTGGACGGGCAGGTATTATGTAATTAACTTCCTTTTGAATTGTTAAAAGTTTTAACAACTGTTGTTTTGTTAAGCTTCATAAGAAATGTTTAAAACATAAACGACAGTTGTAATGTCGTATTCAGAAACTGAATCAAAAGAATTTAGACGCAAAATTGGAAATACGGCACCTATCTATGAAATTTAGAGGCATCACGCTACGCCCCATGGAGAACAAAGAAACACAGTAATCTCTGGTGACAGAGAAGGCAATACTGGCATTCAACTTGTTGCAAAAATTTTTCCGGCTCGCGCGCTGCATGCGGTCACATTACATATGTCGCTACCAACAGTCAGATTAAACCCACGCCCTTGATTCACAAGATAATTTGTGAATAATGTGTATTATGCTTGGTAGATAGATAGATAGTTGCATTTTTTATTGTAATTGGTGGTTACGCTGCATACTTTCTCTTGATGTGATGGAAAATATCTTTCTTTCTTTTTGTCAAGATTTGTGGGAAAAAAATACGATCACTCAAATATGCAAAGAGTACTCCATAGGAAAGGAGGCTATTTTGAATGACTTGGGTAAGTCATTAAGCTTGTTAAGCTTCATAAGAAATGTTTAAAACATAAACGACAGTTGTAATGTTGTATTCAGAAACTGAATCAAAAGAATTTAGATACAAAATTGGAAATACGGCACCTATCTATGAAATTTAGAGGCATCACGCTACGCCCCATGGAGAACAAAGAAACACAGTAATCTCTGATGACAGAGAAGGCAATACTTGCATTCAAATTGTTGCAAAAATTTTTCCGGCTCGCGCGCTGCATGCGGTCACATTACAAATGTCGCTACCAACAGTCAGATTAAACCCACGCCCTTGATTCACAAGATAATTTGTGAATAATGTGTATTATGCTTGGTAGCTTGTGGAAGGTGGATGGTCAGGTTAGGAGACGGCAGAAATTTTCCGTCCAGCAGTCCTGGCATCCTGAGCAGAACCCTGAATGCATAAACAGACACACATACACACACACACACACACGCGCATGCACACACACACCCACGCACACACACCCGCACACGCGCGCACACACACCCACACACGCGCGCGCGCGCACCCAAACACACACACACTCACGCATGCGCGCACATTAAGGAAAAGCAACATTGCTCTAAACGGAATGCTAACAGCTGACGACACTGCGATGCAGTGACTCAATGGCTCTTGTGCTGGAGTTCGATCAGGATGACTGGATGTGAAACAGACACAAGTTTATATGGTTGCCATACCGACACAGTGCACGATGATGGCGTCCTCCTGGGCCGCCTGTGGGTGGGTTACGTCCCCCAGGACGTAGCGGATCGCCGTGAGGTCTGAGTCAGTGGAGCTGACACTGATGTCATCACCCTCTTCCTCATCCTCCTCCTCGCTCCCCTCGGAGGGCAGGCACAGTGAGCGATACCCACAGGAGTCCCACCACGCCATCCTGCAGATCACACACACACACACGCGCACACACACACACACACACACACACATACATGCACACACATACACTACCAGTCAAAAGTTTTTGCACACCCCAATATTTTCTGTAATTGTTACAATATTCAATATTTTGTTCTTGTTTAATAGTCTCATGTTGGTTGTATAACAGAGAGGCAGACCTCTGAATTCCACCTCTCGTAGAATTTTTACATATCATTAAAAAGATTTCTTAAAAATAAACCATTTTAAGATAGCCTTGGTTTTTAAGTGTTTCCAAATATACACAAAGTGGAAAAAATTTGTGAAGCATATCGAACGTGAAAGTGAGAGAAATTATTTTCGCATTGCACGCAATGGACAAATGCAGCGAAGACTTGGCAAACACATTCAGGCAAATGCAAATTTGGAGCATTTTTTATTTGATAATTGAACAAGATTTGAAATAAAGTAATTAATGGCTGTTTATTTTGGCTGCTTTCGAGCGTCTAAATAGCTGAAGTGAAGGTGGAAAACATTTTATTTAAGCGTATCGAACATGACATGTAAATTGTTATTGCATTTGCACGCAGTGCAACCAAATGTAAAACTAGAAATAATCTCGCAAACACATTCAAGTAAATTACATGCTGAACAAAGCAAAGTTGAGGTCTTCAAAATCATCATCCTCTACCCGACAATTGCTTTCACCCCCTTCCCATTTGCTTCGCTCAATTTGTAATCAAACAGTTGATTCGCTCAATTAACGATTCAAATTGGTAGACAGTCTGATTTATTTGAATATGTTTTGTTTGTTACATTTTGAAATTTAAATGACCATAAACATGACAGAGTTGCCTGAATCTGTTCGCTAGATTATTTCTAGTTTTACATTTGGCCTCTGTGTGCGACTGCATTAACCATTTACATGTCACGTTCGATACGCTTAAACAAAATGTTTTCCACCTTCACTGTCAGCTATTTAGAGGCTCAAAAATAACCAAAATCAAGAGCTATGAATTTATTTTAAATTAATCTTGTTCAATTATCAAATAAAAAATGCAACAAATTTGCGGCACAGACTCGCCTAGTCTTCCAAGTTTGCCAAGTCTTCGCTGTATCTGTCTATTGCGTGCAATGCAAAAAATATAATTTCTCTCACTTTCACGTTCGAGATCCTTCACAAAATGTTTTCCACTTTGTGTAGCTATGTTTTGAAACGCTTAAAAACCAGGGCCATCTTAAAATTATTTTATTTTTAAGAAATCTTTTTAATGATATATAAAAATTCTACGAGAGGTGGAATTCAGAGGTCTGCTATTTATTCAGATTATTAACATTCTTTCAATCCAACGCGGCAGCCTAGTTAGGTCTGTCTGCTTTTCATCATCTCTTCTTAATCATTATTGGAAACATTTTGGTTTTGATTAGTCAGTTGGCTGAATAAATGGCTTGATTGCAAGTTAGGCAAAGTACACGGGAATTGATTTAAGGTAAGCTAATTATGCCAAGGTGAAGGAAGCTGTCCAACCTTGCTGGTAATTAAAGGACTTCAAATCACAGCTTTCTTCCCGGAAGCATTTCAAATGACCGCATTAGGTAAGTGTCATAGAAAAGGTAATAAGGAAGCACGTCTGTCTGCCTCATAGTGGCAGTTACTTTTATTGCGCTGAAAATAATCGTGATTAATCATGCAGCCCAACAATCCAGCTCCACTCGGGACAGTCCTAACCCTAACCCTAATCCAGCTCCCCTCGGGACAGTCCTAACCCTAACCCTAATCCAGCTCCACTCAGGACAGTCCTAACCCTAACCCTAATCCAGCTCCCCTTGGGACAGTCCTAACCCTAACCCTAATCCAGCTCCACTCAGGACAGTCCTAACCCTAACCCTAATCCAGCTCCACTCAGGACAGTCCTAACCCTAACCCTAATCCAGCTCCCCTCGGGACAGGGGGGGCCTTAGACACACGGCCCCCGTGCTGGCCTCAGAAGGGCCCTCTCTTACTTCTTTCGGTGCTGCGCCTCCTCTTTCGCCCTCCTGCGCTCCTCCTGTAGTTTGGCTCTCTTGGCGGCCGCCTCCCGCCTCTTCTGCCTCCTGGTCTCCAGCTCCTCCTCACTCAGGGGCCTTTTCCTGCGACCAGGGGCAGCCAAGGGCCCACAGAGGGACACCTGAGGGGCCCGCGCCCAGTGCATACAAAGGATTAAACAGGGAAGCCAAATGTCTCCAGGGCGACTGCCTTTTCCCTTCATCGCTGTACAAGTGCACACAAACATGCGCACTCACACACGCACATACACTCACACGCGCACATACACTCACTCACTCACTCACTCCTGCCTTTAGCAGAGGGGATATAAAAGCTGAGGGCACAATCAGCTGATGACCGGTACGCCTGAAAGATGACAGGGAGGGTCGCCTAGCGATTGCCTGATGAAAAATACGTCTCTTTAATTACAGACATTGTGCGCTTGAGTGAGTCCTCAGCTCTGCTTCAGAAGCAGGCGGCCTGTTGATATCGGAGCCGCGGCCCACAGACAGAGCGGAGACGGGCGATTCAGACTCACTCAGGGCTCTGGGCAGTTTGCGGAGGGAGATACAGCAGATAGAGGGACAGTGTTGATGTGTAATTGTGCTGGGCGATGTATGCGACGAAGCAGGACCCGCAGGAGGAGTGTGGCCCTCACCCCGGTCGTGCGGCGCAGGGATCGGCCCTTGCCCCCCCCAGCCGCCGGCTGGAGCCCCTGCTCCCCCAGCAGCTGCAGGAAGCGGCTCTCGTCCTCTGAGCTGGGGTCCCGGGAGTAATCTCTGCCCTCGAACACGTACATGTGCGCTGCAACAGGAACATGAGAGTCACAACTCCGCAGGAAAGAGCTGTGCGGCGAGGAGTAATATTCACTCGTCTTTTACAGGAAATCAGCTGCACTAGCGCTTTAGAACAAAAACATGTAGCAAACAAAACTCAACCTCAGCAAAGTCAAGATGAAGGTAAAGAAACAGAGAAACAGCCTCTGAATTTGAGCGACACACAGAAGTATATGTTTGCACCTAGACCGTTAGTAACAGAGTATGGTGATCATTTCCGTCAGGTATTTCACCATATTAAGGGCACTTGCTCACTCTGGTTGTCGATGTCAGGGTCCTCCTCTTCCTCAGCGCTCAGATCGAGCTCTTCCTCGCTCAGCCACCGCCCATCCCGGCTCTGACCCAGGATCAGCCCCAGATCCACATCCTGCACCGAACTCTCCTCCGACGACAACAACTTATCCACACCAAACTTCAGAATCTCAGTCAGCTGCATGAGGGGAGAACTTATCCACACCAAAAAAGGAGAGAAAGAGAGATATGGGAACAAGATTTATAAGATATGTGGGTAGAACAGATTGAAAAAGCTGCAAGAGGTGAGGGTAAAGACAGGAGAGAGGATAGAGAGATGAGGGGAGGGATGGGGTAAAGGAGAGGAAAGAGAGATAGGATTTATAAGAACAGGAGAATAGACAGATGTAAGAGTGATGAAAGAGGTATAGGGTAAAGACAGGAGTAAAGGAGGATAGATATAAGGAGTGATGAGGGAGGGATGGGGTAAAGACAGGAGTACAGGAGGATAGACAGATGTAAGGAGTGATGAGGGAGGTATAGGGTAAAGACAGGAGTACAGGAGGATAGACAGATGTCAGGAGTGATGAGGGAGGTATAGGGTAAAGACAGGAGTACAGGAGGATAGACAGATGTCAGGGGAGATGAGGGAGGTATAGGGTAAAGACAGGAGTACAGGAGGATAGACAGATGTCAGGAGGATGAGGGAGGTATAGGGTAAAGACAGGAGTACAGGAGGATAGACAGATGTCAGGAGTGATGAGGGAGGTATAGGGTAAAGACAGGAGTACAGGAGGATAGACAGATGTCAGGAGTGAAGAGGGAGGTATAGGGTAAAGACAGGAGTACAGGAGGATAGACAGATGTCAGGAGTGATGAGGGAGGTATAGGGTAAAGACAGGAGTACAGGAGGATAGACAGATGTAAGGAGTGATGAGGGAGGTATAGGGTAAAGACAGGAGTACAGGAGGATAGACAGATGTAAGGAGTGATGAGGGAGGTATAGAGTAAAGACAGGAGTACAGGAGGATAGACAGATGTAAGGAGTGATGAGGGAGGTATAGAGTAAAGACAGGAGTACAGGAGGATAGACAGATGTCAGGAGTGATGAGGGAGGTATAGAGTAAAGACAGGAGTACAGGAGGATAGACAGATGTCAGGGGGAGTGATGAGGGGGTATAGGGTAAAGACAGGAGTACAGGAGGATAGACAGATGTCAGGAGGATGAGGGAGGTATAGAGTAAAGACAGGAGTACAGGAGGATAGACAGATGTCAGGAGGATGAGGGAGGTATAGGGTAAAGACAGGAGTACAGGAGGATAGACAGATGTCAGGAGGATGAGGGAGGTATAGGGTAAAGACAGGAGTACAGGAGGATAGACAGATGTCAGGGAGGATGAGGGGAGGTATAGAGTAAAGACAGGAGTACAGGAGGATAGACAGATGTAAGGAGTGATGAGGGAGGTATAGGGTAAAGACAGGAGTACAGGAGGATAGACAGATGTCAGGGAGGATGAGGGAGGTATAGGGTAAAGACAGGAGTACAGGAGGATAGACAGATGTCAGGAGTGATGAGGGAGGTATAGAGTAAAGACAGGAGTACAGGAGGATAGACAGATGTCAGGAGTGATGAGGGAGGTATAGAGTAAAGACAGGAGTACAGGAGGATAGACAGATGTCAGGAGTGATGAGGGAGGTATAGGGTAAAGACAGGAGTACAGGAGGATAGACAGATGTCAGGAGTGATGAGGGAGGTATAGAGTAAAGACAGGAGTACAGGAGGATAGACAGATGTCAGGAGTGATGAGGGAGGTATAGAGTAAAGACAGGAGTACAGGAGGATAGACAGATGTCAGGAGTGATGAGGGAGGTATAGGGTAAAGACAGGAGTACAGGAGGATAGACAGATGTCAGGAGTGATGAGGGAGGTATAGGGTAAAGACAGGAGTACAGGAGGATAGACAGATGTCAGGAGTGATGAGGGAGGTATAGGGTAAAGACAGGAGTACAGGAGGATAGACAGATGTCAGGAGTGATGAGGGAGGTATAGAGTAAAGACAGGAGTACAGGAGGATAGACAGATGTCAGGAGTGATGAGGGAGGTATAGGGTAAAGACAGGAGTACAGGAGGATAGACAGATGTCAGGAGTGATGAGGGAGGTATAGGGTAAAGACAGGAGTACAGGAGGATAGACAGATGTCAGGAGTGATGAGGGAGGTAGAGAGGAGTGATGAGGGAGGTATAGAGTAAAGACAGGAGTACAGGAGGATAGACAGATGTCAGGAGTGATGAGGGAGGTATAGAGTAAAGACAGGAGTACAGGAGGATAGACAGATGTCAGGAGTGATGAGGGAGGTATAGAGTAAAGACAGGAGTACAGGAGGATAGACAGATGTCAGGAGTGATGAGGGAGGTATAGAGTAAAGACAGGAGTACAGGAGGATAGACAGATGTAAGGAGTGATGAGGGAGGTATAGAGTAAAGACAGGAGTACAGGAGGATAGACAGATGTCAGGAGGATGATGGGGAGGTATAGAGTAAAGACAGGAGTACAGGAGGATAGACAGATGTCAGGGAGGATGAGGGAGGTATAGAGTAAAGACAGGAGTACAGGAGGATAGACAGATGTCAGGAGTGATGAGGGAGGTATAGAGTAAAGACAGGAGTACAGGAGGATAGACAGATGTCAGGAGGATGAGGGAGGTATAGAGGTAAAGACAGGAGTACAGGAGGATAGACAGATGTCAGGAGTGATGAGGGGAGGTATAGGGTAAAGACAGGAGGAGTAGGAGGATAGACAGATGTCAGGAGTGATGAGGGGAGGTATAGGGTAAAGACAGGAGTACAGGAGGATAGACAGATGTCAGGGATGAGGGGAGGTATAGAGTAAAGACAGGGAGTACAGGAGGATAGACAGATGTAAGGAGGATGAGGGAGGTATAGAGTAAAGACAGGAGTACAGGAGGATAGACAGATGTCAGGAGGATGAGGGAGGTATAGAGTAAAGACAGGAGTAAGGAGGATAGACAGATGTCAGGAGTGATGAGGGAGGTATAGAGTAAAGACAGGAGTACAGGAGGATAGACAGGAGTACAGGAGGATAGACAGATGTCAGGAGTGATGAGGGAGGTATAGAGTAAAGACAGGAGTACAGGAGGATAGACAGATGTCAGGAGTGATGAGGGAGGTATAGAGTAAAGACAGGAGTACAGGAGGATAGACAGATGTAAGGAGTGATGAGGGAGGTATAGAGTAAAGACAGGAGTACAGGAGGATAGACAGATGTAAGGAGTGATGAGGGAGGTATAGAGTAAAGACAGGAGTACAGGAGGATAGACAGATGTCAGGAGTGATGAGGGAGGTATAGAGTAAAGACAGGAGTACAGGAGGATAGACAGATGTAAGGAGTGATGAGGGAGGTATAGGGTAAAGACAGGAGTACAGGAGGACAGACAGATGTAAGGAGGATGAGGGGAGGTATAGGGTAAAGACAGATGGAGGATAGACAGATGTAAGGAGTGATGAGGGAGGTATAGAGTTAAGACAGGAGTACAGGAGGATAGACAGATGTCAGGAGTGATGAGGGAGGTATAGAGTAAAGACAGGAGTACAGGAGGACAGACAGATGTAAGGAGTGATGAGGGAGGTATAGGGTAAAGACAGGAGTACAGGAGGACAGACAGATGTAAGGAGTGATGAGGGAGGTATAGGGTAAAGACAGGAGTACAGGAGGATAGACAGATGTAAGGAGTGATGAGGGAGGTATAGGGTAAAGACAGGAGTACAGGAGGATAGACAGATGTAAGGAGTGATGAGGGAGGTATAGGGTAAAGACAGGAGTACAGGAGGATAGACAGATGTAAGGAGTGATGAGGGAGGTATAGGGTAAAGACAGGAGTATTTATTTATTTTTTATTTGTTTTTATTTCGGCATGATTGTATGGTCGTTTCATGACAATTTCAACACAACATGTATCATGACCGAAAGGGTTGCGGGAGAAGCGAAATCGCTTATCAAAGTCCCGCCCCCAACTCCCAGAAAAACAGTTTGATTATAGTTAAGATATCATAGAGATTTATAAATCACAACAGAGCTGAGTGTCCGTTTACACTACGATTTAAGCGTCACAACATAAGATCATGAAGATTTATGAACATCATAAAGAATTATAAATCACAATATAGCTGAGTGTCCATATAAGTTTAGATTTGAATGTCACTCTTGCTTTAATCCATTGAGACTTGGCCCAGAAAAACCTGGACTCCTTTCTTCATCATTTGACTTGTTCCTAGTGATTTGGAGTAGTTGGAAGGTGCAATAATACAGGTCCATGTTGGTTACAGCTGTCTGTAGTAATGTGCTGTGACAGTTGTCTTTCAGACAGATGGCCTGGTGTGTCCAGTAGATGCAATGGTACAGATTTAACAATAGCAGTCCACATATTAAGTCTAAACAACCCCTAGTGTTTATGCCCGTTATGATTCCGTTTACTTTACCCAATGCCATTTTGTTGGATAAGTTTATAATTATTCAAACATGCACATTTCAAAAGATACTTAAAGACCTTCAGATTGTCTGCCATTCTAATATTGTCTTCAAGTATGTTCCATGCACTGACTCCAGCCACAGATAAGGAGTGCTCACTCCGAGTCGATTTGACCCTTCTCGTTTTCAACAACATTCTGCCTCTGAGGTCGTGGATACATTCACGTTGAAGAAATAGGCATTGTATATTTCTAGGCAATTCTTTGTGGTATCCTAAATATACAATTTGCAAGGAGTTGAATTTTATTATATCCTGTAATTTAAGAAACTTTGCCTTAATAAACAAATCGTTTGTATGAGTTCCATAAGGAACGTAATGAATAATTCTAAGGGCCTTTTTTGGAGTTTAAACAATGATTCTATTGTATTATTATAAGTGTGTCCCCATACTTCAGCGCAGTAATGTAAGTGGGTGCTATGAGTGCTGAATAGATTATTTTAAGAGACTTGTGTTTTAATAATTTCTGCATTTTCCAAAGAATAGACACGCTTTTTAAGCAACTTTCTTTGAACCAAATTTACATGTGGTTTCCAGCTTAGGAGATTATCTAACATAACTCCCATGACTTTATATTCGTTTACCCTTTCAATGCTGGTACCATTTACCTTTAAGTCTATGTCGTCCTTTAGGCCTTTTTTCACAAATATAATAAATTTGGTCTTTGTAAGATTTAGTGATAATTTGTTTACATTAAACCACGTGTGAAGTTTAGACATTTCGTTATTAGCCAATTTTACCAATTGTTTGAGATCGACACCTGAGCAAAAAATAGTCGTGTCGTCTGCGAATAAAATTAGTTTTAGGATATTGCACACCTTAACAATGTCACTTATGTAAATTATGAACAACTTGGGACCCATGACCGAGCCCTGAGGAATTCCACAGGTAATGTCCAAGCAATTTGATTTGCCATTATCCATCTGCACAAATTGCGTCCTACTTGTTTAGCAATTTTTGATCCATTTTAATGCGGTCCCTCTTATTCCATATTTGTAAAGTTTTTCAATCAATATATCGTGATTTATAGTGTTGAATGCTTTCTTCAGATCAATAAATATGCCTATAGAATATAAGTTTGAATCTAGTGAATCTTTAATCATTTCAATAAATTCTGTTAGGGCTAGTGTTGTCGAATGCTTTTTCCTGAACCCATACTGACTGTCACACAGTAGTTTGTGTTTATCAATGTACTTGTCCAATCTGCCATTGAAGAGCTTTTCTAGGATCTTTGAGCATTGAGGTAAAATCGAGACAGGACGATAGTTTGAGAAATCATATTTATCCCCACTTTTGTAGAGAGGATAACTTTCGCTATCTTCATTTTATCTGGAAACACTCCGTAGGAGAAGGATAGATTGCATATATGCGTAAGTGAAGTTACAATTGCGTTAGTGTTTTCAGTAATTTCATATCTAATTGGTTTACATCAACAGATGTCTTAGCTGTACAATTTATCACAATTGATCTGATTTCAGATTCGGTAACAGGAGTTAATGTCATTGTGTCTTGGATTTCCTCATCCTTATCAAGGTAGTCCCATCTTAGGTGTGAGGATTTAATACCCTTTGCTAGTTCTGGCCAAACATTCACAAAATAACTGTTAAAATTCTCCACGACCAATTCCATGTTCTCTACCTTTTTGCCATTTATATTAAAGAAGGCAGGGTACTCCCTCTTCGGAGTCCTCCCAGAGACGTTCTTTATTATATTCCAGAGATTTCTGGTATAATGTTTATTTTTCTAATAAAAGCTTTTCATAATACTCTTTTTTATGTTTCCTTAGTAAATGTGTCATTTTGTTTCTGTAACTTTCGTACCTAATTTCTGCTTTCTCAGTTCTTTCTCTCAGAAACTGCTTATACAAAGTATTTTTTTTCTTACAGGCATTTGCCAGTGCTTTTGAAACCCAAGGTCTTCTCTCTTTGTTTTGCTTCAATTTGTTCGTTGTTTTGACTAGACAGTGTTTATCATACAGGGAGTTTACTGTCCATAGAAAAGCCTCATAGGCTCTATTTGGATCGTTTTCTGCTAATACATTATCCCATTTTTGATTCAACATAACATATCTAATTCTAGTTTCTTTAGCCTTTTTTCGCTTTTCATTCTGATTTCTGTGTGTTCCAGGGTTTTAGATCTAGCCTGGTCCCTTATATCTAATTTGCAGTTACAAATAGCAAAGACTGGTAGATGATCAGTAATGTCATTTATCATGATGCCACTTAATATTTCAGAATCTAATACATTAGTATATATATTATCTATCAAGGTGGCACTGTGTCTGGTAATCCTGCTTGGTTTTGTGATTAATGGTTGCATACCCATGGCATACATGGTGTTAATATAATCCTCTATTATAGAGCTATTATTAGGATTTATCAAGTCAATATTAAAGTCCCCACACATAAAAACATTTTTCTGGTTCATATTGGCGAGTAATTCACCCATACATTTGCTAAAAACATCAATTTGCGAATCCGGTGCTCTGTACACACAACAAATAACCGTATTTTTACCTTTCAACCTAGGAATCTCAATTGTAAGGCATTCCATTACATTTTCCACAACATTTGATTTGTGTTCTAGTACCTGGAAGTTTATGGCCTCATCAATAAATAGTCCAACACCCCCACCAGCTTTTTTCAGTCTGCTCTTACACACGAAGTTGTAACCCTCCATGTAGAAGTCCTTGTCCTTTTCTTCTTTAATCCAAGTTTCCGATAATGCGATGATGTTGAACGGATTAGCAAATGACAGAAGGTATTCCTTTATTTGGTCAAAGTTTGCATATAGACTCCTACTATTAAAGTGGATAATGGACAAACTCCCTTCCATTTTAATGTTCTTATTAAATTTGTCTACAGTAAAGTATCCGCATGCGTTTGTTTCGTTGTAGAAAAAAATGGTTATCCGGATCAATTTCTTCATTAGGGTCTATTCCTGAATGATGGTGACTTGTTGTTAAAAAGCCAGTTTCCTGATCTACAGTTTGGTTCATCAGATAACTACTCATAGAGATTTGTCAAGGATTTTAACCTGCCTCAGTGGTCAAAATTCTCCAGATCCCGCATCATCTTGATCAGCACCGGTCTGGTAGTTTCCGTGAAGACCCATTTGGTTTGATGAAAATTCTGCAGTTAGCCGACCAAGTGCTGTGTATCTTACCCGCTTTCTTTAGTTGACGAGCTTTCCATGCGATGGTTGCATTGTGCTTGGTGAGGTTTTCATTTATGAATACATTGGATCCTTTGAGATTTTTCCCCTGCTTCAACAGAGAGATTTTGTGCTTTTTGCTTGTAAGTCGTAACAACACGGCCCTTGCTGCACTCCGGTCTCCGCTTCGTTCCTTTTTCGGTAGCAGATAACATGAATCCACATTGCTGGGGTCCAGAGAAATACTTTGGACCAAAGGAATTCCACCACCTGCATTTCCACAGATTTATTGTCCTCCTCGTCTCGATCGTCGTCACTCACTGTTGCCCTGGCATAACTCCTGGGTTTGATTTTGAGCCCTGTCAGGATTACATCATTACGTTTCTCTTGTTGCTCCAGCTCCTCCAGTTTGTTTGATAAAGATTTAATCTGTGTGTCTTTCTTGGCAATCTCTTTTTGAGATCACAGTTTTCCTTCAAAAAGCTGGTCCAGCTGCTCCTTCATACTGTCCCACCTCTCCCTCATTTCATTTCTCATTTCTTCGAGGGTCTCCATAATTGATGAAAGATCCGGCGGGCTTGGTTTGTCGCTTCTTCCTGGTTTACCCATTTTCTTAGTTCAGAAAAAAGGACTCTATTACAGAGTTTGTGAGAAAGTTTATCACTCAACTTTTCTCCTGACTCTGTTGTTTTCCTGTATTGCGTGCAGTCGCTGTTCGGAGTTGTTGCTCCTTCAGTGACCATGACAGAATGCATAGGAGGATAGACAGATGTCAGGAGTGATGAGGGAGGTATAGGGTAAAGACAGGAGTACAGGAGGATAGACAGATGTAAGGAGTGATGAGGGAGGTATAGGGTAAAGACAGGAGTACAGGAGGATAGACAGATGTCAGGAGTGATGAGGGAGGTATAGGGTAAAGACAGGAGTATAGGAGGATAGACAGATGTAAGGAGTGATGAGGGAGGTATAGGGTAAAGACAGGAGTACAGGAGGATAGACAGATGTAAGGAGTGATGAGGGAGGTATAGGGTAAAGACAGGAGTACAGGAGGATAGACAGATGTAAGGAGTGATGAGGGAGGTATAGGGTAAAGACAGGAGTACAGGAGGATAGACAGATGTAAGGAGTGATGAGGGAGGTATAGGGTAAAGACAGGAGTACAGGAGGATAGACAGATGTAAGGAGTGATGAGGGAGGTATAGGGTAAAGACAGGAGTACAGGAGGATAGACAGATGTAAGGAGTGATGAGGGACGTATAGGGTAAAGACAGGAGTATAGGAGGATAGACAGATGTAAGGAGTGATGAGGGAGGTATAGGGCGAACAGAACTGGTACCTGCAGGCCCGCAGTAGAGGACTGGGTCGGGTCCAGCAGAGAGAAGTGACCCTCCTCAATAACGGTGTTGGTCAGGCGCAGCTTAGACGCAGCACGCCGGTACACAATCTCCTCCACCGTATCCCTCCCCAGCAGCCGGATCACTTTCACTGCCCTGCAAAATAGAGCCCAGTTCGCCGCTGTCGCCACAATGAGCAACTATTCAGCCAAAAACTAACATACGAACACAAGCTAGTGCTTTACACTGTAAATTTAATCAATCAAACCACTCTTCCCATGATAGAGGCCTTCCATTACTGCAGCTGATGTAAATATCCGGCTGACTGAGGCCTAAAAGTAAACCAGAAACACATCGAGCAGGAAGTAAGGACTCGTGTTGCACGTCCACCAGCTCTGACCAGTACAGACACCAGTTCCAGAGACGCATTGAACAGATTCAAGAGTGTAGCTTCAACACTGAGATTATTAAAGTACTTTCAGCAGATTAAGTCCCAGTTTCACAAACACTGACTGAGCCTCGTCCCAGTAGCACATACAATTTTGAAAAGAAGATTCTCCATTTATTTTTTTAATGCCTGTGAAATGATGTACAAAACCCAAAACCAGTGAAGTTGGCACGTTGTGTAAATCGTAAATAAAAACAGAATACAATGATTTGCAAATCCTTTTCAACCTATATTCAATTGAATACACTGCAAAGACAAGTTACTTAATGTTTGAACAGGTAAACTTTGTAATTTTTTGCAAATATTAGCTCATTTGGAATTTGATGCCTGCAACATGTTTCAAAAAAGCTGGCACAAGTGGCAAAAAAAGACTGAGAGAGTTGAGGAATGCTCATCAAAAACTTATTTGGAACATCCCACAGGTGAACGGGCTAATTGGGAACAGGTGGGTGCCATGATTGGGTATAAAAGCAGCTTCCTGAAATGCTCAGTCATTCACAAACAAGGATGGGGCGAGGTCACCACTTAGTGAACAAATCGTGAGCTGATTGTCGAACAGTTTAAAAACAACATTCCTCAACGAGCTATTGCAAGAAATTTAGGGATTTCATCATCTACGGTCCGTAATATCGTCAAAAGGTTCAGAGAATCTGGAGAAATCACTGCACGTAAGTGACAAGGCCGAAAACCAACATTGAATGCCCGTGACCTTCGATCCCTCAGGCGGTACTGCATCAAAAACCGACATCAGTGTGTAAAGGACATCACCACATGGGCTCAGGAACACTTCAGAAAACCACTGTCAGTAACTACAGTTCGTCGCTACATCTGCAAGTGCAAGTTAAAACTCTACAATGCAAAGCGAAAAGCCATTTATCAACAGCACCCAGAAACGCCGCCCGGCTTCGCTGGGCCCAAGCTCATCTAAGATGGACTGATGCAAAGTGGAAAAGTGTTCTGGGTCTGGACGAGTCCACATTTCAAATTGTTTTTTGGAAACTGTGGACGCCGTGGTCCTCCGGACCAAAGAGGAAAAGAACCATCCGGACTGTTATAGGCGCAAAGTTCAAAAGCCAGCATCTGTGATGGTATGGGGTGTATTAGTGCCCAGGGCATGGGCAACTTACACATATGTGAAGGCACCATTAATGCTGAAAGGTACATACAGGTTTTGGAGCAACATGTGTTGCCATCCAAGCAACGTCTTTTTCATGGACGCCCCTGCTTATTTCAGCAAGACAATGCCAAGCTACATTCTGCACGTGTTACAACAGCATGGCTCCGTAGTAAAAAGAGTGCGGGTACTAGACTGGCCTGCCTGTAGTCCAGACCTGTCTCCCATTGAAAATGTGTGGCGATTATGAAGCGTAAAAATACGACAACGGAGACCCCGGACTGTTGAACAACTTAAGCTGTACATCAAGCAAGAATGGGAAAGAGTTCCACCTGAAAAGCTTCAAAATTGGTCTCCTCAGTTCCCAAACGTTTACTGAGTGTCGTTAAAAGGAAAGGTGATGTAACACAGTGGTAAAAAAGGCCCTGTGCCAACTTTTTGCAATGTGTTGCTGCCTTTAAATTCTAAGTTAATGATTATTTGCAAAAAAAAAATAAAGTTTCTCAGTTTGAACATTAAACATCTTGTCTTTGCAGTGTATTCAATTGAATATAAGTTGAAAAGGATTTGCAAATCATTGTATTCTGTTTTTATCTACGATTTACATAACGTGCCAACTTCACTGGTTTTGGGTTTTGTACCTCTGAGATAAGCAGAGTTCAAAGGCAGTGTAATTAGGGTTAGGGTTTGGGTTATCACAGATCAAAGGCAGTTTATCTGAGTCGGCGTTTGACACCCTTCACCTCCGAGGGATGGGTACCTCGTCTGTCCAATTCTGTGGGCACGAGCTGCAGCTTGGAGGTCGTTCTGAGGGTTGAAGTCGCTGTCCATGAAGATGACGGTGTCTGCGGCGGTCAGGTTCATCCCAACGCCCCCTGCAGAGGAAACGCCGCACATACACTTCAGTAAAACGCTCAGAGGCAGGAAATGATAAAGTTAGGAAAATAACTGTCAATGAACTCACGGCATGTCAAAAAGGACAAAATATTTCACAGATATTAGATACAGATGTACTATTTGCACCTTCCTGTGGTATAAAACTTTTCAGCCAACCTGTTCAGTCAGAGCAATAGTGACATCAAACACGTCAGTTGAACACGTTACGTTGTAGAATTTAACGAGACAGAGACGGCTGTACCGGCTTTGGTGCTAAGGAGGAATATGAACACATCCTTGCTGCTGAAGTTCTTGATGGCCAAGTTCCGTTCCTCTCCTCTGACCGAACCATCCAGACGCTCATAACTGTATCCTGCCCCGGGGAGAGAGAGACAGGTTATGCTCATAACTGTATCCTGCCCCGGGGAGAGAGAGAGACGGGTTAGGCTCGTAACAGTATCCTGCCCCGGGGAGAGAGAGAGATGGGTTACGCTCATAACTGTATCCTGCCCCGGGGAGAGAGAGAGACAGGTTACGCTCATAACTGTATACTGCCTGGGGGAGAGAGAGAGACAGGTTACGCTCATAACAGTATCCTGCCCCGGGGAGAGAGAGAGACAGGTTACGCTCATAACAGTATCCTGCCCCGGGGAGAGAGAGAGACGGGTTACGCCAATAACACTATCCTGCCCCTGGGAGAGAGAGAGATGGGTTACGCTCATAACTGTATCCTGCCCTGGAGAGAGAGAGAGATGGGTTATGCTTATAACTGTATCCTGCCCCGGGGAGAGAGAGATGGACGGGTTAAACACACCGAGTCCACAAAATCCGAACTCCAGATGGGCCACATCACAAGAGACAGTTCTGTCCCGACATTACCTCGATATTCCAGGTAGTCCTGCAGGATATCCAACACTCTGGTCATCTGTGAGAACAGCAACACTCGATGGCCCCTTCCACAAAGAAACACATCGCTTCATTAGTGCAAAAATATAAAGAAAAACAAAAGAGACCCTTAAAACAGGATTTCACCAACACTAACAGGGAATATTTTTCACGATATCGCATCGCAATTAGCGTCACAATAGCTCCCATACAGCAACGTAAATCCCGCCTTGCATCGCTTGGGGTGCGATTAAAAAATTTTTACCTCAAAAAGCAGTTTTTAAACCAAAATTCAAAACATTGCACCAATATTTTCCCCAAGAGGTGATCAATGTTCTAGAAGAGTGTTGTATTCCATAAGCTGCGCTATACTGTCAGAATGAGCAGCTGAATGTGCAGTGGAAAACAGGGCAAGTGATTTTTTCAAAACATGCCAACCGAAGCCACCGTTCGTTCGTGGAAGATTGACTGGATTGGTCTAGAGGAATCCGCTGTACACTGCAAAATATGCAGGTAAGCCCCCCTTCTATTCCTGTCGCGTCTGTCCTTGTTTCGAACGCTGTAAGACATGAACGCACCTCCCTGCAGGAATACCTGCATTGGCCATTATCAAGGAAATCGTGCACACCCCCTCCGC
Organism: Gymnothorax javanicus; assembly: GCA_029692085.1. Taxonomy (NCBI): domain Eukaryota; kingdom Metazoa; phylum Chordata; class Actinopteri; order Anguilliformes; family Muraenidae; genus Gymnothorax; species Gymnothorax javanicus. The sequence goes on from CM056205.1 coordinate 174,888, forward strand.
AATTTTTTCAAAAATGTAACATCTTGATATTCATTATATCAACCTAGATCACTCTTTGTTATCTAAATTCCAGCGATTGGTCTTGTTGAAACGTTTAGAATCTGTGCCCAATGTATAACAGGGTTTGAAATTGGCGCTAGTCTGCACACTGGTAAAAATTACGGCAGATTAGTAAACTTGTCTTCAAACTAGTCCGAGCATCCAGCAAAATATTGTCAACTATCAATTAATTGAAAATGGAAATAATTCTGTATCCAACATCCACTTTTTTCGGCTTATTTGCCTGAAAGATTTTAAAAGGGGGCACCAATATATTTTGAGGGGTCTTACTAGTGAGAAGGGGGTTTAGAATCACATTTAATATCGCGAATGCATATTTGATATCACGATTGCATGTGACCTACATGACCGGTGTGTCATCAGTAACATGGCTGCCATCTGCATATGCCATTACCATGCATAGCAGTACTAAAAACTAAACTCAAAATTTTCTTGACAGGATGTACGCTTGATGTTTTTACACACCAGAATGTTTCTCTGGGTACTCAAACATCATGGTAAACCAAAAAAGTACTGATTTCATTTGATATTGGAGGAGGTTGAATATGGAATTCTGTCCATTACAAACATGTTTGTGCTTGCATTGCGGAGAAAGGTCAACTTCTGGAGAGATTAAATAATACATGGCGTAATTTGAAATCACTTTCTCACCGTATACCTGCGTTTCCGAAGTTTGTTTTTGTCATTACTCAATCACCTAGCTAGGTGTACTTTAACACAGATATTTAATATAGAAATAATAATGACAATGAAGATTTCCAGATGTACTAATTGCATAAAAAACTGCAAGCTATTGAGTGAAGGTCGAGGTCCGGACCTTCCCGCATTGGAATTCGAGGATTGACCGACATTAGACTGGACGATTAGAACACTGCTCACATTTTCAGAATCTAAAAAATTAGCAATTCAATGTAATTTAGAGAATGGTCTCAACTCTTCAGTGATATATGGACTTTAACCCGTTATTAACGGCAAGCATGAACTGCAGATGGATGTTGAACAATCTGACATTAACTTTAGTGTAAGAACTACCATGTATTGCCAAACTTAATAACTTATCCTGGATAAAATGAAAGCAACAAATTTGGATTAATTGCAATGATATACAACCCCAATTCTGAAATAGTTGGGACAAAGTGTAAATTGTGAATAAAATCAAAATGCAATGATTTGAAAATACTTTCAAATCACGCCAGCCAGTATTTTATTCACAATAGAACAGAGATAACATAGCAAATGTTGAAACTGAGAAATTTGACAATTTTATCCACAAAATGAGCTCATTTCAAATTTGATGGCTGCTACAGGTCTCAAAAAAGTTGGGACAGGGGCCTGTTTACCATGGTGTAGCATCCCCTCTTCTTTTTAACACAAAGTGGAGGCGTCTGGGCATTGAGGAAACAAGTTTCTTGAGTTTAGCCATTGGGATTTGATCCCACTCTTGTTTAATACAGGCTTCCAGCTGCTGGAGAGTTTTGGGTGTCCTTTAATGGACTTTTCGTTTAATTATGCGCCAAATGTTCTCAATCGGTGAAAGATCAGGACTGCAGGCAGGCCAGTTCAGAACACGGACTCTTCTACTGCGAAGCCATGCTGTTGTAAGAGCTGCAGTATGCGGTTTTGCATCGTCCTGCTGAAATACACAAGGTCTTCCCTGGAATAGATGTCATCTGGAGGAGAGCATATGTTGCTCTAAAACCTTTATATACCTTTCAGCATTCATGGTGCTTTTTAAAACATGCAAGTGTCTCACACCATATGCACTAATGCATCCCCATACCATCAGAGATGCTGGCTTTTGAACTGAACACTGATAACAGGAGGGGTGGTCTTTCTCCTCTTTAGCCCGGAGGACACAACGCCCATGATTTCCAACAGGAATGCCAAATTTGGAGTCGTCTGACCACAGGACACTTTGCTACAGTCCATTTTAAATGAGCCTTGGCCCACAGAACACGGCAGCGCTTCTGGATCATGCTCAACAATGGATTCCTTTTTGCATGATAGAGTTTTAGGTGGCATCTGTGGATGGCACGGCGGACTGTGTTTACAGACAGTGGTTTCTTGAAGTATTCCTGGGCCCATTTAGTAATATCAATGACAGAATCATGCCGGTGAGTGATGCAGTGGCGTCTGAGGGGCCGAAGATCACGGGCATCCAGTAAAGGTCTTCGGCCTTGTCCCTTATGCACAGAGATTTTTCCAGTTTCTCTGAATCTTTTGATGATGTTATGCACTGTCGATGATGAGACCTTCAAAGCCTTTGCAATTTGACGTTGAGGAACATTGTTTTAGAAGTATTCCACAATTTTTTTTTACATAACGCCAGCCTTCACAGGTTGGAGAGCCTCTGGCCATCTTTACTTCTGAGAGACTCAGCCTCTCTAAGACATCCCTTTTATTGCCAATCATGTTACACACCTGTTGCCAGTTAACTTAATTACTTGCTAAATGTTCTTTCAGCTGATTCTCTTATATAGTAATTGCTTTTTCAGCCCTTTTTTGCCTGTGTCCCAACTTTTTTGAGACCTGTTGCAGCCAGAAAATTTCAAATAAGCTCATTTTGTGGATAAAAATGTAAAATATCTCAGTTTCAACATTTGAAATGTTATCCATGTTCTATTGTAAATAACATATTGGCTCGTGATTTGAAAGTCAATGCATTTTGATTTTATTCACAATTTACACTTCGTCCCAACTATTTCGGAATTGGGGTTGTACTATGTTTTAATTAGTGTTTGAAAATAATTATTAATAGACAAACCAGCATTTTAGATCATGTCAATAATTGGCTAGGGATTTCTCTTTGTCCAAGGTACTGAAGGGCTTTGAAATTTGAAGTTTTGATCGTTTGCCATTATGAAGAAAAAGTTACCTTCTCTTTTACTGAAGTGCTTGTGTCATCTGTGTCATACGTTTATGGGCATGACTGATCATTAATTAGTATTAGAACATAACTCCGGTTAAATTAGCATAGGTGTGAGTTTTTGTTTTTAAAAACCAAATAAAAAAAGATCTGAGATAACAAATGTCTTGCTGGCGCTGTAAATTAAAGAAGAAAGGCTGTTCAGTAAAATATGAGGAGGAAAAGTAAACCGGAGTGATTACTAGTCTGGATGTCTAATGGGGAAAAAAAATTCAATTTCTATCCCCGTATAATGATAAAACCCTTCTCTTTTTATCGTTTTTATGGACGATATTGACCGCTATACAATTTTGAAAGAGTGCTATACATTTTAGGGTTTGTATAGCAGTCATTGCTTAGCAAATTTTTGTCCTGAAAATATTCCCTGCACTAACCCTTTCTGTAGGAACTCCAGCATACGGTCCAGGAGATGCAGTTTACCACTCGCTTCAACGAGGTGCTCCCCCATCTCAAACGGTTCTGGCTCCACTCCTGTGGGCGGTAAGGAAGAGTCAGGCACTAACGCTAAAGCGCAGGGGACCTGATGCCCTCCTCAGCCAAGCAATGGCCCACTACCCCAACTCCGAGACTCTCTTCACACACTTTAATCAACAATGATTGTCGAAATGCACCTCAGAAGATTATGTGGGGAGAAACTATGAACTGAGAGAAAGTGCTTGTTTGGCAACACCAATCAATTCAAAAGAAATAAGAATGAACAGCTCAGGAGGGAAAACTTGAATCTAAAGTTGCAGTGAAATGCGGGATAAGCAGATTCCCATGAAGAGCTGCTGATGTTTTCCTGTTGATCAGTAAGGGAGCTTGTCAATATTCTGAATGCATTCAAATTTGAACAGGTATTCAAAAATGAACAGGTCTCCGTTCGTGTTCGGCTAAAAAACGAACGGCAGAGTGTTCAAAAATGAACGAGCATGCGTTCATTTTGCTTTCAAAAATGAACAAGCATGCGTTCATTTTTGACCGGACGGCATCCAAAAATTAACGCAGCTACCCTCTCTCGCGTTACAAAATGAATCTGCTCTCCACTTCGAAAAATTTACACCAACATGCGTAAATATCTCCTTCTTTCGAGAAAAAAAATTCCCCGTCTCCCATCCTGCAGAATTTAGAAGTATATTGTAAGGTACATGCCTATTAAACAACAGTTTTCACATCGACTAAAAAATCCTGCCAAATCTCCAGTTTCGAGATTATATCTTATATATATCTTATATTATATATCGTCAATCTTACGCTATACGCTTGTGCTTTTCATCGAGTTCGATAAGATGCTTTAACACATTTCCCACACTCAAGACCGGAGATAAATTGTGATTCAACGGTACCGGGGTACGTTCAATCAGCCAAAACATTGAAATGTTGCTGTGTGAATACTTTACTGGAATGAACATCGCTTCCGTGTGGTGTCAGTATGCCACTTTTTCCTTCTTATATAAAAAGGCATTTTTAAATTCCAAATCATGATGTGACCGCAAGGCAATTTGTATGCAAAAGATTGTAAATAAATTAAATTAAATACATTAAAATTATAGTTTACGCATTGTATCACATCATCTGCGCGACAGCCCAAGTTTAATTCTACTATTCTGTGAGTATAAGGAGTAGGATAACCTAGTCCCGCTCATATCAAATTGCAAAATTATTTGCGATGTTAATCCTTTCTTTTTAAACCTGTGAACGCGCAAGCCAAAAAAAAAATGCCACACTTAACAGCCCACTACGTACACGATAAATTCTGCAATGATATTCAGATTTTGTTCCATTGATTGTTGCAGATTTTGTACCATTTGTCATGCGATATAAGCAGTGTCTACGTGTCCGAAAGTCGAACAGGGTTTTAATATATCTCCGTATCCGACAGTCGGATGGTTTCAATATAATTAAGTGTCCGACAGACCATTATTGTTTTTATTTTCTTCAAATCCACTGAATCTTTTAGATATTAAACGTGAATGTTTTGATAAGAGGGCTCAGTTCTTCAAGATGAGTACCGAGAATTTCAATCAATGTTTCTGTTTAAGCTCTGCTCAATAATGTGTGTCGACATTGGCGCGGGACTTTGTGCACTTATGAAGAATTTAGCGACTGTCGGACAGAGATCCTAAAATACTCCGTGTCCGAAAGTCATAAAAGTTCAAATTTTTCGAGCATTCCAGCAATTATTAGACGTACAAACTTGGCCATGTTTGTGTTCGACCTTAAGTGAGACGTGTTTCCCACTTAAGTAGGCATGTTAATGGGGATGCCTTACTACTATTATCCCACGAAGCCACAGTAAGGAACCTCTTGAGTCATTCTCTAATGGCATTGCCACGTTTCGTTATTCGTTTGTAATTTGAAGGCATCTTTCTGAAATACAAAAAGGTAGAAAGTCATTAAGTGAGGTAATTTGATATTGCCCAAGTTGTTTCAGGTTTTGGGGCAAGTGCTTACTGTAACAACTTGGGTGTATCAACTAGTCCATCAGCAACCCGTCGCCATTGTCCCGACATTTTGAAATGTCCCAGTGCAATCTTTACATGGGTGTGTCATGACACAGTGGCTAATGTCTTCCTCTCTCATAATCCAGAAAATCTTGGGTATGTATCAGTTACGCTTGATGTGAATCAAAATCTCCCAAACACCCAGAAAGTTACTTTTTCGAGCATTTTTCTGAAACACTAACCGGCGACTTTGGACATACGTCCTTCTGTCACGTAAAGACGCGGGTCACCTTCGCAGAGCAGCATGAAAAATTAGAGCGCCATCTGTGTTTTATTATCGGAACTATTTAGAATTTAACAACATGGACGTGCAACAACTAGACCAGGTCTCCCCTACAATGCCTGTCGGACATTAAATGCAAAATACTCCGTGTCTGACAGCAAAAAAAAAAAAAAAAAAAAAAAAAAAAGAGGACGATTAGAACAGATTGACAACGAAATAAAGAATAAAAAGAAACATTTTAACAACAAACAGAACATCCAATGAACACTGCGATTTATTTATTTGCGGGCCATCTTTTTTGGATGTTCTGTTTGTTGGTGAAATATTTTTATTCTTTATTTCGTTATAAATCTGTTCTCATATCAATACTTTTACTTTTTGCTGGCTGCCGGACATGGGGTATTTTGCATTTCACGTCGGCCAGTCTCGATCGTGCATGCGATATTTAATTCACAATGTCAATGGTCATGGAATTGATTTGCTCACTGACTACAAGCACTATTTTATGTCTGGTGTGGAAATAAAGCGTGAATCTGTTCGATCCACCTGACTAATTTTCAAAAGAGAGACCGAATAAAGACTGTTGTCTATCTTCAACGGAAGAAGACAGACAAATAAAAAGACCAAGAAAAGACGATAGCTATCAATTTGCACTTTGTGAAGGTCGAACACAAACATGGCCAAGTTTGTACATCTAATAATCGCTACTCGAAAAATTAGAACTTTTATGACTTTCGGACATGGAGTATTTTAGGATCTCTGTCCGACAGTCGCTAAATTCGTCATAAATGCACAAAGTCCCGTGCCAATGTCGACTCACTTTATTGAGCAGAGCTTAAACAGAAACATTGATTGAAATTCTCAGTACTCATCTTGAAGAACTGAGCCCTCTTATCAAAACATTCACGTTTAATATCTAAAAGATTCAGTAGATTTGAAAAAATTAAAAACAATAATCGACTGTCTGACACGGAGTTATATGGAAACCATCCGACTGTCGGACACAGAGATAAATTAAAACCCTGTCAGACTTTCGGACACGGACTTTTCGGACACTGCGTTTCTCATTTATTGTACAGTATTTTTTTCAGATTGAAATCACAACACATGAAACCGCCGCTCTGTGGGAGCTGCCGACGACAAGTCCAGATCTAGATAATCAGAGGAGCAAAGTAAAACCTCTGCATGTGCACAGTTAGGCTATTTTAAAATCAGCATGTCTGAATGTTAAAAAATATTTATCCCCCCCCCCCCTTCCCCCTTTATGAATATAACCCCAATTATAAAGGTGTAATCAGTTCAATTAATGAATAAGCTTGATTGCAAGATAAACAACTAAGTAGTCTTGTGATGCCATGGGTATCAGCTGGTTCAGGGATACGAGATCACGGAGTGAGACATGAATTCATGCGACACGCTGGAATACCGGTGACAAGACTTTTGGATGATGTGCACGATTAATACTTAATTTGTTCAGTCGACAAAGTTTAATTTGTTTTTGTTTAGATAACCGGAATATGTTTTTGTTCAGAGAATAGGAGTAGGTCGCATATAATCCCATTCCTGAAGCGTCACCTAAATTGGCAAATGATCTTTAGCAGGCGGATTATACCCAGTATATGAAAAAAAAAAAAAAAAACTAACAATGACAATGAGACCTATTTCACTTTAAGGAACTGAGAATTTAAAATAGGCCTGTACAAGCGATTATATAATCCGTCATCCATGTTCAGTCGTCGTTCACAAAAGAATATCTGCGCCCATAATCTAAAAGCCCTGGGCAGGCATCGGAGAATGAACACATCGGGAAATGAATGCATCAGAGAATGAACGGAAGGGTGTTCATCATCGAACGCAGTGACCAGGTTTGCAGCCTCGAACGCATCCAAAAATGAACAGGCGTCCGTTCAAAAATGAATGCGTTCACTGTTCAGAATATTGACAAGCTCCCTAAATGAGAGGCTCTTACCGTCGAACAGGTAAGGGTGATGAGGCTCTAACCCTCAAACAGGTGAGGGTGATGGGGCTCTTACCGTTGAACAGGTAAGGGTGATGGGGCTCTTACCGTCGAAGAGGTGAGGGTGATGAGGCTCTTACTGTCGAACAGGTAAGAGTGATCAGGCTCTTACCGTCGAACAGGTAAGAGTGATCAGGCTCTTACCGTCGAACAGGTAAGGGTGATGAGGCTCTTACCGTCGAACAGGTAAGGGTGATCAGGCTCTTACCGTCGAAAAGGTAAGGGTGATGAGGCTCTTACCGTTGAACAGGTAAGGGTGATGAGGCTCTTACCATCGAAAAGGTAAGGGTGATGAGGCTCTTACTGTTGAACAGGTAAGGGTGATGAGGCTCTTACCGTCGAACACGTAAGGGTGATGAGGCTCTTACCGTTGAACAGGTAAGGTTAATGGGGCTCTTACTGTTGAACAGGTAAGGGTGATGAGGCTCTTACCGTTGAACAGGTAAGGTTAATGGGGCTCTTACTGTTGAACAGGTAAGGGTGATGAGGCTCTTACCGTCGAACAGGCAAGGGTGATGAGGCTCTTACCGTTGAACAGGTAAGGGTGATGAGGCTCTTACCGTCGAACAGGTAAGGGTGATGGGGCTCTTACCATCGAACAGGTAAGGGTTATGAGGCTCTTACCTTTGAACAGGTAAGGTTAATGGGGCTCTTACTGTTGAACAGGTAAGGGTGATGAGGCTCTTACCGTTGAACAGGTAAGGGTGATGAGGCTCTTACCGTCAAACAGGTAAGGGTGATGAGGCTCTTACCGTCGAACAGGTAAGGGTGATGAGGCTCTTACCGTGGAACAGGTAATGGTGATGAGGCTCTTACCGTCGAACAGGTAAGGGTGATGGGGCTCTTACCGTCGAACAGGTAAGGGTGATGAGGCTCTTACTGTTGAACAGGTAAGAGTGATCAGGCTCTTACCGTCGAACAGGTAAGGGTTGTTGTGGTTTTCATCCAGACATATTTTCAGATTATGAGGTTCTCCCATCCTCAAGCAATTGGAGAGAGACAGATTCTTCAGACGATTAGGCTTTATTGAGGCATATTGATAAATGCAAAGCCGAGTTCTTTTTGCGCAAGAAGAACTGATTTCTTATTTTTAACACCCAGCTTTTATACCTTTATCACAGGAAATATCTATTTTTAACACCCAGCTTTTATACCTTTATCACAGGAAATATCTTCCAAATATGGTCTTTCCGAATTCTCATTCTCGCGCTACAATTGGCCAGGCGAACCAAAACGCCACTACATAATCCTTCAGGAATTCAAAGCAAAGATGAGCTGCACATGACTAAAAAGGAGTGGAAAGTTCCACTCAAGAGATGAAAAGTACAGACAAAGGAATAGGATACAAGTGGATACATAAATGATTCGATTGTTTTTTTCAGTAACAACTAATGATTTTACTGAACAAACATTGATCAAAGCTACAGAAATCAAATGCATCGCCTGATTATGTTTTCAAATCAACTAAACAGAAGCCTGCTTCCTAATCAAAGCTACAGAAGCGCGCTGCTTATGTGTGTGAGCTGCTCATGCATGTGTGAATTGAATTGCTTGTATGTATGTGTGTCTATGTGTGAACTGCTTGTGTGTGTGTGTGTGTGTGTGTGTGTGTGCGTGTGTACGTGTGCTGCCTGTGTGTGTGTGCATGTGTCTGTGTGCACTGCTTGTGTGTGAACTGCTTGTATGTGTGTGTGTGTGCATGTGTGTGTGCGTTTTGTGTTTTATGTGTATGTCTGTCTGCACTGCTCATCCCCTCCCTATGCATATGTGAACTACTTGTATGTGTGTGTGTGTTACGTTGTGTGTGTGTGTGTGTGTGTGTGTGTTACTGCTGCTTACATAATATGGTTATTGATTATAATTATTGATTATGGTTATTCAACATGGCAATTGATCTACTGATGAATATGATGAGAAATATTGAAATATAATCTTCAACAGGGTGATGGGGCTCTTACCGTCGAACAGGTAAGGGTGATGGGGCTCTTACCGTCGAACAGGCAAGGGTGATGAGGCTCTTACCGTCGAACAGGTAAGGGTGATGAGGCTCTTACCGTCGAACAGGTAAGGGTGATGAGGCTCTTACCGTCGAACAGGCAAGGGTGATGAGGCTCTTACCGTCGAACAGGTAAGGGTGATGAGGCTCTTACCGTCGAACAGGTAAGGGTGATGAGGCTCTTACCGTCGAACAGGTAAGGGTGATGGGGCTCTTACCGTCGAACAGGTAAGGGTGATGGGGCTCTTACCGTCGAACAGGTAAGGGTGATGAGGCTCTTACCGTCGAACAGGTAAGGGTGATGAGGCTCTTACCGTCTCTTACCATCGAACAGGTAAACAGGTAAGGGTAATGGGGCTCTTACCGTCCAACAGGTTAGGGTGATGGGGCTCTTACCGTCGAACAGGTAAGGGTGATGAGGCTCTTACCATCGAACAGGTAAGGGTGATGAGGCTCTTACCGTTGAACAGGTAAGGTTAATGGGGCTCTTCCTGTTGAACAGGTAAGGTTAATGGGGCTCTTACTGTTGAACAGGTAAGGGTGATGAGGGATTCTTACCGTCGAACAGGTAAGGTGATGGGGCTCTTACTGTTGAACAGGTAAGGGTGATGGGGCTCTTACCGTTGAACAGGTAAGGGTGATGGGGCTCTTACCGTCGAACAGGTAAGGGTTAATGGGGCTCTTACTGTCGAACAGGTAAGGCTCTTACCGTCCAGAGGCTCTTACCGTCGAACAGGTAAGGGTGATGAGGCTCTTACCGTCGAACAGGTAAGGGTGATGAGGCTCTTACCGTCGAACAGGTAAGGGTAATGGGGCTCTTACCGTCGAACAGGTTAGGGTGATGGGGCTCTTACCGTCGAACAGGTAAGGGTGATGAGGCTCTTACCGTCGAACAGGTAAGGGTGATGAGGCTCTTACCGTTGAACAGGTAAGGTTAATGGGGCTCTTACTGTTGAACAGGTAAGGTTAATGGGGCTCTTACTGTTGAACAGGTAAGGGTGATGAGGGGCTCTTACCGTCGAACAGGTAAGGGTGATGAGGCTCTTACCGTCGAACAGGTAAGGGTGATGGGGCTCTTACCGTCGAACAGGTAAGGGTGATGAGGCTCTTACCGTTGAACAGGTAAGGTTAATGGGGCTCTTACTGTTGAACAGGTAAGGTTAATGGGGCTCTTACTGTTGAACAGGTAAGGGTGATGAGGTTCTTACCGTCGAACAGGTAAGGGTGATGAGGCTCTTACCGTCGAACAGGTAAGGGTGATGGGGCTCTTACCGTCGAACAGGTAAGGGTGATGAGGCTCTTACCGTCGAACAGGTAAGGGTGATGGGGCTCTTACCGTCGAACAGGTAAGGGTGATGGGGCTCTTACTGTCGAACAGGGAAGGGTGATGAGGCTCTTACCGTTGAACAGGTAAGGTTAATGGGGCTCTTACTGTTGAACAGGTAAGGTTAATGGGGCTCTTACTGTTGAACAGGTAAGGGTGATGAGGCTCTTACCGTCGAACAGGTAAGGTTAATGGGGCTCTTACTGTTGAACAGGTAAGGGTGATGAGGCTCTTACCGTCGAACAGGTAAGGGTGATGGGGCTCTTACCGTCGAACAGGGAAGGGTGATGAGGCTCTTACCATCGAACAGGTAAGGGTGATGAGGCTCTTACCGTCGAACAGGTAAGGTTAATGGGGCTCTTACTGTTGAACAGGTAAGGGTGATGAGGCTCTTACCGTCGAACAGGTAAGGGTGATGGGGCTCTTACTGTTGAACAGGTAAGGGTGATGGGGCTCTTACCGTCGAACAGGTAAGGGTGATGGGGCTCTTACCGTTGAACAGGTAAGGTTAATGGGCTCTTACCATTGAACAGGTAAGGGTGATGGGGCTCTTACCTGTTGAACAGGTAAGGGTGATGAGGCTCTTACCGTCCCAGGTAAGGTTAATGGGGCTCTTACTGTTGAACAGGTAAGGGTGATGGGGGCTCTTACCGTCGAACAGGTAAGGGTGATGAGGCTCTTACCGGTAACAGGGTGATGGGGCTCTTACCGTCGAACAGGGAAGGGTGATGAGGCTCTTACCATCGAACAGGTAAGGGTGATGAGGCTCTTACCGTTGAACAGGTAAGGTTAATGGGGCTCTTACTGTTGAACAGGTAAGGTTAATGGGGCTCTTACTGTTGAACAGGTAAGGGTGATGAGGCTCTTACCGTCGAACAGGTAAGGTTAATGGGGCTCTTACTGTTGAACAGGTAAGGGTGATGAGGCTCTTACCGTCGAACAGGTAAGGGTGATGGGGCTCTTACCGTCGAACAGGTAAGGGTGATGGGGCTCTTACCGTCAACAGGTAAGGGTAATGGGGCTCTTACCATCGAACAGGTAAGGGTGATGGGGCTCTTACCGTCCAACAGGTAAGGGTGGGGGCTCTTACTATCAAACAGGTAAGGGTGATGAGGCTCTTACCATCGAACAGGTAAGGGTGATGAGGCTCTTACCGTCGAACAGGTAAGGGTAATGGGGCTCTTACTGTTGAACTCAACAGGTAAGGGTGATGGGGCTCTTACCGTCGAACAGGTAAGGGTAATGGGGCTCTTACCGTCGAACAGGTAAGGGTGATGGGGCTCTTACCGTCGAACAGGTAAGGGTGATGAGGCTCTTACCGTCGAACAGGTAAGGTTAATGGGGCTCTTACCGTTGAACAGGTAAGGGGTGATGAGGCTCTTACCCTCAAACAGGTGAGGGTGATGGGGCTCTTACTTACCGTTGAACAGGTAAGGGTGATGGGGCTCTTACCGTCCAACAGGTGAGGGGTGATGAGGCTCTTACTGTCAAACAGGTAAGGGTGATCAGGCTCTTACCATCGAACAGGTAAGGGTGATGAGGCTCTTACCGTCGAACAGGTAAGAGTGATCAGGCTCTTACCGTCGAACAGGTAAGGGTGATGAGGCTCTTACCGTCGAACAGGTAAGGGTGATGAGGCTCTTACCGTCGAACAGGTAAGGGTGATGAGGCTCTTACCGTTGAACAGGTAAGGGTGATGAGGCTCTTACCATCGAACAGGTAAGGGTGATGAGGCTCTTACTGTTGAACAGGTAAGGGTGATGAGGCTCTTACCGTCGAACACGTAAGGGTGATGAGGCTCTTACCGTTGAACAGGTAAGGTTAATGGGGCTCTTACTGTTGAACAGGTAAGGGTGATGAGGCTCTTACTGTTGAACAGGTAAGGGTGATGAGGGTTCTTACCGTTGAACAGGTAAGGGTGATGAGGCTCTTACCGTCGAACAGGTAAGGGTGATGGGGCTCTTACCATCGAACAGGTAAGGGTTATGAGGCTCTTACCTTTGAACAGGTAAGGTTAATGGGGCTCTTACTGTTGAACAGGTAAGGGTGATGGGGCTCTTACCGTTGAACAGGTAAGGGTGATGAGGCTCTTACATCAAACAGGTAAGGGTGATGAGGCTCTTACCGTTGAACAGGTAAGGGTGATGAGGCTCTTCCTGTTGAACAGGTAATGGTGATGAGGCTCTTACCGTCGAACAGGTAAGGGTGATGGGGCTCTTACCGTCGAACAGGTAAGGGTGATGAGGCTCTTACCGTTGAACAGGTAAGGGTGATGGGGCTCTTACCGTCGAACAGGTAAGGGTGGGTTGTTGGGTTTTCATCCAGACATATTTTCAGATTGATGAGGTTCTCCCATCCTCAAGCAATTGGAACAGGTAGATTCTTCAGGTGATGGGGGCTTTTATTGAGGCATATTGATAAATGCAAAGCCGAGGTTCTTTTACCATTGAACAGGTTAGAACTGATTTCTTATTTTTAACACCCAGGGCTCTTATACCGTTAACAGGAAATATCTATTTTAACACTCCAGCTTTTATACCTTTATCAACAGGTAATATCTAATATGGTCTTTTCCGAATTCTCTTCTTTGAACACCCAAAACGGTTACATGGGGCCTTCAGGAATTCAACAGGTAAGATGATGGGCTCTTACATGACTAACAGGGGAAAGTTCTCTTCAAGAGAACAAAAGTACAGACAAAGATGGGATACTCTTACCGTAAATGATTACAGGTAACAACTAATGATTTTCTTGAACAAACATTGAACAGGTACAGGGTCAAATGTCTTACTTTTGAACAACTAAACAGATGGGGCTTCTTAATCAAAGTACCTTTTAAGGTGATGGGCTCTTGCTCTTGGGTGATGGGGCTCTTACCGTCGAACAGGTAAGTGTGATGTGTGTGTGTGTGTTACCGTCGAACAGCCTGTGTGTGATGCATGTGTCTCTTACCGTCGAAACAGGTGTGTGTGTGTGCATGTGTGTGTGCGTTTTGTGTTTTATAAGTATGTCTGTCTGGGGCTCATCCCTCCCTACAGGTATGTGAACTACTTGTATGTGTGTGTGTGTTAACAGGTGTGTGTGTGTGTGTGTGTCTTACCTTACATAACATGGTTAAGGGTTATAATTATTGATTATGGTTATTCAACATGGCAATTGATCTACTGATGAATATGATGGCTCTTGAAATATAATCTTCAACAGGTGATGGGGCTCTTGACAGGTAAGGGTGATGGGGCTCTTACCGTTGAACAGGTAAAGGTGATGAGGCTCTTACCGTTGAACAGGTAAGGGTGATGAGGCTCTTAAACAGGTAAGGGTGATGAGGCTCTTACCGTCGAACAGGTAAGGTTGATGGGGCTCTTACTGTTGAACAGGTAAGGGTGATGAGGCTCTTACCGTTGAACAGGTAAGGGTGATGAGGCTCTTACTGTCGAACAGGTAAGGGTGATGGGGCTCTTACCGTCCAGAACAGGTAAGGGTGATGGGGCTCTTACCGTCGAACAGGTAAGGGTGATGAGGCTCTTACTGTCGAACAGGTAAGGTTGATGAGGCTCTTACCGTTGAACAGGTAAGGGTGATGGGGCTCTTACCGTCGAACAGGTTAAGGGTGATGGGGCTCTTACCGTCCCAACAGGTAAGGGTGATGGGGCTCTTACCATCGAACAGGTAAGGGTGATGAGGCTCTTACCGTTGAACAGGTAAGGTTAATGGGGCTCTTACTGTTGAACAGGTAAGGTTAATGGGGCTCTTACTGTTGAACAGGTAAGGTGATGAGGTTCTTACCGTTGAACAGGTAAGGGGGCTCTTACCGTTGAACAGGTAAGGGTGATGGGGCTCTTACCGTTGAACAGGTAAGGGTGATGGGGCTCTTACCGTCGAACAGGTAGGTAAGGTAAGGTTAATGGGGCTCTTACTGTTGAACAGGTAAGGGTGATGGGGCTCTTACTGTTGAACAGGTAAGGGTGATGGGGCTCTTACCGTTGAACAGGTAAGGGTGATGGGGCTCTTACCGTCGAACAGGTAAGGGTGATGGGGCTCTTACCGTCGGTAAGGGTGATGGGGCTCTTACCGTAACAGGTTAATGGGGCTCTTACCGTTGAACAGGTAAGGGTGATGAGGGCTCTTACCGTTGAACAGGTAAGGGTGATGGGGCTCTTACCGTCCAACAGGTAAGGGTGATGGGGCTCTTACCGTCGAACAGGTTAGGGTGATGGGGCTCTTACTGTTGAACAGGTAAGGGTGATGAGGCTCTTACCGTCGAACAGGTAAGGATGATGGGGCTCTTACCGTTGAACAGGTAAGGGTGATGAGGCTCTTACCATTGAACAGGTAAGGGTAATGGGGCTCTTACTGTTGAACAGGTAAGGTTAATGGGGCTCTTACTGTTGAACAGGGTAAGGGTGATGGGGCTCTTACCGTCGAACAGGTAAGGTTAATGGGGCTCTTACTGTTGAACAGGTAAGGGTGATGAGGCTCTTACCGTTGAACAGGTAAGGGTGATGGGGCTCTTACTGTTGAACAGGTAAGGGTGATGGGGCTCTTACCGTTGAACAGGTAAGGGTGATGAGGCTCTTACCATCGAACAGGTAAGGGTGATGAGGCTCTTACCGTCGAACAGGTAAGGGTTAATGGGGCTCTTACCGTTGAACAGGTAAGGGTGATGAGGCTCTTACCGTCGAACAGGTTAATGATGGGGCTCTTACTGTTGAACAGGTAAGGGGCTGATGAGGGGCTCTTACCATCGAACAGGTAAGGGTGATGAGGCTCTTACCGTTGAACAGGTAAGGGTATGGGGCTCTTACTGTTGAACAGGTAAGGTAAGGGTGATGGGGCTCTTACCATCGAACAGGTAAGGCTCTTACCGTGATGGGGCTCTTACCGTTGAACAGGTAAGGGTGATGGGGGCTCTTACCATTGAACAGGTAAGGTTGGGGGCTCTTATGGGGCTCTTACTGTTGAACAGGTAAGGGTGATGGGGCTCTTACCGTTGAACAGGTAAGGGTGATGAGGCTCTTACCGTCGAACAGGTAAGGTTAATGGGGCTCTTACTGTTGAACAGGTAAGGGTGATGAGGCTCTTACCGTCGAACAGGTAAGGGTGATGGGGCTCTTACCGTCGAACAGGTAAGGGTGATGGGGCTCTTACCGTCTCAACAGGTAAGGGTGATGAGGCTCTTACCATCGAACAGGTAAGGGTGATGAGGCTCTTACCGTTGAACAGGTAAGGGTGATGAGGCTCTTACCGTCCAACAGGTAAGGGGGCTCTTACTATCAAACAGGTAAGGGTGATGAGGCTCTTACCATCGAACAGGCAAGGGTGATGAGGCTCTTACCGTCGAACAGGTAAGGGTGATGGGGCTCTTATCGTCTCAACAGGTAAGGGTGATGGGGCTCTTACCGTCGAACAGGTAAGGGTGATGGGGCTCTTACCGTCGAACAGGTAAGGGTGATGGGGCTCTTACCGTCGAACAGGTAAGGGTGATGAGGCTCTTACCGTCGAACAGGTAAGGTTAATGGGGCTCTTACCGTTGAACAGGTAAGGGTGATGAGGCTCTTACCGTCGAACAGGTAAGGGTAATGGGGCTCTTACCGTCGAACAGGTAAGGGTGATGGGGCTCTTACCGTCGAACAGGTAAGGGTGATGAGGCTCTTACCGTCCGAACAGGTAAATGGGGCTGATGATGCTCTTACTCTTACCGTCGAACAGGTAAGGGTGATGGGGCTCTTACCGTCGAACAGGTAAGGGTAATGGGGCTCTTACCGTCGAACAGGTAAGGGTGATGGGGCTCTTACCGTCGAACAGGTAAGGATGATGGGGCTCTTACCGTCGAACAGGTAAGGGTGATTCACACATTTGCGCAGTTGCATCAGCACGTTCAGCAGCCTGGTCCTGCTGCCCTGCTCATTCTGAAAAGCATCTAAGCACAAAAAAACACACTTAACATTCACATACGTGCAAAAACACTCACAGAAACACCCTCAACCATATTTAAGCACAGAAAAGAGATTATATGTCCCTTTTGTCGCACAGTATAGTGGGTAGAGCGCCACCTGGCTGCTGGAGGTATTGTAGCACTTTGCTCACCCAGGTCCCTCATCAGCACGGCTCTGTAGTATCTCTTCTGTAGGGCAGACAGGCCGTGATAAACCACCAGCTCAGTTTTCCTGGGCAACTCCAGGGCGACTTCAGCCTTCACTCTGCGCAGCAGGAAGGGCCGCAGCACACTGTGCAGCTGCGCAGCTGTGGGGCAGAGACACAGGCAACAACCTCGTGAACTGACCTGGGATCAGTGTACTGCTAACAGAGCAGATTATCCCTACACCATCCCCCACAGTATTAGGTCCTTGTTATGACTAAGGCACATATTGTATTCATACTCATTTTGTTTTCATGCTTGGGATTGCCGCTGTTTTCCTTTTCGCGTTGCTCTGTGTCTGTGCTGCGATATAGGTTGCCTGCTGCTGATTGGACGGCAGCTAATTGCACGTAGTTTTAAAGGACGCCGCACCAGAAGACGGGACCCGCCTCCTTCCTTGCTTCCAACGTGGCCTACGCAACCTATCTGATGGTTCTTTGTAAGCGCTTGTAAGAATTGTAAACCAGGCGATGCAGTTCGTCGTGTGTCATTTTTGAAAGCTTGAAAGAACTGTAAACCTGACGACGCATTTTGTTGTGTGTTTATAGTTTGTAAGCGCCTGTCAAACTTTTGCACTTGACAGTATAGTTTGTCTGTTTTAAGTTGCTTACTGATACTACATCTTAAACATCGCAAATGTAAAGAGTAACTCCTGGCGCAGGGTAAGGGGGAGCTGTGTTTTTTTTCCTTTATTGTATACTTTCTTTTCTCCTGTGTTTGGTAGTTCCATAGGTAGGTTATTGCATTGTTTTTCTTTTCCTTTCTTTTGATGGTAGGTAGAAGTTATTTGTAGGGACGTTTGGTTTGTTATTTTTTTGTTATGCGCTCCCTGACGTGGCTTTACTCCCGTACAATAAAATAGAAAATTTTGACTGCACATGTGCCTGTTTGGTTTTTCCTTGGAAGTATGGAAGGAGAAGGTCATCTTTATGCTGCGCTACGGTTTCCCCTAGGCTGGGTGTAACGGTCCACACATCCTCATTCACTGACCCGGGATCAGTCCAAAGCTGAATCCCCTCGGCCGAATCCCCATCTGAAAATTTTATCGGAGATCACGTGACATCGTGATTGAGTGGGGAATACTACACAATGAGGACATATTTTGAGAAATACGCGGTGCCAATGATTGCACAAATCATTTCTCTTTCAGATAAGGTCGGATTTTTAGGGCAAAGCCCATTCATCAAAGTGCCCGCACCATGTACAACATCAGCGGTAGGCTAATTCTGTAAATCTCATTTTTTGCATTACCAGAGTCATGTTGCCGCGCCACACAAAGCGACATGATGACCAGATCTCCCACCGCTCGACTCCTCACAAATATTTCACATCATCCAACTCATTTTTATATAAGGCAAGGGCAACCTGAGTAAACATAAAAGGAAACTTTTTTTTTTTTTTTAAATGCAATCTACTGAAGGTGAAGAGTTACTCAAAACCCATTTCACCTGTATGAAAAAATAATTCCTCCTAAATCTGATTACCGGTTGGGCCACCATTGGCGGCAACAAATGCAACTGATTGTTTATGCTAACAGGCACAAGGCGTCTTTTACTGCACTGTGGAGGAATTTTGGCCACTCTTCTTTGCAGAATTCAGCTACACTGGTGAATTTTTGAGGATGAACAGTTTACGGTCATGCCACAGCATCTCAATCAGATTCAAGTCAGGACTTTGACCAGGCCACTCAATAAGCTTCATTTTGTTTCTTTTGAGCCATTCAGAGGTAGAAAAGCTAAGTTTGCTTCAGATCGTTGTCCTGATGCATAACCCAAATATGCTTGAGCTCTAGGGCACAAACTGATCATTGGACATTGTCCCTCATGATTTTCTGGTAGAGAGCAGAATTCACAATTCCATCAACTATAACAAGACGCCCAGGCAATGAAGCTGCAAAGCAGCCCCAGACCATTACTCCAGCACCACTGTGTTTGTCTGTTAGTATGATGTTCTTATAGAGGAATGGGGGGTTAGCATTACACTAAAAGTAACAGGAACTTGTCTTCCAGCAAGTTCCACTTTTGACTCATCAGTCCACAGAAAATAATACCCAAAGTCTTGGGGGGTCAAGAAAATTTTTTTTTTTTTTTTTTTTTGGCAAATGCGAGGCAGCTTCTGTTTTCTTCTAGGTCAGCAGTGGTTTTTGCTTGGCAGCTCTTCCATGGATGCCATTTTTGCCATAACTCTTTATTGTTGTGGAGTGGCGAATACTACCTTGACTAAGGCACGTGAGGCCAGCAGTTCTTAAGATGTTAGTCTGGGTCTGTTTCTGACTTCCTGGATGAGTCACCATTGGGCTCTTGGGAGGATTATCACGGGACGTCCACTTCTGGGGAGGTTCACTACTGTCGCAGGTTTTCTTTATTTGTGCATAATGGCTCTCGCTGAGGTTCACTGGAGTCCCAGAACTGAGCGATGTCTCTGAGACCCTTTCCAGCCTGATAGATGTCAATGAGATCCGTTTCTGATCTGTTCTTGAATTCCCTTAGATGGCGACATCACAAGCAGCTTTTTGCCTACTTCACATTGCCAGACGTGATGACTCAGACATCTATTTTAGAGATGCTTAGATTCATCAGGGCTGCCAATAACCGTGCCTGGGTGAGCTGAATGAAATAGAACCCAATTATCAATGAAATTAGTTTTAATGGTTGATGTAGTAACTATGGGGGCAATTACTTTATCACACTGGGCCAGGCAGGGTAGGACAGCTTCCTCCCTTCAAGAAATAGTATCATAATTTAAAAACTGCACTTTGTGTTTACTCGGGTTCGCTCATCTTTTTCTAATAGTAAAATGAGAGATGATCTGAATCATTTAATCCTGACAAATTTGCAAAAATAGAAGAAATCGAGAAGGGGTAAAAATGTGTTCTCAGCACTGTAGGAGACAATGTAAAGGAAGTCATGTAATGACGAGAGTAATGGTAAATTGATATTACAATACCATCATCATGGATACAAAAAACCAGAGAGCAGCGTTTTTCACTCCCATCCCAGCGCTTATTCGGCAGATAAAAATGTGAGGTGAACACAGGCCCTAATTCTTTATGATGAAGGCAGTATGAGGCGCGTCCTGCTGTTACCCAGAGCAGAGTCCGTCTGCACGCTGGCGAAGGCTGACACAAAGTCTTCAGCCCTGTCCTCAGGGAAGATGGGAGGCTGGATGAAGCTGAGGAGGGAGTACACCTCCTGCAGGCTGTTCTGAACAGGAGTCCCAGTGAGGAGCACTCTGAATCGCACCGAAAACTGCAGGGAACAGGAACACTCTGAATCGCACTGAAAACTGCACGGAACAGGAACACTCTGAATCGCACCAAAAACTGCAGGGAACGGGAACACTCTGAATCGCACCGAAAACTGCAGGGAACAGGAGCACTCTGAATCGCACCGAAAACTGCAGGGAACAGGAACACTCTGAATCGCACTGAAAACCACAGGGAACAGGAGCACTCTGAATCGCACCGAAAACTACAGGGAACAGGAACACTCTGAATCGCACTGAAAACTGCACGGAACAGGAACACTCTGAATCGCACCAAAAACTGCAGGGAACGGGAACACTCTGAATCGCACTGAAAACTGCAGGGAACAGGAGCACTCTGAATCGCACCGAAAACTGCAGGGAACAGGAACACTCTGAATCGCACTGAAAACCACAGGGAACAGGAGCACTCTGAATCGCACTGAAAATTACAGGGAGCAGGAGCACTCTGAATCGCACCTAAAACTGCAGGGAACAGGAACACTCTGAATCGCACTGAAAACCACAGGGAACAGGAGCACTCTGAATCGCACTGAAAACTACAGGGAACAGGAGCACTCCGAATCGCACCGAAAACTACAGGGAACAGGAGCATTCTGAATCGCACCAAAAACTGCAGGGAACAGGAACACTCTGAATCGCACTGAAAATCACAGGGAACAGGAGCACTCTGAATCGCACTGAAAACTACAGGGAACAGGAGCACTCCGAATCGCACCGAAAACTACAGGGAACAGGAACACTCTGAATCGCACCGAAAACTGCAGGGAACAAGAACACTCTGAATCGCACCGAAAACTGCAGGGAACAGGAACACTCTGAATCGCACCGAAAACTGCAGGGAATAGGAGCACTCTGAATCGGACCGAAAACTGCTGGGAACAGGAGCACTCTGAATCACACTGAGCACAGGGGGGAACAGAGGCAATGTGAATCACACTGAGCACAGGGGGGAACAGGAGCACTCTGTATCACACTGAAAACTGCAGCGTAAGGTGCAGTTTGGGCAAACAGTTTGGGCTGGAGTACAGAGGGGAAACCACAGCTCGATCAGTCTGAGATTGAGCACACATGGGATGTTGCGTGGATGGTGTGACGCAGTTAGACAGACTGGGTTAGGTGTGGAGTGTAGCACAGATGGGACGGGTGGGACAGGGATGGACATTGCAAAGTAAATGTGTGGTGCTCACCTCAGTGAGGGCTCTGCGTAGTAAGGAGTTCTGGTTCTTCAGTCTGTGCGCCTCGTCCACCACCAGCACCTTCCACTTCCACCTGCAACAACTTATCCTGAGACTGAAGAACCTGATTGACCTGGCAAAGCAACTTCACCACAAACACTCCAGAGACTTTTAAGCGCTGAGCCACTTTCAAAGCCCACTATAAATCTCGAAAACTGTGATGCAGGAGTTCCCAATGAAACTATTGACACACAAACTCCAACCTTCATCACCACAAGTGAACCTCATCATAGATATCCGCAGCCTAGTACTGATACAGCCTGGTACAGCAGCATCCTGACACAGGTTTAGCATCCAGAGAGCCGAGAGCCACAAAGATCCTCACCTTTTTAAGAAGGACGCATCGTTAAGACACAACTGCAAAACAAATACCAAAAGCACAAACAAAATCACAATGTTTTCCATCACAACTGAAAACCACAGAGAATAACATTATATTCCATTACATTACTGACGCATACTGGATGCATTACAGAGTCTTTGATGTACTATTCACCAACACAAACAGACACGCTCTGAATCAATGTAAGTGTAGTATCTATGTCAAGGGAAAAATAGGTTACCGGCCAAACAAGTGACCACATGTTAAAAGCACTAGATGTAGAATAGCATTGTATGATAGAGCAAATGTATACGAATACATAATTCCTCCCTGTGTTTGGCGTAAACACCTCATGTATGAGTACAGAATTCCTCTCTGTGTTTGGTGTAAACACCTAATGTATGAGTACAGAATTCCTCACTGTGTCTGGTGTAAACGCCTCATGTATGAGTACAGAATTCCTCTCTGTGTTTGGTGTAAACACCTCACGTATGAGTACAGAATTCCTCACTGTGTTTGGTGTAAACACTTCACGTATGAGTACAGAATTCCTCACTGTGTTTGGTGTAAACACCTCACGTATGAGTACAGAATTCCTCTCTGTGTTTGGCATAAAACACCTCATGTATGACTACAGAATTCCTCACTGTGTTTGGTGTAAACACCACATGTATGAGTAGAGAATTCCTCACTGTGTTTGGTGTAAACACCTCACGTATGAGTACAGAATTCCTCACTGTGTTTGGTGTAAACACCTCATGTATGAGTACAGAATTCCTCACCGTGTTTGGTGTAAACACCTCACGTATGAGTACAGAATTCCTCCCTGTGTTTGGTGTAAACACCTCATGTATGAGCATAGAATTCCTCGCTGTGTTTGGTGTAAACACCTCACGTATGAGTGCAGAATTCCTCTCTCTCTGTATTTGGTGTAAACACCTCATGTATGAGCATAAAATTCCTCCCTGTGTTTGGTGTAAACACCTCTTGTATGAGCATAAAATTCCTCGCTGTGTTTGGTGTAAACACCTCACGTATGAGCACAGAATTCCTCCCTGTGTTTGGTGTAAACACCTCACGTATGAGTACAGAATTCCTCTCTGTGTTTGGCATAAAACACCTCATGTATGACTACAGAATTCCTCACTGTGTTTGGTGTAAACACCACATGTATGAGTAGAGAATTCCTCACTGTGTTTGGTGTAAACACCTCACGTATGAGTACAGAATTCCTCACTGTGTTTGGTGTAAACACCTCATGTATGAGTACAGAATTCCTCACCGTGTTTGGTGTAAACACCTCACGTATGAGTACAGAATTCCTCCCTGTGTTTGGTGTAAACACCTCATGTATGAGCATAGAATTCCTCGCTGTGTTTGGTGTAAACACCTCACGTATGAGTGCAGAATTCCTCTCTGTGTTTGGTGTAAACACCTCATGTATGAGCATAAAATTCCTCCCTGTGTTTGGTGTAAACACCTCTTGTATGAGCATAAAATTCCTCGCTGTGTTTGGTGTAAACACCTCACGTATGAGCACAGAATTCCTCCCTGTGTTTGGTGTAAACACCTCACGTATGAGTGCAGAATTCCTCACTGTGTTTGGTGTAAACACCTCACGTATGAGTACAGAATTCCTCCCTGTGTTTAGTGTAAACACCTCATGAATGAGCATAAACTTCCTCGCTGTGTTTGGTGTAAACACCTCACGTATGAGTACATAATTCCTCATTGTGTTTGGTGTAAACACCTCATGTATGAGTACAGAATCCCGCCCAGTGTTTTGTGTAATCACCTCATGTATGAGTACAGAATCCCGCCCAGTGTTTTGTGTAATCACCTCATGTATGAGTACAGAATCCCGCCCAGTGTTTTGTGTAATCACCTCATGTATGAGTACAGAATCCCGCCCAGTGTTTTGTGTAATCACCTCATGTATGAGTACAGAATCCCGCCCAGTGTTTTGTGTAATCACCTCGTAGGTTGTGAGCAGCACATTGAAGCATTGGCTGCTCAACTCCATCTGAAGCGCTGCCCTCTTCACCTTGTCTCCTTGGTAACAGACCACCGACAAGCTGGGCGCAAACCTACAGTTACACGTGACGGAGTAATCAAGACATAAGGTGCCATTTTGCACATCAGTTATTTTTCTAATTTCCAGAAATCTACAGCCGAGCCAGGTTGTGACAAGAGCAAATCTCAACAGAAAACCGATACGGATATAAAAAACAACAAGAAAATATTGTCCAAAATAAATAAATAAGCATAAAAAAATTAGTGGAACTGTAATTCAATTTCTATTGTCCAAGTTGGGGATTTAGTAACATACACAGAACACTGGATATATGTTTTAATAAATGTTCCAGTTTCAAACAATATAAGATAGGACCAAGGGTCCTGTAGCTTACCAACAAGCAATCTTATAGTGATGATACAAGTTATAAAAATTTCATGTGAAGTTTGACCTTCAAATCATTGAAAGTCAATGTCAAGGTCACCAAGTAAAAGTTAATATGCTACATTTATAAGACCCCCTGTAATACAATCCTTAGCTCTGAAGCAGTTTTGGTGATATAAGTCATTGAAAATTCAATATGTCAATTGTGAACTTTTTATTTATTTATTTTATTTAACCCATTTTTTACCAGGTAGTCCCATTGAGATCAATGATCTCTTTTTCAAGGGAGACCTGGCCAAAATGGCAGCATAAGGTATTACAGACAACCTGACAATAACAAGAAAACATACTCTGTACACGCTAAGATGTAGACAACTTCAAGCACCGATGGTCGTAAAAAATATTCATTTAACACTGGACTTACATTAAATAACTATGGGCATAAACAGGTACCAACTGATTTATTCACCATTGTACTAATAAATTTAAAATCAAACAAAGAGACTAATTCCTTTAGTTTCAAATCTTTTTGAAGATTATTCCAGGTGAGGGGAGCAGAGCACTTAAAAGCTTTCATTCCCAAATTGGTCCGTGTACTTGGGACAGGCAATAAAATCACATCTTTAGATCTCAAATTATATCTACAGTCAGATTTCAGAGCAGTTGAGGAACAAATATAAGAAGGGGGTTTACCTAAAATAGCTTTATAAATAAACAAATACCTATGACTGAGCCGACGCATGGTCAAAGATGGCCAACCAGCCCTGGCATAAAGAGTGCAATGGCGAGTAAGGGCTTTACAATTTGTCACAAATCTCAATGCGCTGTGATAAACACTATCTAACTACGATGGAAAGACGCGCATCAGCTGGCGGACTATAGCCAAAAACTGGTGCCTCTCAGAAAGAGGGGGATAGAAATGCAAATATCAAAGGAAGAAGTCCTGGAGCACACAGTTATATGAGGCGATTTATTAAGGTGCAGGTGACTAACGTTTCGACTCAAGGTCTTCTTCAGAGTCAAACAGGGGGCCAAGACTAGAATGGACATTTAAATCTCCCTCCATAACGGAGTGGCAATATCCCATTGGATAGAGTGAACACATTCAAATAAAATAGCCAATGACCCGAATACACACACTCACGAGATGAATGAACATGTAAGAGAGCCCCTCCCATTGTCAAGCAAAACATCTCATTGGTGGGAGAAAAAATCTATTGGGAATAAAAAGAAAAACAATGGCACATAGGAATAATCAAAGAAAACAGGACTGTTCAAAAGAAAACAGGACTGTTCAAAAGAAAACAGGACTGTTTTCTTTGATTATTCCTATGTGCCATTGTTTTTCTTTTTATTTCTTTTTTGAAACATTTTTTCTCTGCTAACACCTCTATGACTACCTATAGCAATATGGTGAGCAGCGATCCTGCTGTGTCTGATGTTGATGCTTATGCCAGGGAGTCCACTCCCTTTAAAAGAAAGTCTTTCTTTTTACCATCTACCAACCTTAATCCTACTATTGTCACATTTAGCCGTCTAGTTGAAAACGATTTAATGAAATTGTGTCAAAACATGTTCCCTTCCAAATCAAATTTGTCCAAGGCTGAATTGAAAGCGTTAAACGATTTGGAAAAAAGGTCAGACCTCATTATCAAACCAGCCGACAAAGGTGGAGCTACAGTTGTTATGAGTTTTGAGAAATACGATGCTGCTATTAAGTGTCAATTGTTCGATACTAATTACTACTTACCTTTGAGCTCTGACCCCACCGTTGAAACTAAGAAAAAGATTGATGACTTTATTGACACATCTTTTAAGAGTGGTTGGATCACTCAAAACGAGAAAGACTTTCTTACAACAGAATTTCCAATTTGTCCGGTTTTTTATGGCCTACCGAAAATTCATAAATGTCTTGACAACCCTCCCCTGCGCCCCATTGTTGCTAGTATCGGTAGTCTCACGGAGCCACTGTCATTATTCGTCGACTTCTTTATTAAGAAATTTGTTGTTGACTTGCCTTCCTTTCTAGGAGATACCACTGATGTCCTCAACATCGTTAAGGATTTGAAATGTGACAGTTACGACTTGTTAGTGTCTTTTGATGTTCAGAGCTTATACACCTGTATTCCTCATCAGATCGGTATTGAAGCTCTTTCATATTATCTAGATAAACGTCCCGATGGTTTATTTCCACCTAAGGACTTTTTGTTGACACTGTCAAAAATCATCTTGTCGAACAATGTTTTTAAATACTCCGGAAAATATTATCTTCAATCCCGTGGGACATCAATGGGTAGTTCCTTTGCCCCGTCTTATGCTTGTCTTGTTATGGGGCTGTGGGAAGAAAAATTCATATTTAATTCCTCAAACCCTTATTTGTCTAAGATCGCTCTGTTTAAGAGATATATTGATGATATTTTCGTTATTTGGAAGGGCAGCAACAATGAACTTGATGATTTCTTTTGTTATCTAAATACTTCCACTAATTATTTGAGTTTCACCAAGGAATATAGTCTTACCGAGATCAATTTCTTAGATTTAACCATCTACAAAGAGGAAAACGGCACATTACAGACTACAATTTTTCGCAAACCTCTCTGCAAGAATACTCTCCTAAGAGCCGACAGTAATCACCCCAGCCAACTGATTAAGAACATCCCCACTGGTCAGTTTCTTAGACTGCGCAGAAATTGCAGCTCCGAGACTGACTTTAATGTTAAAGCTTTTGACATGAAGGAGCGCTTCCGAGCCAGAGGTTATCCTGGCGAGTGTATTGATTTGGCCAATCAGAGAGCAATGCGCTCGGAAAGAGACGCCCTTTTGACAAAAAGACCTAGGGATCAAGCTTCTCCTCGCCTCTGTTTTTCCACAGAGTACACGGCCATAGCAGGCAGGATTAAACATATTGTCCTTAAACATTGGAATATCCTCAAAAGCGACCCATCTCTCAAGGCCATTTCTGTTCAACCCCCTCGCATTACCTTTAGACGTGCACGCAATCTTAGAGATCGGCTGGTCCACTCGAACATTCGTGACGCCCGCCCCTCTCTTCTTGGCTTCCTCAACCCATAGGTTTTTATCGCTCTTGACATTGCACCCACTGCTCAAACTCTTCGGATATTAAAGAATTCACGCACCCACGCACGGGCAAGAAATATAAAATCAATTCGTTTATTAATTGTAAAAGTACTCATGTTGTTTACATGTTAAAATGCCCATGCGGATTAGTGTATGTGGGACAAACCAAACGTCCTCTCAAAGTGAGAATAGCTGAACATAAGACTGCTATCCGCACCAAAAACCTTGATTATGCCATAGCGCGTCACTATCAACAGGCTAAACATGGGTCAGTGGCTTCCCTTAAATTCTGGGGGATAGAGAAAATCACCCCACCGCCAAGAGGCGGGGATATTGTGAATAAACTCCTACGCAGAGAAGCCTTCTGGATATTTACACTTAACACTGTGGAACCTTTTGGTTTAAATGAAGAAATGAATTTGTCCTGTTTTCTTTGATTATTCCTATGTGCCATTGTTTTTCTTTTTATTCCCAATAGATTTTTTCTCCCACCAATGAGATGTTTTGCTTGACAATGGGAGGGGCTCTCTTACGTGTTCATTCATCTCGTGAGTGTGTGTATTCGGGTCATTGGCTATTTTATTTGAATGTGTTCACTCTATCCAATGGGATATTGCCACTCCGTTATGGAGGGAGATTTAAATGTCCATTCTAGTCTTGGCCCCCTGTTTGACTCTGAAGAAAACACTATCTAACTTTTGTAAACAATGTGCAGGTGCATGCATGTATAAAAGGTCACCATAATCAATAACTGATAAAAAAAAAGTAGCAGAAACCAGTTTCTTTCTTGCCTCAAGAGAGAAACAGTGCTTATTTCTATAATAAAACCCCAACTTCAATCTCTATTTTTTAACCAGATTTTCAACCTGGGGTTTAAAAGAGAGGCAGTCATCAAGCCAGATACCGAGATATTTAAAATTGGAGACAACTTCTAACTTCTTTCCCCCAGCAGTAATAATATCCTCACTGCTTACTGACTTCTGTCTAGAATTTGAGAAGTGCATTACTTTTGTTTTGTCAGCATTTAAAACCAGCTTTAAATGTGACAGTTGAACCTGCATAATATTAAAAACATTCTGCAATTTGGTAAGAGCCTGTATAATGGTGGAACCAGCGCAATAAATCACTGTATCATCCGCATAAAAATGAAAATTCGCACCCTCTACATTTTGTCCCAAATTATTAACATAAATTGAACATAACAGAGGACCCAAAACAGACCCCTAGGGTGCTCCATTTCTAATATTTAACCAGTTAGAAGTGAGCCCATCAAATTGGATACATTGAGATCTTTCAGAGAGATAGTTTGCAAACCATCTCACAGCCTGGTTGGATATTCCAATATTTGTTAACCTGTGTTTTAGAATAGAATGGGCAACAGTATCAGAGGCTTTGGTCAGGTCAATGAACAGAGCTGCATAACTCTGTTTCTTATCCAATATGCCAATGATGTCATTGACTGCTTTCATAGTAGCAGTAATAGTGCCATGTTGCTTCCTGAAGCCAGACTGGTGATTACTTAGTAAGTCATTTTTGCATAAAAAATCCTTCAACTGTTCACTTACAAGCTGTTCAAGGATTTTGGCGAGAACTGACAATTTAGAGATTGGCCTATAGTTATTTAATGAGGTAGCATCTCCACCTTTTAGCAGAGGGAGAACATAGGCTGATTTCTGTATTTTAGGAATCACATTAGTGCTTAATGTGAGATTGAAAATATAAGTGAGTGGTTCTGCTGTAAAGTCTGCAGCTAATTTTAGGTAAAATGGTTCGAAGTTATCAGGATCTGCAGATTTTTTAGTGTCTAGCCTGCCTAAAACTCCACACACTTTATCAAGAGAAAATAGAGTAAAAGAGAAGGGTTGACGTATGTCAGCCTGATCTGACCCACACACTGCAACATTTGCAGAAGCAGATTTTGAGGGAGAATCATAGAGTAAACCACAGGACACAAAATGCTCATTGAAACAGGTCAACATGGTAGGTTTGTCTGAAACAGTGCCATTAGCTGTTGTGATACAAGGCGGCAGCTCATTATGTTTACCCACAGTAGAGAAGGATTTAATTGCTTTCCAGAATTTTCCTGGATTTTTAAAATTTTCAGTAGTGACTGAGAGGTAATATTCAGATCTTGAGGTTTTAATTTGTGACGTACAGTGGTTTCTTAGGCACCTAAAACGGAGCCAATCAATGTCGGATCCTGTCTTGCTTGCCTTTGCCCAGGCCTCGTTTCTCTCATGCAAGAGACTGGATAACTCCGAAATCAACCAGGGTTTATCCCTGCCCTTCACCCTGTATTTACGCAAAGGAGCATGTCTATCAATCATTTCTCTAAAACCATGAGAAAAGTATGGTCTTTAAAGGCCACTTTAAAGGACACAGAAGGTCAAGTTGAGGTCAGCAAATAGACTATGTATATGACTTTCTAAATGTCTTCACACAAACCATAGCTCAATCTGTGACCATTTCCGTGATACAAGTCATTGTAATTTCACTGTCAAGTTTGACCCTCAAAGGTCACTGACAATCAAGTTGAATGTCACAAAATGAAAGTTCATATATGACTTCCTAGATGTTCGTAACACAAACCTAGGCTCCATCTGTGACAATTTTAGTGATACAAGTCAATGAATTTTCACAATTTTTTTTTTCAATTTGGTCACATTTGACCTTCGAAGGTCAATACGAAGGTCACCAAAGGAAAGTTTATATATGACTAACTATATCTCATACAAACCTAGGCTCCATCTGTGACCGTTTTGGCAATACAAGTCATTGTAATTGTACTATGTCAAGTTTGACCTTGAGTCATTCCAGCTCAAATGGACCAGGGGGTGACACCACCCCTCACAGATTTAGTTGATTTTTGCTCCAATAGTTGCTATATGTACATGGACAAAAATCCCAAAGTTTTGTGAGTTAAGAGGGCACATAACTGCTCTAAACATTCAATGCATTTAAAGACAAATTAACAGCTTGTTAAAAATCTGCAATTACAACTGCGGTTGGAACAAAAACCAGCATACACACGACGCTGAAGACCACTGGCTTAATGAATGAGAGAGCCCACTTCAGCTGATGCCATGTTTTTGTTTCAAGGCAGTAAACAAGTGCTATTTATGTGACCTCTTACAGAGTCAGCAAGGTACCTGGGTACAGATTGTGCAGATCAAATCGATGCTAGATTACTAGGCTACAAACTGCCGACCTTTTGCCATAGTTTTGCAGTATCCCTATAGATACTACCATATAGTCTGTACATGTGTGTATACATGGCGATATTGTTTTCACAAAATATCTATTTTACGTCTTGGAGGATTACATCAAAACAAAGCAGAACACCTCTCTAATTTTTTGATATTATAGAGTTGAAGTGATGGTGATGAGCATATAACTTATTTGACTGCATATTCAGAATCAGCACGAAAAATTACATATGCGTGCCAATTTTGGTGCCGATAGGTGCTATAGATTTTGATTTATTGCGAAAAAAGGGTTTGAAAAAAGTGGGAGGGCACGTTGCGGCGCGCGTAAAAGGCGATTTTTAAAATGGCTGCCATTTTGTTACCAGTTGGAGTTGGCAGCCAAAATTTTGGGAGTTTTGTCCATGTACATATAGCAACTGCTGGTGGAAAAATCTGGACAATCTGAGAGATGGTGGTTACAAATGCCCAGGCTACTGGTCCATTTGAGATGGAATGGCCCTCTTCAAAGGTCACTCACAGTCAAGTTAAATATCACCAAATGAAAGTTCATGTGTGACTTCCTTTAAGTCTGTGACACAAACTTAGACTCCATCTGTGACCTTTTTAGCGATAGAAGTCATTGAATTTTCTCTTGGTCAAGTTTGACCTTCGCAGGTCAGTATGAAGGTCACCAAATGAAAGTTCATACATGACTTCCTATACGTCTTCAATACAAACCTACGCTCTATCTGAAACAATTTTTCTGATATAAGTAATTGAAATTTCAGTGTAAAGCTTGGCCCCTGAAGGTTACTGAAGGTCAAGTTCAACGTCGCCAAATGAAATTTCATACATGACTGCCTATATGCTAACAATACAAACCAATACAAAAATACAAAGTTCTATCTGTCATAGTTTGGTGATAGAAGTCATTGAAATTTCACTATGTGAAGTTTGACCTTCGAAGGTCACCAAAGGTCAAGTTCAAGGCTACCAAATGAAAGTTCATATATGACTTCCTATAAGTGTTCAATACACATATGTTCCCAATATTCAATATTCTCAAGCCTTTGAAAATTGTAACATTTTGCTTGACCTCAAGTTTGACCTTTCGAGGTCATCTGAGGTCAACTATAACACATCCAAAATATACGTCATATATGACTTCCTACATGTTGACAATACAAACTTAATCTCCATCTGCAACCATATACGTTCCACAGGCAATTTTGCCCATTCTCCATAAGACCCAATGTTAAAGTACAGCGCCCCCACTAGACCCACTTCCGTCGAATCAATCAAAATGTCACTCGCACTGTACATAAACTGTATCAAGGTGAATTGATTGCCAGATTTAGAAAAAAAGTTTTCCGACAGTTTTTGAGAAATAATGTTTTGAAATTTCAAGTCCTATCTTTTAACATTGTTAATATTTTCCTTGACCTCGAGTTTGACCTTTCAAAGTCAACTGAGGTCAACTTTAACATAGCCAAGGTATAGGTTATATATGACTTCCTATATGTCAATAATACAAACAAATAATCCACAGGCCATCTTGCATATTCATAAAATACAGCGTCCCCACTAGACCCACTTCCATCGATTCAATCAAAATGGCGCTCGCACTGTACATTGACGGTACCAAGGAAAGCTGATTGCCTGATTTAGAAAATATTTATCACGCAGTTTTTGAGAAATAATTTTTTTACCTTTCTCAGTCCTATCTTGAACATTGGGGCCAAAATTTCAAGGGCCCATAAAACGGACAAAAAATGATTCAATCAAAAATCCAAAAAAAAGAGTCTGGAGATATAGTCTAGTAGTATGTTACAGCAAATTTACAAGAAAATTCATTTGGGCGAAAAAAAGATAAAAATGTTCCGGATGACGGACAACAGACGCTGGACGATGGACGCCACACCACGACAATAGCTTATCGGGCCATAGGGCCGGTAAGCTAAAAAATAGCCTCATCTGCTCTTTAAATAGTCTGTGACAGCTTGCCCATTCATGAGGATCTAGCCAAATCTTTTTTACAGTACCCAAAATCTTCCTCTAGTGGCAGAGGAGTAACATTGCATGGTACAAGCAATGAAAACAAGCCAAATGCCAAGGCCTGTAAGCACCCTGAAATACACGGATCAGCTAACGAAGAGTGCGGGAGAAAAAGGGGGACATACAGTCTGATGGGGATGCGCTACGCTAACCAAGCCTCACCCAACAGGCTCACAGTGAGCAGCCGTCAATATCAAAACCCGACTCTCCTCATCAACCTCGTGCTGTTGGACCATCTTCTGCAACAATGCTCACTGACGCGTCCAAGTAGAAGTGTATGGATTTTCTTTTTAACCAGTTTAATTTTTTAAAAGTTTCATCAATCGTAAAGTTGCTCCTGCCACCGCAGTAATTGGCACTTAACTCACATTATCCCTGAGTGATTAATGAACTGATTCGCTGGCAGCTCACCTCTCCATCTCTTCTCTCCAGTTCTCCATGACGGACAGGGGGCTGAGGATCAGGAAGGGCCCCTCATCGCCCCTAGCCCCCCGAGCATACACCAGCAGCGAGATGGTCTGAGGGGCCAATCAGGGATAACCACACACACACACACACACACACACACACACACATTAACCAATACTGGGCTAATATAGCATGACCTCGATGCAGAGTCCACTCCCAAAGCATCATAGCAGGACCTCTTTAATTCTGAACATGTGGAATCTGGGTAAGTGATTCACGTCTACAACCCCAATTCCGAAATAGTTGGGACAAAGTGTAAATTGTGAAAAAATCAAAACGCAATGACTTTCAAATCACACCAGCCAGCATTTTATTCACAATAGAACAGAGATAACATAGCAAATGTTGAAACTGAGAAATTTTACAATTTCAACCACAAAATGAGCTCATTTCAAATTTGATGCCTGCTACAGGTCTCAAAAAAGTTGGGACAGGGGCCTGTTTACCATGGTGTAGCATCCCCTCTTCTTTTTAACACAGAGTGGAGGCGTCTGGGCATTGAGGAGACGAGTTTCTTGAGTTTGGCCAGAGGAATTTGATCCCACTCTTGTTTAATACAGACTTCCAGCTGCTGGAGAGTTTGTGGTCTGCTTTGACGAACTATTCCTTTAATTATGCGCCAAATGTTCTCAATCGGTGAAAGATCGGGACTGCAGGCAGGCCAGTTCAGCACACGGACTCTTCTACTATGAAGCCATGCTGTTGTAATAGCTGTAGTATGTGGTTTTGCACTGTCCTGCTGAAATACACAAGGCCTTCCCTGGAATAGAAGTCGTCTGGAGGGAATATATGGGTCAATGACAAATAAGCCTTTTAAAAATGTTTTTTTAATAAATCTTTAAAAATGTACAGAATACATTTATTTGAAGTTGGCAGAGTGTGTTTAAGTAAGTCTTAATGGTTGCACAACATTTACAGGGTTTTAGTACAGTTTTAGACTGTATTTGCAATGTCACCAGCCAAAAAATGTTCGGTGACACAACCAAAAGTTTCTTGAAAAAAAAAAACAAACTTCCCTCTTTTTTTTCTAAGTGATTTTTTTAGTAAGTATACCTGAGAGTGTCTACTCTGCCTAAAACATTACTATTTTGTAATTGAGCTGGGTATTAAAAATAACTTCTGGATTCTTTATTGTAGGGGGTGGGTATTTTGGTTTTCCAAACAATTTAAGAACAATTAAACTTTGTTTATTTGAAAGGTTTTCAATACAAAATTATGCCCCCATATTAATATTATATTAATTAATATTTTAAATTAGATATTTAATACATTTCACACTGTTAACTTGCTCGGACGGTTGCACCACCCGACATTTTGAGGGTTTGAGATGGCAAAACATAAAATATATATCATTTTTATGATAAACTGGAAATATGTTCAAATTAAACAGGTTTTATAGAATAAAATGATGCTCAATATAAATCATTTAAAATTATTTTAAACCAAAGTAGTGTACTCGGACAATGTCACGTCATTGACCCATATGTTGCTCTAAAACTTTTATATACTTTTCAGCATTCATGGTGCTTTTTAAAACATGCAAGTGTCCTACACCATATGCACTAATGCATTCCCATACCATCATAGATGCTGGCTTTTGAACTGAACACTGATAACAGGAGGGGTGGTCTTTCTCCTCTTTAGCCCGGAGGACACAACGCCCATGATTTCCAACAAGAATGTCAAATTTGGACTCGTCTGACCACAGGACACTTTGCTACAGTCCATTTTAAATGAGCCTTGGCCCACAGAACACAGCGGCGCTTCTGGATCATGCTCAACAATGGCTTTCTTTTTGCATGATAGAGTTTTAGGTGGCATCTGTGGATGGCACGGCGGACTGTGTTTACAGACAGTGGTTTCTTGAAGTATTCCTGGGCCCATTTAGTAATGTCAATGCCAGAATCATGCCGGTGAGTGATGCAGTGGCGTCTGAGGGGCCGAAGATCATGGGCATCCAGTAAAGGTCTTCGGCCTTGTCCCGTACGCACAGAGATTTTTCCAGTTTCTCTGAATCTTTTGATGATGTTATGCACTGTCGATGATGAGACCTTCAAAGCCTTTGCAATTTGACGTTGAGAAACATTGTTTTTAAAGTATTCCACAATTGTTTTTACGCAAGGCTTCACAGGTTGGAGAGCCTCTGACCATCTTTACTTTTGAGAGACTCAGCCTCTCTAAGACATCCCTTTTATAGCCAATCATGTTACACACCTGATGCCAGTTAACTTAATTACTTGCTAAATGTTCTTTCAGCTGATTCTCTTATATATTAATTGCTTTTTCAGCCCTTTTTTTTTGCCTGTGTCCCAACTTTTTTGAGACCTGTTGCAGCCAGAAAATTTGAAATGAGCTCATTTTGTGGATGAAAATGTAAAATATCTCAGTTTCGACATATGAAATGTTTTCTATGTTCTATTGTGAATAACATATCGGCTCATGTGATCTGAAAGTCATTGCATTTTTATTTTATTCACAATTTACACTTCGTCCCAACTATTTCGGAATTGGGGTTGTATTGAATCAAGCAGGAGATAAATAAATGATGACTGATTCTAGCTCCAGCACAACCAACAGGGGACTAGAGAAAGACACCGATCACAAGGAGGGGAATTATGGAAATTTTCATTCGTCCCCCGAGCGCCTGTCAATGAGAACATCAGCACTGAGTGCATCTGGTGCCACTACCTGGTACCGGCTCTGCTCTGCTCGGCACCGGGAACTTTTTATCCCCCGCCACGAAGTGTGAGGGCGATATAGGTTTGAGCTCCGTCCGTCCGTCCGTCCGTCCGTCCGTCCGTCCCTCCGTCCGTCCGGCCAAGATAAAGGGGACAGCTTTTCTCAGAAACTGTTACAGATAGGACAACCAAATTTGGTGTGTAGCTTCAGACCATAAAGGCCTCGATGGAGTTCGAAAATGAGATGCGCGCGATTATTTTTTCCCGCAGTTATTGCCCTTGATCCGTATTTTTGGACTCTGTCCACGGTATCTCTAAAGGGGACCGCTTTCCTCAGAAACTATTTGAGATAGGATAACCAAATTTGGTGTGTAGTTTAACACCATAAACACCCTGATGGAGTTCGAAAATAAGAAGCACAGGATTCTTTTCTCCACAGTTATTGCCCTTGTGGCATTTTTGGGAGCCTCTGTTCATAGTATCTTTAAAGAAGACATTTTGGCGGGGGATGTTGTTGACCATGTCTACTTGTTTGGGGTTGCTTTTTCATTAGAGGATAGTACCGCCTCCGTGGTACCTGCTCGTCGTTGCGACGCAGCATGTTACTGCCGCGACGGCATCCTCAGTTATATCAAGTTTACTTTTATTCCGTCAATTTTGTTAAATATGTATGTGTTTAAATCAGGGGACGCACTACCGTCACCACGTTATGGCACTAAAGTCCGCGAGTGTTTAATTGTAATTTCTGTTTGACATTCTCCTGATGCATAGGATAGCAGCTGGTGTTGTGTCCGATACGGTTGCACATTAAAGAACGTACCACCTAAAAACGCAAAGCAATGATATCCGTAAAAGGCACAGAGTATTCATATTCAGGCTTCATGAAACATTTCACTTTGAAATTGAAGGCAAAACACGTACCAAATGTTCAAATCGCAGGAGATGGCAGAGTATTAGAATTTATCGCTTTTCGATGCATCATCTCATCTGATACCTTTCCTTAGAACAAAATGCTTCATCAGCATCCGTAAAGTTATTTTCCGCGCAATTTTCGTAACATAGGGGCAGCACAATAACTTTCTCAAGGGGAATTAGGGGAACAGAATTGGACACAACCCCGTTGCTTCCATTTCGCTACGAACAGGGTCACAGACAAAGAAACGCATTTCATAAATGCAGCAGCTTCGGTGAACAAACGCAGCCTTGTTTGAAAGGTATGGCAACGCACAGTATATTTATCAAGCTGCCTAAAATAACACACGTTTCAAAAACACAATGTGAAGACCTGTTTCAATGATGACAAGTGAAGCCAGTTTCCTCGCGATAATGCGGACGCGAGTTGTCTTTTGCAGAGACGATTCCCTCTGACCAATCAGTGGGCTGCAATGTTGCACGTCACATTTTAGTACTTACTAGTACCTGGTCGGCCGTTTTTTGGAACCCCAGGAGAGCAGGTACCAGAAAAAGTATCTATTAGTACCAAGTACCAGGTACTTTTTCCTGATGGAAAAGCAAAAAAGGCGAGTAGAGTAGAGCCGGAACCATGTAGTGGGAAAGCGCCATAAGTGTATATCATGACGTGCAAAGTACTTAAGACCTCTCACCCATTACCATTATATAAAACAAATGGGAATCACCATTACCTATACCACACACACAAGTTTTAACATTTCATCTTAAATCCATGTGAAAATTTTGGAAATATTACTATTTAAAAGTATTGAAGATCATAGTGTAAAGGTCATAGAGGTCAAATGTGAAATACAACCAGATGATGCACAGGTCCATCCAATGTACTTTCTGTGTAGCCAGTTTCGCATTGTTGCTATCATTAATTGTTCAGAGACAGCCTGCACAAAATTTTCAAGGTCAAGGTCACTGCACCTGGGTTAAACGTCAAATCCCTATAAAAGTAGGTTGAAGCCCAATGACAGCCCAAGGTCCTTACATGTGATAAGCATGAGGTGTTAAATATTAATAGCTACGGATGACTGGTCTGCACAAAATGTGGGACAAACAAAGACGTTCATACGCCATCATGATTACGGTACAAAACCATACAATTATGACATTTTCAAACTTTCTATTAAAATACTTATCTCATATACCACAGATATCACAAGAGGCTAAAAGTAAAATTTCATGGTTTGATTATTAAGACAAAGTTAGCTGAACATTTCTGCCCAGGAGGAGGAGGATGATGATGATGAAGAAGAAGACTGACCTGACAGGTTTTTCCCAGGCCCATCTCATCCCCCAGAATACACCCCTCCTGACTGGCCAAGCACTGAGCCAACCACTTCACTCCATCCAGCTGGTAGGACCTCAGCTGAATTCCTGAGGGAACAGGACTCAGACATGTTACCACACAATGCACTAATGAGACTCTGACACCTAAATGAAATACGGATTACCATGTTCATTTTCAACTCACCATGTTCTCTAAGAACGTATGGCTCTTATTGTGAACGTTGTATACCCTGAAAGCCCCAAAATGTGACCAGGATTACGAAATCTCACCGTACGAAAACTGTCTGCACTTGAAGTAGTGATGAGGGATGTAAGCAAAATAGAACACAATACAGCATGTATTTTTTACTGAACTCAAATAGAGTAAACATAAGCGTGCTCGCTAAGCTATAGTTCATGGCAATAATATAAAATTTGTGTGTCGAATCTCCGGATATGAATGGAGAGATCTTTTCCACGTACCACCCAATACAAGGTATTGTAGACTGCGGTCAAGTTATCCGATTGCCCGGTTTATAAAACTTTCGGGGTAAGATGACATTTTATGAGCAGCTCGTCTGAACAGTTTGACAGGTCTCAGCGAACGCTTTCTTGGGGCAACAAGAGGCGTTAGACCGCATGAGAGGAAGTCACTGATACGGTTTGATGTAGCGAAGTATTTATTTGATAAATATTAAAATAAACAAGGTAGCACAGTCGCTACTCGCTAGCGAGCTTGCAGCGTGCAATGGATCGCTCATAATAACAAACCTTTAAGTCCCCACTTCATCAAATCCTTTTCCGATAATTCTATGTTGTCTTTATCTTCTGTACTTCTTAGTGTATTCCATGGGAAGCTAGACATGATGCAGGCTATTTTCTACTTTCTAAAAAAACTATGCGGAAGCATGAAGTCACGAAAACTGCGCCAAATACCGCGGGTTCTGCTGATCGTAGTTCCATTTCCGGTAGGGGGTTCCAACTGGGTTTCAAAATAAAAGCTCAATGAGATCAAATCACCAGTAATGGTCTTGAGCGCAGAGATCTTGAGCTTGAGACTTCTTCTTCTTCATTTTCTTCTTCTTGTCTACATAAATTTAAAATTTAATATTAGAAAAACCTACAGTGCATTACCGCCACCTACTGGATATATAACATTTACAAAACATTTCCTCAATACATACACCAAAAAAAAAAAGCCCTCACCATTTTCCCTGACCCACCGTCTTCAAAAGCAGAATGACTGTACAGCGATTTGAATGTCTATGAAAAAGCGCTGTGTAAATGCATCATTCATTCATTCATCCACTGAACAATATTAGCCAGAGCCAGGGTAATGTGTCGTGAAACGCAAAGAAAGCTTTAGCTGTTCTGGTGGGGGCAGCAGAGAACCATTTTTGTATGCTCGCCGACAGAGATCCTGCTAAGCTCAAGACATCAGCCATTTTGGCTATTGAGCAATACTAAGAAGAATTATGTGGAGAAGTCCTGAGCGTACTTGTCGCAGTGCGTCATCATAGCAAGCTGGTCATTTTTGCTGGTTGAACGCCTTCAATGCTTTATTGAAACATTGGCTTTGCATCTGATTATCTGAAGAAGAAATCTTTGGGCTAAATGATTAATGACACAAGCAGAAATGTGATCAACTTACAGGTGAGTACACTGATGATATTATATGTAGTGCACATGATGTGTATAGCCCGTGGAGTAATAGTTGAGGTATCCAATCCTAATCATACTGTACATACTTCCTCATGCTCTCAAATCAATGTTTCTCAAAGTGATTCCATGAACTTACACTTGCAGCTTCCACAGCACTTAAAATGAGCAGGTCTGTTATGATTTCAATCAAATAAT
This sequence comes from Gymnothorax javanicus, assembly GCA_029692085.1. Lineage (NCBI taxonomy): Eukaryota > Metazoa > Chordata > Actinopteri > Anguilliformes > Muraenidae > Gymnothorax > Gymnothorax javanicus. Next base: position 214,828 of record CM056205.1, read on the forward strand.
TTTACATACAAGGACTAGCGCATAGACTTTAGTTCCTTTCCAGTGTTATATCCCCTGATTCAAAAACAGTTAAATGGTTTAAGTGCTTGATACTTTTTTTGGACACTCATTTGTACAGCTAGGAAGTACAAAATTCAGAGTAATCAAAATAGTTGCAAAGTTGTGTTCATTTTATTAATACAGACATCACAATCTTTTACAATATCAACATAGTTTGTTGGCATGCTAGCTGGTGATGACAGTTTTAAAAAGTTTTATACAAAGTTTTATTTTGCAAGTCCAGTGTGTTTTGTTTCTCAAGATTATTAGATAAATCTACTCCCTACAGTGTGATTTTCTGGGGCTTACTTTATTACTGATCCACCCACAACAGACTCAGCAGCTGCAGCTGCCATCACAATGTCATAATGTGGCAATAAACACAAACACAGAAATACAAAGGGCAGCAGAGTGAATCTTCCCCAGCCTGTGTTACATCGAAGCCTTATTAAATAAATTACATCACCAGTGACTCAGTGCTCCAGCCCCATTCAGCCACACCCATCGCCAGGACTCTACTAATTAAATACAGGCTACCTTTACTCATCAGGCTGTCTAGATTTCAGATACAGTGGTTGTTGCCAGTTCCAGTTTCTCTGTATGGGAGTGCATTTTTATGAACTTCAAATAGTCCCCACAGGTCTCATATGGAGATCCTACCCGTTCTATTCTCTTAATCACAGAGCAATGATTGTAAAAGGTATCACTTTTCTTTCACCTTTACTGAAGGGCTACACATTTTTGCCTAGCATACGACTCCGACAATTAAGATATAAGCTTCCTTGTATTTACTTTGCTTAGTTTTTGTATCATTCCTTCCTGTTGGTATTGATTGTTCTAAAAAGACACAGGCTCATTGTGCAGACCTTTAGTAACACTCGCAGACTGAAGAGTGGCCATATGGATGGCTCACACACCAAATCTCATCCAACAGTAGAGGTGTGTGAAAGTGCGGAATTACATCATTTGGATGGACTTTCAAGTGCTTCAGTCTGTATTTCAGAATGTGAGATTGACATCATTTTTTCAGCATCAGGAATACAAAGATGGAAGCCTTCCCTTTATCTGCTTCTATTTCACAGGATTCTTCATTATTAAGAATAACCTCAACTGCCATGTCAGAATCCCTCTAGAGCAGGAACCTTCATGAACAGTTCCAGATATGAGTCACTGTGGTCATGATGGTGACCTGCATTATGCCTCTCCCTGGTAAACCAGAACGCAGTTAGCAATCAGGAAGCCATCGCAGAGATGGAGTGTAGTTAACCAGGAGAGTTAACAATTTGCACCGACTAAACCGAAGAAGCCATAGTAAATAACCGTTTGTTTAATGATAAAGTACCTTGGCTAGAGCGGACAGAACAGGCGGAGATCACTGAGGGCTGCGCTAAACCGAACGCAGCCCAATCAAAGAGGTTTCAAAAGCAACACGGACACATCCATAGACAGCAATTCACACAGCTTCAGTTTGAGTTGTATTTACTTTGAACCAGGTGATGAAATGTACTCAATATAGAAGCAGAAAGCAGAAATGTAGCATGTATTGAAAACAATGAATTATACACCATTTCATATTTAGGAGAGCAGCTCCCGTTTAAGATGAGATTCATTTATTGAGCTTATTCATTTCATTTTCAAGTATTTCACAAAATTACTTTTATTTTATAATTTTTTAGGCTGTAAAAAGCTAATGAATAGGAGCATTTTTTTCTCACTTTCATATAAATGTTGTTAATGTTCTACAAATTAACTAATGGACTGTTCTGCAGTTTTACATGCACACCCATCACATCATTACCATAAGAGAGCGATAGCTTGGTAGCTAGAGAAGTGGACCAGTCAGTTTGTCTTTATTGGAGAAAAGGTCCACATAGGAAATTTACTTTCATGATATGACAAAGTGCTGTGGAATGATGCACTGTGATAAGGGAGGAGAAAGACAGAGGGAAGGAGAGAGAAATAGGAAATGAGAAAAAAGAATGTCATGTGTTCGCATCCTCCCTCTTCTCAGTCTCCCACGGTGGCGTTTCCAACTCATTCACCTAAAAGGAAGAAGAAACAGGATCACATGACCTCTGGAGATCCTTTTCATCACCTCTGGGCATCACATCTAAACCTAATGCCGCAGATATAAACCACACCAAGTCTCCGGATCAGGAGGATCCATTTTCATAAAACGAAGGACGCTGAGTCCAAGAGTGACTCGCTAGGGAGCTCTTTCAAAAAGGTTGCTACATGATAGGTTTTCAACAGCACAAGATAATTAAATGTATATTTTTAAAAAATTTATTTCAGTGCTCTTAGGGTTAAGGTTATCTAAACTAAACAGGGTATTATAAGGATAACCTCTAAGTTTATTACAAGACTGCACTTGAAACTGGTTTTTCTGTGCCTGTGGTTCTTTGTGTTACTCAACCCAAATCAACAGGTTTATAAATATGTTTACTGCGGGGCGCCCCGGTGGCTCATCGGTCTAAGCGTGCGCACCATAAAGGCTGTGTCCTTCCCGCAGCAACCTGGGTTCGAATCCGGCTCAGGTCATTTGCTGCATGTCTTCCCCCATTCTTCTCCCCAACCTTCCTGTCTCTCTACACTGTACAACTGTCAAATAAAGGGAAAATTCCCCAAAAAATAATCTTAAAAAAAAAAAAAATGTTTACTGCAGATGCAGTGTGCGTGAGAACTCACTGGTGGCTTCACTGCTACACCATCTCGTACTGATTGGCAGTGATGAACCGAGACAGACAGCAGGCCAGCAGCATGCCAATCAACTGAGTCAGAATAGAGATGGGGGAAAGAGGAATGGGCACAGAGTTAGACTGTCAAACAGAATCAAGCACATGTAAAACCCATATCACATACACATACAGTTAAAGCCTGTCAACATGCTGTACATGAACCCTGCAGGGACAGTATACTGGTACAAATAAGGGTGTAACTTTTTTTTGGGGGGGGGTTGCAATGCACAGATAGTTGTTATGCCGAGAACATAAGGGGGTCTTACTAGCATTTTAGAAACAGGGATATTAACCCCCCATGAACTGCACCCTTGGGTGCAGAGAGTATACACTCTGCTGAAGCATAGGCTGCCACAGGCAACTACCTAATTACAAAGCCTTCAATCCACACCAAAAACAAAGAAAGAAAAAACATTCATCCTCCTTTCACTGTCAGTCTAACTTAAATAACAGGTTTTATTCACTGGTTTGAACCGTTTTAACCGACAAGGTGTATCTCCTCCCATTAGAGGGTCGACGAAACCTTGCTCTCTTAACAGCGGCTGTCAGCCACAGATGAGAAGCCTTTGCTTGACCTCATGCTGACAGATGACCGTTAAACAGGTGGGAGAGCAGCTTCTCAGTAGCCAAGTTCTGAAAGGGAAACCTCCCTTCTAATTGTGATAACAGACCATACTCTTATAATCAGATAGTGCTGGTGTCTGCTGTCGGGAAGAATCAAGCACTCTGTGACCAATTACATATCAGAGACTACAATACAACGCATTAGCAGAAAAAAAAAAACACATTTAAAAAACAGCAACACCTGCAGCTTACCTGTGAGAAAGCTATTCCGAATGTTACACTGGCGATGATGCCCATGTTGGTCTCGATAAAGGAGGTGACCAGCTTGTAGCAGCCCTGTGATGAGAGATACAGGTGAAAGTGCTCCGTTAAGAGAACTGCAGGACAATCCGTTCAACCATAAACGCCTGAGAACGGAGCTATGACAGCAATAACGCGGCGTCCAACACCTGGCTTCCCGAAAATAACTTTGAAACACTGGCGCAGTTCAGAAAATTCAGATAAATGAGATAATTCAGAAATGCAATTAATTCTTAAGCAATTTCTTAATTTGTTCTCTAGATCTGGCCATAGCAACACCGTGCAAATTCTTTACACAAGAGGACGGAGAGTGGCTAGTCGGTATTACGTGCAAAATCAATTTACATTACAGAGAAAAAGTATTGGTCCCCTTCCTGATTTCTTCTATTTTTGCTTATTTGTCAGATTTAAAGGTTCCAAGTCGTCCAAGTTACTTAAATATAAGACAAAAGACAACATGAGCAAACACAAAATGCAGCTTTAAAATGATCATGTCATTTATTGAAGGTAAAGAGTTACTCAAAATCCATATCACTCAGGTGAAAAAATATTTGCCTCCTAATTCTAATAACTGGTTGTGCCATGCAAGACAGCAATAACTGCAATCAAATGTTCACAAAAACTGGCAATGAGTCTCTCTTGCACCGCTGTGAAGGAACTGCCACCCGCTCTTCTGTGCAGAGATGTTTTAATTAAGCCACATTGGAGGGTTGTCAAGAATGGACTGCTAGTTTAAGGTCATACCACAACAGCTCAATCAGATTCAAGTCAGGACTTTGACTAGGCCACTCCAAAACCTTTATGTTGTTCCAAAAGGGTCATTCAGAGGTGGACTTGCTTGTGTGCTTCCACAGACTGTATAAAAAGATGGACGAAGCAACCTTGACGTCACCCACTGGTTTCAGCATACCATTTAGGAAGCCTCGATTTTGGCAATTTGAATTGCGCAATTTTGTCATTTTGAAACCAGATGCGATTCCTATTGGACGAGAGCGTGAATTGAATATCCAGGGAGGAGCAAGGGGTGGATCTACAGGTGGATCTGACCGTATCAGACGAGGACCAGAGGATAGCCACGCCCCTAAAGCATATTCTGGCTTTATCCTTTATTCTAGTCTATTTGGGACCATAATTTACAAAAATTAACATCATGAGATATTGAAGGAGAATTGAAACTTGCGATAGATACCATAAAGTAATGTGGAAAATCATTATTGAAATAATAAATCAGGTGGGAAAGTAGGGTCATTTTCTCATAGACTTATATACGATTGAACTTCTTTTTGCAACCACCGACATCGCCATCTGCTGGCCATTAAATAGAATGCAAATTTTAGAGATTTCCGCATTGGCCTCAGTTTTCAGACCTGGGTGCTGCGTCCATCTTTTCATACAGTCTATGACTGTGCCCAAACCGCACACTTGCATGCTCCGAGTGCACATAGAGAGCACATATCCATCTTGGAGTGTGAGTCCAGACCATAGTGCGGTAGTGCCGAGCACGGATAAAGTACCTAGATGTGCACTCCGTTTGGGCAAAATTTGGAGCGTGCCTCAATGCAGACTTCAACTGTAAACAATCCCATCATTCCTTTCGGGAAACAGACATTTTGACGTGAAGTGAGTCAGACGCTCAATGGCTGACGACAAATATCTGCCTTCGGGGTCGAGTGGAGCCTCACCTGGGACTTTCTACGAATGTAAGTAAGTCACATTGCTGGCATTTATTTATTTTTTACCTGCTCAAAAATAAATTACAGTTAATAATCGCTCTCTAAATGTGGCTGGTTAGTCAGTTTCATTCATTAATTTGGGGTTTTACAGCCGCAGCTAACACTTAAGTTAGCTAGTGAATACGGGACTTTTTATCTTGGCTGTTCGTAGTTGGTGACTGTTGTTACCTAGCTAGATAGCCAGAAAAATATGGAAGTAAGTAATCGATTTTGACAGGCTAGCTGAATCACATGATAAATGCTTATAGCCAAGTTGTTTGCGATGTTTGTAGCTCGAATCCCTTCTGCTGCTGTAATGTTCTGGGTAATTACCTAGCTAATCTTACTGGTTTGACAACCCATACTACTACTTCGATTACCCAGGCTGCTGACATGCTTGTTATACACAATAAGAGCTAGACACCATAAGACGGACGTTAGTACAGGAAAGCGTATTCTTTATTTTACAATTTTAAGTAAGGCATTAGTTGAATATTGTTGAATATATACTCGCTATTTCTTATCATGTAATAGAAACTGCCATTCTTTAGCTAATTATTTACCGGTCATATATTCCTGAAATTGCGTAGTATGACGTTATCTCCTCTTGTTTCATTTCACCAGAGTTCTCTTTCGTTTAATGTGATTTCTTTTTGTCTCCAACAGCTGATTTTATATCCAGCACTAGGGACTGATTATGAAAAGAAGGTGCCAATGTGTGCATAAACATCAGCATGATCTTACATAGGCAGAAAATGACTTTTCAGTGTGCTACATTTATGATAAGTGGTCTTGCAGTCTGCAGGTAGCATGTTGAGGGCTGACATCTGCTCTACCATTCTCTGCCTCAGGTGCTGAACACATGTCTCCAGCATGAGGATGGCCTCGGCGTTTGGGGTGCTCTCTCATGAGGAACACTCTGCCTTCAGGACCCAGGCATACGTTATGGAGGGCAGTACAGGCTGTGGCCACCTTTGCAGAAAACCTTCGATGTTCCTTCACCTGATTTTTCGTCTGACCAAAGGCTCCCTTGATTATAGATCTAACTTTGAAATTTCGGCAGCCAAAGTGGGTCTCTGCTGGCCCCCTGACAGGCTCCCTGAAGGGGGAGGTGATCTGGGTCAGATTGCCTGGACATGGGTACCATCTGTTGCCTAGTAGTATATTGCCATGGGGAGATAACAGGTGCTGACCATAGATGGGGCTGTTCCACAGGACTGTAGAATCCTGGAGAGACCCAGGGTAACTGACAAATGCATCCAAGAAATTTCCTAGAAGGGCTACAGACTATCCACATTTTATTTGAGAGATAAATCTTTCTATAACAGTTGCACTGTCCTATGGCCCTTCCAAGTAGCTTTATTTGTGCATGGCTCTCATTTATGTCTCCCACACGCTTCCCGAATACTGTGTCCAGTCAGAATTGGCTTTTATTTCCCCTAAAATTAAAGAGTTCGACAATTCTTGGAAAGAAGGCTGTCAGGGTAGGCAGTGACTTCTCCTTTTTTATCGCTAGATTTTGTCAACCTGTATCCACGTACTATGCCTGATTGTCAATCACTCAATTAGACCTTTTTTTCTGGTCATTTAAGCCTGTAATGATTAAGAGGTGATCGTGACAAAAAGATTAATTTACCTTTATGCTTTGATTCGAGACTGCAAGAAAGTAAATTTTAATAATTAATTAGGAAAAAATCTCAACTCGGTAATTCTGTATATTGTTTTGATCTTTTGTTTATCGGATTATGAAAGAAGACTGAAAATAAACTCCCTAGTTTTTAAAATTGGCATTAAAAAGGGGGGAAATATTGTCGTAAACATATTGACCACACATTGAACGCCGCATAAGAAAGGTTGTAATATTTGTTAATGAACAAATATGAACAAACTTGCTGTCTCGTGAGCATTTTAAGTTCGGTGCACTGAGCAATAATGTGTGGATGGAACTGGCACGCCATTCTGCCGTTTAGTCTTATAAATTAGTTAATCAATCCTCAGATTGCTAATCAAGCAAAGTAATAGAGTTATCGTTTGTTTAAAGGTGAGGATTCTGCCTCCCCTAACTGACCTCCGACGGCACGTCACTGAAGGCCATCATGTTGTGCATGGCATGAACTAACCCGTGTTTTGTGCTGTGGGGGATAGCAAACATTTCTGACACAATTCTTTGATGACCTACCGAGGAGCGAGTGCACAAAAAATGAAACTGTGTGGCCCCAGCCATACATCCCACTGAGCATGTGAATTACCCTTTTGTTCATCTTTTATATTGCAGTGTTTCTCTCTAAAGACTAATATTTGAAATGAATAAAGACTTTCCTAAAGTTCTGTCTGTCTTTGTCTTTCCTGACATCTTGTGGTTCGAATCGGAAACTAGTGGCCAATTTCAAATATTTACGTGGTGGGGAAAATTACTGAATTATAATATTGTGTCAATGACACTGATGAATGCATGAATAATTAGTCGCGTGAAATGAGTAATTTTTTATTCCAGTTCTGTCATATCAGTTCAAGCATATTTGAAGAAGCTAGCTGATGTCAACCACAGTAAACAGGCTAGCTGGCAGCATTGACCTCACAACCAACATCTGTTGCTGACAAGCGTGGATGTCCCACAGAGCACTGCCCTTGCAGCAGCTCTCAAACTGGCTGGCCTTCATCATGTCCATTTAGAGTGTTTATCCCTACCGCCGAACCATTTTTTTTTCCATTTACAAAAAAAATAAAAACCATGAAAACGAGCATAGCGACAGAAAAATACCGGTTCCACATTTGATGTCCATCAGCTGGTTAACAGAAGGAAAATAACGTGCACTAACGCTGGTGTTTACAAAGCAAGGATGTGGCTTTATTATGTTGCTTGTTTATTGAATATTCGGAGAAGCACTGAATATCCTTCTCTTCTTCTTCTCTTCCGACTAATGAACAGAATCAAAAAATGAGAATTCAACTTACGTGCCAAGCTATATCAGCTAGGTAATTATATATAGATCTACATTTACCAAATAATTTAACGAAGACTAAACCACATGCCCTCGAGCTTTACTAGAGCGACAAAGAAAAAAAAGTTTTAGGTAATGGGTCAGATGTCAGCACGAAGTGCAAGTGCGTTCCACAATGCTCAAAAAGTTCCGTGCTACCATACTTACGCACTCCCGAGTCTATACTTCCGCGCCATGACTGGAGTCTGCACTCGGAAGAACTGTAGTGCAGAACACGCAAGTGTGCGGTTTGAGACACAGCTTTTGTGTGCTTCAGATCTTTGTCCTGCTGCATTGCCCAACAGCCCTCGAGCTTTAGGGATGTAGCAATGTAATGGCACCCGTGTCTTCCAAAAAAAATTACAGTTCACTTTTGACTCACCAGGCCACGAAAGTCTTGGGGATCATCAAAATATTTTATGGCGAATGTGAGACAAGTTGGCAACGGTTTTTGATTTGCAGCTCTCCCATTGATACCATTTTTGACTGATCTTGACCAGTCTCTGTTTTACTGTGGAATCATGAACACGGACCTTAACTGAGGCAAGTCAGGCCTCCAGTTATTTAGACATTAGTCTGGGTTCTTTTGTGACCTCCTGGATGAGTCATCGATGTGCTCTTGCAGGAATTTTGTATGCCAGCCTCCTGGGAAGTTCATTACCATTCCAAGTCCTCACTTTGTAGACAATGGCTCTCACAGCGGTTTGCTGGACTACAAGAGCTTTAGAAAAGGCTTTGTAACCCTTTCTGGACTGATAGATGTAAACAATTTCTGTTTCTCATCTGTTTATGAATTTCTACTGATCGCAGCATCATGTGCTGCTTTTTGCCTTCATAATGCCAGAGAGGTTTCATTTAAGTGATGTTTAGATTCAACAGGGCTGGCAGCAATCATGTCAGGGTATGTCTAGTTCAACTGAACCCACTTATCAATTAAACTTGTTTAACTGTTTGAGTCAGTAAGAAGGCAGTTACTTTTCAGGCTGGGCCAGGCAGGGCTTGATATTTTATTCCTTCAGTAAATGAATTAAAAATCTGAATTTTGTGTTTACTCCAGTTATCTTAGTCTAATGTTAAAATTAGATTGATCAGAAACATTTAAGAGAGATAAATATGCAAAAATAGAGGATATCGGGATGGGGTTAATACTTTTCTACAACACTGTAATTTATTGTGGTTGAAGATTAAATAATCCAATCACTGCAGAATCAATCGGTGCAGTGTATTCACAGACAGTCCAGGGACAGTTCCTGCCTCTCGACCTCGTATCCGGGGCCCCAGCCCTCGGCGACCCTGCAGGAAGTGAGCTCGGTAATGCCTGGATAGATGCACAGCTACGGAGAGGGACAACATTGGTGATACACCTACTGCAATTTAACCTAAAGATTTTTTTTCTGCAGAGGCTCATGTGCCATTTCAACTTTACACATGATGGTCATGTTTTATATGGATGTAACATTTAAAGGGGGGGGAGCAGCCGCCGGAGTCACACACCTGCTGGTGCACTTTGCTGGGAGCGATGGTGGCGTTACGGAGATCCAGGGGGCTGCAGTCAGACAGATTATAGCAGCAGCTGGCCGGGATGCCACTGGTTGGAAAGTACACACTGTTAAACCAGCTGGTGTAGTTCAGCACCCCACAGCAGCGCAACTGCCAATGACAAAAGGAGATGGAGAGAACGATTATTTTCACCAGCCAATCATTTTTTATCTCCAATGGATGTTCTAGCTGAACAGTAATTACGAATATACAGAATACATAATCAACTCGAGCATTATTGCCACCTTTCATAAGAATAAATGACTGTATAAAATAAACATGCATGCCAACTCAAATTTTCAACATTGTGGTTTCAACATTATGAAAATAATGTTATTACAATGTGGCAGTGATAGCATGTGGTGAAAATATTTCTAAATATATATAAATATATATTATTGAGAAAAAGTTTTAGCACCCTACATTTCCTAAAATCTAAATCTGGCTCTAGATGTTTACTTTTTGTTTTCCGCATTAGTGTTGCAGAAGATAAAAAGAATATTTGAAATTCCAAATGCTAATTTGAAAAATAGTTTTATAAATTAATCTTTTGTACTTCATTAAAAGCAGTTGATACAGATAATACAGGAATGACAGATGGGACAGCTGGAGGACAGACGGATGTGCAGCGGAGGACAGACAGACGCTGCGGTGGCGCGGAGTGACAGACGGACGCTGCGGTGGCGGTGCGGAGGACAGACAGACGGCGTGGGAGGACAGACGACGGACGCTGGAGGACAGACGGACGCTGCGGGCGGTGCGGAGGACAGACAGGACGCTGCGGCGGTGCGGAGGACAGACGGATGCTGCGGCGGCGCAGAGTGACAGACAGACGCTGCGGTGGCACGGAGGACAGACGAACGCTGCAGCGACAGATGGATGCTGCTGCTGCGGAGGACAGACGGACGCTGCAGCGGCGCGGAGTGACAGACGGACGCTGCGGCGGTGCGGAGTGACAGACAGACGCTGCGGCGGTGCGGAGTGACAGACGGACGCTGCGGCGGCGCAGAGTGACAGACAGACGCTGCGGTGGCACGGAGTGACAGACGAACGCTGCAGCGGCGCGGAGTGACAGATGGATGCTGCTGCGGTGCGGAGTGACAGACGGACGCTGCAGCGGCGCGGAGTGACAGACAGACGCTGCGGTGGCGCGGAGTGACAGACGAACGCTGCGGCGGTGCGGAGTGACAGACGGACGCTGCGGTGGCGCGGAGTGACAGACGGACGCTGCGGCGGCGTGGAGTGACAGACGGACACTGCGGTGGCGTGGAGGAACGCCTCAGTGTGCAGCACCATGTTCACTGACAGCAGAGGACAGAGGCAGGAAAGAAACGATAAACAATTCAAACTGAAGGCACCCTACGCCACTGACGCTGCATGTAAGGAATTATCATGGGGACCAAATCTTCCAAATAAGCTGCAGAATGCAGAGCGCACGGTGGGGGTACCCCCGTCTCCCCCCCGGTTTCCCCTCAGTGCGACTCACACTGCGCTGCACATTGTCCACAGCCCGGCTCTTCTCATCCTGACCATTATAGTTCTGCACAGCATCAGTGTAGGTCCTCAGAAAGGTGCCTTTTATCTGGGGAGAGACACACGACTGCATATGACAGCCAGCTCAGGAGCATCATATCCAACACTAGAATACAGATGAGCCACAGAGGCAACACAGGAATATTCAAATAATTCATATTCAAAATACAACTAAATGTTTTATTATAACGTACATGATCATTCTCATTCATCTCATGCATAGTATTTGCAATAAAATGACCTCTTGCAGATCTGGAGCTAAATGAGCTGGTGTTACTATGGTGAAGCATATGACCCAACTCAAATGCATCTTGGGTACCCATAATTCAGTGCGAGGCCTGAAGGCTCGAACACACCTCATGACGAAAAACAAAGCCCGAGATGCCTGCCACCAGCTCAGCAAGAAACACCAGGGACAGGAACATGGCGTACTGCAGAGAGAGAGGACACAACATCAGCTGAATTCCTGTAAAATAAACACACAACACTTCCTGTTCCATCTGTGATGCGCCTACATCACCCTTCATCAATCCCCATACCTCTGCTAATTCAGCCATGTAATATTAGTCTATAACAATCGCTTTCACCAATCCTCTCCCCGGGAGTCCTCCTGACCGTGCCACACTGATGACGTGTTCTGAATATGATTAATGCTAAATGTAACTGTATTAAATCATCAGCTAAGGGACTGAGGGCGCATTCTTTAACAACACTGACTCAGGTCGAACTCAGGTGAAGATGGGGAGTCAGATCCACAAGTTTATTGAAAGAATTTCTTAGGGTTAAACAATCCAGCTCAGAGTCAATCAATACACCTGCCACGCAGAGCGAACAATCCAAATTGTGATCAGGATGCAGCCTGAGGGCTGCAAGCCAGACAGAGAGAATGCAAGAATCAGACAAGATCAGAATCATAAATCAAAAATCCAACCGAAGCCAAAGCCAGAATATCACAATACACAAGGGATCAGGCAAACTTGAAAATCCGAAGACATAAAGAATCAGTACCGGAATTAACACACTGGAAAATGCAAGGCTCATAAGCAGACTGTGAAGGCAACAAACTCATGAACACGAAGTGCAAAACTTGAGGAATATAAAGGGGAGAAACTAACAGGGACTGAATATAGAGCAGGTGCATGGGAACCAGGAAGCATGACTGGGGGTGTGGCTACAAACAAGGGCATGAAATGAATCAATGAACAAACAGAATGGAGAGAGTGAGAGCGGAAGAGCAGATAAAGACAAAGACACGGGCGCAATCACACAAGGAAAGGAAATACTAAACACAGTCAAGGCATAGACAATATAAAACATGAAAATAAAGTGAAACTAAATACTGAACAGAAAAATAACAAATGCAGATCTAACATACTAACAAACACCGAACTGTAGCAGCGTCTCACCAGCTTCAGCATCCACGGGCTGCCACGGCAGGTGGCAAAGCAGCCAAATAGACCAAAGACAACGATGGCTGTGCCAGTCCCAATCAGCACGTAGGGAGCGTTGGTCGAGTTGTCCGCAATCAGGGAGATGTACGGCCCCAGCATCAACTTTCCCCATACTCCGACCGCCAGGAGGATCAGCCCTGTGATCTGCACATAGCCACAGACGGGCCGGGCAAAGACACAAGGACATTAGAAAATTCTGCAGCTCACAGTTTCACTCAGTATATCAATAACCCCTCACACTCAACATTATCCTTCATTATACACAAACACACAAATCTCACTGGCCCACAATTACAGAAATAAAAGCCTAATTACAGCTAACCACATGGGGAGACAACTGATTCAAAATGAACATCTCTCCTTATTAGGAAGGGGAAACAAAATCAGATAAAATGAAATGATGTCTGGCCTTGAAAACCAAAGCACAGCTGCAAACTACCAGATTATCTGAATATTGGGAGTAACAAGAACCAAGAGCCTCCATTACACCATAATGCCTCAGAAAATATCCTACCGGCCCACACAAAAATCAGGGCTTCTGGAAAAACATACGAGTGCTTACACTGAACTGAAATATAAATATGGGACCAATGGCCCAAAAACTAATCCAACTGTTCAGCATTTCTGAGAAAAGCTTTTCAGTCATTCAATAGTATATGAATACAGCATACTAAAATATATAAAGTGAATCTGGTCACCAGTTTCAGAGGAGATGACTGTGAAAGCTTTTCCCATGATAAGTAAATGAGGAAATTTCCATTAGAAAAAAATTCCTTAAAAATCAACAAATTAAAAATTTTCAAAATTGTTAACAGTCTTGGTAGACATTTCCCCTAGGAAGGTCCAAGCCAAATTTGAAGTAAATCGGGCGTAGTTTCAGAGAATAAGATTTCTAAAGTGCATCCATTAAGTTACTTTTCATATGTCATTCTTGTATTCTTGAAGTCTACTAAAAAAGCTTTAAATGCGTCATTGTTAAAAAAAAAAACAAAACAAAACACTTGAGCTTTCTCATGCTGACCATTTCTGCAGTGCCTGTGTGTGAAACACTCTGTTGAGGTCCTGGCCCCGCCCTCCAGAGAACCCCAGTGTGCTGTGATTGGTCAACGTGATCACTCATATACATTACATTACATTACAGGGACTTAGCTGACGCCCTTATCTAGAGTGACGTACAAAAGTGCAAAAGTTCGGTACAAAAGTGCTGAGCTCCAAGGAGGCAATTTAAGTGCCAATAGCTCAAGTGACGATAGCTCACAATAGCTCACTCACTTGTGATTGGTCAACCGCTTTGCGCGTGCCTTGGAAATGTCACACCCCTTACCATAAACAAATTTGTGCTCCAGAGTGTAAATGAGCTTTAGAAACAAAGTAGCTTGTGGGTCTAACCTGCTTGATTCCAGGGCACGCCAAACTATCTGCTTGGCGCAAAAATTCAATTGTTGAAGTCACCAATGTAATACCCCAGGCCAAGGGGAACCCTAGACACAACGTGATAAGTGCCCCCCCCACTCACTCTTCCCACTTTGATGAAAGCCAGCAGCACAGGCCAAATCAGGCTAAAACAGCAGTTATGGGACTATGTCAATAGCTGGGCATGCGCAGTTTGGTCGTGAAACTTTGCTTTTCCGTGGGCCTCGGGAAAGTCTAGCATTCGCCATTACAAAGGGGGAGCGTGACAATCTAAAGGAATGCAGCTTTCTTTCATGTCATCTGCACAAAATATTTATAAAAGAAGAGTGCTGCATTATTAGGCAATGTTGTGGGAAGGAAGTTTTGGTTATTTTTAACTTCCCGAGGCCAAAATATGGCTTTGAGGAATCCAAATGTAAGACGGGGGTTTAGGCAGACCGATGCTTTCACCCGTTCACCCTTTCAAAACCAGGAAAGCATGAGGAGACCGACACAAAAGGATATGGATTGAGGAGGAAGTATTCACCACTCGGCAAAGCCTCAAAAAGACTTGTTTTGTACAGCACTGATTCCGCGTTTGCCGGCCGTCTGCTCTCGCTGGAGTTACGGAGAGGACAGGTGAGTGCAAAGACGTTTCCATATGCAACCGCACTGCTGGTGCTTGTGCAGCATATGCATTCGCGATATTAATATTCTAAACCCCTTTTCACTTATAAAACCCCCAAAATATATTTTTGCCCCCTCTTGAAATCATTCCGGCAAATAAAAAACCGTAAAAAGTGGAGGTTGCATATGGAAATGATTGTTTTGCAATCAAACTGCGCATGCCCAGCTATTGACATAGCCCCTTTAAAGTCGAGCTGAAACGGCATTTTGAGAGTATCTAACTTTCGTATCGTGACATATTTCCGAGCGAAACAGCACAGACAGGCGGGACATAATGTTGGGCAGAATTTGATTTGACCGTTGAAAAGTGGGTGTACACCGACGGGACAGCAGTGCCCGTCAGGGAGAGAGAGGCGAAGCCCATCCTATGCTCCATGTAGTTGGTGAAGCAGTCCACTGTAAAATGCCTTGCGCATAATCTGGGGCTGTCACAGATACCACTTTCCTCAAAGCGAATAAATTCTAGCCAGCGGGTCCGTAGCCACAGTGTTTTGGGGAAACGAAACAAAGTTTGAGGTAGCGAACACCCAAAGACGCACCGACGTACCATGCTAGCTAGCTTACGAATGAATCTTAGCTCTGTGCCGCTAAAAGTTTAAGATTGAGTGACGGGTGGATGTTGTGATATTATTGGTTGAAATCGGTTGGTACTAGCCTACGTAAGCACAAGGCATATTTTGTTTTACAGGAAGAAAACATGATTGGATTTTGATATAAGAATACAAAGAAACTGATTTTTTTTTTTTTTTTTTTTGTCATTTATGGTTATATAGATACACAATATGACCGGGGATGTGATCTAAAAGGGTTAAAAAGGTGTTTTTCATTTCAGCTCGACTTTAATAAGCTTTGGAAGTGAGCAATAGCCAAGACAATTAACAAAATCGTCTAATACACCCTGAACTTCCCTAAAAGAAAACTAAAACATAAACCAGACAACAACTTCCTTACCTAACTCCTACCAAACAAAAACATGCACAAAATGACAAAACAAAAAAGCAACTCACTCCTACTCTACTGTTCAGGTGCTCCGTATACAGTGCGTCTATTTACAACTTATTACAAACTGAAGGGAGACCAACAAATCAGGACTTAAGAATTGAACAATACACCACACAAATGGCTCAAACAGGTCGCAGAAACAGAGTACCAAAGGACAGACTAATGCTGGCTTGTTGGAAAAAGCAAGTGATGGAGGAAAGACAGAACAGGCTGCAGCAGCTGAGCTTTTAAAGTGGTGATTTTGCAGTGGTCCAATCAGCAGACACAATTCCATTCTAATGGTCCACTCGGGCGGCAGCAATTCCATCCAAATGGTCCAATCAGCAGCAGCCTTGCATCACCTGCATAACACCTAACACAAAACCACCCATAGACACGACCGACACACTTCAGGGGAGGAGACAGAGCTATGGCACAGGGTCCGAACACCAATTGATGAAAAAAATGGCCGGAAGCTATCAGGCCATTTCAGGCAGCTCAGGAGCAGTCTGTTTTATGGCAGAGAGCGCCCTCTGGAGGTGCAGACCTTTTACATGCACAAAACTATATGACTCACACTATGACATAAAATAATGAAAACCATGATAGCTGCACTTTAAGGATTTTAGTAACGAATGAAGAATTTCGATCACAACTACGACGCCAGACGCCGCCTGATCACAATAGGTCACAACCTGTTGGCCGGAGAGCTAAAATGTCTTGCAAGAATAACCTTCAGCCAAAAAATTCAACAAAACATATAATGTAGAAAAACTATTCTACAAATGGCATATGTGCGTGTGCAGAATAAGTTGAGCTCTCTTAGCGTCCAAGAGTGGCCCCGTTATGCATACATACACATACACACATTTACACACAAACAAAAATCTTTAGACAGTTCAAGCAACTAGCAGAGATGAGTGCAATCAATAATTGCAGGAGGGAGGTGTTTCTGTCAGACAAAAAACTGCTGAGTGGAACACAGTCGACCTACAACTGCAAAAGCAGCAGTACTCCCACTTACCAGCAGAGGGCTCTACCACCTACCACAATCTACTTCAGCCTGCTTCCACTGCTAACCGGATAATGGCCACGTTAGGTCACTGCCCAGAAATTAACAGGAAGCAACTACCAAAGAAAAAAATATAATTGCACAGCTGCTCATGATTCTATAGCCTTTCTAGACAGAGATGGAGTGCCAAAACCTTTGTCAGAGTTTTACTTGTCAACATAAAAATAAATAATTTAACGCATAATCATGGGAAACTCAGAGAGAGAGTTAAACAGCCCCAAGCATCCACTCCAAGATGAGCTTTAAGCAGGAGATCGTCCCAATTAAAGGTGAGTTGCCTGTGGCAGGGAGCAGTCAGTTCCTCTCCATTCTGACCGATCTGAGCGGCAGCTTATTCATTCCAATGCCAGAGCCCTCATCTTTTATTCAGCAGCAGCTTCTCTCTGTAATTTCAGGGAGAGCTGTGAGAAATGGAGGGAATCCGAGCCTTCGCACTGTGTGTTCCTCTATACAGTGCCGTGAGAAAGTGTTTTCTCCCTCGCACACGTCTTCTATTTTTGCATATTTACTGCACTTAAATGTTTCATATCATCAAACAAGTTTCAATATTAGACAAAGATAGCCCAAGTAAACACAAAATGCAGTTTTAAAACAATGATTTCATTTATTAAAGGAAAAGAGGTATCCTACTGTTACGGCCCCTACTCTGCATGCATTTGAGGCCAATTTGCAGATGCCTGGTAGGCGGAGCCAGGGCTCATTGGTACAATAGAGAGCACCTGTGGCTCGTTTGCTGAGCAAATAAAAAAAAGCCCATTTCCCATGTTGGGGGCTCTCTCCCTTGTGACTTTTGCTTTTTGGTTGGACTGCATACAGCACTGCTTCACTACTCTTTGCACACATCCACTCACTTAACATAACATAACATAACATAACATGAATGGCGAGAACAGGCCGTTCAGCCCAACTAGGCTCGCCAGTTTCTTTGTACCATCGTGAATATATCACTTCAGATACTCAATGACTCAATGGTATCTAGCTTTAAGTCAAGTCTGCTCTTGAAAACTCCCAAGGTCTCTGCCTCAACAATATGGTCAGGCAAGCTGTTCCACAATCAAAATTACTCTTTGGGTGAAGAAATATTTCCGAATATCAGTGCTAAATTTACCTTTAGTCAGCTTCCATTTGTGACCCCAAGTTCTGCTAACAACACTTGGTTGAAGGAATCCTACATAATTCACTTTGTTAATCCCTTTAACATATTTAAAGACCTCAATCAAATCCCCCCTTAGTCTCCTTTTCCTAAGACTAAAGAGATTAAGGATCTTCAGCCTTTTCTCATAGCTTTCATCTTTAATACCCGGAATTAGCTTCGTGGCTCTTCTCTGAACTTTCTCTAAAGCCTCTATGTCTTTCTTAAAGTATGGTCCCCAGAACTGTACACAATACTCTAGATGTGGTCTGACGAATGTGTTGTACAAAAGAAGCATCACCTCCTTGGATTTGAACTCAATACTTGTGGCAATGTATCCCAGCATCCGATTGGCTTTTTTAACAGCTACGGCACAATGGCTAGAGCCTGTGAGGGTTTGGTCAACAATCACTCCCAGATCTTTCTCTTGTGGAGCACATTCCAGTTTAAAACCTCCCATGAAGTAATCCCGTCTAATGTTTTTATTACCTACATGTACTACTTTACATTTCGCTACATTAAATTTCATTTGCCACATTTCTGCCCAATTCTGAATTCTATCCAAATCATCCTGAATCACTTTAGTGGACTCTAAACTATTTGCCAAGCCCCCCAATTTAGTATCATCTGCAAATTTCACTAATCTGCTCTCAATATTCCTATCAAGGTCATTAATGTAGATGAGGAACAGCAAGGGTCCCAACACCGATCCCTGGGGGACGCCACTCCCCACCCTACCTAGCTCAGATGACATACCACTGACCACCACTCTTTGTGTTCTGCCCTGCAACCAGTTATATATCCACTTCAGAATACCACCTGTAACTCCAATGGAGCTCATTTTAAAAATACATTACACTTACATTACTGATGATACTGACTTTCACACCCCATATTTGCATATTCTTTTTGTTAAGTTCAAATTTGTGAAATAAATTGAATCTTGCTTTTTAAATGCATCAGTTTGCATCTCTCTCCTTGTTACGGCTTTTGAGCCGAGTCGTAACAATTGGGGGCTCGTCCGGGAGAAGCAGTATTTGATTGATTGTGTGAGATTACTGTGTGTGTTGCATTGCTTTGTCACAATGACCTGGCTTTTTGGTGCTTGTTATTTAAGAATTACTTCGTCTTATCCATGATCTGGACTCTGGTTGCATCCTATTTGAGGCTTGCTTTGAGTTGTCTGTGATTGAGACTTTGTAGCTTGCCATTTGGGGACTGCTTTCTGTTGTCCAGAATCAGGAATTGGTCTTCCTTTTTAAAGGCTTGTGTTTATAGCATGTGCTTGGGTTTTTACATTAAGCTTAAGCTTGTAACACATTTGCGCAGTAGTGTTAATTGGTCATTGCATTTTGAATCATTTTCTTTGGTTGCCATGTATGCCTTAATATTGCATGTGAACTCATGCTAATTGGTAACTGGTGATTTGGTTACTAATTTGGATCTTGTGGTTAATGGCTTTGGTTTAAAGCTGTCATTTTGGATTTGTAATGGAGTGCAACAGCATTGCCCTGATTCTTTTTGTATTTTCTCATTCTTGATCAAATTTTTAGCTGGACACCTGTGGTTTGTGTTTTGCCATAATCATTCAAACAAAAAAGGAAACTTTGGTTCATCTAGACCTGGAATTAGTTAAGCTAGCCACGTGGGCTAGCTTTGTGTGTCCAGGGACCCGAATTGTTCGCTAGCCACATGGGCTAGCTTTGTGTGTCCAGGGACCTGGAATTCGTTTGTTAACCACGTGGGCTAGCTTTGTGTGTCCAGGGATCTGGAATTCATTTGCTAGCCACGTGGGCTAGCTTTGTGTGTCCAGGATCTGGAATTGCTTCGCTAGCCACGTGGGCTTGCTTTTGTGTGTCCGGGATCTAGAATTCGTTTGCCAGCCACGTGGGCTAGCTTTGTGTCGTCTGGAATTAAGTTAAGCTAGCCACGTGGGCTAGCTTTTGTGTCGTCCGAATTCATTAAGCTAGCCACGTGGGCTAGCTTTTGTGTCGTCCGGAATTTGTTCGCTAGCCACGTGGGCTAGCTTTGTGTCAGATCTGGAGTTTAACTTCATACTCCTTTGTCCTGAATGTTTCACATTTTTGGTTGTTGACCATCAACGCTTGCTTTGTTCGGTCTATGATCTGGGCTTTGTTGCTCACCTGATGGATTGCTTTTGTTTGTCCAGGAACTGGACTTTGTGTGCTTTCCATGGGGTTAGTTTTGGGGTGTTCCAGATCTGGATTTTGTTGCTTGCCGTACATAGATGGCTTTAGCTGAAAGCTTTGCATGGAGTGCTGTATTTTGTTCAAGTCTTGGACACTCAGCTTTCCATAGATGGCCCATTTTTCCCCAGTCCATGCAATGGACTTTGTCTTTGTCTGTCTAGCTAAAGATTAGTTTTTTGCAGATCCAGATTTGTTTTGTAACTTGTGCTATAGTGGCGATAATCGTGCTTGCATTTAACCCATTACTTGGCTTCCTTGATTTGGCATGGCAAGTTGGTTTGTCAGGGGAGCAGGTAATCAGGGAAATGGTTTCAAGTGTGCCGTGGGCATGCTTAAATTCTAGGTGTGTATTGTCGGCTATCTGGAAATGGATCCTTTGTGGAGATGCACTGTATGCAAATGTTTTTTTTTTTTTTGATTAACTATTGCTTTGTGAGGAGAATGATTTTAAGCTTCCAATTTCGTCCTGATGGCGAGTGGTCCAAGGGAAGAGGAGTATTTACCGCTTGGTACTTTGTGAGTTGGAGTTGTCCCCTGGTAGGCTGTAGCAGCATTACCCTTTTGGGTTTCGTTGGTTTATTATTTTCTGTAGTGTTGCAGTGAACGTGGATTGTAGCATTTGTCTCGGGGGCACATCCATGGTGTCTGAAGGGTTGCCAGTTTACTGGTCGCTCTTCTGCCCAGTGGGCTTCAGTGCATAAGTACCCACGACAAGTACCTGCATCAAGACTAGGGGTGAGTTTTTTTAGTTATTGGGGAAGCTCCACTTGATGAGGCTAAAACTTTGCCTCTTCCTGCGTGCTTATGGTAAATGCTCCATTCCTGTTGGTTCCACAGAGCCAGAAAGTGCCTTGGGACTGCTATAATGCATTTAACAAATTGGTTGAGCAATGCCGTGCGAGTCGTCGTGTTTAGACATTTTAAAGAATGGACAGTTTGATCTGATTTGTTATACTGGTCTTTTCCTCTTTTGGTGGTTTTGCATTCAGGTACCAGCAGCTGAGCTGGCAGGAGGGGCCAGATGAGCGGGGGCCTTGGATCATGTGTGCATTAATGTATACATGGATCCCGTTGGGACCATGTTTTTATGGGGGGAGGTGTTACGGCCCCTACTCTGCATACATTTGAGGCCAATTTGCAGGTGCCTGGTAGGCGGAGCCAGGGCTCATTGGTACAATAGAGAGCACCTGTGGCTCGTTTGCTGAGCAAATAAAAAAAAGCCCATTTCCCATGTTGGGGGCTCTCTCCCTTGTGACTTTTGCTTTTTGGTTGGACTGCATACAGCACTGCTTCACTACTCTTTGCACACATCCACTCACTTACATTACTGATGATACTGACTTTCACACCCCATATTTGCATAGTCTTTTTGTTGAGTTCAAATTTGTGAAAAAAATTGAATCTTGCTTTTTAAATGCATCAGTTTGCATCTCTCTCCTTGTTACGGCTTTTGAGCCGAGTCGTAACACCTACTCTACTTGACCCTATGTGAAAACGCAATTGCCCCTTAGTTGCTAAATCTTCCAGTTAAAAACTTCAATTGATGATTGGGCTCATTTCACGAGATAAACCCTGGTATGATCACTGCCTGCCCAGTCAAATCTAAACATCACATAAATAGAACCTGTCAATGTGAAGTCAGTAAAAAGCAGCACATAATGCCATGATATAAAGTAATTCAAGAACGAGGGAGAAACTAAGTCATAGACATCTATCAGTCTGGAAAGAGTTACAAAGTCATTTATAAGACTCTGGGATTGCAGTACAGTGAGAGCCATTATCTACAAATGGAGAAACTTAGAACAGTGGTGTACACTCCGGGGAGTAGTCGACCTACCCAAATTCCTTCAAAAGTGCATCAACAACTCATCCAGGTCACAAAGAACCCAGAACAACACCTAAAGAACTGCAGGCCTCACTTGTCTCAGAGTTCAGGATTCTACAATAAGAAAGTGTCTGGGAAAAAACAGCATCCATTTGAGAGCCGCAAGGTGAAAATCCCTGCTGACCAAAAAGAGCCAAAAGGCTCATCTCACATTTGCTAAAAACATCTTGATGAGCAAAAAAACTTTTGGGATAATATTCTGTGGACTGACAAGTCTAAAGTGGAACTTTTTGGAAGACATGGGTCCCATTACATCTGGCGTAAAGCGAACACAGCATTCCACAAGAGCATCATGCCAACAGTCAAATGTGGTGGAGGTAGGGTGACGGTCTGGGGCTGCTTTGCTGCTTCAGGACCTGCCATTAATTGATAAAACCACAAATTCTGCTCCACCACAAAATCCTGAAGGAGAATGTCCGGCCATCAGTTCATGACCTATAGCTCAGGCACAATTGGGTTGCATAGCAGGACAATGATCCAAAGCACACAGGCAAGTCTACCCCTGAGTGGCTTAAAAGAGACAAAATGAAGGTTTTGGAGTGACCGGACTTGAATCCCATTGAGATGCAGTGGCATAGACTTAAACAGGCAGTTCATGCTCGATAACCGTCCAATGTGGCTGAATTAAAACAATTCTGCACAGAAGAGTGGGCCAAAATTCTGCACACAGTGATGTAAAAACTCATTGCCAGTTATTGCAAACGCTTGATTGCAGTTGTTGCTGCCAAAAGAGGCACTGCCAGTAATTAGGTTTAGGGGGTAATCATTTTTTTCTCTTGGGTGATATAGATTTGAAATACCTCTTTTCCCCTAATAAATGAAATGATCATTTAAAAGCTCAATTTTGTGTTTACTCATGCTGCATTTATCTTAAAAATATCTGGATGCTCTGAAACATCTAAATATGACATAAAGCAAAAATAGAAGATGCCGGGGGAAGCAGGGGAAAATACTTTATCACAGCACCGTATCTGTCTTAGCAGAGTGCTGATCTAGGGTCAGTTCTTAGCTTGAGGCAGTAATGCTGGGGTACGGACACGGGGCTCTGATACTGGCACTGCTGCTATGAGATACTGCATGATTATGGGCAGAGATTTTACTCCTCACAGAAATACTGTTGAAGCATTGGACGCTCTGCACCAGAAACTTATTCTGAAGAAGCAGGTGGGAGGACAACAGGAACCCAGAACCAAAATAAACAATGATGTGGCAGCCATGATAGGCAGACATTGCGAAACATTATGAGACTTAGCAAGTTTGTGTTGCATGTAGGTACACTGTATACTGCCATGATATTGTCACTGTTCAAGACCTAAAGATGTTCTTGGGAACAAAATATATTGCATAGTCCTTCTATTCATTCTATTATCGACCAGTATATGGAAACTAAACATTTCACCCTTTGTGACAGTAGGTTGGAGGCAATTAATAACAGAGAAATTCAGCCAAAACAGACAACCCCAATTCCAAAATAGTTGGGACACAGTGTAAATCAGGGGTCTCCAACCCTGTTCCTGGAGAGCTACCATCCTGAAGTTTTTCACTCCAAACAAAGCAAACCACACCTGTTTTCCCAGTTACAGATCTTTATGAGCAGCTAATGAGCTGAATCAGGTGTGTTGAATTAGGGCTGGAGTAGAAACCTACAGGATGGTAGCTCTCCAGGAACAGGGTTGGAGACCCCTGGTGTAAATTGTGAATAAAATCAAAACGCAATGACTTTCAAATCACACCAGCCATTATTTTATTCATAATAGAACAGAGATAACATAGCAAATGTTGAAACTGAGAAATTTGACAATTTTATCCACAAAATGAGCTCATTTCAAATTTGATGGCTGCTACAGGTCTCAAAAAAGTTGGGATGGGGGCCTGTTTACCATGGTGTAGCATTCCATCTTCTTTTTCATTCATTCATTCATTCATTTTTATTTGTTCCGCTCATGGCATTGGAGACAAAAAGAAATTCAAAAAATATATTCAGCTCTGAGCAGTTTACATAACCCATGACGGAAAGGAGCAGGGAGAAGAAAATCTTATTTTACCTGCCCCTTATTCAAATATACAATCAGAAATAGAAAAGAAAAGATGGCCTGCCAATCACAGTTGCTTAGCAACCACTACGTATAGTTGTAAACAAACACAAAGGTCAAAAACACAATAATTTACAATCTGAGAAACAAATTATCTAACACCATCATATTGTCTAATTATTCTTTCTTTATACATTTTCTTAAATCTAAAGATATTCATACAGCCCTTTAAATCATTTGGCAAGGAATTCCACAGTTTTACCCCAGTTACAGAGATACACATCTGCTTCAACGTAGTCCGTGCAAACGGATGCTTAATGTTAAATTTCCTTCTATGTTGCTCATCTCCTAAATGTAAAACAAATAATTTCTGTATATTTTCTGGTAGTGTCGGTTTTTTGCCCGGTACACAACTAATAAAGTCTGCAGTTCAATTAAATCTTTAAATTTTAACAGCCCTGATTCAATAAACAGTGCATTTGTGTGTTCTCCTGGATGTACCTTAAAAAATAATTCTCATTGCCTTTTTCTGTAAAATAAATAATGATTCTAAATTACTCTTATATGTGTTGCCCCACACTTCAACACAGTAATGCAAATACGGCAAAATCAAAGAACAATACAAAATCCGCATTGACTTATAATCCAACAAATACTTTGCTTTGTTGAGCACAAAAACATTTTTAGATACTTTAGTTTTCACATGTGATACATGATATTTCCATGTCAATTTATCATCCATTATAACACCCAAAAATCTGATTTCAGACACTCTTTCTATACTTATTTCATCTATACACAGTGAAACATTCTCTTTTCTCCGATTTGCAAAAACCATAAATTTTGTTTTGTTCAAGTTTAGTGATAACTTATTGTCATCAAACCATTTTTTGAGCTTGACCAATTCATTTGCAATAGTTTCTGTCAACATACGCAAATCTTCTCCTGAACAAAAAAAATTTGTGTCGTCAGCAAACAACACAAATCGTAATAATTTTGATGTGTCACAGATGTCATTAATATATAAAATAAAGAGTTTAGGTCCCAAAACCGAACCTTGTGGGACTCCACATTTAATCTTCATATGATCAGATGTAATACCAGCAAAATGTACATATTGTTGCCTATTATCCAAATAACTGCTGATCCAGTTCTGAGCTATTCCTCTTATACCATAAGTATGCAATTTAGATATGAGGATATTATGATCTATTGTATCAAAGGCTTTTTTTAAATCAATGAAAACCCCTATTGTGTATTTCTTACTTTCTGATGCTGATGCAATTTCTTCCACTATGTTCATTAATGCTAATGATGTGGATCTGTTTGCCCGAAAAGCCATACTGACTGTCACTCAGTAATTTATTATTTTCAATAAAAGTATCAAATTTTTGTATGAACAGTTTTTCAAGTATTTTTGAAAATTGTGAAAGCAAGGACACTGGCCTGTAATTATTAAAGCTGTGTTTATCTCCTGTTTTAAAAAGTGGAATAACCTTTTGCTATCTTCATTCTGTCTGGAAATACCCCAGAACAAAAAGAAAGATTGAAAATATAATTTAACGGTTTACTTATACAATCAATAGTTTTTTTCACAATAATCATGTCAATCCCATCATTATCAGTTGACGTCTTATTTTTAGATAATGCAACAATAGATTTGATTTCAGTTTCACTCACTTCTCCAAGAAAGAAGGAGTGCAACACTTTGCTTTCTCCATGCCAGTTAGCCTCTATTTGCCCATCACCATGTTTTTTTATAGAATAGGCAAGATTAGGTCCGACATTTACAAAAAAAAAGCATTAAATTCGTTTACCGCCTCATTCATATTTTTCAACACTTGATTATTATCATTAATAAAATAACCAGGTTGGGCTATGGCTGCAGGTTTGTTCCCAATAATACCATTAAGAATTTTCCAAGTGTGTCGAATATCATTTCTATTATCAATTAATATTTTATTATAATATTCTTTTTTTTTGGCTAGTCTCATAATAGTTGTCAGCCTGTTTTTATATACCTTGTATTTCCTTTCAGCAATACTTGTTCTGAATTTTATAAAATCTCTATAAAGATTGTTTTTCTTTTTACAAGAATTTTGTAAGCCCTTTGTAATCCAAGGCTTTTTATGAAAATTGCATTTATGATTAATAATCTTTAATGGACACTGTTTATCATAAAGTGATAAGTAGGTATTCAAAAATGAATCATAAGCTGCATTTACATCTTCAACATAAACCCCTTTCCATTCTTCTTTCAGAAGCTCATTCCTAAACTGGTTTATTGCTTCATCACTTCTAACTCTAACATATCTTTTGAAACTCTGCATATCGTTTTTCTTTATATGACAATCATATATTATAAAAACAGGTAAATGATCACTTATGTCATTTATCATAAGCCCACTTTTAACAGTGTTCTCCAAAACATTAGTGAAAATATTATCGATTAGTGATGAGCAGTTAGAGGTGATTCTGCTGGGTTTTGTGATCAGTGGGTATAGCCCTCTGCTATATAGTGCATCTAGAAAGTCTGACGTTTCGGAGGTCGATGTTGAAATCTCCACATATTATAAACATTTTATTTTCTTTACACTTGCTAATTATTTCTTCTAAATGGTCTTTGAATACTTCCACACTTGACCCTGGTGTTCTGTATACACACGTCACAACAATATTTCTCATCTTTTCAATTTGTATTTCCAGAGTTATGCATTCCATTAAATCGTCGACTACTGTTGTCATACATTCAACTAATTTACACTTCAGGTCGCAATCAACAAACAGGGCCACACCCCCTCCCCTCTTGTTGGTTCTATTAATATAATGCAGAGTATAACCTTCAATGTGGAAGTCAGCACCTTTCTCCTTATTCAACCACGTCTCTGATAAGGCTATCACTTTAAATTTATTTTTAAATGTTGACAGATACTCATCAATCTTCGTAAAATTTGTGTAAAGACTCCTACAGTTAAAATGTATCAAAGAAAATGAATTGTCTAATTCAAACTTTTCATTAAATAGATCGTTAGTATAATAATTACAAGTGTCATTGATTTGATTAAATACATGATTTTAACACAGAGTGGAAGCATCTGGGCATTGAGGAGACAAGTTTCTTGAGTTTAGCCATTGGAATTTTACCCCACTCTTGTTTAATACAGGCTTCCACCTGCTGGAGAGTCTTGGGTCTCCTTTGACGGACTTTTTTTTAATTATGCGCCAAATGTTCTCAATTGGTGAAAGATCAGGACTGCAGGCAGGCCAGTTCAGCACACGGACTCTTCTACTACGAAGCCATGCTGTTGTAATAGCTGCAGCATGTGGTTTTGCATTGTCCTGCTGAAATACACAAGGCCTTCCCTGGAATAAATGTTGTCTGGAGGGGAGCATATGTTGCTCTGAAACCTTTATATACCTTTCAGCATTTTCAGTCTTTCTCCTCTTTGGCCCAGAGGACACAACGGCCATGATTTCCAACAAGAATGTCAAATTTGGACTCGTCTGACCACAGGACACTTTGCCACTTTGCTACAGTCCATTTTAAATGAGCCTTGGCCCAAAGAACACGGCGGCGCTTCTGGATTATGCTCAACAATGGTTTCCTTTTTGCATGATAGCTTTAGGTGGCATCTGTGGGTGGCACGGCGGACTGTGTTTACAGACAGTGGTTTCTTGAAGTATTCCTGGGCCCATTTAGCAATGTCAATGACAAAATCATACCGGTGAGTGATGCAGTGGCGTCTGAGGGTCCAAAGATCACAGGCATCCAGTAAAGGTCTTTGGCCTTGTCCCTTACACACAGAGATTTTTCCAGTTTCTCTGAATCTTTTGATGATGTTATGCACTGTCGATAATGAGACCTTCAAAGGCTTTGCAATTTGACGTTGAGGAACATTGTTTTTAAAATATTCCACAATTTTTTTTACGCAAGCCTGCACGGGTTGGAGAGCCTCTGGCCATCTTTACTTCTGAGAGACTCAGCCTCTCTAAGTCATCCCTTTTATAGCCAATCATGTTACACACCTAATGCCAGTTAACTAAATTACTTGCTAAATGTTCTTTCAGCTGATTCTCTTATACAGTATATTAATTGCTTTTCAGCCCTTTTTCGCCTGTGTCCCAACTTTTTTGAGACCTGCTGCAGCCAGAAAATTTGGAATGAGCTCATTTTGTGGATAAAAATGTAAAATGTCTCAGTTTCAACATTTGAAATGTTATCTATGTTCTATTGTAAATAACATATCGGCTTGTGATCTGAAAGTCATTGTATTTTGATTTTATTCACAATTTACACTTCGTCCCAACTATTTCGGAAATGGGGTACATCAACAAAGGTATTTTTTGAGCAAATCCTGAGAGTAAAATTGAAAACATTCAAATCTTCAGATCCCTGACTTCTTTCAAAGGGATGCTACTAACCAAAGCATTCATATGAAGCAGAAATTATAATTATTAAAAAAAGAAATGTTTAAAATATTAACAATAATCTGCTTATCTTAAACAGCAATCTGCAGACATTCTTACTGGCACCTAAGGCTGAAGCATTTTAAATGAAGTTTTACTGGGAACGGTCTCACTTGCTGAGACCTCAGCACAATAATATCATCATTATTTGCATGGTGCTTCAGGTTTGTCAAGGTGTAACAATCTTCAAATGGCAAGACAGCTGTGCAGGTCCCAATTACTGATTCCTCCTCCTCCTAAAAAACAGACGGCAGGAAGGATGTAGTGCTTGACTTAACACCAGCACCCTTTACACACCACTGCATGATTATAGAAAGCATTATGGTGCACCAGGACAGACAGATGGAGTTTTCTGAGTTGAGTATTTGTTGGGGTTGAAGACCCCGAAGGTGCAGCCAGAGTGATGATTTCTGCAGGAGAAACTCACTCTCAGTGCTGTGAGCCTGTCATGAATCACATTAAAATAGATCAGGAGGAGGAGGAGACGTGGGCTTAGCGTTACTGCCCGCTGTGTGACTAACGCCATGCTGGGGGCACCGTGTGCCCGCGATCCTGACTCATGCACCTCACCGTGTGCTGAGCCCTGGGGTGCAGAGCAGGAGTCATACGTGTTGAAGTTCACTGGCATCGCTCTCCGTGCTTTCTGGCCAGTGGAGATGGCTGGGTCCATGAACGACAGCCAACACCAACATCTCACATCAACTCAAGACCAACAAGATAGCTGCAGCCAGGAAATATCACGTTAGAAGAGACCGGAACGAAATTCATGCCAGTAACCAAACAGGCCAATCAAACCAAGATTACAACTGTGAGGCTTGAGCAAAAGCCTGGATCCAGACAAGCCCTTTCTGGATAAGGTTGAATACATTGTGTACACTGAAAATACACGCACTCACCAACCCCTTTATCAGGCTCATATGCATGGAAATGCACATAGCTTGCTCCTCCAAAGTAGCAATCACATGACTGGGCATAAGTTTATGAAGTACCCAGACATGATGAAGTGCTTTAATTTTTTGTCAGACAAAACATTGGAATGGGCTCAAAATGAGATCTAAGTGGTTTTGTCCATGGTATGATCGTTGGTGTCGAATATAAAGTAGTAGTTCAAACACCTAAGAATCAGGGGCTGGTTGCACCAAACGTATCGTAAGTGCCTGTTGTAAGACACCAAACTTAGGACAGCGCTGAGACATGTCGTAACTGCCGTTTCACCAAAAACTCTTATGCGTGCCGTATAATCCGTATCTCAAGATATGTCTTAGGACATGTCCTAAATGACATACGCAAACATCCCTGGCTGTGAAGTCCTGACTGGTGTCTCCAACTTTAGGAAGGTCAAATCTGAGCGGCAAATAGTCAATTTTGGATGGTGTAATGTATGTATGCATGTATGCATGCCTGAGCAGTTTATATGATATATACAATAATATATAAACATTAGTATCATAGAATGAACGGAACTAAGACAGCTACATATAGCACACACAAAAGCAAAGAGGTGGTTTTTCTCTGAAGTATAGCAAAAAAAAAAAACAGCATCCAGGTGCAGTCTTGAACGAACGACCGAGAAAGTGCCAAACATCAGAGGGCGTGTGAAATTCTTCAGGAAAAACTTTACTGACATCAGTATTTTTCGGCGACGTACTCAATGGAGCAAAGCAAAGGGCTACAAAATCGTCTCTGTATAACCAATTAGGCTACTATAAGCCTGTCCCCATTTACTTTGCTGAATCAGTAATCAAACAGTAGATTTGCTTATTTAATAAGTTGAATGAGTAGATACTCCACTTTATCAAGATAGCATGTTTGATTATAGCATTTTGAAAATTAAATGGCCATAGAACGGCACAGTTTTGCAAGAATGTGATTGCACGATTCTTTGTGGGCTTGCCATTTCGCGGGATTGCGATAATTTATATCTCAATGACAGGTTTCTTTTGTTATACAGAATGTTTTCCACCTTGTGTATTTTTTATATGCCTAAAATCCACGGCGATCTTAAAATGAATCTCTTTATGTTTAATTAATCTGTAATAATCTCCCAAAAATGCTACAATGAGAGATGAAATTCAGAGTTGGGATGTGGCGATGTTAAACCACGATTTTTTAAAAGCGTGACCACTTGCGCCGTGGGGTATGTAGACAGTTGCGTGCAATTTCTTGAAATGTACATACTTGAAGTGGTCTCACGATAGCAATTTTAGGAGATTATTACATATAAATTAAAAAGAAAGAGATTTATTTTAAGATCGCAGCACACTTAAGTCACCTCCCACCACACGTAGGTTTCTGTTGTAATTCCTTGTCCTAACTTGTGTTGGTGCAACGGCTCTTTTCGCCGTTGATAGCCATTGCACCAATTTGTCATACGACACACCAGTTAAGACAAGGCTTGTCGTGTGTCATCATTGGTGCAACCCATTTTCGTGCCTAACTTTAGGACAGCACTTAGGACGGTTGGTGCAACCGGCCCCAGGTCTCTCCCGGGATTTTTCAGACCCTTCAGTGTACAGAGTATGATGTGACAGCAAAATGTCCTGTGAGCCGCAACAGTGGCTAAAAGCACCGCGTTAATAAGAGAGGTTAGAGAAGTTTTCAAAACACCAGAAAGGCCATAAATGCAAAAATCGCAGTTGTTAAGCTGCTTTCACACTGGACGCGGAACGAATTTTTCGCACGACAGATTACATTCAAAGTCAATGCAGAGACGCGTCCAGTGTGAAAGCAGCTTTAGCCTCCACAGTATTCAGGATGGCTGAACACACAACAAATCATTTGAAACGTCTTTATGCAATTCCATTGTTTCCAATGATCTTATTTCATTTAAACGATCGTGAAACACATGCGTTGCTTCCAGCCCTTGAGTCCGGAGTTATAATCGGCTTCCAATTACTAGTGGTGAAATCCACCGCAACGCAGGTGAAACTGATAAACCTCCACGCACAAGGACTTCGATTCCGCGCAAGAACCTCTTACATACGCGTTGATTGAATAATTGCTGACTACAGCAGGGGAACGTAACTATGCCAGCTGGGCTGCAAAACACAGCTATACCCACATGCTCACACTACAGCGGAGGGCTGAAGTCTCATCTAAACCCTGACAGCTGACCTTTCATTTCTCTCATGTTACAAAAAGCTTTCATCTTTGAGAATGAGGGAGTTTACAGAGCTGACATGGAGTGTGTATCTCTTTTTAAACCAAAAATCCTCGCTTGACACTTAGCAGATCATTCCAAGTTCTGTCCCTGCCTTTTATTCTGCAGAAATAGCCATCTTTATAGCACTGCTGAAACAAGCCATTTCATGCTGACAGAGTAATTTTGCCTGCATGCTAACAGTTCATTAAACAGAGACAATTGACTAGATCTCCAGGTCATGCCCTTGCAGCACCCTGGTGAAGAGATACTTCTCTGTTATGAATCTCATTGGACCTCAAACACTGTTCTGTGACCTAGTAATAAGTCTGCTTTGTTCTGAAAAACACTTAACCTTGGCCGCCATGTAGAGTTATCCTCTCCTCCAGCACTTACACAGCTAAAATTCAGAATAAAGTTCCAAGTCTGTAAATATGTACACCACCATTTCCTTACTCTTTGCAATCTTAAAACAAATTTGAGATGCCTTAATCCTTTTCATACCAGTCACTTTCAATTTAAAACAGAGCCGCAAAAGTCTATGAGGCTGACGGTTATGTTAAAGCGAAAGCATATGAATTTATCTGCTTCTGTGATCTGTAAGATCCCATGATAAGAAAAATGCGCTAGGTCAGTAAAAGGAGAAAAACAGGGTGGAAATGGCTGCAAATTCTACAAACCAAAAAAGGCCCATAATGCTACATCTATGGAGTATTCTCTCCCAAGGATCTTGGCTGTTTAACATCAAGCACAGAGCAGATCCCTGAGATGCTTCCAAGACGTGTCATGTCACAAATCAAAATTAACCAATCAATTTCATACACAATGCTTGAGTGCTCTAATATACACTGCTGGATGGCTGAGTGACATGAGTAGGGGCTTTCCATTGTGTGTTAGCTACACTGCTGGGAAAAAGTATTTACACCTTTCCCAATTTATTATATTTTCACATATTTGTCACACTTAAATGTTTCAGATTATGAAACTAATTTAAAATAAGATGAACTTGACCCAAGTACTAGTAGACACAAAATTCAGTTTTCAAATATAGATTTCATTTATTGAAGGAAAAATAATGCCACACCTTACCTGGCCCAATGTGAAAAAGTAATTGCCCCCTTAGTTACTAACTGAACAAAATAAACAGATTTAATGCATAATAATAGCCACTGCTGACCAAAAAAACAAAAGGCTCGTCTCACATTTCCCAAAAAAAAGACATTTTGATGACCCCAAAGACCTTTAAAATAATTTTCAGTGTACCGATGAGTCAAAAAAGGAACTTTTTGGAAGATATAGGTCCCATTACACCTGGCGTAAAGATATCACAGAATTCTACAATAAGAACAGCACATTGGTGGTAGTGTGATGGTCTGGGGCGGCTTTGTCACTTCAGGACCTGGGTGACTCGCCATAATTAATGGAAACGAGAGTTCTGTTCTCAACCAGAAAATCCTGAAGGAGAGTATCGGGCCATTCAGTTAGTGACCTAAAGCTAAAGCCCAGCTGGGCTATGCAGCAGGACAATGATCTGAAGCATAGAAGCAATTCCACCTTTGAACAGTTCACAGGAAAAAGAACAAAGGTTTTGGAGTGGCTGGTCGAAGTCCTAACTTGAATCTGATTGAGATGCTGTGGCATGACCTTCAACAGGCGGTTCATGCTCAAAAACCCTCCAATGTGGCTGAATTAAAACAATTCTGCAAGAAAGAGTGAGCCAAATTTCCTCCATGGCAATGTAAAAGACTCATGCCAGTTATCGCAAACACTTGATTGCAACTGTTGTCATTCAGGGCGGCACAACTAGCTACAGTAGTAGGTTTAAGGGGGGAACTTTTTTTTTCCACATAGGTGATATAGGTTTTGAATAACTCCACCTCCAATAAATGAAATAATTGTTTAAAAGCCGCACTTTGTGTTTACTTGCGTTGTCCTTGTCTTATATTAAAATAAGTTGGATGATTTGAAACATTGAAATATGACAAATATGTAATAAAAATTGATGAAATTGGGAGGGGGGCAAATACTTTATCATAGCACTGTAGGTCTTAGAGTACGAGCCTCTGACAGGGGGACATGATTTTGTAACGATGACTTCAGCAAAATATAAGCGCAATGATGGTGATGAAGATCACATTCTGGCAACAGAAAGGCAATACAAATAATACTAAGTCCATGAGGGAGAAAAATCTTATGAAATGCAGCAACAGGAGAGGATGTGTTACAGGGTCCTGCATTAAAAGCATTAACCTGTTTTATTTGTCATCGCTAAGCAAGGTGTCTCCACAAAACTGGCAGGGTTATGAGGGACTGCTCACAGGCAAAATTGTTTAAACAAAGTCCTTATGACACTATGCTAACTGCTAGTGCTACTAGCATCCTTCTTCACCCCTCCCCTCCCTTCCAGAGGCAGCAGTTTAATTATAGAACGATTTTCATT
Organism: Gymnothorax javanicus; assembly: GCA_029692085.1. Lineage (NCBI taxonomy): Eukaryota > Metazoa > Chordata > Actinopteri > Anguilliformes > Muraenidae > Gymnothorax > Gymnothorax javanicus. The sequence goes on from CM056205.1 coordinate 249,123, forward strand.
AGCATGCCCATGTAAGCTGAGAACAAAGGTGACAGCAGTCTACATAGGGCCTCACACATTCCAAACCCACTGACCGACTTCTCGGCCACACTTCAATTCCACACTCGTAGGCTAATTGTTCGGCCTGCCTGGGTAACAAACAGCATGGCCTCTGCACCATTACCAACAGTGCAAGTTATATCATGCCACAAACTAGCCTGGCTTGAGAGAAAAAGTCGGAGTTATGCAATATCAGTCTCACTGCCTCATGAATATAAGGTACTGCAAATGACAAATAATCGCAAGTGCGGGCCCATGGCCTCGTCTCAGTCCACTTCTAATACCCTGCAGTTTTGGAACAGTTCAAAGGTCAAATATGACCACTAGGATGGTGCTCAAAGATTCTGACATCCTATGGTTCATGGCTGGAGCCAGTTATTTTCTCGTGTCTAACCATATGATCTTTAGCCTCTCCCTAATACTTTGGGGTGTAAGGGATGGGACAAACAGTTTTATATGAAACAACTAATTGTTGATGTGTAATTATGAACTTTTTCTCATTGCAGATTACAGTTAATAAACAGCATTAATCACAAAAGATCAACTGTGCAGAACAACTGTAGAAATGCATATCAAAACATCACTACCGATTAGACTGTCCGAAAAATGACCTCTTGATACATTATGGACATGACTGTTGATCAGCCATGATACAAGGTCAAAAATACCGAACGGTGTGAATAAATCATAACAGATGATGTATAGATTATATGATTCATTTCTAAGTGTTCAAGCAGTTGATTGACAAACTGATTTGGCCCATTTCACTGAAGATCAATTGCACTTTGGAGGGTAAATGAGTACCATATTCTGATTAAATGGTTAAGACAGTTAGGGTTGCGCAGTGATGCAGCATGAGTAATGTTCTTGCCTCAAAGCCAGGTGGTTGTGGTTTGATTCTGGTCTCGCCCTTTCTGCGTGGGGTTACCATGTTCTGCATTTGTTTCCTCCAGGTACTCCGCCTTCCCCCCACAGCGCAAAAACATGCATGTCAGGCTAATTGGAGACTCTAAATTATGAGTGTGTGAGTGAATGCAGAGTGAACGGCGTGTGCCCGGTGACGGATTAGTGAGCTTTACAGGGCGAGACCCTGTCGTCCTCCCACAGTCAGCTGGGTCAGGCTCCAGCTCCCCTGTGGCACAGGTGAGGAAGAGGTGGTTTAGATAACGGACAGATGAATAGATTGCCAAAGGTTTCTGGAACTTCACAGACTTTAACAGAGAGCGCCAGAGTGCAGTGAAAGATACTTGCCCCAATCTCGATTTCTTCTATTTCTGCTGACTAATGTTACATTATGTTATGTAAGTGTTACAGATCATCCAACTAATTTAAATCGAAGACAATGTCAGCAGACAACAAAATGCAGCATTTGAATGATCATTTCATTTGTTGAAGGAAAAGAGTCATTCAAAACCCCTTTCACTGATGTGAAAAAATATATTTAGCACCATTAATAACAAAATGGCGAGGTATGTACCATATTTGTGGCAAATTGAAGAATCAAGCAATTTTTATTGCTTTTCCAGTGAGATACGGGTAGAAATAAAGAAAAGTGTGAGGTATCGTAATGCTGACACACGCCACGTGAATGATGCACCGAGCCCTTCAGTAATAACAAACACTGAGCTGTTTAGCTTTTTTTTTTTTTTTTAGCTTTTTTGGATAGCTTTTTTCCTTAAATAAATGAAATAATAATTTAAAAACTGCATTTTGTATTTTAGGTTATCTTTGTCTAATATTAAAATTTGTTTGATGATCTGAAACATTTAAGTGTGATAAATATGCAAAACAAAAAAAAAAAAAAAAAAAAAGGGGGCAAAATACTTTTTCACAGCACTGTATGTCATCAAGAAAGCAAAGCAACAAATCAGGTTGGGTTGCTGTCCGGAATCTGTCAAATACAGGCTGCAACAAGATGTGGCACTCTTGAGCTACCGTAGTTGCTTGTGGCTGCCTTATGCAGGATCAGAACAATTAAAACAATCTGAATTGTTTTAATTCAACCACATTGGTGGGTTTTCAGGCACAAACTGCCTGTTTATGTTCTTGCCATGCATCCCAATTAGATTTAAGTCAGGACTTTGACTAGGCCACTCCAACTTTTTTTTTTTTTTTTTTTTTTTGAGCTATTCAGATGTGGCCTTGCTTGTGTGCTTTGGATCACTGTCCTGTTGTATAACTCAACTGTGCTGGAGCTTTAGGTCAACAACTGACGGTCAGACATTCTTCTTCAGGGTTTTCAGGTAGAGAGCAGCATTGATGGTTCCATCAATTGTGTCAAGTCCCCAAGGTTCTGAAGCAACAAAGCAGCCCTAGATCATCACACAATCATCACCTTTCACTGGTGATATGTTCTTTTTGTGAAATGTTGTGTTAGCCTTGTCAGATGTAACAGGACCCATGTATAATAAAAAGTTCCACTTTCGATTCATAATTCAACAGTGTATAATCCCAAAAATTTTGGGGGTCATCAGTCGTCTTTTTTTTGGGCTAAAGTGAGCCTTCGGGTTCTTTTTGGTCATTGATGGTTTTCACCTTGCAGCATTCCCATAGATGCCATTTTTTTCTGCGTATTTGCTGTTGTGGAATCATGAAAACTGAATATAACTGAGGCAAATGAGGCCTACAGTTCTTCCAATGTTAGTCTGGGTTCTTTTGTGACCTCCTGGTTGAGCCTTCGATGTGATGGTGGAGGAATTTTGGTAGACCACCCATTCCTGGGAAGGTTCACAAATGTTCCATGCTTTCTCTATTTGTAGATAGTGGCTCTCACTGTAGTTTGCTGGAGTCCCACAGCCTTAGAAATGGCTTTATAACCCTCTCTACGATAGATGTCAACGATGAGATGTTTCTCATCAATTATTGAATTTCTTTAGATCATGGCATCATGTGCTGCTTTTTGCCTACTTTAAATTGCCAGACAAGTCTTTGTTGCTCTGTGTCACTCATCCAATCAGACAGAAGTATTAATGAAGATTAAGGAGTTAATGTCACATGTTAATTTCTATCAACAGAATGGTGGGACCAGACTAGCACTATTCACACTCCACCGCACTGGGACAGCAATTCACACTCCACCGCACTGGAACAGCGATGCACACCCTACCACACTGGAACAGCGATTGACACTCTACCGCTCTGGAACAGCAATTCACACTCTACCGCTCTGGAACAGTAATTCACACTCTACCGCTCTGGAACAGCGATTCACACTCTACCGCTCTGGAACAGCAATTCACACTCTACCGCTCTGGAACAGTAATTCACACTCTACCGCTCTGGAACAGCGATTCACACTCTACCGCTCTGGAACAGCGATTCACACTCTACCGCTCTGGAACAGCGTTTCATACTCTACCACTTTGGAACAGCGATTCACACTCTACCGCTCTGGAACAGCGATTCACACTCTACCGCTCTGGAACAGCGATTCACACTCTACCGCTCTGGAACAGCGATGCACACCCTACCACACTGGAACAGCGATTGACACTCTACCGCTCTGGAACAGCGATTCACACTCTACCGCTCTGGAACAGCGATTCACACTCTACCGCACTGGAACAGCGATTCACACTCTACCGCACTGGAACAGCGATGCACACCCTACCACACTGGAACAGCGATTGACAATCTACCGCTCTGGAACAGCGATTGACACTCTACCGCTCTGGAACAGCGATTCACACTCTACCGCTCTGGAACAGCGATTCACACTCTACCGCTCTGGAACAGCGATTCACACTCTACCGCTCTGGAACAGCGATTCACACTCTACCGCACTGGGACAGCGATTCACACTCTACCGCACTGGAACAGCGATGCACACCCTACCACACTGGAACAGCGTTTCACACTCTACCGCTTTGGAACAGCGATGCACACCCTGCCACACTGGAACAGCGATTGACACTCTACCGCTCTGGAACAGCGATTCACACTCTACCGCTCTGGAACAGCGATTCACACTCTACCGCTCTGGAACAGCGATTCACACTCTACCGCTCTGGAACAGCGATTCACACTCTACCGCACTGGAACAGCGATTCACACTCTACCGCACTGGAACAGCGATTCACCCTACCGCACTGGAACAGCGATTCACGCTCTACCGCACTGGAACAGCGATTCACACTCTACCGCACTGGAACAGCGATTCACAATCTACCGCACTGGAACAGCGATTCACAATCTACCGCACTGGAACAGCGATTCTGTCCTACCGCACTGGAACAGCGATTCACGCCCTACCGCACTGGAACAGCGATTCACACTCTACCGCACTGGAACAGCGATTCACACTCTACCGCTCTGGAACAGCGATTCACGCTCTACCGCACTGGAACAGCGATTCACGCTCTACCGCACTGGAACAGCGATTCACGCCCTACCGCACTGGAACAGCGATTCACGCTCTACCGCACTGGAACAGCGATTCACACTCTACCGCACTGGAACAGCGATTCACACTCTACCGCACTGGAACAGCGATTCTACACTCTGGACCGCACTGGAACAGAACGATTCACACTCTACCGCACTGGAACAGCGATTCACACTCTACCGCACTGGAACAGCGATTCACACTCTACCGCACTGGAACAGCGATTCACTCTACCGGAACAGCGATTCACACTCTACCGCTTCTGGAACAGCGATTCACTGGAACAGCGATTCACACTCTACCGCACTGGAACAGCGATTCACACTCTACCGCACTGGAACAGCGATTCACACTCTACCGCTCTGGAACAGCGATTCACACTCTACCGTTCTGGAACAGCGATTCACACTCTACCGCACTGGAACAGCGATTCACAATCTACCGCACTGGAACAGCGATTCACACTCTACCGCACTGGAACAGCGATTCACACTCTACCGCTCTGGAACAGCGATTCACACTCTACCGCACTGGAACAGCGATTCACACTCTACCGCTCTGGAACAGCGATTCACACTCTACCGCTCTGGAACAGCGATTTCTACCTCTGGAACAGCGATTTGGAACAGCGATTCACACTCTACCGCTCTGGAACAGCGATTCACACTCCACCGCACTGGAACAGCGATTCACACTCTACTGCTCTGGATCAGCGATTCACACCCTACCGCTCTGGAACAGCGATTCACACCCTACCGCTCTGGAACAGTGATTCACACTCTACCGCACTGGAACAGCGATTCACACCCTACGGCTCTGGAACAGCGATTCACGCTCTACAGCACTGGAACAGCGATTCACACTCTACCGCACTGGAACAGCGATTCACAATCTACCGCACTGGAACAGCGATTCTGTCGACCGCACTGGAACAGCGATTCACACCCTACTGGAACAGCACTGGAACAGCGATTCCCACTCTACAAGACTGGAACAGCGATTCACACTCTACCACTCTGGAACAGCGATTCACACTCTACCGCTTTGGAACAGCGATTCACACTCTACCGCTCTGGAACAGCGATTCACACTCCACCGCACTGGAACAGCGATTCACACTCTACTGCTCTGGAACAGCGATTCACATCCTACCGCTCTGGAACAGCGATTCACACCCTACCGCTCTGGAACAGTGATTCACACTCTACCGCACTGGAACAGCGATTCACACCCTACGGCTCTGGAACAGCGATTCACACTCTACCGCTCTGGAACAGCGATAACATAATGGTACTGATTCCAGGGGAAAATGAACTTGGCCAGTGAGTGGTGAATGTATTCAGGAGCCCTCAAGCTGCTTAATGGGGGGTAAACCATTAATGAGCAGATGTGTGAGGCCCAGGGGATGGAAAGTAGTTTAAAGGTCATGGGTTTCCTCTACTCGGTCAACTAAATTTGTGCATTCATATCACATGCTCTGCATCCATGTTAAAGAACCGTGGGCATTAACAAGGGGATCGGATCAAAATGTCAGGGATGTGTTTTACAGTCTGAAACTGGATATTTGACCTCTGGAAAATTATCAATAAACATCATACCCATGAACATACTGCTCAGGACTTCCCTCTCTCCTATAATCACTTGCAGATGAACAGAGATTGAATCTCAAATTCCAGCCCTGTGGGGCCTTGGTGTCACCCAGCTTTTAACCACTATGGGCCTGATTTACTAAGACCTTTAGCACATGAAAAATCTTTTTGCCCGTGCAAAACCAATAACATTGCCACTGATTGGTGCACGGCAAGTACCCCGGCCAATCATGGGTAATGTTATTGGTTTTGCACGGACAAAAAGATTTTGCATGTGCTAAAGGTCTTAGTAAATCAGGCCCTAAGAAGCTTAATTGGGGTCTTCAGACTGTGTTCCTAAGCCTAAATTGATGTTGACTCTTCTACAGTTGTACAAATTGCCCACTCGTGTGCCAATGAGCAAATTTCATCTGAAGTGAAAACTGTCTGTCTGTAGGGAGAGTAATGGAGAAAGTCCTGAACTGCTTTTGTTGAAAGTTTTCGGGACAATTATACATGACAACAGTAAGAGGTGATTAGACTTTCACAGGTCAAGGTGTAAAGTCAAGTTCAACATCGCAGTAAAGGTCATAAACAATAGTGCCAGTGGAGGTTTCAACTCTATCAAGCAACCTTCCAGTTTTCTACCGTAAACTTGCATCCACATAAAGTACACTTATTTTGGTCTGAAGCAAGTTTTACTTTTAAATGCCTCATTTCCCTATTTAATTTCAGCAGTTGTTATTTTGTTATTTGAGAGGGTTAAACCTTTGAGAAGGATTTCCACAGGAGTGCTGAAAAGTATTAATTGGCTGGCAGCGAGCCAGTCATTTCACATAGGATGTACCCTAGAACATACAGTATGGTCCATAACGATTCCTCTGAGCAGCATAATGCTCCAGCTCCCCCCCCCAACACATTAATTCCCGCTCAGTCTAATAATCTCTTCAGTACAGAGGCTTAACCCCTCCATTTTGCTAATCTGTGCCTCACCCAGATGATAGTCCCTGTTTAAAGTTTGAGCCCTTATAAAAATATTCTTGTCAGGAGCCTGAGACCGACGTGCCACTATCTGAGACCTGGACCAGTCTCTGGGGAGCAGATGGACAGTCCTATAAGCAAGAGTGCTTACTGATACACTGTATAGTCAGCCTTCAAAGTGGAAGCACTGCAATGACAGGTTCAAGTACGGACCAATCAGATCTACAGACCGAGCTGTCCACACGTCATTATCTGCGTGAGCAGCTTGCGTAAAGAAATTAATTTCTTGGAATTAAAAAACTGGGAACCGTAGGCTACAAAGTTGATTTACATGGTAACCATAGGCAACAGGGTTGATTCACTCGGTAACCATAAGCTGCAGGGCTGATTCACTCAGTAAAGGTACTTATTGTGTCGAAGGGTTGATCTCCACAGTCTCAGAAGGAATCTGCCTGTGCCAGTGCGAGCTGCAACCAGCAGCTTTGTAAGAGCAGCATATAATGAGCCTCACGTAGCTCAGGGATATGGGAGGGATGCAGCTGGTTTAGGTCAGCATTGCTCGTAGTTGAAGCATGTCCAACCTGCAACCTGGGTGCTAATACTCTCCTCTGCTTTCTGAGCAAGCACATGCTACGATGGAATCTGAACATCCTTGCGCATTTCAGTAACCCTCAACATAGACTCTGATCTCAATGGTGGAACGCCATGAGAATAATATTCCCTTACCAACCAAATCATGCGTTACAGACGTACAGCCAAGTCAAACAATTCTAACAGAGAAGAAAATAGTTCCAACTTCGGAACAGTTTTATTCCTAATAGTTCCAAATAAATTATGCATGTTTAGATGTGTACTAGCAAAACATAAATACTAAATTACCTGGGTATTAATACTGACAGAAAAATATAGAAAGGAGAATTGCAGCAACAAACCACAAACAAATCACCAGGAAATGTCAGTTATGCATCTTGAAAGCAATGCCTGGCGTGCGCATTTGCAGCCAGACAAAACAGTCTTTTCAAATGTTGGTCTCCCATTGGGGTACAAGTTGCCATGATGTTTGTCAGAGTGATGATTTGTAGTTATGATTGGCTACAACTGTGACCATGATTGGAAAAAAAAAAAGTGGTGGCTGAGGGGCGAATGCTATACATGAGTTGTGTATAAACATGTTAGTGCAAAGATTGTACATTCCAGATTTAGGTGGGATTCATAGATGACAAATTATTTTTAAAAATTAAACAAGGGGCCTGTCGGCCTAGAGAGCTCCGGTGAGGATGACTGAAATGTTAATGTCATAACTTAATTTCAGAAATCCTTAAAAACTGTTGCAATATTAACACATATGACACATAAATGAAAGACTGAAAAAATGAGCACAAACACTGATTTTCTAAGTCCAAAATGCTGAATTTCCCAAAAACCGGGACATAGAATTTTCTAATTTTCGCAGGGGATATTCAGAACATCATAAGGAAGGTTCACAACAAATTAGACCAAAAGTTATCCGACAGTTTTTGAGATATTAATGAAAGACTGAAAAAACGAGCACAAATACTGATTTTCTAAGTCCAAAATGCTGAATTTCTCAAAAACCAGGATATTGAATTTTTTAATTTTCGCAGGTGATCATCAGAACATCATAAGGAAGGCTCACAACAAATTAGGCAAAGAGTTATGACAGTTTTTGAGATATTAATGAAAGACTGAAAAAATGAGCACACACACTGATTTTCTAAGTCCAAAATGCTGAATTTCTCAAAAAACCAGGATGCAGAATTTTCTAATTTTCACAGTGAATATTCAGAATATCATAAGGAAGGCTAGCACCAAATTAGAAAAAAAGTTATCAGTTTTTGAGATATTCAAATTTGAAGTGAAAAGTTGACACCGGACAGACAGACAGACGCCGGGCGACTCGACATTAGAAAAGCTCCGCTGACTGCCGAATATTGTCACAGCGGAGCTAAAAATGAACACAAACACTGATTTTCTAAGTCCAAAATGCTGAATTTCTCAAAAACCGGGCTGCAGAATTTTCTAATTTTCACAGGGGATCATCAGAACGTCATAAGGAAGGCTCTCAACAAATTAGACAAAAGTTGTCAGACAGTTTTAGAGATATTAATGAAAGATTGAAAAAATGAGCACAAACACTGATTTTCTAAGTCCAAAACTGGGAAGTAGAATTTTCTAATTTTCACAGTGAATATTCAGAATATCATAAGGAAGGCTAGCACCAAATTAGAAAAAGTTATCAGACAGTTTTTGAGATATTCAAATTTGAAGTGAAAAGTTGACACCGGACAGACAGACGGATGGACGCCGGACGACTCGGCATTAGAAAAGCTCCACTGACTGCTGACTATCGTCACAGCGGAGCTAAAACTGGAAACCAGGATCAAGTTTGCTGAATCATGTCAACCACTTACTCAATCTCCTCATAAAGAATTTTATGACCATTTTAAAAGGATTTGGAGAAGTCCTGACGTGGTACTCTTGCAATGGACCTTTCCGACCTGTCAATCACGTCGCAAAACAACCAATCAGATTGCCTTGTCTTACTAAGGTCCAGCCTAACCCGATAGCACCGCCATATTGTCCAACACTCACTGCAATCTTTAGCTGTTTGCATTAGACCAGGTGTCAGACTTTTTCTGAAAATGGTTTTTATATGCGCTTGGGGAATGTGCAATACTGGGGAAAGGTACCTTGCCCGGCTACAGGGAGCTCAATAAATCAGTTTTCCAAAGCCAAAATGCAGTTGGAGAAGTGTTTGCGATGGATTAAGACATGTGGAAGACCTCACGCAACTCAATGTGAATAGGACCAACAAACACAGTGGACTTCTGCATGCTACAAAGTAGATACTCTGCTGAGAATTAATTCGTGCCACCCAGCACAGGCATTTGCAATACTGGATGAAATGAAACGTTTAGCCAGATGATAAAGGATTTGTAATAGCATGAAGTAATCTGCTTAGAAACTTTAACGTGGGAGAAGTTGGCTAGGTGGCTAACCAGCTGACTCAGAATGTCAGTCCCTTAGGCGAAATGAGTAAAGTTAGCTTGTCATAGAGATGGGTTTGGAGGAAAACGTAGATGTAACAAACCTAGATTAATAACTCGATTATGTCTAATGTAGCTAGTTTAAGGGTCAGCTGCATTGTGTAATATGATTTATTACGAAGTCTAGCTAGCGTATTGCCTGACTCATGGCCAGCTGACGTTAGACAGCATACAGGATCCAATGTTATTGTTAGCTCAGTGATGGCAACAAACGTATGAAAACTACATACCCTGCTTTACACGTGCAGTAGGATTCCTCTGTTTCGCCTGGTTTGATCTAAATGCGCAGTTTATTGGGTGCTCGGCTTTTCTGCATTGATCGCCGGCACTCCGCGGTTACTCTGTTATCTCCACCCGTTCCGTTAAAAAAAAAAAAATTATGTCATGGGTATATCCTTGCGTTAAATAGTTAAGGCCTCTCTGGAAGACTTTGCTGGGCAAGTAGGATGTATTCAGTACGAAATAAACCTCAATATTTTCGGGAATACACGCGTGAGTGTTCCGCATAGACTTCTGTTACGCTGTAGGAACTGAGCTGCATAGATGTGGGCCTTAGCAACAGTAACCGGGGGGGTGGGGGGGCGGAGCTCGTTAAGTCCTGTACAGAGTTAGTACTGGCTGTAGAGCCGAACTCAGCGCTTGCAGATACGGCACATCTGAAGCTGCCAAACGGAACAAAACAAGGCTCTGACTACCCTGATAGGTAATAAAGACCACCCTCCAGAAAAATAAAAACATCTTACCCATAAGAAAATAATTGAGTCTAAGAAGCTTTTGGGCATTTTTAATCAGAAGATTATTGCAATTACAGATTACTAGCCATAGATACCCAGCAACTGGACAAATGACAGGTCTTCAGATGTCCGCAGCTTCAGGCGCTCAACTTGGAACTGCACGGAAAATCATGCTGCGGGCCAGAGAGGCCACAATTAAATCTCACAAAGATCTAAAGGGCAATAAGGTTCCCAGTCTGGAACACAGTCCTAAAAGACTGTGCTCACCTCACCCAAGTACATCAGCAGCAGTAGGTGAATTCTGAAAATCCCGCATTTTCTCCTTTGCTAGAGTCATGTCGCCTTAATCTATTGTATTCGAACTGGAAAAGTGTAGTTGCTATGTTGTTTGATGATGTCAAATTAAATTCTACATGTTTTAAATACATGCACGGGCTTGATTCATGTTCGAAGTTTGCATGCAGCGGCTAATAAAATAAACCAGGTGTGGGAAAACAACGAAGCAGCAAAAACCCTGCATCCCGAGCGGCGCCGCGATGCTTCTGCACCCGGTGGGGAAATCAGCACAGATAAAAGTGCCTACATATCTGCTGTGATACGTGCACATCTCCGGGCAGCAATGTCACAGAGTCATGACAGAGAGCAATATACACTGCACACGTCCTTCATTTAATTACTCAACGCGCAGGATCCTCGGAAGTACCATGGATGCAGTGCAATTCGGACACTGGAAGCATATCAACATTTCAATTTAAAAATACAAAAGATTTATCCGGGGGGTGGGAGGAGTGGAGAGGTGCACTGTGTGAGCGTGTGCACATGCGTGAGTGCACTTATTGCTGAGGGAACACAGATTTCAATAAAAAAGGTAAAATTTCAATAAAAGGTTAATTCAGTAATTGAAAATAATTGGTATCTTGAAGTACATACTTGTTTAGATAATTAAAAACCAGTCAGTATCAAATAAAACAAAACAACTTACAATCTTAAATCAGCCTTTGCTAACCAACTTGATTGTTAAAGGTGTCATTTTATACTTTTTGGGTTTTCCCTCTTGTAGCGTGTTATATAGATATTTGTGCATGTAAACCTTTCGAAAAGGTACTAAGCTCAAATTCCACACCAGAAGTAGTTATTTTCTCAAGCAAAAATCAGAGCTCCTGAGCTGCCTAAAACACCATGTTCAAGCCTTTTATTCTATAACACGTCCATATCACCATGAACACATTTGCATAATTCCAGTGTAGTAACTCATGGCTGCCAAGTTTGATTATCGCGTATTGCCACATCGAGAAACGGAATTTTTTTTTTTCAGTGCAAAAGCCTTTTCCTTTTGTAAGAACTTCCACAAGACAAAGTGAAGATCCCCGAAAGTACATCATCCTTTTATTGCATTCCATTCATTTTTACAAAGGACTGACTCCTAAGCTTCAGTTGGCCAATTACAGTGTACAGCTGTCAAAAAAGTGCTTTCTGACCACATGCAAATAATGTTAAATAGACTTCAAAAATAAAAATAACACACTAGGTAGTGGACATAGTATAACCACTTTTAATGATCTGAATTATTACGTAATTTTTGGTTTAATTCTTTAAGAATCATGAAGAAATTTGGAATGCTTTGTTGTTCGGCATGCAAACGAAATGAGAATAAGGCTATGACCTTACTACCATAAATATGATGTGCACACTTGAAATTTGCATGATGTGGAAATACTTCCACACCAAGATCTTAAATGTGCTTTCCAGCTGAAAATATGCTTACGACTTATTATTCACAGAAAATATCAGCCCTTTCATGAGCCTCTCCGACTTGGAATCACCGTGTAATTGCAGGGTAAACATGCAGACTTCACGGGAGATGGCTGGTAGACAGCTTTGAAATATGGTAGAAGCCAGTAAAAAATGGGAAAGTAGGCAGGTATGTGGAAATAGGCCAGCATATTTTGACAAACGTTTGCCTTCTATGGGTGAGTGAGCTTGAATGTCCAATACTGCAACTTGTTAATTTCACATCTATGCTTGAGGTAATCCAATGCGTTAAAAATTAAGAAAACATCCGAACTGCAATACACACTGGAAGATTCAGCTCGAACAGCGCCAGAACATTTCTATCTGCTGCACTTCACTGGGAATCAATTTTGCATAATGAATGATATTGACAAATTAAATTCCATACATTTCATATACCCACACGAGTCAAAATGGTACATTCCCATACTTTCCGGCAACAGAAAAAAATAGACAAGGCTCAGATAACAGAGCAACAGAAATAGCAGACACAAGGCTTCTGCCGCGACCACGGTTCTACACACTGGGGACATTGCTGCGCAGCTTCAAAAAGCTGCACGTTTGCTCTGGCACAAACTCATCTCCAGGAGCCCTGCCGCTTCCGGCGTATTTCAGGCTGAACACAGATGGAGGAAGCAGGCTTTACTGTATGACAGATGAAATCGGAGAGGGGCAGGTGGTGCCGGGTGGAAAATGATCTCACATCCTGAGCTCTGTTACTTGCCCACTCACGATGAGAAAACATAACGCAGCACACAGGTCTATGAGCCTCATGTAGCACAGTAGAGCAGATCTGCTCCTCTGGCCGCTTATGTAACTAATGCAGTCCAGTCACTCATCTTACACTGACATGCGCCTTTCCTTTCCTGCTGCCTCTTAAGTTGTACACAAACATGCTGAGGCATCTAACTTCACTGAACCCCAGCAGTTTTTTTTTCTTCAAAATCTTTATGAAAGTAAAAGAATCAGATATAAAAACTTTGACTATCCACCACCTAACAAGAAGTTAATCCTTTAAAACATGAACTTAAGCAGGCAATGTTAGGGCAGTGCCTCTTAAGGTTAAATTTCTCTTCCGGGTCACCAGCAGAATAACAAAATCAAATAAACACAACCCCCCCCCATCCATGAAAATGTCACTTTGGCCGCATCGAAATTAGAAACTCAGAGTCGAGAGGCAGCTGCACCTTAACAGATGCAGCTGAGAACAGCCCGACCTGTCAGTTACTGTGGGACGTGGTCACAGAAGGAGCACTAACTCACTGAAAAATACAAAGATCTGAGCTTAAAACACAAGCCGGACTAACGGAGAAGCTAAAATCGCCATATGTCTGTGGAAATAAATTAACTGGTAAAAAGTTTCACACCACACTATAAATTTTCTGGACTTACGATTGATCTTCGTAAGCAACATCGCAGCACTTTTGTACATTTTGTATTTTTAATGTATGCGAAACTTTACAAGACACATACACTTCATACTTTCCCAAATTATCGACTTTATTTCCTCAATATATTTTCACACTCACTAAAACAACATTGGTAAAATGAAAATTTTCCTAATTTTCTCAGTTTTAGGGACTTGTGTGAGATCGAAACTTGCGCACGTGAAACTGGCTCATCCTGCAGGGGTACACACCGATAAACGTTTTCATATTAAAAGAGAAAGTGGACTCCACAGACGCGTCTGCCCATGCTTCCATGGTCTGCATTCGTCAAGCCAGTCTTCCAGAAAACAGGCTCCCAGTGGTGACAGTGGGCCTAGTCAGAACAGAGACCACAGATGAAAGCAGGTAAGTCAGATTTGAAAGATCCCATCCTCCTGCCCCTATGACCGGTTTATAGAGCTCTGCATCATCCCTGCCGCAGGAGAGATGACCTGTTGTACACTGCACCAGCTCACTGTCACTCGCTCTACACGTTTAATTTAATAACTGCTTCATCATCAGTTCTCTGCTCTCTCCACCTCCCCGGGCAGGGCTGGAAGCACCAGCACCTCTCAGTCTCACACTCTCAAATATTCTCACTCCAAAAATAGCGCAGATATTCCATCTCTTGTCATGGTCCACGGAGGGCCTGCAGACAGACTGTTTCCCAAAGCAATTCACAAGGTAAACTAAGATCCACGTGAGATGCAGTCAGAAAGAGCCCGACTCCTGCTGAGGGTCCGCAGTGGAGAAATTCCTGGCTTCCAGAGGCGAATCAGGCATCAGCAGCAGAAACAATAGTAAACCTCATTTATACTCCAACTCCAGGAAAAAAGCATGAGTCAGGATGTGCAGTTGATCCCAGAGATGAAACACAGGGAGCAGCTGAGTGACTCCACATGCTTTACCACCATATCATGGGAAATACAGGAACCATTATCCATGGCTACAAAGAGTCGGCTAGGCAAATACTGCACTTATCAGATTTTAGTAAAAGGCTTAATATTTTGTGGTTCCAGAGTTCTTGAGATAGAAAATTACATTTCGTTCGTGCAGTCGTGTTGAGTGAATTAAAACTCACTCTCCTGCAAGGCACACTTAGGGGAGGAGAGACATAACCCTTAACCTGTCCCATCAGGAGGAAAGCTTGATACAATGCTAGAATAGCATTTGATGGATTGTAAATTCTGTAGAAATTCTGTGGAATTCTCCCACTTTTCTGACTCTTTTTGCCTTTTATTCAAAGTCCGGTTTCCAATAAAGTTGGGTCAGTACAAAAGATGCAAATGACAGAAAGCAATAATTTGAAAATCATCTTTGACTTGTATTACATTTAAAATAGTACAAGAAAAAATATACCACATTTTACAACAACTTTTTTCTGTAAATACACACATTCTGAATTTGATACCTGCAAATCATTCCAAAAAGTTGGTACAGGGGCAGTAAAACTCGGAGAGAGCTGTAATGCTGGGTGTACAGAATAATCAGAAGGAAATCTCCATGTAAAGGATAAGGGTGAAAATCAATACAGAGTTCCCTCAATCTTTTAATCTACAATTCTTCAGGTGGCACTGCATTGAAAGCAGACATGCTTTTGTGATGGATGTACCCGCATGGAGAGGAACTACTTTAAAAAAAAAACATTTGTTAATAAACACTCTTCATGAATGCCTCCACAAATGCAAATAAAGACTGTACTATCCACCAAAGAAGCCATGTGACAATAATTTTCAAAACTGTTGCCGTATTCACTGGGCTTCAGCTCATCTCAAATAGATGGACGTAAACGTGCTGCTTTCAAACCAGTCCACCATTCAAACTGTATACGGTAATAGGGAAAATTGTGTTCTAAACGAAAGAGAAAGACCATCCCAGTTGTCATTAACGTAAGGTTAAAAAGCCAGCATCGGTCATGGTATGGTGATGTGCTCAAGCCCGTGGCACAAGTAACAAATCTATTTTGGTATCACTGAAGGACATGCATGTATGCATTTTGAAGAAACATATGCCATCTTGTAAATTGTCTTTTCAAGTAGATCCCTGCTTATTTCAACAAGACAACAGCAAGACACGTTCTGCAGGTGTTCCCTTACAACAGAGTGACATCGTAATCAGAGTGCAGCAGCTAGATTGGTTAACCTGCGGTCCAGACCTGTTTCCTGTTCAAAATATGTGGTGTGTTAAGAAGAGCAAAGTACGGCAATAAGGATCCTGGACTTCGGAGCATAAATTAACTAAGAATGGGGGGGATCCTTCAAAATAATTAGTGCCCTCAATTCCAAAAATAATTACTTGGAGCGCTACTAAAAGGAAAGGTGATATAATCCGAAGTAAACACACCCCTATCCCAAATTTTCTTGCATGTGCTGCAGGCATAGATTTCAGAACATTTACTTCCATAAAAAAAACAAGAACGTAGAGAAGTAAAAACATCGAATATCTTGTATTTTCACTGCTTTCCATTTTGGACCACTCAAGGATGATTTCAAAATTTCATTTTTTTTATTCCCAGTTTTTATATCATCCCAATTTGTTTGGAAATGGGGCCACACACTAAGGTAGTACAGTAAACTGGACATAGAGTTGAATAATAGGCTGACTGGGTAACTGTAATTCAGAAATGCAAATATGAGCACAAAAAGTTGAGTCCAGTGTGTTGTTTTATATATAAATTTAAAGGAGCTGTGTCACGATTACTGCCCATGCTCAGAACTTTGAAAACTAACAAGAAATCAAAGAAAGTGAATCTGCTCAACTGCAAGTCAAAATCTGATTCCATCATTCCAAATCCATTTTTTTTCTGCATTGTATTCATATATTTTAGTTAATCAGGCATTTTTTAATATATATATGCATATATATATATATATATATATTATTTATATTTAGGAGTTTTCTATGGAATTTGAGTATTCAAAGTGCTATTTTAGCACTTTAGCCAAGGGATATGAAGAATGTAAGATGGTTTCAAAACCATCAATAAACATTATAGAAGAGGAGATACTCTAAGTTTTTTTTTCTAACTGACATGTCTGTACCTGTGGTCTGTACCAGTAGAGTGATTGACTCATTCTTGCATTGCACCCCACTAACTGACAGAGTTGCTCAAGAGTTGCCCACAATAAATAAGAGGTCCAAAATGGCCGCACACTACCTTGCATCTGAGGACCTGGTCATTTATTTTCCATATTCAACCCCAGAATATTTGCAGGGGAATGGTGAATTTGGGACGTGTGAGAAGTGGTACAGGATTGAGACTTTTCAAAAGAATTAGCCTCTGCTCACTTCACTACTACACTGCTGGGGTCTTGGGGTGTTAGAGGAGGGCCAGTACCTCTGTAAGGGGGGGGGTTCGCCATGCCCTTCTCAGGACAGCCTCCCTCTGGCACTCAACTCTCACCTGTGCCTCCAAGTAGCTGTCACACGCGCAGCGGGCACACCCTGGTAAACCGCTCTGGCAGGTGGACAAAACCAGGTGAGGGGCGTCAGTCAGGCCTCAAGCCCCCTGGCATGTTAGTCGGGACTTGTCTGTCCCTAATGTGTGAAGACTGATTTCTCGGCGGGCTGAGCGGACCACTAGATTGGTTCAACGGTCAGGAAGGCAAGACCCAGCACCGCAGCCGCAAGATGCGTGAAGAGCATGGCTAGACACCTAAGATGCCTTTAGTCATCCTGCTGCATCCAGGGCCTCCCCCAGTCGTCTCGGCCACACCTTGCCACTGGACCAGGAGGTCAGGGACGAGAGAGTGAGGCTGGTGTCCTGCACAGCCCTCCCTCACTTTAATTCAAGTCCAGCGCAAGTTGTGTTCCTAGACTCACCGCAACCCTGCAAGTCCTGTGGCGATGGGAGGGCGGCGAACCAGCAGGTGAGGATCCACCCAAGCTGCAGTCGCGAACCTGCACACAGGCGGCTCAGGGCATAGGGTCGCTCTTCACTGGACCGGAGCAGCAGTGGAGTTCGGCAGCCCCCTGAGTGACCGAGCAGCCCTTTTTAGGATCACTCTGCTTGCTTCCACAGCAAGAGGACGGGGCTAGAAAAGGTGCCCTAAACACAGTCTGCTCCACACATCCCTGGCCAGCCTGCCGCGGCTGGCGTAAATCCCACCCCTGCGGCCGAAAAGTCAAAAATAAGAAGAACTTGATGCTCACACTTGCAACGTGGAATGTTCGCACCCTGCTCAACAACACCAGAGCGAATAGATCAGAGAGGAGAACTGCGCTTGTAGCCCGAGAGCTCGCACGCTACAATGTCAGTATCGCAGCTCTCAGTGAGACCCGCTTTGCGGAGAAAGGCCAGCTGACGGAGATCGGAGGTGGCTACACCTTCTTTTGGAGTGGCCGCTGCAGTGAAGTCCGTCGAGAGGCCGGTGTGGGCTTTGCCATCAAGAACCACCATACAAAAAAGCTCACAAGCATCCTCCAGGGTCTCAACGACTGCCTGATGTCCATGCAGCTCCCCCCAGGCAGGGGAAAGACTGCCACACTGATTAGTGCCTATGCCCCCACCATGTCCAACCCCGACGAGACAAAGGACAAGTTCTATGAAGAACTTGACACCCTCATCTCCACCATCCCATCGGCAAAGAAGCTCATCGTTCTCGGTAACTTTAACGCTCGCGTTGGCTCCGACCACCAGGCCTAGGACAGAGTACTAGGGAAGCAAGTTGTGGGGAAGTGTAACAGCAATGGTCTTCTCCTGCCCCGGACCTGTGTCGCATCTGACCTGGCTATCACCAACACTATGTTCCACTTCCCAACCCATAACAAGACGTCGTGGATGCATCCCCGCTCTCACCACTGGCATCTCATTGACTATGTCATCATCAGGGCGAAGGACATATGGGATATGCATGTGACTAAGGCCATGTGTGGTGCAGACTACTGGACAGACCACTGCCTCATTGTCTCCAAGTTGGCGCTTCACATCCAGCCCAAGAGGAGACCCCAGGGACAGAAGGTCGCTAAGAGACTCAATGTCAATAAACTGAAAGATGCCCACACAACACAAGAGCTCCAGAGTGCTCTAGATGGCAAACTCTCCAGTGCACCTGACAGTGAAGCCAGTGTCGAAGAGCAGTGGACGTCCTTTAAAGACACAGTCCACCTCACTGCTCTCGAGGTCCTGGGTCCGACCACCAGAAACCACCAGGACTGGTTCAACGAGAACGACACTGAGATTGAAGAACTGATGGAGAAGAAGCGTCGTCTGCTTGGAGCCTACCGGAACGACCCCTCTTGTACTGCGAAGAAGGCTGCCTTCACCAACATGCGCAGCAAAATCCAAGCCAAACTTTGCGCCATGCAGGACTCCTGGTTCAGTGCCAAGATCGACGAGATCCAGGCCTATGCAGATGACCATGACACTAAGAGGTTCTAGGACGCTCTCTGTGCTGTCTACAGGCCCCCTCCACCGGCTCGTCCCCTCTACTCTGCGCAGACGGGTCCACCCTCCTCACCGACAAGAAGCTGATCCTGCAGAGGTGGGCAGAGCACTTCGATGGAGTGCTTCACAAACCATCCGCCATTAACGACAAAGCCATCAGCCACCTCCCCCAGGTGCCCATCAATCACGACCTCGACCTTCCTCCAGCCTTGGACGAGGTCCAGAAGGCCATCAAGCTGATGTCCACTAGGAAAGCTCCCGGCTCGGATGCCATACCCACTGAGATCTACAAGAGTGGGAGCCCAGCATTGCTCAATCGGCTGACAGATCTCTTCCACTCCATGTGGAGCTCTGGGCAACTTCCCCAAGAGTTCAGGGATGCCAACATCGTGCACATCTACAAGAGGAAGGGAAATCAGCAGTCGTGCAACAATCACTGCGGCGTCTCGCTCCTGTCGATCACTGGCAAAATCCTGTGTCCTGCTCAACCGAATTCTCCACCACCTGGAGCAAAGGCACCTGCCCGAGAGTCAGTGTGGCTTTTAAGCGGGCCGAGGGACACTGGAAATTATTTTTGCAGCCCGCTAACTGCAGGAGAGGTGTATGGAGCAACATCAGGACCTCTACACCACCTTTGTAGACCTGTCCAAGGCCTTTGACACTGTCAGCCGGGAGGGGCTGCGGAAGATCATGTCCAAGTTTGGCTGCCCATTCATCTCCATAGTGCGTCAGTTCCACGATGGCATGATGGCTCGGGTCCTGGACGATGGCGACGCCTCTGAGGCCTTCCCTGTGACTAATGGCGTGAAACAGGGATGCGTGCTTGCCCCTACGCTCTTCAGTATGATGTTCTCAGCAATGCTGACAGACGCTTTCAGAGACTCTCATACTGGCATCCCCATCAGATTCCGCTCTGATGGGAGGCTCTTCAACCCCAGGCGGCTCAAGGCTGTTACCAAGGTGACCGAGACAGTTGTTAGAGACTTTCTTTTTGTGGATGACTGTGCTCTGAAAGCCTGCCTAGAGCAAGAGATGCAGCTTCTAGTGGACAGTTTCTCATCAGCCTGTGACAACTTTGGGCTGACTATCAACATCAAAAAGACCGAGGTGCTGTTCCAATTTGTCCCCGGAAAGCCATACCAGGAACCGAACATCACGGTGAAGGGCCAGAAGCTCCAGGCAGCGGACAACTTCACCTACCTGGGGAGCCCGCTCTCTTGCTCAGCCACCATCGACATGGAAGTCAGCAGCAGAAACTCCAAAGCCAGCAGCACCTTCGGCAGATTGAGACCAAATGTTTGGGAGAGACGCGGGATTAGCCTTGCCACCAAACTCAAAGTCTACAAGGCTGTGGTCTTGATCACTCTCCTGTATGCGTGTGAAACATGGACTGTATTCAGGCGACACGAGAAGCAGCTAAATCATTTCCAACTGCGCTGCCTTCGCAACATCTTGAAGATTCGGTGGCAGGACAAAGTACCAAACACCGAGGTCCTAATCAGAGCTGGTCTGTCAACCATCACCACTCGCCTGCGCAAGGCGCAAATCCGCTGGGGCGGCCATGTCTCTCGCATGTCAGACAATCGCATCCCCAAACAGCTGTTCTATGGCGAACTGTGGGTGGTCAGAAGAAGCACTACAAATATCACCTGAAAGTGTCATTAAAAGACTCTCAATCGACACAGAGCAGTGGGAGTCCCACGCACAGAACCGTGTGGCATGGCGCGGCCTCATCAATAGAGGTGCTTGATCAGCAGAAGAGTGCCGCACTGAGTTCGCCATGAAGAAACGTGAAGTCTGCAAGGCTCGAGCATCAAACACCCCCCGTGCCCCACCCACTCACTGCTTGTGGGAGAGGATTCCTCGCCCGGATTGGCCTCGTCAGTCACCTCCGGGTCCACTCATGGCCCACGTCAAGCTAACCAGCGAACCTGGCCTTCTTCGACTACGAAGGGCGACCAATAACAACAACAACTACACTGCAAATGATCTGCAAGTATGAGATGGTCATATGAGGATTTCTGCTGCATTTATCAAGTAAAAAGTGAATCGGTTAACAGATACATTTTTATACGTTAAACCATTTCAGAAAATAAGAAAAGAGGACCATCACTTGCACAAAATGTATTGCAGTATATGGCAAAAAGTGCAGTATTTTAAATCAAAAGAAATTGCAGTCACTAAATGTATACAAACTGAAGAGAGTACTCCATTCACAGTGCTCTCCCTGAGGATCACATCCCAGCAAACAGGAAACTGTGAATGGATATCAGTGCAATTGTTACATTTGGTACACAAATCTGAAAGTCCTCAACTTTAAAATTTTAAGTTATAGAAACCTGCCTATTGATAATTTACCACTTTTAAACGCAGTGGATGTAGTTGTAAAATGAACCATTGCTTCAGATCATATGAAGCTGCTGCTTTCAGTTCATAGCAAAGAGTGCTAGCATAGCATTTAGCAGTCCGCCATACAGGGCATTCAGCAGGGTTTCCGCTCTACATCCTCATTCCAATTCAGGAGACCTGATCAGAAGAAAGGAATGAACTTTCACCTGTTACCATATGAACTAGCAGTTTGATCTTCCTGCTGTGATTTTAAACCCAGATTTAAATTAATTATTCAGACAAATTCTTATCATTTCCATGTCTTCATCAACATATGCAAAAAAGGCAATGGATTTGGTTCCCATTTTTATCTCAGTCTTTAACAGAATGCTAGCTAGGCCATTTCAGTTGGCAGGAAAATATCCCTGAAAAATAGCAAATAAATTAGCCATTGTGATCTTTTTTTTTTAAATATGAGAAGTATAATAATTTTGCATTGATTGTTTGAATTCTCAAATCAGACTGTCAGATTGAAAATGATCCCTCCAAGATGTGCAAAATACTTAAACAGGATGCTTGCTTAGACCTACAGCAACCATGTAGTTTGTTCAAAAACACAAACATGTAATCAAGCTCTCCTGGGGCCTTCAAAACTGAAATTCTCATTTTCCCCTTCAATCGTATTGCAAAGTAGAAACGTGCTATTTTTCAAGTGAAAAACAAGCTTTATATTTCAAATATGCCCAATTTCCACACCAATAGATTAATTTACCAAAAGAGGCCTCCTGGCACAAACGCAAACAAAAAACCTAAGTCTATATATTAACTGTAAAAGCCAAACCAACATCTTCAATAAAAAGTGAGGAGAAATTTTAAAGCCGATATAAGCAGAC
The DNA here is from genome assembly GCA_029692085.1 of Gymnothorax javanicus. Taxonomy (NCBI): domain Eukaryota; kingdom Metazoa; phylum Chordata; class Actinopteri; order Anguilliformes; family Muraenidae; genus Gymnothorax; species Gymnothorax javanicus. The sequence continues at coordinate 271,722 of CM056205.1, forward strand.
GTTCAAGGAATCAGATCTCTCCGGCAGTCGACGTTTGAACATTCAGACACGCATTCAAACGCGCATATTTTGAAGTAGATCCATAAATACTCAAGAATCGATTCGTACTTCAAGAGCATTAAATAGGCCTACATCAATTTTCCAGCCGTACACAGTACTTCTGCCAAAATTGGCCTTGAATGATGGTCTGCGTTTCCTATAACCCCCTTATAATTCTCAGTGCAGGTCTGCATTTATACATTTACGAAGCAGTCTTTTTTTTTTCTCTCTCTTTGCCGTGGAATTGATTCAGAGATCAACATCTTCACATTTGAATTTAGCAATTCAAGATATGATATGGAAGTTGAGCCGCTATACAATAATTAAATTTAATTATATTAACAGATGTACTGGACCACCGCATTCAAACAAGACAGTAAAAATAACATTAAATAACTAAACCTTCCACCTTCCACTCACACCCTTCCTGTTGCTAGCAGCTCACAATTCCTCATCGTCTCATTCTGCATTAGGTTACACATAGTCTGCATATGCAGTCGTGCATGCGTTACATGATCTACCCTTCTCTACAGGCGAAGCAGTAAATTAAAGCCAATGTTTCATCAGCCCTGGTACGCTATTGCCTAAACTGTGGATGGACATCAGTTTTATGCAATCTAGGAGCTCAAAAATCTGTGAATGTAAACTTGAATTATGACATCGCTGATCCGGATGCACATCATGTTCGCATTATTGAGCATGGTAAACGGGAGGCAACGGGAAAGCACTGAGCAGGGCGGTGCCAAAAAGCTGAAAATTTGGCCTAGCGGTCAGCAACGCGTTAGTCAATACCGATTGTCCCCCACTGTCCATATCAATCATGCAGCGGATATCAGCGTCGTAGAGAAAACTCTAGCATGCGTTGATGTTTCTTTTTTCTTTTTTTTTGAAAGATCCATTGTTCTTGTTTTTCACGCTTAATAGGTCATGAGCCAGCGAAAGATGCCACTGTAACATGCAGTGAGAAGCCTATTCGTAATACATTTTCTATTTATTTCATTAAGAAGGAAACAATTATTCTCCAGATCAGTTGTGAACCAAGCCGCATTAGGATGACATATTTCTGCCTGCTCTAAATCGCTAAAAACGTAAAGTACAGGAAATCATAATGATAAAAACGCACAATTGGACGACGTTATTTAGAGCATCAAGCGGTAGACTAATGCCGCCCTCGTCGGAATTACATAGGCTGCATGCACTTGTTTCGAGTGGGCTACTGCCAGTGCAAAACATAGGCTCACGTTCAGAAAACAACGCGATTGCATCGTTTCCAGAGTATATTACGGTTTCAAAAATACATTAACCGCGAGAAACCCGATTAAAATGTGGGAAATACTTACCCAGAACACGAAGGAATAGACAATGAGGAGGGTTTTCAGGCAGGTTATCACTGGTTTGGTCTCCATTCTCCTAGATGCCATAATACAGTAACGCGAGCAGAACAGCGTCAGATGAGTTGCGCTGCAACGATTCTCCACTGGGCTTCGCTAAACTGGACCTCCGCAGTCTCACACGGCGCAGCCGCCCCCGGTCCCCTGGCCAATAAAGACAGAAACTGCCCTCCCCTCAGTGACACCCTCTACAGGACGCACTGTCGTTCGATTAGGTGCATAACTTACTAAACGTACAATTAAGGACCCATGAAATTAAATTGTGTGGCCTTAACCAAAATGCAAATGCTTTTATTCTGCAATTTCCCCCACTGCTAAACATAAAGCAAAATTGTCTCAGTCCATAAAAAAAGTTACATTTGTCGTCTAATCGTTTCTCATTTCATAAAACAACTCCTGAAGGGACAAGACATTTCAGCAGTTCAGAACTTTAGCATGGCATCTCTGGTTAGTGGTAAGTCAACTGAGCAACCATCAGCCCCAAGAAGTCAGCATAACAAACTAAAACAAAAAAAGAGTTCACCAGGAGAGGCTTGAAAGCATATAGCATATCCTTAGCTCTCAAAAGTGGTCTTTTGTCACTGCCTACACCAGTCATGAACTTCATCAGACAAGCATACAAGCCAATGGATTTGTATGAAAATTTTATGAAGGATGGTCAGCACAAAGAGAGTACTAATAAAATAATTCATTAATATTTGAAAACAAATCTTTCAAATGGAATTGCTGCACAACAAATACTCCACCAGAATCTTGTGAATGGTAACCTGTCTTTTCATTGCACACATAAGCCAAGATAAGCCAAGATATTCAACTGAAGCATAACTCACATTGTTCTCATATTGACTGTAACTAACTGACTCCATTTTAAATGAGTAGCCTTGTGTTCATGAGGTGTGACTGCATTTTGCAGTCTGGCTGTGAATTTTGCATGCTGGTGCGCCATACCTGGGTCAATATGCAATGTATTGAGAATACTTACGAGTAATACTGTATTTAATCGAATTTAAAATGCTTTGGTCAAAGTGGGAATTTAGATCTTCAACCTCTATGCTGTTTCCTATATATATATATATATATATATATATTCCACGTAATAATGAAGGACGAAACTAATGAGCTCGTGCATGTGTTGGGCAGTGGGTACCGAAACAGAAAACACAGAAACACAGGACGATGGACGATGGACGATGATCACCCAATATTCAAGAGACGTGAATGATTCTTCAGACAATGGAACCGGTAGATAGAGGTTGCACACTGCATGTGCATGATGTTCAGAAATCATCTCTGGAAGGGCCACTGGCTTGGTTTGCTCTCAGTCCGTCAATAAAGCCCCTTTCCTGAGGTTTCTTTTCCAACAGCTGCTCATTGCCTTTTCTGAACCGCAACAAGAACAAATCTCAGACAGCACTGTGAGTAAAATAAAAGCCATGAGGCTTACACCAGTGAGTATTTCAGATAACAGCCTCAGGTGTGGTTAAAGATGAGCTCCCAGGCAACGGAGTCCTGAAAACGCATTAAAAGTTTGCAGAATTTTATGCTCTGTTTTGAACCAGATGGAACCCCTATGGTACTGAGAGCACTAAGGAACACTTCTGTATGCCATCTTCCATAACTGTTTCCCATGACTGTCTCAATCTCTGAAGTTCAGTGATGCCTTATGACTCGTGAAAACAGAACTTTCTGCCTGAGAGGTGAGATACCTTATGCCTTAAAATCAGCTTAGGATTTAGAGATCTATTTCACATTCAATCTGGGGTGTGCACTTTTACCTGCACGGTGATCCGGTAACCATGGAAACCCTTCAATCGCTGGACCTTCTCATCCTCGTTGCCCACGCTAATCCAGGTATTGGTTACCAGGAGTAACTGCCACTGGCCACTTCCATGGGGTCAGAGGTTAGGAACAGCCCTTTCCCAAACTGACCCACTGAGGAGACCATGTGCGAAGCTTCACTCAGATGCCTACATATAATCATACAAGCCTTCACACATCCAGCGGCACACAAACCTATGAATGACTTTCCTCTGTATCCTTGAAATGCACATTTTCTGCAAAATCTCTCTAAAATTTCTACAGACATCCATTCCTAGTTTCATAGTAGGATTACTATATATGCAAAGATAAACACATTTCTCCTCTCTCACAGGTCCTAATAAAGAAAAGGAAACAAAATATAACTGCAGAAGGGCTACGGTCTCTCATGGGTTTTGATCAGTGGCAGCTGGTGAACTGAAAATAGAGTAGGCACAGAACATCCCTAGAGACCAATGATTGGTCTTGACCTGTTCTCTATGATTTATTATGATTGGTCTTGACCTGTTCTCTATGACTTATTTAAATGGTGAACTCCAAAAACACTCAGTAAAATCAAATGCACCCAAATCTCGCAAAGGCAAGATGAGAACTAATCAGTAGGCTAGCCTTGACTTAAGTGCAATCATTTTCCTTGATTAAAAAGTTTTCCAACAATTAGAATAGGCCAATCAGACGTTAAACACAGCTTTTTATATGAGTCCAATGTTGTGGTAATTAAATAAATTAGATTAATAAAAATGTTTTATTTATTAATCAAAAAAGATATGCTAAGATGATAACTTTTGTGTTTGCTTTTAGCATGTTTAGCATGATCTAATCTTTGTATGATGATAGTTCAATTACTAAAAAAAAAAAAAAAAAAAAAAAAAAAATCCCCAACAAGTTAATAATACTGAATTATATTTATTGAATAGCAATCTTGCATTGAAATAACATTTTAAATTCTCATGTTACCTTAACAAGGAAACCTGGTCCCACCTGCATAAAGTTGAGTTTTTCAGAGTTTCTGTAATTGATTGATTGATTGATTGAAATCTTTATTTTGAACATAAACAGCAGTACATCAAACAAAAACAAAATAATACTAATCAATACTAAATAAAAGTAAATAAAAAACAAAGGTCCAAAAATAAAATAAATAAAGAAAAATAAAATAAGATGCATCTATCATCATTAACATGCTCGAAAAGGAGTAGGAAGAAATAAAAACTTATTTAATCCTACCCCCTCATCTCTATTTTATTATTATTATGTCTATTTCATTATAATCAGTCAGAAAATAATTTGTTCATCTGTAACTTCTGTACAAAAAAACACAAAATGTATAAAAATATATACTGTATACATATACATACACACACATATACATACATAAATATATATATATACCTGTACACATATATACATATACACACATGCACAATATGTACATACACACAAACACATGCACAAACACAACCTCATGTCTCTCCTCCCTGTATCTTGCAAAAATCATTTGTTTATATTTGTTTTTAAACTGGTGGATGGTTGGACATTGCTTCAGATCCAAACTCAGTCTGTTCCATAGCTGTACTTCATTATTTGTTATGCAGAATTTTTTCATTGTAGTTCGACATGTCTGGATCTTAAAAGTTAATGGTTCCCTTAGATCATACCTTCCCTCTCTTTCATGAAACAGTTTCTGTAAGTGACTTGGTAATAAATTGTTCCCTGCTTTGTACAGAAATTGTGCTGTTTGTAATTCTACAATGTTATATAATTTTGTTATTTTAGACTTGATGAATAATGGATTGGTGTGTTCAAGATAACCGGCATTATGAATGATTCTGATGGCTCTTTTTTGCAGTATGAATAGTGGCTCTAATGAACTTTAATATGTGTTGCCCCATACCCCTATGCAGTAATTTAAGTAAGGTAAGACCAGTGAACAGAACAGAGTGTGGAGTGATTTGGTATCCAAGAAATGCCTTGCTTTGGCTATTATAGAAATACTTCTAGATATTTTAGTGCAGATGTATTCAATGTGCGATTTCCAGCAAATTTTGTCATTTATTATCACCCCTAGAAATTTGATTTTGTGTACTCTTTCTATATCAACCCCTTCTATCTGTACCTGTACTTGATTATTTATTTTTCTGTTACCAAATATCATAATTTTTGTCTTGCTCAGATTTAATGATAGCTTATTTTTGTCAAACCAAGATTTTATTTTGATGAATTCTGAAGTGATAATGTCCAAAAGTTGCTGTAAATTCTCACCTGAACCAAATATGTTTGTGTCATCAGCAAATAAAATGAATTTGAGTATTTGTGATATATTACATATGTCATTGATGTACATGATGAATAATTTAGGGCCTATCACCGATCCCTGTGGGACACCACACACAAAGTCCAAGCATCTTGACTTGTATTCTCCCATTTTCACAAATTGCCTCCTGTTTTTTAGATAGCTTCTCGCCCATTCTAGTGCCAGTCCCTTGATCCCATATTGTTCTAATTTATTGATTAACATTTCATGATTTATTGTGTCAAATGCTTTTTTTTAGATCAATGAATACCCCGACAGCATATCTCTTTTCATCTATGGCATTAGTGGTATCTTCAATCAGTTCAATTAAGGTTTGTGATGTTGACCGGTTACTTCTGAATCCATATTGATTATCACTGAGTAAGCTATGCTTCTCTATGAAACTGTCTAACCCATTATTGAAAACTTTTTCCAGAATTTTTGAGAACTGTGGGAGAAGAGAAACAGGCCTGTAATTTGTGAAATGGTGTTTTTCTCCAGTTTTGTACAGAGGAACAACTTTAGCTATTTTCATATTATTGGGAAATTGACCGGTTTGTAATGATAAATTAAATATGTGCGTTAATGGTTTGGATATCCCATGGATTACTCTTTTAACTACTTTCATATCTATTTCATTGTAATTAGTGGATGTCTTGTTTTTGCACCCATTCACAATATCTACAATCTCCTTTTCCTCTACAGGCTTAAGAAACATTGTCATTGGATTTCTATTTATTAAATTATCATTGAATGTCCCTGGGTCTTGAATTTCCTCCGCTAGGTTTGGTCCAACATTTACAAAAAAATCAATAAATTTATTAACTAAATCATCCATGTTATTTATAATTTTATCATTTTCTATAAAATGCTGTGTATAATTAATCTGTCTAGATTTATTTCTAATTATACTGTTTAATATATTCCATATGCCTTTTATATTATGTTTATTATTCTCTAGTAATTTAATATAATAATCTTTCTTACAATTTCTCATGATATTAGTTAACTTATTTTATGCTTCTTATATTTATCTTCTGCTTCTTTAGTTCTGTGTCTTATGAACTCTCTAGTGTGTTTTTCTTTTTACAAGCATTCTGCAGTCCCCTTGACATCCATTGATTATCTTTATCCTTTTGTTTTACAGTATTGTTTAATTGGACAATTTTTATCATACATTATTTTAAATACCCTTAGAAATTCATCATATGCTTTATCAGTATCATTTTCTTTATATATCAAATCCCAATTATGTTGCAGCAACTCACTTTTCAGTGCATCCATGGATTCCTCTGTCTTAACCCTTCTGTACAATGGTATCTTGTCCCATTTGTTTTTCATGTGGTTATCATTATAGACTGTAAAAACTGGAAGGTGGTCACTGATATCATTTACTAATAGTCCACTTACTGTATTGTTATCCATTTCATTTGTAAATTTGTTATCAATTAAAGTTGCACAATGAGATGTGATTCGGCTGGTTCTGAAACTTTTTGGATATAGGCCAATACTGTATAGAGTATTGATAAATTCATCAGTCATCTTATGTTTATTTGGATTTAACAAATCTATATTGATATCCCTGCCAATAAACATGACTTTATGATTTGTAATTATAAAGTGTTCCTCCATCCAGTTTTTAAATGCGTCTATATTTGAACCTGGTGTTCTATATATACAACTTACAATGATGTTTTTCTTTTTTCATTGATTGATTGATTGATTTTATTTGACCATTCTTGATCTTCATCTACTTATTTCTATTGTTATACATTCAAGCACATTGTCTACCACAGTTGACATATTTTCGATCACCTTATAATTATAATTCATGTCCACATACATAGCTAAACACCACCATTTTTATTTCTCCTATTCATACATATCAGCTCATATCTTTCCAGTCCAAAATCCATGCCCCTTTCATTGTTAATCCATGTTTCTGATATTAGAATTATATTAAAAGGCTGTGTGAATTGGTTTAAATAATCCTTTATGTTATTGAAGTTGGCGTTCAGGCTTCTACTACTGAAGTGGATTATTGAGATTTTGTTTTCAGTCTTGAAAGTACTGTTATACTGTTCATCTGTGTAATGGTGGCAGTCGTTGCTGATGTTCAAGAAAAAGTTGTTTTCTGGATCAATATCGTTTTCAATGTCCTGCGGCTTATATGTAGTGTATTTAAAGGTATTTAATTCAGGATGGTCAAATTTGTCAATTCTTCTTAGTGAAAGTTCGGATTCAGAATGTGTAGAAGTTGTATCCAGTGTCATATGAAGTGTTGTGGTTCAACATACCCGTTGTCCAGTATCTTACGGTTGTTTAGGCGTGCTGGTGCGTGGATGAACGACCAATTTGTCGTTGCGCAGGTAGGCAATGTCCCCCCTCGCTCTGGCCGCTCTCATCTCCGGCATCAACTCTGTCCTTTTTCTTCTAATCGCATCTGTGAAGGCCTCGTTGATGAAGATTTTTGTTCCTCTGAGAGACTTTATACGCTGTAATATGGCTTCTCTGTCCTTGTACCTGAGGAGTTTTACACCTACGGGTCTGGGTCTGTCACCTCTGCTGGGTTTCCCTGCGCGGGGCGCCCTCTCCACCTCCACCTTGTGCTGCAGTTGTAGTTTCTCCGCCAGGATTTTTGTAATTTTCTCCTCCATCTCGGCCCAGGTTTCTCCGGGTGATTCTGCTACACCATCAAATACGAGGTTGTTCCGTCGGGTCTGCCCCTCCATGTACTCCAGCTTATCTGTGATGGTCAGCAAACTGTTCCAGACTTTGTAGATATCTGCTTGCATTGTGTTTCAGCTCTCACCCTGTTTGCTGCTGCCCGCCTTCAAGTCGTCCACATCTTTTTGTGTGAACTGCAGGCTCACTTTGACTTCTTGTGTGTCCTTGGATATTGCATCTAGTCTGGAGTTTGTAGAGTCCACAAAGATTTGGACAAAGCCCTTGAAGTTTTCCTGTTGTTGATGTAGGAGAGCCATAAACATGTCCTTCTGTTGTAGCATCAAGTCAGTGACCTGACCGAGCGACATGTACTCCTCCTGCTCATCTGGCTTCATCTCCGGTTTTGACGCTCTAGGCATCTTACTCGCCGTTCGCTTTATCTTACCCAGAGTTGGGTGAAAAGATTAACCATCACAAGCCACAAGTAATGTTAATTCACATAAATGATTAAAAACCAGGCAAGATCAATCAGTGTTTTGAAGAGATGTTCTGTGCCTCTTCAATTTTCAGATCACCAGGCACCACTGCTCTTGATGTACTTCAGTCCTAAAGTATAAGGGTTTCTCCTCGCAGTCCCTCCCCTGCCGCATTCTTCATCTCCCCTTCGACGAGCAACAGATGTGGCTCGTTAAAGTGGAGGTGAGGGCTGGATATTTAAGGGCTGGCTTTGCCAGTAACCGGTGCAGCTGCATTCTGGTATTTTAGCCCTGCTGCGCTGTGTTGCTGCTCCCCTGATTTTTTACTAGTGTTTATTGTTATTTGAATAAATTTATTAAAATTCTTCTATTTATTATCAGCCTGTGTGTGTGGGTCCTTTCCAGCTTTTGGGCCCATGGTCCAAGTGCCCGCCGGACTGCAGTCTGCATCCGGCGGGAGCTAAACCATGACATAAAGCATTTTGATTGGTCCTGGAAAGGCCTAAAGAATCTCCAAAATTTGTTTTATTTCCTAAATTGGGTGTTCATTAATACAGAATAAAAAAATACAGATGCTTCAGCCATCTTGGACTGTTGCTTGAGTTCCCAGACCAGCAATTTTTAGAAAGGTGAGGCTTTTGTTGATAAAGTCTGGCCTCACTGAAATTCAGCTGTTTGGAAAATTTTTGGCCACTTGAATGATACCACCTTGTGGTATAATGCCACAATCTAAAGAAAAGATCAGGAACAGTCGTTGACATCTGGGCTTGGAAAGGGTTACAAAGCCATTTTTAAGGCTCTGGGACTCCAGCAAACCACTGTGAGAGTCATTTACTACAAATTAAAAAACTTGGAACAGTGATGAACCTTCTCAGGTGAGGCCGGCCAGCCAAATTTTCTCCAGGAGCGCATCGACAACTCATCCAGGATGTCACAAAAGAACCCAAAATAACATTTAAAGAACTTCAGACCTCACTTGCCTCAGTTAAGTTCAGTGTTAGCAATTCCATAATAATTAATAGATTAGGGGAAAAAAAAACACAAAGGCTCATCTAACATTTACCAAAAAAATGTTGATGACCACCAAAACTTTTGAGATAATATTCTGTGGACCGATGAGTCAAAAGTGAAACTCTTTGGAAAACATGGGCACTGTTAGATCTAGCGTGAAGCCAACGCAGCATTCCACAATCAGGACATCATACCAACAGTCATACACGATGGTGGTAGCGTGACAGTCTAGGGCCACTTTGCTGCTTAAGGACCTGGGCGACATGCAATAATTAATGGGATCATGAATTCTGCTCTCTACCAGAAAATACTGAATGTCCACTCATCAGTTCATCACCTTAAGCTCAAGAGCAGTTGGTTTATGCAACAGGACAATGACATGAAGCACACTAGCAAGTCCACCTCTGAATGGCTCAAAAGACACAAAATGAAGGTTTCGAACAGGCCTAGTCAAAGTCCTCACTTTAATCTACTTAGGATGCTGCAGCATGACCTTCAACAGGCGGTTAATGCTCAAAAGCCCTCCAATGTGGCTTAATTAAAACATTTCTGCAAAGAAGAGTGGGCTGATGCAATGAAACACAGCAATATTTAAGACTCATTGCCAGTTATTACCAATATTTGATTGCAGCTGTGGTCACCGACGGAGGCACAACCAGTTATTGGGTTTGGGATATGTTCTCACTTGGATGATATAGTAGGTTTTGAATAACTCTCTACTGTAAATAAAATAATCATTCAAATGCTGCAGATTGTGACTTTTCATGTTCTCTCGGTATTATATTAAAATTAGATTGATGATATGAAACTTACATGAGAAATAAGCAAAAAATAGAAAAAATTGGCAACAGGGTCAATACTTTTTCACAGCGCTGTATTCCATAGTTAAATAAAATGCACAGGTCAACAAATTAACTGGATTAAAAGATGTTGTAATGTATATAATAATTGTTTTGAGCAGGAGGAAAATTCTGCAGATAAGAGGTAATTTAATGAGGAAACGTCCATTTTCACCTTGATCCAAATATAATTTTTTAATCACCAGATTGGTCCTTTTGGTTGTATTAACCAAACTATTCACTGAAAATTTAAAGGAATCTACAGAGGTAATTTTTTGAGAATTTACCAGAATTCCTGATGAGTTTTTACCCCTGGAATGCTGATAAAGTTCTTGGATTGCGGAATAAAAGGGACCTTTGGAGTGACCGTGTCCAGGTGAATGTCCAGCCTGAGACAGTCATCTTGCGGGACTGAAGCACATCGTTTCACCTCCAACCCATGACCAGGTCAGATCTCTGAAAGAGCCTCAACACTCCTGCAGACAAAACATCACAGACAGGAACTGCCAGATCAGGATGGAGCTCAATATAAAAACAGCAAAAAAAACAGTTTCTCACACACACACACACACACACACAAACCTTCATACTTGACGGACATGTACCCAGGGAGCGCCTTCAATTCACTTATCACAGTAAACAGACCAAGTTAAATGACAAAACACTGAGATCAAACTGAACTGATCAGAAAATGTTTTTTTTTTTTTTTTTTAAATTAACCAGTCTACAGTAAAACAAGGCCCATTTTCTGACAACTAACATTAACCCCTTAACTGTCACCTGCATTCTCTCACATTTGGCCCGGCCCCAATTAGGGCCCAGTGACAGTTAAGGGGTTTTAAACACTTTCATTTTTATTGATTCATTAATCAGTTATGCACATGTGCAAAATAATACTCAGCTCACACTCATAAATTTTAAATGGTTAATTCCAGCTCAGGAACAACCATAATGACAGTAGATCATAGAAGACACATAAATGCATGTGAGTTCAACAATTATACATACATTGATGATTGCCTAACCAAGGGACAGGGAAAAATACAATCAAAATGAAGCATTTTTTCAACTTCAATCAAAACATTGGAGGAGGAGCATGTGGCTTTTTGAGTGACGCAGGTCTATGAACCACTGTGAACATGTGCATTAGAAACTGACTACAACACATCTCTATGAATTATTGCAAATTTCATCAGAATTTTAAACCTTCAATAAATGTCTGAGTGAAATAGCTTTGTACCGGCAGTGTAAAGTAGTCAGCCAGGACCTGAATGGGGTGATAAAGGTCAGACATCCCATTGTTAATGGGGTCTGAAGATTCTCTCTCAAGCCACTCCAGTGCAGAGTGACTGTAAAACCACACCAAGATCAGAGCAGTCAAGGCAGACAGAACCCATCAAAACACAAGACAGGGCAGGTAGTGCCACAGTGTCCCTTTGCGCCTTCTACTTCCCTCCCACACAGGAGAACTACAATCCTACTGTCAGGCTTTAAATAAGAACCACGCAACCCAGCAGTCAACGAGACAGTAAATGAGCTAATTTATAAGAACCAGGTGAAATTTAATTGGTCTCAAAAAGTAGGAACCATGGGCCTCCATGCACTAAATTCATCCGGAAATAATCGCATTCCACCTGCTTTGTGATGTTTCTGCAAATAGCCGGATAACCACTTGCTCTTGGGTTGCTGTTGCTGACCTCTTGGCTGTGCTGTAGTGCTGTTCGTTGGTGATCATTCTCCTTTGGCTGAGACAGAAAAAAGACGTGTGGAGGGATTGAAGCTGAAGATTTACTCTTGTGCCAAAGGGGTTTTCTGAAAATAATTCGTGTGTTAAAGCTCAAACATTAATAGAGATTAGACGATTTGCTCCCGAGGTATAACCTTTGTCGCATTAGGGGCAGGGAGAATCTTCCCCCCTTCTTTCTTTTCCCCCTTTTTCCCCCTTGTAACAACTCGGTGAGCAAACAGCCAAATTAAGTTGCTAATCTGGTCAAACAAAGGCGACGGGGGTTTTTTGGGTTTTTTTGGGGGGGGTTTCAGTCTCCTGGGAGCAAAGTAAGGTAAAGTAACAAAAATTTAAAAGCAAAATTTAAAGAATAAATTTAAACGCTAACTAATTGTCTAACTTAGTGAATTGTGTGATATACAAAGTAAAACAGAGTTGTTTTCAAGGACTGAGGTACTGTCGCCTGGTTTTTCTGTAGCTGATTTAGCTACCGAACCTCAGCAAGCTCTCAACGCCAAGAATATTATCGAATTACCTGGATATCTAACTATAACCCGGCTTGGTTTCATACTTGGAGGCTTGCCTTTCATACAGTCTTCTAGCCAATAAATATTGACGTTCACGGGGGTTTTTTAGTCCCCTTCGTTCTCTATCCTGACCGCATTACCGCATAAACGCATTGCCAAGCTTGAATATTAACGCAAACTGGGGTTTTTGTCTTTTTCGCATTTTATGATCATCGAAGGGCTCTTCTGATTAAACACATTGCAGATTACGTTATCTTTGTATTTTCCTCCGGTTGCGGTGCCTTGATCAGCTGATTAAAGTTTAACTGCTTGTTTGAGTGCTCAGGGACAGCTTGTTGGGGGAGATACCGTGTTTAGTTCATTCACATAGTAAACAACTTGTTTATTCGGTCCGTTTTAATTAAAGGGAACCGGGGCTTTATTCTTTTCTTGGCTACCCTTGGTTGTATTTGTGGCTAGTTAGCTAGATAGTTACTGTTTGCATTTTTGGCTGGGGATCTGAGATTAAGTATTTAGTAAGTAGGGCAGCAGTCACTTGAGTTGTCCATTCGGTTAGGTTGGAATTTAAACGGTAAGGTTTACTGGAGTGCTCCGCCTCCTCCATCCTCCAGTTTCTCCTGAGCATTGTAGCCAGTCTGTTTTATCTGGGTTCTCAGCTAAGCCCTGTAATATTTTTAGGTTAGAATATTAATAGTACCAGGACTAGAAAAACTCAAGTCGGCTTATTAGGAGTGCTTATGACATAAAAAGTTTGTCTCAATTTGGCATTTCATTTCTGTTAACTGAAACTAAGGCCCTGTTAAAAGAGGCTTATTATCCATTTACATAGTTTCCCCACGGTTTCTATTGTGACTGCTGCTTAGGGCTTCTCAGGTTAATAAATTAATAAATTGTGGTTCCTGAGCTTCTGTCTCAGCATTAGTAATTTTCTTTTATCTAGGGTGAGCGAGGTCATTAGGTAGGGGGTTCAAAATGTGGCCAAAACTATGTGACGGTTGCAGGATGATCGCACTTTTGGAAAGAGATTTCCAGGGTGGGTTTGTCTGCCACCGGTGCCAGCTAATTGAGCATCTGGAGAGCAAGATCCTTGATCTTCAGGGCCAGTTGGCGGTGCGACATAATTCACAATCAGTAGAGTTCCTAGAGGAACTAAGTAGTATGTTGTTTAGAGAAATGGTGTGTGCGCCAAAGCAGGGTGGTGTGGGGACCCCAGAGCAGGCAGGTAGAGAAAGTTGGGTGACGGTAGGATGTCAGCGCAGGAAAGGGCGTGCACACCATACAGCGACAGCTCCTCCAGTGGTTGAGGTGTCCAACCGATTCCGGCCCTTGCAGGAACTCGAATTGGCCCCTGACCCTGAGAGTGAGGGGACTGATGAGCAGCAGGGCACCCTGTTGGCCTCTACCCCTCAGAAAAGAGAGCTAGTGATAGTGGGGGACTCAATACTTAGAGGAATAGACAGTTTTGTCTGTTCGCGCGACAAGGAGTCTTGTACGGTGTGTTGCCTGCCTGGTGCCAAGGTAGACCTCCTGGAGCGTGTGGACAAGCTCCTGGCCAGAGCGGGGAGGGATCCGGTTGTCATGGTCCATGTTGGGACAAATGACATAGGTAAGGGTGGGTTTGAGGTTCTGCAAGGCAAATTTGTGGAATTAGCTGAAAAGCTTAGGAGCAGATCCTCCACGGTAGTTTTCTCCGGGATTCTACCGGTACCACGTGCGAGCAGAGGGAAGCAGAATTTTATCTGGAGGTTTAACACATGGTTACGAACCTGGTGTAGGAAAGAGGGGTATAGGTTTATGGGGCACTGGAACTACTTCTGGGACAGGGGTGACCTGTTCAAGCCCGATGGGCTACACCTGAACCGGAGGGGTACCTTTGCACTGGGTCAGCATATGTTGAGGGTAGCACAGAGTTATTTAAACTAGGGACTTGGGGGGCAGGGAGATTAGATAGTGTTATACAGAGGGAAATGCAGACGGCCCTGATGGAAGCTAACAGCGTTACATGCACTATTGATGATATATTTTTAAAGCAACAAAGTGTAGTGAGGGGTTTGGAGCAGCGGGCACATGGGGAATCGAAGGGGAAGAGCGTTCATGATAACCTGAGATGTTTTTATCTAAATGCAAGAAGCATAAAAAAATAAATTTCCAGAACTTGAGGCCGTTATGATTAGTGAGGGCTATGACATAGTTGGGATTACAGAGACATGACTCAGTGAAGAGGATGGAGATGAATATAATATAGAAGGTTACAAGCTCTTAAGGAAGGATAGATGCAATAGGCAAGGAGGGGGTGTAGCACTCTATGTGAACGAAAACATAAATGTGCAGGAAATTCCTGAAATTGAACCTTGCCTTGTGAAGATATCTGGGTCAGGCTCATTGGCAAACACGAGACAGGTTTAAACAGAGGTGTATGCTATCGACCGCCAGCTTTGGACAGTACAGTCAATGAAATGCTCTTTTAGAGAATTACACAAGCTTGTAGAGGAGGAGGGACTATTATTATGGGAGACTTAAATTATCCTGGTATCGATTGGGAAATGATGAAAGGACAGGGTAGGGGGGGACGAAGAATTTCTAGATGTTATAAATGATAATTTTTTGGTGCAGTATGTTAATAAACCTACAAGAGACAAGGCAATTTTAGACTTAGTGCTCTGTAATGACCCAGATAGAATTAGCAATGTTGAGGTACTGGAGCCACTTGGGACAAGTGATCACTCTACTGTTAATTTTGATGTTTCATGGGAAGTTAAAAAGGTGTCTTCAAAAACAAAAATTTTCAATTTTAGCTGAGCAAACTTTGACAGGATGCGCTCATATCTAAATGAAATAAAATGGGAGACACTCCTGGACTGTGAGTCTGTAAATGAGATGTGGGAAAGATTTAAGGGGGTTTTACTTGATTCACAATGCAAATTCATTCCAAAGGTGTCCAAAAGTAAGCTGAAAAAGCATAATCCTCAGTGGATGACCACAGCTATTCGTAGGAGTTTGAGGGAAAAGAGGAATCTTTATAAGATGTACATAAAGGATAACAATGAGGACACGAAGGCTGAATACTGTAAAATGCGGGCTGTGGTCAAAAAAGAGCTGAGGAATGCTAGAAGACTGTATGAAAGACAAATTGCAGAGGGGGCAAAAACTAACCCTAAACGCTTCTTTCAGTACTGTAGCAAAAAAAAGGAAAGTCAAAGAGCAGGTTAAGTGCATAAAGAATAAAAATGGATCGCTGCTATATGATAACAAGGATATTACGGATACCTTAAACAGTTACTTTGTGGAGAATTTTACCTCAGAGCGGGTCTTTATTTGGCCAGAGGGCATGTCCAATGCTTAAGATTATTTAGCGGAAATTGAGGTTAGGGATAACGAAGTATTAGACAAGTTGCATAAACTAAAGGCAGATAAGGCGACGGGTCCTGATGGCTTATATCCCAGAGTGCTCAGGGAAGTTAGCGAGATCACCTTTAAGCCGCTATCTGCCATCTTCAGACGATCTTTAGAAACTGGAGAAATACCAAATGATTGGAAACAGGGCAATATAATACCAATATATAAGAAAGGGGACTGTTCTGAGCCAGGAAATTACAGGCCAGTCAGTTTAACTTGCATTGCGTGCAAAATATTGGAATCTATCATAAAAGATGAGCTGGACTTATTTCTTGAACTTAACAATATCTTGAGGGATAGCCAACATGGTTTCCGTAAGGGAAGGTCATGCCTGACAAACCTCTTGGAATTTTTTGAAGAGGCCACCAAGACTTATGACCAGAGCAGGGCTTATGACATCATATACTTGGATTTTCATAAAGCATTTGATACAGTACGTCATAAGAGACTAATTTTTAAAATGAGCTCCATTGGAGTTACAGGAGGTATTCTGAAGTGGATTCAAAACTGGTTACAGGACAGAACACAAAAAGTGGTGGTCAGTGGTATTCCATCTGAGCTAGGTATGGTGGGAAGTGGCGTCCCCCAAGGTTCGGTGTTGGGACCCCTGCAGTTCCTCATCTACATTAATGACCTTGATAGGAATATTGAGAGCAGATTAGTTAAATTTGCAGATGATACTAAATTAGGAGGTTTGGCAAATCGTTTAGAGTCCACTAAAGTGATTCAGGATGATTTGGATAGAATCCAGAATTGTGCAGAAATGTGGCAAATGAAATTTAATGTAGCGAAATGTAAAGTTGTACATATAAGTCATAAAAACATTGGACGGGATTACTTTATTGGAGGTTTAAAACTGGAATGTGCTCCACACGAAAAAGATCTGGGAGTGATTGTTGGCCAAACCCTCACAGGCTCTAACCATTGTGCCGTAGCAGTTAAAAAAGCCGATCGGATGCTGGGATACATTGCCAAAAGTATTGAGCACAAATCCAAGGAGGTGATGCTTCTTTTGTACAACACATTCGTCAGACCACATCTGGAGTATTGTGTACAGTTCTGGGGACCATACTTTAAGAAAGACATAGAGGCTCTAGAAAAAGTTCAGAGAAGAGCCACTAAGCTAATTCCGGGTATAAAAGATGAAAGCTATGAGAAGAGGCTGAAGATCCTTAATCTCTTTAGTCTTCAGAAGGAGAAGGAGACCAAGGGGTGATCTGATTGAGGTCTTTAAATATGTTAAAGGGATTAACAAAGTGAATTATGTAGGATTCCTTCGACCAAGTGTTGTTAGTAGAACTCGGGGTCACAAATGGAAGTTGACCAAAGGTAAATTCAGCACTGATATTCGGAAATATTTCTTCACCCAAAGAGTAATTTCGATGTGGAACAGCTTGCCTGACCATATTGTTGAGGCAGAGACCTTGGGAGTTTTCAAGAGCAGGCTTGACTTAAAGCTGGACACCCTTGAGTCATTGAGTATCTGAAGTGATATATTCACAATAGTATAAAGAAACTGGCAAGCCTAGTTGGGCTGAACGGCCCGTTCTCGCCATTCATGTTATGTTATGTAATTTTATTCATGCACGAACCATTGACATAAAAATCGCTTTGAAGTAACTCTGCCCTCATATGGTGAGAGCTGATATTACAGTAATTGTTCCAGTTGGCAGAACCTTAATTGAAATGAAAAGCTAAAACACTTACATTCCTAGGAACAAAGCTCATTAAACAGGGATTTTTCATTTTTAAGAGACTGTTATTAATATTGGATACTTAAATTGTGAATACAGCAGGTTGAAAAATCTCATTAATCTGCAATTAATTGTTCATCTCTTACTTTTGTAAATTAATTTAATCCCTGGAACTCAAATTTTTTATTAAAGTTTTCCCTTAAATCAGTTCAGAGTCAGAGAATGCATTTCTTCCATGTCGCAGGACAACGTCGCATATACACTTTGTATCAACAGGTAGCAGCGCTTCTTTGAAGCTACATCACTCTTATATCAAAAAAAATACAAACAAACCAAAGGTAAAACAACCTCCTTAGCGGATGTAAAAAGTACGCAGCTTTCAATGAATCATCCGCTTTTGGGAGTTTTGCTGAAATTATAATCATTTATATGTCCATTTTGACACCACATCATGTTTTTGTGCGCAGCTGGGGGCATTTTAGACTTCTAAATGCCATTCTGCCGGTCTACATACATGCTTTACAAGGGCTGGAGGTATTACGAGTTTAGAAGCCATTGAAAGACAAAAGACACAATATAACACATAGGGGCTTGATCAGTCACTACCACTCAGAAATCATCCCAATATGTTAAGAAAAAGCCAAGAGAAATGACAGAATGGCAGTTGGAATTTTCATCCCATGTATCAATGCATAATCACTGCTAGCACAGCCAGGCATAACAAACATGTTGTCCAGTCACTAATACAAGGGGATATGGAACACTGTATGCGAGGGGCACAGGATAGTGGCCGCAAAATCTTAACAACAAAAACACTATCCCAGGCAGACAAAGCAATCGGCACAGGTTACAGTTTTTATTGTGATGTGTCTGAGCTCTGACCCACTCTGCTCATCAATACCTCACAGAGCAGGGCTGTGCGATGCTCCCACCGAAAAACATGAACAGGTTGGGATGCGCAAATGTTTTGTGACAACCAGTAACCACAAAAAAAGAAAAAAGAAAATGTTTAAGCCAATTAATGGCCTTATGTTGGCAGTACTAGCCAAACGATACACTACATAAGAAGATGGACAAAGCAACCGTTACGTCACCCATTGGTTTCAGCACACCAGTTAGGAAGCCTCGATTTTGGCTATTTGAACAGCGCCATTTTTTCATTTTGAAACCAGATGTGATTCCTATTGGACGAGAGCGTGAATTGAAGATCCAGGGAGGAGCGAGGGGTGGATCTATGGGTGGATCTGACCGTATCAGACGAGGACCAGAGGATAGCCACGCCCCCAAAGCATATCTGGCTTTATCCTTCATTCTAGTCTATTTGAGACCATAATTTACAAAAATGAACATCATGATATATCGAAGGAGACTTGAAACTTGCGATAGATACCATAAAATAATGTGGAAAATCAATGTGGAGATATTAAATCAGGTGGGAAAGTAGGGTCATTTTCTCATAGACTTCTATAGCATTGACCTTCTTTCTGCAACTACCAACATCGCCATCTATTGGGCACTAAATAGAATGCAATTTTAAGGCTATTCCGCATTGGCTTCACTATTCAGACCCGGGTGCTGCGTCCATCTTTTTATACTGCCTATGGGCCAAACATGGCAAAACAAAATTTTTCCCTTGTTTTGCCCAAAAATTAATGTAAGCAGTTTCATCTTCCTTATTCTGCACTTAAACCATTCTTGTCAAGCACTGCTAAAGCAATTTTAATTCAATCCTGTATTCACCATTAAATTTTAGCATATTCTTATCCAAGGCAACTCACATCTTAATATGCATTGTGGCCCTCGGACGAAGTTGGGCGACTACTATGAATTCACCCGTGTCGTCTCTGCCACCACTGCTGCGCCTGTAGAGACTTCCTTGTGGAAGCTCTACAGGCTGTAATTTTTGACCGATTACTTTCATATTTGGTATGGACGTGTTACACTTCAGTTATGACACCTATCGATTTTAGTTGCCATGGCGACAGTATCGGCCAAATAATGTGCAAATTTGTGCTGAAACATACACGCTTCCTTGAGGACACAGTGCAGGCTGCAATTTTTCACCGATTACTTTCATATTTTGTTTGCACATGTGTTATACTTCACTTATGACACCTATCCATTTTGGTTGCCATGGCAGCAGTATTGGCTGAATAACGCGCAAAAAAGGGGAAAGGCAGGCTTTCGGGGCTAGACTCATGCGGTTGCAGCCGACCGGACTATCTAGTTTATATTCCTGGATTTACTCAAGCCGTTCATCTTTGGCATCCTGCTGAGTCAAAATGACAGTTGCAATATAGCAGAATCAAACCCCTGACCTTGGGGCTACAAAACCGTGGCCTATAGTGTTTTAGACTCATGAATGGGACCAATGGGTTCAAAAATAATGAAGGTAAGTCTGAGACACACCTCTGTGAAAAAAATAAAATAAATAAAAAACATCGCTCTCTAACTTTTTCCGCAATGTTGCTCACAATCATGCTTACCCACAAACCGAAGGTAAAACAATAACCTTCTTAGTGGAGGTTTTGACGGGGGAAAACGAGAATTGCCTGAGCATGGCAACTTTCGATCAAATAGGCCGATCTAATTTTATTTATAACTGAGTGAAAGCAGGAGTATTTAATAGCTAACGAACATTTCTGTGGACATGGGCATTCAGTTACTCCGCTTTTCAATTATTATTGCAATTGATTTCCCTTAACGACCAGCAAGGTAGTAATTCTCCATTTCAGGTCACTCGGCAAACCTCGGCCAATTTGTTCCTCATCAAACCTCGAATGTGTGACTGCGGAAGCCATTAGCCGGAACTTTTTTTTCTAGATAAACATGGCGGCGTCCAGTGGCAGCAGCGCTGGGTTCGATGTCAAATTGGTGGAAAAATTGTGTTGCCTCTTGTGTCAAGACACGAAGAAGCGTCACCACACATAGATTTTGCGAAGGTCAGTCTTCCCTCCATTTTTAGGTGGCGATGTATTGCGCAGATTTAGACAACTGTGTAAATAGGTCTTCCGGCCAAGAAAATGTCAGGCGGAGCAGCATATCAACTTTGTCACACATCCGAGGCTTGATGAAGAGTAGTGGAATCTGCCGAGAAGTTACGAGTGCATTTCAGGTGTCGTAATATCCGAAGCATAGACTGTATAAAAAGATGGAAGAAGCAACCTAGACATCACCCACTGATTTCAACATACCATTTCGAAAGCCTCGATTTTGGCAATTTGAATAGTGCCATTTTGTCATTTTGAAACCGAATGTGATTACTATTGGACAAGAGCGTGAATTGAATATCCAGGGAGGAGCAAGGGGTATATCTACGTGTGGATCTGACCGTATCAGATGAGGACCAGAGGATAGCCACGCCCCTAAAGCATATTCTGGCTTTATCCTTTATTCTAGTTTATTTGGGACCATTATGTACAAAAATTAACATAATGATATATCGAAGGAGACTTGAAACTTGCGATAGATCCCATAAAGTAATGTGGAAAATCATTATTGAAATAATAAATCAAGTGGGAAAGTGGGGTCATTTTCTCATAGACTTCTATAGGATTGAACTTCTTTCTGCAACCACCGACATTGCCATCTGCTGGCCATCAAATAGAATGCAAATTTTTGAGATTTCCTCATTGGCCTCAGTTTTCAGACCCGGGCGCTGCATCCATCTTTTTATACAGTCTATGATCCGAAGTAGGCTGAACTTGGCTCTTTATTGGCATTTCTCGGTCCACCTAAAATAACTGCTGATTTGCCTTCTTCCCAATTTGCATGGCTCGGTATCATGATCCTCAGTTAGTCTCAAAAAAAAAAAAAAAAAAACCTGACACTGTCATATTGACTAATTTTTAAAATGAGCTCCATTGGAGTTACAGGAGGTATTCTGAAGTGGATTCAAAACTGGTTACAGGACAGAACACAAAGAGTGGTGGTCAGTGGTATCTCATCTGAGCTAGGTATGGTGGGGAGTGGCGTCCCCCAGGGATCGGTGTTGGGACCCCTGCAGTTCCTCATCTACATTAATGACCTTGATAGGAATATTGAGAGCAGATTAGTTAAATTTGCAGATGATACTAAATTGGCAGGTTTGGCAAATAGTTTAGAGTCCACTAAAGTGATTCAGGATGATTTAGATAGAATCCAGAATTGGGCAGAAATGTGGCAAATGAAATTTAATGTAGTGAAATGTAAAGTTGTACATGTAGGTAATAAAAACATTAGACGGGATTACTTCATGGGAGGTTTTAAACTGGAATGTGCTCCACACGAAAAAGATCTGGGAGTGATTGTTGACCAAACCCTCACAGGCTCTAACCATTGTGTCGTAGCAGTTAACAAAGCCAATCAGATGCTGCGATACATTGCCAAAAGTATTGAGTTCAAATCCAAGGAGGTGATGCTTCTTTTGTACAACACATTCGTCAGACCACATCTAGAGTATAGTGTACAGTTCTGGGGACCATACTTTAAGAAAGACATAGAGGCTCTAGAGAAAGTTCAAAGAGGAGCCACGAAGCTAATTCCGGGTATAAAAGATGAAAGCTATGAGAAAAGGCTGAAGATCCTTAATCTCTTTAGTCTTAGGAAAAGGAGACAAAGGGGTGATCTGATTGAGGTCTTTAAATATGTTAAAGGGATTAACAAAGTGAATTATGTAGGATTCCTTCAACCAAGTGTTGTTAGTGGAACTCAGGGTCACAAATGGAAGCTGACCAAAGGTAAATTTAGCACTGATATTCGGAAATATTTCTTCACCCAAAGAGTAATTTCGGTGTGGAACAGCTTGCCTGACCATATTATTGAGGCAGAGACCTTGGGAGTTTTCAAGAGCAGGCTTGACTTAAAGCTAGATACCATTGAGTCGTTGAGTATCTGAAGTGATATATTCACGATAGTATAAAGAAACTGGCAAGCCTAGTTGGGCTGAACGGCCTGTTCTCGCCATTCATGTTATGTTATGTTATATCAGAGAAAATATGAGAGAGTATCAAAACCCTAAGTTACCGGCATAAGAAATTTTACTGCTTTTTTTCTTTTCTGCCAAATTGCAGGATATTGTCTATAGATGTTTTCTAATGTTGGCGAATCATTCAAGAATCAGTTTGGCTCAAACATAATTTGCATAGCCTACAATAAGCGAAAAAGATATTCAAAAACATTTATGACCAGAATGATTGTTTGATGTCACTTAACAAGCGTTACCGCAAACAATGAGCACTACCTACAGTCATAGCATCGTGCATGTAATGATGACAATTCTTAAACTAATTTGTGGGAATTATCTTACCGAAAACTCCTGACATTTAGGTAATAACACTTTCTCACAGAATAAATTACATACTGGGGAAAACAGGGAGATCCAGATTAGGTTGTTGAACACATGTGTTTTAAGTTCTGTCAAAATACTTTGCTTGAACTTAATTATATAAACATGACACAAAACAAGTTTGACTCTTCATCAATTGCTTGCCGTCCATCTATCAATTAGTTTTCACCTATTAGGAACCCAATTATTCTTTAATTTCATTGGTTACATTTTCTCCCTCTTTTTTGCAGTTGTTCCCAGTAGCCTATATCACAATGTTATTTTAGTTCTTCTTGCCATGCATGAATAGTTCTGTCAATGTGTGGCCCAGGACCGTAAATAACTGTCCTATTAGTCCTAAATGTGAAATGCCTTAAATTTAGGCAAATTAACGGTTTGTTAAAATCCTACAATTGCAATTGTGGTTGAAACAAAAACCAGCATACCGAGGGGGCTGCCAGGACGCAATTTTTTTTTTCTCCTTGTACCTTTCGGGCATCTGAGGTGTCCCTTAGCCGATCACAGCAGTCATGACATCGCAATTAGCCTAAAGTGGCTGAGCAAATATGTTTTAGGTTAGGCTAGATGACAATCCTGATTTGATGTCGTCTGCAATAAAGTTTGTATGGAAGTCAGCTGAGTTGGTGACTAAGGCTTTGTTCAGACTGCCAGCCCAAATCCGATTTTTTGCATATCCAGATTGTATCTAGCTTCAATTTCGGGTGGTCTGAACCGCAGAAAACCACATGAAATGCGATTTTCCCAAATCTGATTCAACCCACATATGGAGGTGGTTTCAATTGCTATTCCAATCGGATTTGTCTCGATCTGAACAGTCTGACCCACATGTGTCAAACTGGTGCCATGGAGGGCCAAGAGGCTGCAGGTTTTCATTCCACTCAAAAACTCCACCAGGTGATTTCACTGATTACCTCACCTTCAAGCAGAGAGAAGGGACTAATCAGTGAATCACCTGCTGGAGTTTTAGGGTGGAATGAAGACCTGCAGCCTCTTGGCCCTTTATGGCACCAGTTTGACACCCCTGGTCTAACCACTTGAATAGGATTTGAATGTGCCCCGATTGTCATTTGCCTACACAACCTAATTTTAAAGATTTATCCCGATCAACTTTGATTGATCTAATTTTAACAAATAGACCGCACAAGTATGCCCTGAGTAGCGTCTTTCCTTTGGATTTTAGTGATCACTGCCCAGTAGCATGTATTAGAGACATGAAAGTTATAAAGGCTCCTCCATATTTTATTACTAAAAGAAATTTTAGACATTTCTGTGAACAGGCCTTCCTGCATAATATTTTCTGGAGTGATTTAAGCTCTGAGGGTTTTATTCCAGACCCTGACCTAGCATTGGCTCACTTTACTACCGTGTTTAATCGTGCTGTGGATAAGCATGCTCTGGTGAAGAGACTTAGGGTTAAGAATAGGAGAAACCCTTGGTTGTCGAATGCCTTATCCACGGAACTACGCATTAGGGATGAAGCATGGGGTAAAGCTAGGGAAACCCAGGCACTCTCTGACTGGCAGGTTTTTAGAAAATTAAGAAATAATTGCTGCTCACTGATTAAAAAGGCGAAATCTGATTATTTTATTTCGTCACTGGCCAAAAGTCAGGGTAATCCTGCAAAATTTTGGAAAATTGTGAAGTCCCTGAATTGTTATCCGTCTTCATCTATTCCACACTCTATCCACACTGATTCTGGTCCTATTACTGATAAACACAAAATCTGTGATCTTTTTAACCAACATTTTATAGCGGCCGGAAACTTTTTTGATAATTTAATTAATCAGCCCTCTACAGGGGATATGTCTGACCTCAGCTCTTGTTCATTCACAAATTCTCCAAAACCTAGAGTATTGTTTTCATTTAGGGAATTTCAAGTGAATGAGGTCCTACAAGAATTGAAACGAATTGATATAAATAATTCCACTGGAGAGGATCATCTAGTTCCGAGTCTTTTGCGTTTAGCAGCCCCAATGATTGCGCATTCATTAACTAATATTTTTTACTTGTCAGTATCGGCGGGGACTATTCCCAGTGTATGGAAAGCTGCTCATGTTTTTCCATTATTTAAGGGTGGTGATCCCAGTTCAGTGAACAGCTACCGACCTATCTCAAAATTGCCTTGCCTGGCTAAGATTTTAGAAGCTCTCGTTAAGTAACAACTGTGCAGCTTTTTAACTTTCAACAACATTTTAACTTCACAACAATCTGGCTTCAGGCCTGGTCATAGCACCATCACAGCAGCTTCAGTGGTTATAAATGATTTGATATCAGCTGTGGATAATAAACAAAAATGTGCTGCCCTATTTATTGATTTAGCAAAAGCTTTTGATACAGTAGACCATTTTATTTTATTAAAAAAGTTGTCCTCCATTGTCTTGATTGTGATGCCTGCTTGTGGTTCCAGGACTATCTCTCTAATAGAACACAAGCTATTATGCTTGGGGATGCGAAGTCTCAATTTTTAAAAGTGACGAAAGGCGTACCCCAAGGATCCATTCTTGGACCGATTTTATTCACAATTTATATTAATAATATTGCTCGTAATATTGCAAATTGCAAGGTTCATTTTTATGCAGATGACACTGTGTTGTACTCCTCTGCAGCAACGTGTGCCCAGGCCCTTATCTACCTGCAATCAGCTTTTAATCTTATTCAACACGCTCTGGCAGATCTGAAACTTGTTTTAAATACGGATAAAACTAAGTTCATGTTTTTTTTCTGCTCGAATGCAATTATGCCAAATGATTCAATTTTTCTCGGTGTCTGGTGCTAAAATTGA
This sequence comes from Gymnothorax javanicus, assembly GCA_029692085.1. Lineage (NCBI taxonomy): Eukaryota > Metazoa > Chordata > Actinopteri > Anguilliformes > Muraenidae > Gymnothorax > Gymnothorax javanicus. Next base: position 297,707 of record CM056205.1, read on the forward strand.
GCAAGTTCAGTCTTACAAGTATTTGGGTATCTGGCTGGATCATGATTTTTCCTTTAAGACTCATGTGTCTAACTTGTCCAAGAAAATCAGAACAAAAATTGGGTTTCTTTACAGAAACAGGTCTTGTTTTTTTCAGACAGTAGGAAGAGGATTGTCCAGGTAACAATCTTGCCTTTATTTGACTATGGGGATATCCTTTACATGCATGCCTCTGATAGTACTTTAAGACCTCTGGACGCTATTTATCACAGCGCTCTGCGTTTTATCACTGGAGATTGTTTCCACACTCATCACTGTGTGTTATATAGTTCTGTTGGGTGGTTTTCCCTTTATTTTAGAAGGAAGCTCCATTGTATTTTATTTATTTATAAAGCATTGCTCGGCAAACTTCCTTCATATCTTACTAGGCTGTTGTCCTTCAAAATCCGAAGCCAGCATGTTAGATCGCAAGGGTGGATTTTGTTAGAGTCACCCAGGACTAGGACAAATTTGGGCTGTTCTGCTTTTAGCTCATTTGCACCTTATGTCTGGAATAGATGCCAAGACTCTCTGAAGCTTGACTGTCTCATTCCCTATGAATCTTTCAAGAATCGACTGTGGGAGATGTTACTTGAGGAGGGCAGATGTACTTGCCTTTAGTTTTAACCTTGAACTTGTTTTCTGTCCTTTGCACATGATTGTTTTACTTTTTTTAATTTATTTTAACTGTATTTTAAAGTTTGTTTTCCTTTATTCTGCAGTTGTTGTATGTAATTGTGTGAATCTTACTATGCTCTGTGTGTTAACCCACTTTGTAATTCTTTTAATGTATTCAGGGCTCCCCTGAAAAAGAGACCTCGGTCTCAGTGGGACTTCCCTGTAATAAAGGAAATTAAAAAAAAAAAAGCCCAAATGAAGTAGGCTACAAAACGTTTTACCTAAAAAGGGGCCGAGAGAGGCTCCACATTAGTCACAGTGGGATTTAAGGCCTTTTGAGTTTAGAAAAAATTCTACTAGAGATTTTTCAGCGAAAATGGGTTGACTTCGCCTAACAGACTGACATGGTGAAGAAACGAAAAAAATCCGATGGGAATTTTTTGAGAAAAAGTGACTTTTTAAAAATTTTTTTGATATTTTGAGATTTTATTACATAATCGATGGTCGAAATATTGGGCAGATGATTCCAATTCACACTTTACTGCTTTCTCATGTTGAAAAAAGCAATTTGTACCATCATTGTCAATTTATCACCAATTGGTGGTTGCCATAGCAACCAATTAATTTTCCTAGTCCAAGGTACAATTCAGAAGAGTCACTGGACTATGTAAATATAATTTCATTTCCCATATTACTGATCACATTAAATAGCTTTCCCCCTGTCATCAGTTAGGTCATGAGGCCCACAATGGAATTAATGACTGGAACATACATAACTTAGTCTACGCCTTTCATCGCTGACAAAAACCTGAAGTCCTGATTAGGGTGGAGCATTAATCTGATTGATGACGACCTGATCATGTGAATCACCTGTGCTGGAGCAGAGAGAGATCGAACACCTGCAGGAAAAGGTGGGCCTCCAGGAGAGGTTTGGGAACCACTGCTCTAACCTAATACATATTTCCTCAGCCACTTTGGGCACAGTAAGACGCCCACATCTTCACTGATGTGATTGGCTAAGGCAGTGGTTCCCAACCCAGTCCTCAAGGACCCCCTGCCCTGCAGGTTTTTTCTCCAGCTCTACTCTTTCATACCAGATCTATTAAAGGGCTTCATGCTGATTGGTTGAAAAAAAAAAATCTACCTGAGCAAGGTGTGCAACTGTGCATGAAGGTGCATTGGGCCTTAAATGGATAAGGTGTGCAAAAGTAGAGCTGCAACAAAAACCTGCAGGACAGGGGGTCCTTGAGGACTGGGTTGGGAGCCACCGGGCTAAGGGACACGTCAGATGCATGAAGAGGAAGAAAAAAAAATTGCTGCAAGGACCGATGTTGAGAACCACTGGACTTGTCAAGAATGGTCTTGAATGAAAAAGATAAAATTGCACATGACTGTTGTTTTATGTTGTTTATGAAGTTACAATGAGCTGTTCAAATTTTCAATTAATAACTTTCTGCTGCTATTTATCAGGTGTTATGTAGATGATGGGCTATCAAAGCCCCTCTGTTTCCCACTGCGCTGCACTAGCCCCATAGGCGACAGATATAACTCAGACCGATGAATAAAAAAGCACATTCATGCACATTGAATTTCAACATTTTCAATCATGGGGTACTACCTGAGGGAATTACTCCCCAGTCTCACTCATAACTGCACAACAGCACAATTACATCCAAAACCAGAGGTTAAAGCTATACTGTGATAATAGGCAGGTGTAGCCCGTTAAGATTTCTTTTGACAAATCACTACACATTTTTGAATCGTATGCTTTCTGTTTCTTTATTTTATTGTCAAAAATTATGACTAAATTAAATTATTTATTTATCTATGTCCATGAAGACGCTTTCATGACTTTTTTCACAATCAAACATCTGTGTGAATGTTTTTTTTATGTGAAATAATGAAAATTTTAAAAACAAATTTGAAATCCACTTGAGGATAGTGTAATATGCATTTCCTGGTGCTCTGAATCATGGTTCCTTATGGCCTGTTGATCCCCAGATCCTTCGGAGTGCATCAGGAGCGCCCCGGGACAGCGTGAGAGCTGATTATTACCATGACAGGACAGACTGTGCCAGAGATCCCAGGTAAAGTGGTTGATATAATTTTCTCTGCTGCATGCTAATCTTGTTTTGCAGACAATCTGTGAAATTCCTCTAATGTTACCTGTTTTCCAACTGCTCTTGCTGGGCTGTAAGTGTTTTGTGCTGCAGGCGCTCACGGCGGTATTTTGCAGCTGGTATGTGTTGGCTTTAGCAGGCAGCCTTTGGCTAGCAGCTCAATCAGATAATCTAATTCAATCCAACTGACTGGCTCCTAACTGCTCTTATGTCTTATTCTTGTTTTCTCTACAGAGTCTGGAGCCGTCTTCACTTTTGGGAAAAGCAAGTTTGCAGACAATGTGCCCAGCAGATTTTGGCTGAAAAATGACAGACCCGTGCAAATCTGCTGTGGTGACGAGCATACAGCATTACTCACAGGTGCAAAACAAGATTTATTTATTTATTTATTTTTTAAATTTATCTATCTATCTATCTATCTTGCTCTCTTCTACTTGTAGTTTAAGTGCACTACTTTGTCATTTCTGCATGCAGTAAAGACAGACCTAAATAGGCCATTTGCTATTTTAAAAATGTTATTCATACTTTTCTGTGAAATCATTTGTGTCTTTGAGGTAAGAAGAAAATTGTACAATTTTATTGTAATTAAAAAATATAAAAATATAAATTCTAATAAGAGTAAATACTGTATTTCCAAATACAATTCTATGGACAAATTTAATGACAAGCAGACTGACCCAAACAAATGCAGTGTTTTTCTGTGGTTCTGGCCATAAGATTGTATAGTTCTGTTGAATCTGCATCTGCTGAAAAGATGCGTAAATATGAAAGCATTTGCGTGGTAACTGAGCGCAGGGTCGTCTGTGGGCTGGATGTGCCGTGCCTGCTATTGTCCCTGCATGTGTGTCTCCGCAGGTAATGGGAAACTCTATATGTTTGGTTGTAATAACTGGGGCCAGCTGGGCTTGGGAACAAAGACCACGGTGAACAAGCCCACTTGTGTGAAAGGTTGGTCACTCCGATTTCTGCCTGCGATGTCTTAGCCAGGTGTTCTCTATTGCCAACGACAACAAGAACTTCCTGCTGTTCTTTGCATTCATTTGACCCTTTTTTTACCCTTACAATCAGGCAATTTCTGCTGGACTCACAAACAAGCCTCAGGTTCTGTGAGATGAACATCATGCAAAATTAGTTATTGCGCCACAAATTCTTTGCATGTTATCATTTGAATAACATGTAACATAAAGGTCATGTTTATTTTTGAATATTTCCTAATAATGTCGTTTACATGCTACACAATAAGGAAATGGCGCAGACAATGGCACAGAAGGGAGGGAGGGGCTTAGACAGAGGCAGAGAGTTTGATTGGCTGTGCTCTGCGGCTCAAATCCCCAGTCTGTAATCTTCTGTAATCCCCAGAGCACTATAAACGCTAGAGTCGTGGATAAACCTTTAGCCAATCTGTTCGCTCTTCTCTGAGTGAACACAGTGTTAGTGCCACCGCCCTCTCTCTCATTTCTTTTTGCAGTCTGTGTGTTATTGTTGGCTTACAGCCAAGTTTACTTGCTGTGTTTTGTAATAACTATCAGCAACGCTCTCTGAAGACGGATGTTTATTAAATATCGGGCTGTGAGCTGGGCTTCCTCTTTTGGTGCCCTGTATGTATTATACAGTCTGTATACGGTATCTATAGAATTAAGTCCTGTTTGATTTCTTTGTGCGCACTCCCTGTCAAATTTATATATACACACTCTCACTGAAAAATAAATAATTGAGTTCAATGTACCAGAAGTATTACGTGGTGTTAGACATAGACACTTTGCTTGCTACAATACCTCTGTTTTACTTTATGCTTAAATTTGAATCAGTGTCTCATACGAGACTCTCTACTTTTATTATGTGTTAAATGTAAACCTATATTTGAAATCACTGGCAAAATGGATCTCAGGAGGTCCTATCAACACGTTCCATATGTGTTATTTAGCATGCGCTGATGACGTGCAAAAGTAGAATCTTGCCTTGACGCAACTGCAAGACCGCTACACAGCTCTACATTAAAGAATAGAATATTGTTTTCACATGCATCTGAAAATTGACAGTATTGGTGCTTATCAAGACCTGGCATTTGCTTGATGCAAGAGGCTTTGTGACAAGATTCTTTTTTTTTTTTTTTGAAGATGTACATTATTGACCCCCATGGGGTAATTTGTCCCCTGCATTTGACCCACTGTAGTTACTTAAGAGCAGTGGGCAGCCACAGCGCAGTACCTGAGGCCCAACTCCAGCTCTGCAGCCCGAGCCTTACTCTGGGACTCTGGTTGGAGGGCCCCTACTGCGCATGTCAACAAGTCACTCATTTTTCATTTCGTTTTCAGCCTTAAAGCCTGAACGAGTGGTGCTGGCAGCATGTGGAAGGAATCACACAATTGTGAGCACATGTAAGTTAAAATGACATGTTAGCACATATTTAACATAGATGCTGATGGATATACTGCGTAGACATTGTTTGTACCACTGGGTGTAACACATTTTATATGCAGACCAGCAGAAGAATGTTTGATGAATGCAGAGTAAAACTGTGAAAGGAAATGTCTGTTTGTCACGGTTTATCGTGATGGCTGGCGGTTCCTGTGAGCTTCACATCATGAAGTCACAGTGGCAGCCGGAGTTTTTTATCGCTGGGCTCGCAATCCGGTGGTTTGGTGTTTGAGTCGGGGCCGACAGGCTAAATGAGGGATAATGGCTGTCCTCAGCACGAGGGGACGTGTACACAGCCGGAGGGAACAGTGAGGGGCAGCTGGGCCTTGGAGACTTTGTGGAGAGGACGTCTTTCCAGCTGTTGGGCCTCCCCAACTGCCATGGACCTTTCAGAATGCTGGCAGCAGGGGGCAGCACCTCTGCTGCACTCACTGGTAACTGCGACTCTCTCATCTGCACCTGCTCACTGACCTGTGCTTGGCCCATAGGTCATTATGGACTGAGCCTGTATTGTGCCTTTTATATTCAGAAATATATATATACTACTCAAAATTTGATAGGGATCATAGGAATTTTTTTGTGAAATGACATGCAAATTTGGTCGCTGCCACTGATGAACAATATATTGGATAAATGACATGCAGTCAGACACAAAACACATTTGCAAGTGCATTTAATGACATTAAATGAGCGTGCAGCCTCACACTTTTGGCTTTCACGAACACTTCATGGTTTCACCTCTGACATGTAAAGTGAAAACAGACAGTGTTTGTTTGATGTTTCATTACCACAGTTAATGTCAATATCGGGTATGGCCTCCCCTAGCTTGAATGACGGCTTGACAACGTCGGGTCATACTGTCAATCAGAACCCGGATGCTTGCAATTGGAATGTTGTTCCATTCTTCAACAAGGGCATTTCTGAGCTCTTCTAGAGTTGTGGGTTGTGCCCTACGACCGGAAATGGCGACCTGCAGCATGTTCCACACATGCTTGATAGGGTTTAGGTCCGGCGAACGCGCGGGCCAGTCCATGCGGACAATTGTCTCCTGCTCTAGGAATTGATTCACCACCCTAGCACGATGGGGACGGGCGTTATCATCCATCAAGATGAAATCAGGGCCAACAGCACCAGCGTATGGTCTTACGTACACATTGAGGATCTCATCCCTGTACCGTACCCCTGTCATCGTCCATCTCCCCATGACGTGCAGGTCTGTTCTGCCGTTCCTGCTTATTCCTCCCCAGACCATAATTGATCCGCCACCATAACGGTCGCGTTCGTTGATGTAGGCATCATTAAATCGCTCACGTTGTCTTCGCCACACCCGTTGCCTCCTGTCAGTAAAGTCCAAGCAATATCGGGACTCATCAGTAAAGAGAACTGGAGCCCAATCGTTGTGTGTCCATGTGACATGATCGTGAGCCCAATCCAAACGGTCACGCCTATGACGCACAGTCAGTGGGATTCGAACGCATGGCCTTCTTGAGTTGAGGCCGGCAGTATGAAGACGATTCCGTGTCGTCTGAGTGGATACCCTGACCCCCGAGGCGTTATGAAGGTCATTTCGTAGGGTGGTGGCTGTCCAGAAAGGGTGACGTCGTGCCTGAAGTGTGAGAAAGTGGTCTTGTCGTTGTGTAGTCGATCTCTGACGACCACCCCCATGACGGTGTGCTGCTGTTCACAACGCTTTGGCTGACGTTAAGTGCATTAGCAACGTGACGTTGTGAGAAGCCAGAGTCAAGCATTCCGATGCATTTTCCCAATTGCTCTGAAGTCAATCAACGTCTAAGACGTTGAGGAGACATTTTTGTTGCTAAATGTAATGCAAAAAATTTGGGAACTTCCAAATTTTCACCAACAAGCAACACACACGTCTGAGTTGAAATGGTGAAGTGTTAGTCAAAGCCAAAATGTGAGGCTGCATGCTCATTTAATGTCATGAAATGCACGTGCAAATGTGTTTTGTGTCTGACTGCATGTCATTTATCAAATATATTCTTCATCAGTGGCAGTTACCAAATTTGCATGTCATTTCACAAAAAAATTCCTATGATCCCTATCAAATTTTATATACCTGTCAAAGATTCTCTTCATACAACCACATGTATGCAGCATGGACACATATATGCATTTAGGCAGTGTTATGTACAGATGAGATTTTTCCAGACTGATAACTGAAATACTGATTTAAAACTGGAGCAGAAGTACAGTGCATGGGCTTTGCATAATATAATAACTTTAAAACCTTTCATAGATGGTATCAGCTGAGTAGAATCTCCCTGCATTAGATGCCTGAGGGTACAGTCGGTGTGTATTCTTTTACCCTGATATGAGTGTTCAACACTTCTGTGTTACACATCTTCTTCTTCTTCTTCTTCTTCTTCTGTGTTTTCCATTCAGAGGACGGGAGGTTGTTTATGTGGGGAGACAACTCAGAGGGTCAAATCGGCCTGGGGGATGAAAGGAGCGCGCTGAGCCCTCGTGAGATCACTGTGGGCCGGCCAATCTCATGGGTATCCTGTGGGTACTACCACTCTGCTTTTGTCACAGGTGCACGACCGTACTCACACACCGTTTACACACTCACACACCGTTTACACACTCACAAACCGTTTACACAATATACTCACACACCGTTTACACACTCACACACCGTTTACACAATATACTCACATACCGTTTATACACTCACACACCGTTTACACAATATGCACCGTACTCACACACCATTTACACACTCACAAACCGTTTACACAATATACTCACACACCGTTTACACACTCACACACCGTTTACACGACCGTACTCACACACCGTTTACACAATATGCACGACCGTACTCACACACCGTTTACACAATATACTCACATACCGTTTATACACTCACACACCGTTTACACGACCGTACTCACACACCACACACCGTTTTACACAATATACTCACACACCGTTTACACACTCACACACACACATTTACACACTCGCACACACCATTTACACACTCGCACACCGTTTACACAATATACTCACACACTGTTTACACAATATGCACCACAAACAAATACTCACACACCGTTTACACGACCATACTCACACACCATTTACACAATATGCACGCACAAACACATATTCAGAGAATGCAATCCTGTCATTGCCAGAAATCCTGTATTTTGCCAAAAAATGACCAAATTAATGAAAATTGGGAATACAGGGACTATTAAAACAGACCTCTTGATGTTGACCACAAACAACAATTTTCCATGAATGGCAGTCATCACCAGACCACTGCAGTCCGAGAGACGCATTGAGAGCGTAATAAAATGTACCACATTTCTCCGCCGTCTGCAGTGGATGGGGACCTGTTCACTTTTGGGGAACGTGATGGTGGGAAGCTAGGCCTGCCCCCTGAGCAACTGGCCAATCACAGAGTCCCCCAGCCGGTGCTGGCCATCACAGATCGGGTTATCCAGGTGGCCTGTGGGGGGGGCCACACCGCTGCGCTCACAGGTATGGGGACTGGGGTGGGATTCCATGATGCACAGGCTCTTAAAACCTCTTTGGCACCCAAAGATGTACAGATCTAAAGATTTCCCTTTCCCAGGCTTGATTTAAATTGGGCATTCACATTTTGACGACAGGTTGTACTTGAGAAATCCACTTAATGCATCAAGTAGAAGCTCAACCAATAACAACATTAATGAAAATCACCCCATCCCTCATGAATAGCTCATTACGGTGGCTAGATAGCCCTGATTTCAGATTTTGTTGTTACGCATTTTATCACATATGTTTATCTTTTCCACTCAAATTTCAGAACAAATAAATTTGTAAATAGGGCATTTCAGAATGTTTGTAAAGAATATGCGCCAAGATACTTCCGGGTGGCAGAACGCGAGCGGCTTCCCACTGATCTGAAGAGATCCAGGCGGGAAAGTCTGTCTTAAATTAATAAGTTCGGGGTTTATGACTTGATATTTTGTAAAACGAGACGAGAAATGTTGACTGTCAAATCTAAAAACATAGGTTTTGTAACCAGAAAATACATCTGTGGTGATATACGATGTATCTACCAGCCATCCACCTGCGTTAGTAACTAACTACCGACGAAGTACTGTTACGAGCCGAGCTTGCAACGCCTATTGGCGGCAAGTGTAGCCTGCTTTTGCCCTATGGCTTTTGCAGCTAATGTGACAGCAGAGCCCCTGGTGACAGCATTCTCTGGTGACAGTCAGCAACAACAGCATCCGCCAAGGAAAAAGCACGTAACCGTTTATTTTTAACAATATTTAACAATATTAAAATGGTGGTGAGAAAGGTGAACAAATAAATTCTCGCGCTGAAATGTTAAGTAGACAAGAATGTAACTGTCTCAAACTGCAGATTCAGCTTACTGTGTCCTCGCGTTCTTGAAAGTTTCTACTCCAGTTCTCAACTTCTCAAGTTTGAACTCAAAAATATAGGAGTCCGTGAGAAATGGCAGTGCTTATGCCAGCTAGCGTTTGTCCAGCTGTAAAGAAACACCCACAACTAGGCTACACAGCTGATGGCTTAGAACTAGCTGTCACCGTATTGAATTGGCTCCATTGATATGCTTCCCAATTGACACAGTACAAGATAAAGTTAAATGTGTCAATGTAATGGCAAAAGTAACAGCTGTAACACACTGAAAGCTTGCAGTCTTTTTTTAATGTGGAGCAAGCAAACTAATTTTTGACTAACGTTTCGCTAAGAGCTCTTCGTCTTTTGCCACCCGGAAGATCGTTTATTACTGCTGAGACGTCATGGTAAATTGTCATATATGACATCATTTTTAAAGATTGATACTCTGTTCCCAGAGAATAAAAGGTTTAGACAGTAGTTCCTTTTGCACTGTACTTGATGACAATCTCTGCACTGTTGGACCCAGGACATAGCTGGATATATGCACAATACTGTTAAACCCATGTCATTACTGGATATGTACACAATACAGTTAAACCTATGACATTGCTGGATATGTGTCCAATTCTGTTAAACCCATGCCATTGCTGGATATGTGCAGAACACTGTTAAGCCCATAATATTGCTGGATATGTGTGCAATACAGTTAACCCATGACATTGCTAGATATGTGCACAATACTGTTAAACCCATGGCATTGCTGGATATGTACACAATACAGTTAAACCTATGACATTGCTTGATATGCGTGCAATACTGTTAGACCCATGATATTGCTTGATATGTGCGCAATACTGTTAGACCCATGACATTGCTGAATATGTGCACAATACTGTTAAACCCATGACATTGCTTGATGTGCGCGCAATATTGTTAGACCCATGACATTGCTGGATATGTGTACAAAACTGTTAAACCCATGACATTGCTTGATATGTGCGCAATACTGTTAGACCCATGACATTGCTGAATATGTGCGCAATACTGTTAAACCCATGACATTGCTTGATGTGCGCGCAATATTGTTAGACCCATGACATTGCTGGATATGTGCACAAAACTGTTAAACCCATGATATTGCTTGATATGTGCGCAATACTGTTAGACCCATGACATTGCTGAATATGTGCGCAATACTGTTAAACCCATGATATTACTTGATATGGGCACAATACTGTTAAACCCATGGCATTGCTGGATATGTGCGTCACACTGTTAAACCCATGAAATTGCTTGATATGCGTGCAATACTGTTAAACCCATGATATTACTTGATATGGGCACAATACTGTTAGACCCATGGCATTGCTGAATATGTGCACAAAACTGTTAAACCCATGACATTGCTTGATATGTGCGCAATACTGTTAGACCCATGATATTGCTGGATATGCGTGCAATACTGTTAAACCCATGATATTACTTGATATGTGCACAATACTGTTAAGCCCATAATATTGCTGGATATGTGTGCAATACAGTTAAATCTATGGCATTGCTGGGTATGTGTGCAATACTGTAAAACCCATGACACTGCTGGATATGTATCCAATACTGTTAAAACCATGGCATTACTGGATATGTAAGCAATACTGTGTGCTCTCTGTGCTGTGATAGAGGATGACCTTTATACATTTGGGAGAGGTCAGTATGGACAGCTGGGCCATGGGACCTTTGTCTTCCAGTCTCCTGCTCCTAAACTAGTGGAGCACTTCAGGAAGGGAAGGCTCAGCTATGTGGTGTGTGGGTATAACCATACTGCTGTGCTCACAGGTGAGTGGGCGTTACAAATGCTACACCAAAGCAGTTACACAAAGTCATATCTACTATGTCTTCAGTTTTGGACTGTAGTGTGGTCACATATGAAGTCACAACGATTGAGTATTTAGTTTTGGACTGCAGCGTACTCATAAAAATTATGTATTTGGTATAAGACTGTGGTGTAGTCACACTGATTATCTGTTTAATCTTGGAATATTTTGTACTCTTTGAGATAAGGTCTTGAACTTGGACTGCAGTAGTGAATTCACCTCAGTTATGGCTTCAGTTTTGGACTGCAGTTTCATCACCTTGATTATGTTTTTAGTTTTTGATTGCAGTGTAATATGATTGATTATTCCATTTGTTTAATACTATATTTGTCAATTGAATTTATTTATTTATTTATTTTAAATTTGGCATCTCCAATCCCACCCGAATCTGGAATGCCCAATTGGTGAACTATGTACAAGGCTTGCTCGTATGCGACCCCTTGTTGCCAATTCAGGAGTGTAGACAGTTCGCGGCTCTCCTCCGAAGCACGCGCCTGTCAACCACCGCTTTTTATACACTCATTGGTTGAATCTTCGCAAGTTCAGAACGAGGGCGGAGGATACCCGAACATGAACTGGCTCAGAATCTTCCTGACGAGCGCCCGTTTGGCCAACAGGAGGTGCTTGAGCAACGAACAAAGCTATTTATTTTATTTTAAAAACAATTCTTTCCCAGCAGTCCTTTCCCAAAACCAAATTTAAACCCTGTAACACTTTTTAAAACATGTCAATGTTTAGATTCAGTAGTAAAGTGTATTCAACAAATTTGAAAAACTCTGAAAAACATCACCCCTGCTGTTCCTCACCACTGCCTTGGTTGGTTACAATGATACCGGGGGCTCGAACCACTAAAGTGATTCAACGTTTGATAGTCACTTCTGTTTAATGCTGCAAAGCAGAGCCATAACCATGGGAGGTTTAAAACTGTGAGCTATCCGGCAGCTTTTTCAATTGGATTTTAAAAACAATTCTAAAATTAATTGCCAGGCAGTGCAGAGATGCTAAAATTGAAGTGATATGCACTGTAAAACCAAATGTTTAAGTTGTAAACACTTTTTGTAACACTTTTTAAACATGTCACAGTGTTTAGATTCAGTAGTAAAGTGTATTCAACAAATTTGAAAAACCTCGATCACAGCATCCAATAAACATCAGTATTTTGAATGAGAACCCCTATTTACAAAAATAATCACCAGGCATTTAGCTTTTACGCACTTGTGTTTAGATTATAAACATGTCACATGTTCCACAGTTTTACAGTGTGGGCTTGTGTTGGTCTTAGTCAGCAGTCTTGCTGCTGATTTTTGAACAGCTTGCATTTATGTTTTATTATTCAAATGGGTGAATAGTTACTGCCCAACAAAGCCAAAGTGCAGTAACTACATGTTGGGTAAAATGAGAGTTATGCAGAATTTGGCCTGAAAGTACATGGATGTTAGGATTTGGATAGAAATTATGCAATGGGAAGTCAGTTAACCATAATCTATGCGAGATATGCTATCTATTAATTTGTTGGGACAGCAAACAAACTCCGAAGTTATTTTTACTGTTCAAATTATTTTGTAGTTACTGCACTTAGCCTTTGTAGGAGAGAGTAGGCCAATATTGTTGACATAAAAGCAAGAATAATTTTCTCACAGGACAAGCTTCTCAAAGGAAAAGGCAAAGTGCACTGAAATGGAAAGAGCATAATTTCTGCCGTCAAAAATGTGCAAGAACTTTTTTTCTGCAATTTTTTTCTCACCCAATTATTTAACAGTAAAAGTTTCCAAAGTTTGTCTTCGCACCCTGTTTATATTTGCCGCCATTTTATAACGATATATCCTGCACCATTTGTGGTATGACGTGAGTTGGGACCTGCAAAAATAACAAATAGTGTAAATGCCAAGTGATCCGGAGGAGAAGACGTGTCATGAAAAATATGTGAAGGTAGGAACAATCCAAGTCTTTTGAGGCATTATTGCCATCAACTTCATCCCATTCACTTTGCTTGATGAATAATCAAACAATGAATTAATTTGCTCAATTACGGAGAATAGTATACCATGACTGGGCAATTTATGTTTAGCTAAGATTATTGATCGCATTGAAACAGATTTGTGTTTGCTAGGCTGAGTGTTCTCGAAGCAGTAGGCTATATATTGTACTCAACACTGATTATTAAGGAAATGCTACTATCGTAGGGGGGATTTTTAGAACTATTTTAAGCTTTTGCCTCTAATTAATCATTCAGTGATCGCCATCCATGAAATCTCATATTGTACCTATTGTTTTTGCCTATAATAATTATTGGCAATAGCCAATCATTCAGTATTTTAAATGTGCGATTCTTATTCAGGAACTGTTCGGGAGAAATCATGTCATAAAGAGTAACATCTCTGGTTTAATGCAATTTTATTTTTACTTAAGTGAACTTTACAATGAGACCTCAGGTGGCACAACCCTAATTGAAAAAAAGTTGTTCTGATACAGAAATGCTCAAGTAAGCAGATAGCTCTCATTTGCACTATAACAAGCCTCAGTGACATGTCTGCCACAGCAGAGCAGTGGGGCCCAATCTACATTATGCTAGCAGCCGTAGACAGCTACAATGGCGATAAGCACAAACTAGCTTGTGATGGTATTTCTGATCCTCATGAGTTGGTGGTGATACGAGCCTGAAATTGATAGTCGGTCAGTTTCAAAACTTGCAGCTCATACTCTTTCTGACAGAATATGGATTCAACATATGCTGCCCCCCCTTCAATTATTCGCCATCAAAATGTGAACATCAGCTTAACAGTCACACAGCAGTGACACGTTTCTAAAATCATTAGATTTCACGAAAAATATAGCTGTGCATTGTTACAATAACAAAGGAAAGATATATTATAATAAGCATATAAGCAGTATCCAGAGTCAGCATTCATCAAAAGATCACCTGTGACCCTAAGAAGGGCTGTTTCTGTTCTGTGTTGCTGTCTGAAACCAGACTGAATTTTTTCAAGTATATTGTTTGTTTCCACGACTTCTAAAAGTTTCTTTGCTACAACTTTTCCTAGGACTTTAGATATAAAGATCAACTTGGAAATGGATCTAAAGTTATTAGAATTGCCGGCTCAAGGTTTGGGAGGGATGGGAAAAATACAACTGTGCATTTTCCCCATCCCAAATGCATCCAGAAATAAGACTCAATCAAAAAAAAAATTCTTGCACGGCGCCACTGAATGTCCTTCTTTTTTGTCAGGTTTGCATAAGGGTCTTCTTCAGATAATGGGTTTATCTCCGAGTCCTCATTTTCCTGTTCTTCCTCATCCTGACCTTCCACTGCCTCAACCTCAACTTCATTTCCTATCTTTGGCATATCCCTCTTAGCTCCTTCCTCTATTACCGGCACATCCCTCTTAGCTCCTTCCTCTATTACTGGCACATCCCTCTTAGCTCCTTCCTCTATCACTGGCACATCAATCTTAGCTCCTTCCTCTATCACTGGCACATCCCTCTTAGCTCCTTCCTCTATCTCTGGCACATCCCTCTTAGCTCCTTCCTCTATCACTGGCACATCCCTCTTAGTTCCTTCCTCTGTCACTGGCCCATCCCTCTTAGCTCCTTCCTCTATCACTGGCACATCCCTCTTAGCTCCTTCCTCTGTCACTGGCACATCCCTCTTAGCTCCTTCCTCTATTACCGGCACATCCCTCTTAGCTCCTTCCTCTATCTCTGGCACATCCCTCTTAGCTCCTTCCTCTATCACTGGCACATCAATCTTAGCTCCTTCCTCTATCACTGGCACATCCCTCTTAGCTCCTTCCTCTATCACTGGCACATCCCTCTTAGCTCCTTCAACTATTACCGGCACATCCCTCTTAGCTCCTTCCTCTATCTCTGGCACATCCCTCTTAGCTCCTTCCTCTATCACTGGCACATCCCTCTTAGCTCCTTCCTCTGTCACTGGCACATCCCTCTTAGCTCCTTCCTCTATTACCGGCACATCCCTCTTAGCTCCTTCCTCTATCTCTGGCACATCCCTCTTAGCTCCTTCCTCTGTCACTGGCCCATCCCTCTTAGCTCCTTCCTCTATCACTGGCACATCCCTCTTAGCTCCTTCCTCTATCACTGGCACATCCCTCTTAGCTCCTTCCTCTATCACTGGCACATCCCTCTTAGCTCCTTTCTCTATTACTGGCACATCCCTCTTAGCTCCTTCCTCTATTACTGGCACATCCCTCTTAGCTCCTTCCTCTATCACTGGCACATCCCTCTTAGCTCCTTCCTCTATTACTGGCACATCCCTCTTAGCTCCTTCCTCTATTACTGGCACATCCCTCTTAGCTCCTTCCTCTATCACTGGCACATCCCTCTTAGCTCCTTCCTCTATTACTGGCACATCCCTTTTAGCTCCTTCCTCTATTACTGGCACATCCCTCTTAGCTCCTTCCTCTATTACTGGCACATCCCTCTTAGCTCCTTCCTCTATCACTGGCACATCCCTCTTAGCTCCTTCCTCTATCACTGGCACATCCCTCTTAGCTCCTTCCTCTATCACTGGCACATCCCTCTTAGCTCCTTCCTCTATCACTGGCACATCCCTCTTAGCTCCTTCCTCTATTACTGGCACATCCCTCTTAGCTCCTTCCTCTATCACTGGCACATCCCTCTTAGCTCCTTCCTCTATCACTGGCCCATCCCTCTTAGCTCCTTCCTCTATTACCGGCACATCCCTCTTAGCTCCTTCCGCTATCACTGGCACATCCCTCTTAGCTCCTTCCTCTATTACTGGCACATCCCTCTTAGCTCCTTCCTCTATCTCTGGCACATCCCTCTTAGCTCCTTCCTCTATCACTGGCACATCCCTCTTAGCTCCTTCCTCTATTACCGGCACATCCCTCTTAGCTCCTTCCTCTATCTCTGGCACATCCCTCTTAGCTCCTTCCTCTATCACTGGCACATCCCTCTTAGCTCCTTCCTCTATCACTGGCACATCCCTCTTAGCTCCTTCCTCTATTACCGGCACATCCCTCTTAGCTCCTTCCTCTATTACTGGCACATCCCTCTTAGCTCCTTCCTCTATCACTGGCACATCCCTCTTAGCTCCTTCCTCTATTACTGGCACATCCCTCTTAGCTCCTTCCTCTATCACTGGCACATCCCTCTTAGCTCCTTCCTCTATCTCTGGCACTGACTCATCCCTGACATCTCCTGAAATCATTAACAAAAATGTATCTATCACATATTCCTTACATGTAATACATATCATTCTACAGCAAAATATTTAGGGCTGAGTAGTGTTGACTAATCTTTATCTGCAACTGCGCAGAAAGAACCCATTGGTATTATGAACAAATAGTTTTGAATATGCCTGCAACAACATACACAAAATTCAAATGTTGATTAATAATTCAAATGTCAATGTTAATAATGACGCTTCAATGCTTCCAACTACACGGTACAGCCCTAAAAATATGTTTACTTCATGATACATTTTTTCGGACTCTAGACTCACCAATTCTTTGAAATCTAGCAGTGGTCTCCTCTTCCTCTTCATCGTCACTGGCAAAATAGTCAATGTCTGAGATATTCCCATTGTCTATGAGTTCCAGAACCTCAAGTGCTGTATATTCTGCATAAGACAAGTTTTCTTCCTTTTAACCAGTGTTTCCTATGTTCTGATGCACTAATTTTTACAGTAGTAGGTGTTCTCATCAATAGTAAACAATTAGACCCGAAAGCGTACATTCAGACCTAACGTCCATTGAAATGTACATCAACGTTTAAAAAAATCCTGCGTTAAAACTGCGAACAAAACATGATATTGGGCTTTTTATTTAACAATATATCTTTCAATATTATATTAAAACTAAAAAATTATGGATAAAATATCACTAAATATAAAAAATAGTTAAAAAGAACCCTTACTTTTGTGTTTTGTGTGCAGTGCTGCCATGCCTCTCTTCACTTTGGTATATTTTTTATTCAGAAGAAAGGGAAGGGAGCAAGCTTTTGCCTAATTGGCGGTTGAACATCCAATCAGATGGACTAATGCCCTCATGTGATGAAAAATGTTGCAAAGCATTCACCAAAAAGGGGGTGAGAAAGTGGTGCATGTTGAAATGTGCACCAGGTCTGAAAGGGTTACAGTACTCAAGAACACAGCCATTGGAGAGTGAACTGATCCCATCAGATTGGGCTAACCGCTATCATGACCTCTGAAGGAGCCCTGTGGGAATAATATCTAGGGGACTGGTAGAGGGTTTCATACGGGACACAACATCTGTAAGATCTTTAAAAGTGGATGCCTCTTTTTTCCTGCAATGTAATAAAAAAGGTAGACTGTTGTGCAGTATTGCTGTTTTTAAAGTGGACTTTAAACCAAGGCTACAGGTGAACCTGAGTAGCGGATGTGAATTTGTTCGCATCTGTATTGAATTATTTTGGCAGTGAGTGTCCATGGGACCCCTAGTATTGCAAAGTTGTCATTGCTCTGTGCTGACCCCTGGCTGTGCTTTCTCAGGCACGGGTCTGCTTTACACGTTTGGAGATGGCCGGCATGGCAAACTGGGTCAGGGGGAGGAGAATTTCTCAAACCTGTTCAAACCCACGCTGAGCCCTCGCTTCCTCAAGTACAGAGTCCAGTCTGTGAGTGGGCCTCCTCAGTGCTTCTGCAGTGAAACTGATGTGTCCTCTCTAATGTTTCAGCGTGTTTGTGGCTGTGAATGTGCACAATATGTATCTGTGTGTGTGTGTGTACGTAGAAGTGCTCATGTGAGTGATAATGTGTGTGTGTGTGTGTGTTTATGTTTGTGCATGTGCGTGTGTGTGTGTGTGTTTGCGCATGTGTGCATGTGTGTGTTTGTGTGTGAGTGTGTGTGTGTGTGTGTGTTTTTGTGTGCGCATGTGTGTGTGTGTGTGTGTGTGTTGCACATGTGTGCGTGTGTGTGTTTGTGTGTGTGTGTGTGTGTGTGTGTATTTGCGGGCGCGTGTGTGTGTGTGTGTCTGTGTGTGTCTGTGTGTTTGTGGGTGCATGTGTGTGTGTGTGTGTGTGTTTGCGCATGTGTGCATGTGTGTGTGTGTGTGTGTGTGTTTGCGGGCGCATGTGTGTGTGTGTTCGCGTGTGTGTGCATGTGTGTATCTGTGGGTGTCTGTGTGTTTGCGGGCAGGCGCGTGTGTATGTGTGTGTGTTTGCGCATGTGTGCATGTGCGTGTATGTGTTTGTGTGTGTGTGTGTGTGTGTTTTGTGGGCGCGCACGTGTGTGTGTTTTTTTTGTTGGAGGCTGTGTGTGTGTGTGCGTGTGTGTTTGCACATGTGTGTGTGTGTGTGTGTGTTGTGTGTGTGTGTGTGTGTGTGTTTGTGTGTGTGTGTGTGTGTGTGTGTATGTGTTTTGAGGGCGCATGTGTGTGTATGTTCGCGCGTGTGAGTGTGTGTCTGTGGGTGTCTGTGTGTTTGCGCATGTGTTCATGTGTGCATGTGCGTGTGAGTGTGCGTGTGCGTGTGTTTGCACATGTGTGCATGTGTGCGTATGAGTGTGTGTGTGTGTGTGTGTGTGTGTGTGTGCGTGTGCGTGTGCGTGCCTGTGTTCCTGTGGATAATAGTGTGTGTTTGTTCCGCAGCTGGCTGGCAGAAGTAAGAGGAAGCTCAAAAAAATCACTTTTCATTAATAAGAAGTCTTGACTTGTTTTCAGTCATTTTGCTTGATTAACAAGTTTTCCAGTGATTAAAAAAATTGATCTAAAGTTAAACATACAGCTGCCTTCTAATGCAATTTTGCAGCGATCAAGTAGTTTACCCAATTCAGGACAATGGTGAATGAAATTGATTAAAATCCAATTCTGCATCAAAAGGACATGTTTTAGGTCTTGTCTTACCTGAACAAGGAGAATTCTTCTCACCTGATAGTGGTGAGTGTTTTTGGTGTATACCAAATGTTAATTAAAAAAAAAAGATTTAAAAACAGTGAAACACTAATAATTGAAAGCTGAAAGGCACATTCTGTCCCTGCTCTATTTTCAGCATGCATACAGTGTGCCTGATATCACCATGGAGATACTGTCTGTACTTATATAATCATTCCCCAGCTGGCCTGTGGGGGCTGCCACATGCTGGTGCTGGCCACGCCCCGTTCTGAAGAGGAGGACTTCTCATTGGAGGATGATGATGTTACAGAGAACTACCTGGAGATGTCTTACATAGAGCTCCTGGGCAGCAGCTCTGTCCGCACTCCCCTCCAGAGGAGCCTGTCAGCTCGGGAGAGACGCCGAGAGAGGGTGAGAACATTCGTACTGTTTCTGTCTCTGACTCAGTGGCCGAGTCACAGAATGAGGGTGATCACATCTGTATCATCTCTGCCTCTGACTCAGTGACCGAGTCACAGAACGAGGGTGATCACATCTGTATCATCTCTGTCTCTGACTCAGCGACCGAGTCACAGAACGAGGGTGATCACATCTGTATCATCTCTGTCTCTGACTAACCGGCTGAGAGACAGAAAGAGGGTGAGCATGTCTGTGTCGTCTCTGTCTCTGACTCAGCGGCTGAGAGACAGAAAGAGGGTGAGCATGTCTGTGTCGTCTCTGTCTCTGACTCAGCGGCTGAGAGACAGAAAGAGGGTGAGCATGTCAGTGTCGTCTCTGTCTCTGACTCACCGGCCGAGAGAAAGAAAGAGGGTGAGCATGTCTGTGTCGTCTCTGTCTCTGACTCAGCGGCCGATACTCAGAAAGAGGATGAGCATGTCTGTGTTGTCTCTGTCTCTGACTCAGCGGCCGAGACTCAGAAAGAGGGTGAGCATGTCTGTGTCGTCTCTGTTTCTGATTCACCGGCCGAGAGAAAGAAAGAGGGTGAGCGTGTCTGTGTCGTCTCTGTCTCTGACTCAGCGGCTGAGACTCAGAAAGAGGGTGAGCATGTCTGTGTGTCTGTCTCTGTCTCTGACTCAGTCTCTGACTCACCGGCGAGACTCAGAAAGAGGGTGAGCATGTCTGTGTCGTCTCTGTCTCTGACTCAGCGGCTGAGACTCAGAAAGAGGGTGAGCATGTCTGTGTCATCTCTGTGTCTGACTCACCGGCTGAGACTCAGAAAGAGGGTGAGCATGTCTGTGTCATCTCTGTCTCTGACTCACCGGCTGAGACTCAGAAAGAGGGTGAGCATGTCTGTGTCGTCTCTGTCTCTGACTCACCGGCTGACTCAGAAAGAGGCATGTCTGTGAGACTCAGACTCAGAAGAGGGGTGAGCATGTCTGTGTCTCTGTCTCTGACTCCACCGGCTGAGACTCAGAAAGAGGGTGAGCATGTCTGTGTCGTCTCTGTCTCTGACTCACCGGCCGAGACTCAGAAAGAGGGTGAGCATGTCTGTGTCATCTCTGTCTCTGACTCACCGGCTGAGACTCAGAAAGAGGGTGAGCATGTCTGTGTCGTCTCTGTCTCTGACTCACTGGCTGAGACTCAGAAAGAGGGTGAGCATGTCTGTGTCGTCTCTGTCTCTGACTCACGGCTGAGACTCAGAAAGAAAGGGGTGAGCATGTCTGTGTCGTCTCTGTCTCTGACTCACTGGCCGAGACTCAGAAAGGGGTGAGCATGTCTGTGTTGTCTCTGTCTCTGACTCACCGGCCGAGACTCAGAAAGAGGGTGAGCATGTCTGTGTCTCTGACTCACCGTCTCTGTCTCTCTGTCTCTGACTCAGCCGCCGAGACTCAGAAAGAGGGTGAGCATGTCTGTGTCATCTCTGTCTCTGACTCACCGGCCGAGACTCAGAAAGAGGGTGAGCATGTCTGTGTTGTCTCTGTCTCTGACTCACCGGCTGAGACTCAGAAAGAGGGTGAGCATGTCTGTGTCGTCTCTGTCTCTGACTCACCGGCCGAGACTCAGAAAGAGGGTGAGCATGTCTGTGTCATCTCTGTCTCTGACTCACCGGCCGAGACTCAGAAAGAGGGTGAGCATGTCTGTGTTGTCTCTGTCTCTGACTCACCGGCCGAGACTCAGAAAGAGGGTGAGCATGTCTGTGTCGTCTCTGTCTCTGACTCACGGCCGAGAGAAAGAAAGAGGGTGAGCATGTCTGTGTCATCTCTGTCTCTGACTCACCGGCCGAGACTCAGAAAGAGGGTGAGCATGTCTGTGTTGTCTCTGTCTCTGACTCCAGCGGGGTGAGACTCAGAAAGAGGGTGAGCATGTCTGTGTCATCTCTGTCTCTGACTCACCGGCCGAGACTCAGAAAGAAAGGGGTGAGCATGTCTGTGTCATCTGTCTCTGACTCTGACTCCAGGGCCGAGAAAGAGGGTGAGCTCAGAAAGAAAGGGGTGAGCATGTCTGTGTCATCTCTGTCTCTGACTCACCGGCTGAGACTCAGAAAGAGGGTGAGCATGTCTGTGTCGTCTCTGTCTCTGACTCAGCGGCCGAGACTCAGAAAGAGGGTGAGCATGTCTGTCTCTGACTGTCAGAAAGAGGGTGAGCATGTCTCTGTCTCTGACTCACCGGCTGAGACTCAGAAAGAGGGTGAGCATGTCTGTGTCGTCTCTGTCTCTGACTCACCGGCCGAGACTCAGAAAGAGGGTGAGCATGTCTGTGTCGTCTCTGTCTCTGACTCACCGGCCGAGACTCAGAAAGAGGGTGAGCATGTCTGTGTCGTCTCTGTCTCTGACTCACCGGCTGAGACTCAGAAAGAGGGTGAGCATGTCTGTGTCATCTCTGTCTCTGACTCACCGGCTGAGACTCAGAAAGAGGGTGAGCATGTCTGTGTCTCTGATCTCTGTCTCTGACTCACCGCTGAGACTCAGAAAGAGGGTGAGCATGTCTGTGTCGTCTCTGTCTCTGACTCAGCGGCTGAGACTCAGAAAGAGGGTGAGCATGTCTGTGTCGTCTCTGTCTCTGACTCACCGGCTGAGACTCAGAGAGAGGGTGAGCATGTCTGTGTTGTTTCTGTTTCTGACTCTCTGTCTGTTATCCTGTTCATGGCCTGAGCCATCAACTCTCTCTCCCTCAAATAAGAATCACTCCCCCTCTTCTGTCAGTCGGCTCTTCTTGCTTCCCTTTCATGGGAGTGTCCTTGGCACTTCAGCCATCTTTTCAGTTGTTTACCACTGTGACAGTCTGTCATTGGCAAATTGTGCTTCTGGTACCCCGTCAGTAGTTCTTATTTTGACAGGATTTTTAATAGAATCGCACATTACTCAGAAACAGGGCTTGCAATAAAGCTGCTTCTAATGTTTAGGCTCCGGGAGAAACGTGACGTCATGCGTAGCATCATCTCTGCAGGGTGCCATTGAAAAGGATTTATTTTGCTAGGCTTAGTGAATGGAATATGAGTTCTATTTTTGTTCCACTAGGGGTCATGGTTGTTATACTAATGCAATTTTACAGCTTCAGCTTCCTGCTAGAGCTGCTGCATGAGTTATTCACATTGGAGGTCACTCACCTGACTTGCAAAATGAAGATAACTGATGCTCACAATTATACTCATTGCATCCGTTGACTGTAACTGTTCTGGTTGGACTCTTTGACTAAATCAGGTGAAAGCAGGTGAAATCAGGTGAGCGTTTGATGAAGAGTTTTGGGTGCAGAAATGCCTGAGATGCATTTCTTTCATTCATGACCTCAGCGGACTAATTTCATTTCATTAGTCATTCCTGCTTCCTGACTGTGGAATTGTACTAATTAGCTAATCTGCTTCATTAGAACAAAGCTGGAGATGAATTGTAAGTTTTACCCTTGTGGTGTCAGGAGCGGTGCCCGGAGCAGTTTGGGCTGATGTTCCGAACCTTACCTGCTGTGACGAGCAAGTCCCTCGGTAACTCTGTGCCAGTTTACTGCCAGACTCTTCCGGCTGGAGGACTGTCCCGAAGCCACAAACCCGGTACAGTATGGGAAACTAAAGTGCTCCCGCAACAAAGACACCGGACTGCATGTACAGACTCTAGACTTTTCTGTCTGCTGTCTACTCTAAACCTTGGTGGCTGGGCGTATGCAGCTAAACGCTCTTGTTTTCAAGAAACAACTCTGAGAGTGACCAAATGTCAATTAAATCAAACTTTAATTTCATGTATTTGTGTAGCAATTGCATGTAACCAGACAGACTACAACAGCTTATGTTTTAATCCGTCAACGCACCTCATAAACTTGGTCTGTTCCTCAGGCATATATTCACGCACATCATTGCCAGCTGAAGATGTGAGGAGTGCGGTTGGTATCGGGGAACCAAATGCGACTGATAGGAAACCTGAATGATAATTACTAGAATAAAAAATGCCTGACGGACCCTTGGCCGATAAAGTATAACGAAAGTTCTGGAACTAAAAACTGTTCCAAATGAGGGAACCAATCATAGCGTGAAAACAAATAGATCTTCGCTTCAAAAATTGATCTCTGCCTCACAAATTCTAAAGCTCCGAGAAACGAAACAGGACTCCTAACTGAAAGCTCTGAGGAACAGTAGGCTACTCAGCTAGAGAAACTGTTCAGAGCGATGACTTGGTAAAAATAAGTTAGTCCCAGGGATCTAATAACTACATTCACCCGGAGATGGGGAAACTCCGAGATGGGAAAGAAGCTCCACTTATTCAGCCCCCAGTAAGGAACCTATTACAGAGCGAGAAAAAGAGAAACAGCCCTAGAGTCCCACGACAACTTTGTGCCCAGAATGGAACGAATTCAGCTAAAGGGTAGAAGAAAAAGTACCCCAGACAAATACCAGTCTGCGGAAAACTGACTCTCATGCAAGGATACACTCGAGTGCTGACTGAGAGACGAGCAGCGCTTACATAGGTGCGCACAAACAGCCAGCCGAGAATTCAGACAGGTGAAAACGATTAAGTCACAAGAGGTAAGATTGCTGTCAGGTAGCTAAAGTGAGCGACTGCATGCAACACCATGACAGAAGATTCTCCACAGGGAGAAGCTGAGGCACTCGAGCGATGGTGCCCGGCATTAATGACACTCTGTGCATTTATCACATACTATGAACTTGTAAATCTGAATATTTTTACTGAAAAAAACTGGCATTAAGCTTGGTGATCAAGGGAGGAATTGCAGTAATATTAAAAGCAGAAATACATACAAAATTTTGATTCCTTAACCAATACACTTCAAAATATTAAATGTAAGGTATATTTGGTGTCAAGGCTTTTATATTAATGAGCTCATGTACTGGTTGTGGACAGAGGATTGACAAACCAAACTTTTCCTTCCATTGATAAGACTTCAGAGTTTTTTTTAATGGCGTTATTATATTGAAATATAATGTTTCAACAAGGAGGATTAAAATTTCAGTTGGGCACGGCTGATTTATTCCTCTGAGAGAGAATATAAGAGTTGAACTGCTTTAAGTCAGTGCGGAGCTCCGGAAAGGTAAATGTGGACAGGACGTGACCTCACATGTTACTGTACTCAGTGAATCATGGTCGGTGTGCTGTAACTCTGCACACTGTTCCCTCACCACAGTCTGCTGTAACTCTGCCACACTGTTCCCTCACCACAGTCTGCTGTAACTCTGCCACACTGTTCCCTCAGCACAGAGTCTGCTGTAACTCTGCCACACTGTTCCCTCACCACAGAGTCTGCTGTAACTCTGCCACACTGTTCCCTCACCACAGTTTGCTGTAACTCTGCCACACTGTTCCCTCAGCACAGAGTCTGCTGTTACTCTGCCACACTGTTCCCTCACCACAGTCTGCTGTAACTCTGCCACACTGTTCCCTCAACACAGGCTACTGTAACTCAGCCACACTGTTCCCTCACCAGTTTTTTGTAAATCTGCCACACTGTTCCCTCAGCACAGTCTGCTGTAACTCTGCCACACTGTTCCCTCAACACAGGCTACTGTAACTCAGCCACACTGTTCCCTCACCACAGTTTGCTGTAAAGCTGCCACACTGTTCCGTCACCACAGTTTGCTGTAAATCTGCCACACTGTTCCCTCACCACAGTCTGCTGTAACTCTGCCACACTGTTCCCTCATCACAGGTAGAATGGAATGTGAACGAACCATGGATCAAAACTCAGATGTGGAAGATAAGAACAGGAATAATTTGAAGAATTTCTCTGATGTGCAAAACCTGGTGAGTCAATGATCTTGTTCAACTTTTGTGCTTTCTATTGATTACACACACTCGCCTGCACACAGGAGTACACACACGCGAGCACACACACACACTCACACACACATTCATACACACACTCACCATTCCTCAAAATAACAGAGACTGTAAGGACTGCATTACAAATGTTCACATGTAAATTCAAAATTCATGTCAGCAAAATGCCTAAAATAGGGGTGCTGTTTACTTACTACAGTTTCTTACGTTGGTGCTGAGTGCGAATATTGACCTTGGAAACTTGTGGTGGCCAGAATCAACTCACTGGGTCTCCTTGTATGCTTTTGGTCTCCTTCGGATTCAAATTTAACAGAGAAGTGTGAGATCTAGCATCATTCTGTTCTGACCACATCTGTCCAAACTAGTGGTGGTTTGGAATGCAGTCCTTGGGACATGAAACATGTTTTTTTGTACAGCCATGCAGGAAAGAAATAGCTGTTATATCAGAACATTCACTCTAAGAACAACAGTCTGCACAGTAATCAGCTGCAACATTAAAACCACTTGCCTAATGTTGCGTAAGTTGCCCTGATGTCGCCAAACCTGCTCTGTCAAACTGATGTCCACTTGCATTCTGGGACACAGAGTTTCCCCGCAGAACATTTCCTAAAGCATCACAATCCCTCCAGCGGCCTGTCCTCTTCCCATGATGCATCCTGGTGCCATCTCTTCCCAGGTAAATGGTGGCCACTAACCCGATGTATATGATGTCAAAGAAAACAGCACTCAGTTGACGAGGCGACTTTCCTCAATTGCTCCAAGGTTCAGTTTTGACACTTACATGCCCATTGTAGGCACTTTTGGTCCTGGAATGGAGTTAAAATGGGCAATTTGACTGGTTTGCAGTAAAAAAAAAGCACCATATGCAGCAGGGTGTGATGCACTGTGTGATGAGACCGTCCTCGCATTAGTGAATTCTCTGCGGCCTGTGCCACTGCAGCCCTTTGATTAGTCCGAACTGCCTTTCCTTGGTTCTCCTTGGACTATCGTCAGTAGGTATTCATCACTGCTGACTTTGAGCACCCTAGAAATCTTGCCACTGCGGAGATGCTCCGACCTAGTTGTTTGTCTTTTACCATTTGGTTCTTTTCAAAGTCCCTCTGGTCTCTTTTTTTTCCAAATCCAACACGTCGACAACGAGAACGAACTGCTCGCTTATCATTGAAGGTCTGTCTGTAGACCATGCCATGCACTATTTTTATGAGATAATCAACAATATTTACTGTATCTCTGAATGGTTTTAATGTTTTGGCTCATTGGTGTACACTTCCTTTTGAATGAACCATCTTTATCATGAGTGCTGAGTCTGGAGTCTGTTCATGGAAAGCATTTACCTTGCATTTGTTTTCCAGATGAATGACAGGCATTTCAACTTGTTCTTGCCAAAATTAAAGCAGAATGGCTGATTTCGGATTTGTTGACATGTCTGCACAAAATATAGTCTACCTCTGCTCTCTGGGAGAATGATAGTGCATCTTCTGATGCTGAAATGACTATGTACACAAGGACATGACGTGATTTCTGTGCACAAGCATGCATTTATTTCTCCAACATGCTTCTTATGCCTTTAACACCTGTATTTGTTTGGAGTTCCTGATTATCAAAGAAGATAAAACACAACTCTTGACCTGTATAAAGCAAGCATTAACATCTTTGCATAAAACGAACTATTTCGACTGACAGTTACCATGTTTGCTGTCATACTTTTCTGTTCTTTACACGTCATGAAAGCACCTTCAAGGTTCAAGGTTCAAGGTAATCTTTATTATCCCCAATGGGGCAAATAGTTTTGCAGCCAATAATCAAAAGAACCACAACAACAACAACAACAAAAAACAATTACAAAACGATTCAGGACATAATACAAAAGTACACACCAATTTAATAAATAAATAAAATGAATAAATACATCACCCAACCTTACTCAAGAGCCCAATGGCCACCGAGAGAAAGGATTTACTGAGCCTATTTGTTCCTGCTCGTGGCACCGCATATCTGCAGCCCGAGGGGGGCAGCATAAAGTGGCCATGAAGGGGGTGACTCTGGTCGGCCAGGACAGAGCGAGCTTTCTTTAGGGTCCTGGTTTTTAATGCAACCTCCAGGTTATCCGAGGGAACCCCGCAACCTAGCTGCATAACTTCACTATTCCCTGAAGGCGATTTTTCTTCTTCTGACTTAGAAGCCCAAACCAGCGCACAAAAGAAAAAGTCAGTACAGATTCTATAAAACAAGAATAAAACATTCTCATGAAGGTCCGGTCAACATCGAAATATCTGAGCTTGTGAACGAGAAAAGTCTCTGATGTGCTTTGCTGCACACAGCTTCCACCTGAGGCCCAAATGTGAGCTTGTTATCGATCAGGGTGCCGAGACACTTATATTGGTTACCCACCTCAACTGCCATGCTGTTAATGGTTACTGGAGAAACGATGGCAGGATTTTTCCCAAAATCAACAATCATCTCCTTTATTTCTGAGACATTTATGTCAAGGTAGGAAGACCTGCACCACTGAACAGAACCGTCGACCACAGGGCCGTGGTCAGAGTTCCCAGGATTAACTAATGACCAGATAACAGAGTCATCTGCAGATTTCACAATATGATGCCCTGTGTGCGGACTCTGACAAGTATTTGTGTACAGAACAAACACAGAGGTGATAAGACACAACCCTGGGGGATCCAGTGGATGAAAAAAGAACATCAGACAATACTTCACTGGACTTTACACGTTGTGACCTCTCCGTTAGAAAATCCGGAAGCCAACAGATTAGCCCAGGATGGATATTGTGGTCCCTCAGTCTTTGTGCTGAGACATGAGGCTGGATGCGATTAAAGGCTGAAGAGAAATCAATCAATAGTAGTCGCACTAAGTTCCTTGCGCCCTCTAAATGCGACAGGGTCATGTTCAGCAAGCTGCTGATGGCATCATCCACCCCCCCGCCAGGCCTCTATGCGAACTGCAAGGGATCCAGATCAGCCAGAACCGTGGGCAATACCTCCTCTTTAACAGTCTTTTCAAATGATTTCATAACCAATGAAGGCAGAGCTACTGGTCTGAAAACCTTGGGTTTTCTCTGGAGAAATATCAGTTGTCTGCTTTTCCACTTTATGTATTTAAGTATCATACCAATGGCAGATGTACGCCAGGTTAAATGACACGGCTGAATATCCCTATTTGACATCAGCATTGCAATAGTAGTTAGAATAGCATGTGTGGATGACCCTGCTCCTAAAGTGCCAGTCAGGGTTGTGTTTACGTTTCATCTAGTGTTTTGGATAATAAACACCCTGTCGCTCTTACACCCATATCTAATATCCAGAACCTGAAAGGTGACTCAGTGATTTCCTGCATCACATCATCTGTGATCATTATAATAATAATAATGATTCAGTTATATAGCCGGAGGGTTGGGTGTAGTGAAAAGCAGGAAGATCCATCATGCTGAAGTATAGGTACTGTAGATTGATGGAGACTGAGATCAGAAGGGGAATGTGAGGTGCTGATATCTCTTTGAGGACATTTTGGCCTCAGTTTCTGCAGATCTTGGGTTTCTGACGGTAGCTTTTGAAAGTGATTTGAATAAATGTTTTACCTCATGGACTGGAGTGGCACAAGCACACAATCTTCAGCTCCATGATTAGTTCTTTATCATATCTTTGATTCTCTCTCTCCTCTCTCTCTCTCTCTCTCTCCCTCTCTCATGCAGTTATTTGCTTCTCTCCATATTTAGTGCCGTTGATATAGGAATCTATGTCTGTATAATCAGGAGCAGCTGTGTCAGGATGCTTGCGTCATTCAAAATAATTATGACCAAAATTAAGTAGGAGCACGTATTTAAAATGATAAATTAATATAGTTTTATTTGGTATGAAACTTTCTGGAGTCATGAGATCGACACTTTATTCGATGATTGGTGTCTTCTTGTAATGTCATAAGGCCATAAAAAATATTCTGTCCGTGGCTATCCTTCATCATATCGAAAAAATGCATTAAAAAAAAGTACAGTTTTATATAACCCCATAAGGTGAAGTGTCCCCAAAACTGAACTATGCTAATAGAGTCTGATGTATCTACAGAATAATGGTCAAACTACTGAGATTACCTTGCCACGAAAAATTAAATGTTTTTAGAAAAGTCATATATAACAATATTAGACTAAACTTTTGTAGTGATGTCATTTGCTGTATCACAAATCACACAAATTAGTTGCCTTATATTCACTTTTCACTTGGTGGTCTACTATATACTGGGTAATCAATATGAACATGATCTTCTGCCATAAATAAATGCATTATTTGACTTACAAATGCTTTCCAATTTGTTCATACTGCCTGCTGCTTCAAATTAGTTATAGAGTTAAATATTAATCCTTCTGGAAGAAAATTGCACCTTTTTTTGAATGAATATTTTTTTCTGTGTGCATTCAGGTAGTTTGCACTGGTATGTTTTCTCCCACTTGAATCTTTCACAGGAGTTTGGAACTCCATCAGACAACATTTCAGGCAACATAAAAATTTTTCAAAAAAAACCACTGCGTAGAATTTAACAAAGTAAAACTATAATATTTAGTACAGTAAATCTCCAAATTGTTTGGAAGTGGTCAGACTTGTTTGCTGTTCTTTCACACGTTACACTGTTCTATGTGTCTAATTGTACCTTTATTTAACGTGATTGATTAGCTGAGAACTCTAGTACACAATTTTGACAGATTTGAAAACCGGAGGTTATAGGGTATGCAGGAATTTTTTGGAGGAATTTTGTTAAGTAGAGAGATAAAGAGACAGTTTTAAGGTTATTATCCTGACTGCCCTGAAAATTACAAGAACATTTAGTGATCAGATATAGTCATGACCTTGCATTTGGTAAATGTTTTCTAATATTTAATAGTTGCTTTGAGGTCCACACTGTTTGTCACTGGAATCCAGAACCTTCCCTTGGCTGTCTGTTGGACTCCAGGAAACTATCGCCAGTGATCTGAGATATTTTGTGCTTCCCAGGGGGCGTGGCCTTACTGCCTTGGATCTCAGTACAGTACAAACCGCAGCTTCACTGCTGTACTTTATGTGTTTTTACAGACATTTTCCACTCCATGTTTCCTTTCATCTGACTTCTTTTTTTTCACTGGGGGGAGTATTTTCCATGGCGCTCCTCCTCTGTGTCTGTTGGAGACTGTGCTCACAGCTTCTTCTACCTCCTCTTCTGCGCAGGGCAGAATGCTCTGAATCATGTCAATGTGTTTCTCACAAGGCAAACTGTGTTAGATGCCCCCCTGCAATATACAGCTGTTTGGCCCAGAACACTCTCCTCATTCCTGAGCTCGCAGCCAAACAGCACCAGAACACGGACTACAGTCCAGACACACTCCACAGAATTGCTAAGTGAAAAAGCACCATGAAGAGTTACTGTGGTCTTGTTGAGGCTGTTTCGTGGAGAACACCAGTCACGCTGCATCTTTTAAACTGAGAGATTTTTTAAAAAAGTCAATCGGAAAACGCTTGTGGCTTCTAAAGGCACTGTAAGAGTTTTCTTGAAATAATTTAAATATGATAAATTATTTAGTAAAATTTAATTTCAAGCTGATTATTCTGTTTTAGATTTTGTGCTTTTATACGTGGGTGGCATTTTATTGAAACGGTGGATATTGAATTTTTCCTGCTTTGAGAAAAACAAGCCTCTAACCGGCAGTGAATCATACTGCCATCAAACACACGTGGTCCAGAACGAAGCCCCACAGACCTCGTAACAGAGGAGATTTGTGAAAGGTCAGAGGGCAAACTCACCATTGAATAAAATGCTGACCGGGCCATCTGCATCGTTTAGTGCTGTTCCCTCTCTGCTGTTCGTCCTGTGGCCATCTGCATTGTTTAGTGCTGTTCCCTCTCTGCTCTTCGTCCTGCGGCCGTCTGCATTGTTTAGTGCTGTTCCCTCTCTGCTGTTCGTCCTGTGGCCGTCTGCATCGTTTAGTGGTGTTCCCTCTCTGCTCTTCGTGCTGTGGCCATCTGCATCGTTTAGTGCTGTTCCCTCTCTGCTGTTCGTCCTGTGGCCGTCTGCATCGTTTAGTGCTGTTCCCTCTCTGCTGTTCGTCCTGTGGCCGTCTGCATCGTTTAGTGGTGTTCCCTCTCTGCTCTTCGTGCTGTGGCCGTCTGCCTCGTTTAGTGCTGTTCCCTCTCTGCTGTTCGTCCTGTGGCCATCTGCATCGTTTAGTGCTGTTCCCTCTCTGCTGTTCGTCCTGTGGCCGTCTGCATCGTTTAGTGCTGTTCCCTCTCTGCTGTTCGTCCTGTGGCCGTCTGCATCGTTTAGTGCTGTTCCCATCTCTGCTGTTCTTCTGCTCGTGCTGTGGCCGTCTGCATCGTTTAGTGGTGTTCCCTCTCTGCTCTTCGTGCTGTGGCCGTCTGCATGGTTTAGTGCTGTTCCCTCTCTGCTCTTCGTGCTGTGGCCGTCTGCATGGTTTAGTGCTGTTCCCTCTCTGCTGTTCGTCCTGTGGCCGTCTGCATCGTTTAGTGCTGTTCCCTCTCTGCTGTTCGTCCTGTGGCCGTCCCCAGGCCATCTGCATCGTTTAGTGCTGTTCCCATTTCTGCTGTTCGTCCTGTGGCCGTCTGCATCGTTTAGTGCTGTTCCTCTCTGCTCTTCGTGCTGTTCGTCCTGCATGGTTTAGTGCTGTTCCCTCTCTGCTTTAGTGCTGTTCCCTGCATCTTTAGTGCTGTTCCCTCTCTGCTGTTCGTCCTGTGGCCATCTGCATTGTTTAGTGCTGTTCCCTCTCTGCTGTTCGTCCTGTGGCCATCTGCATCGTTTAGTGCTGTTCCCTCTCTGCTCCTCGTCCTGTGGCCTTCTGAATCGTTTAGTGCTGTTCCCTCTCTGCTGCTCTTCCTGTGGCCTTCTGATCGTTTAGTGCTGTTCCCTCTCTGCTGCTCTTCGTCCTGTGGCCGTCTGCATTGTTTAGTGCTGTTCCCTCTCTGCTGTTCGTCCTGTGGCCATCTGCATCGTTTAGTGCTGTTCCCTCTCTGCTCTTCGTCCTGTGGCCGTCTGCATCATTTAGTGCTGTTCCCTCTCTGCTCTTCGTCCTGTGGCCATCTGCATCATTTAGTGCTGTTCCCTCTCTGCTGTTCGTCCTGTGGCCATCTGCATCGTTTAGTGCTGTTCCCTCTCTGCTGCTCTTCGTCCTGTGGCCGTCTGCATCGTTTAGTTCTGTTCCCTCTCTGTTGCACTGATGTTTTCTGTGCTCGTTTTGCTGACCATTGTGATGAGGTCAAATCAATGTGAGAAAATTCTGGGCTTGACCTCTGAACATAAGGAGAAGTGAGATCTCTGGCTCTGCGTTTCAGACCTTTGCTGCTTGATGTCCATTGCGATTAATGAACAATGAACACTTTTATCTTTTTAATGCTTTACTGCGACCCTCGGTCCCATTGTTTGAAGACCATCACTCCTAGGTTTTATTTATTTGTACATACTGTAGTATATACTCTAACTGCTTTATTCGTCTGGATGCACTGCCAGAGCTATCACCCAGTTGTCTGATGGCCATTGCTCTCTCTTGGCTGTCTGCCTAAAGGCCTATAGAGGAGAATAGATGTCATTGGAAATGTCGAGTTCTGGCATTTTAAACTAAAAAGAAAATGTAAATTATTTTAAAAAGTGATATAAAATAATTTTTCCTTTCTGAATTTCTACTAGCATAAATTGCTAAATTTATTTGGAGTTGCTGCAGTATCTAAATGTGTATGATTTTGACTGCTCATGAAGAATGCTTTAGATTTAGAATGAGAGGAAAAAATAAGGAAAGTTAGTTTTATTCATAGAAAACGATGACTGACTGCATCCTTGGCCTTTCAGATTATGAGCTTTCAGCCTCGCTACTCTTCACAAAAGTGGCTTAAATATCAGCCGACCTGAAACTGTCCGACTAAAGTGCCTCCAGCAATTCAGCTTCTTTACTGTCATAAAAAAATAAACTAATAAGAGATGCCTCTGTTTCACTCAGTAATAAATATATAGTATAACATTAGTTAGGTCACTCAAAGTTTCACTGACACCTCATTTACATAACGTAACAAAACATAACATAACATGAGCGGCGAGAACAGGCTGTTCAGCCCAACTAGGCTCGCCAGTTTCTTTTTACTATTGTGAATATATCACTTCAGATACTCAATATCTCAATGGTATCTAGCTTTAAGTCAAGCCTGCTCTTGAAAACACACCAAGGTCTCTGCCTCAACAATATGGTCAGGCAAGCTATTCCACATCGAAATTACTCTTTGGGTGAAAAAAATATTTACAGAGGAATCATGTGCACAACATGAATAAAAACACAAGCAGCATGACATACACTGCGCCTTTCTGTTAGATGGTTACAGAGCTGATCATTTACATTCTGGCCAGATCTAAAATAATACTGTTATGATCCACACAAGGAACCAGACACAGATACAGGGTACAATCCGAAGGTGGGTATTTATTGATAGGAATATGGTAATAGGAGCAGTGAGGCAAAGGCCTGAAATGGTAAGAGGAGCAGTCCAGCTTGGTTGGTGTTTACTGGAAATGGTAGAGGGCGTGTCTGTGCCTGGCCAGTGGTGTCCCAGGGCAGAAGCCAGGTGGTGAATTCCCCTTCACCGAGGCACGATCGCTTTACAGTAGGACTGATGAGCTTATCTGGAACACAGTCCCAATCCTGTAGAGTAGACTAATCCAGGCTTGGGAGGTGTTCCTAATAAACTGGCCAAGAGGAACAGACTGGAACAGCTGATAAACAGGAACGTGATCCCAATTCTGGAGACCGATATTAAGGCTTGGGAGCTTGTTCCTATCAATAAGGCTCCGAGGAGTAATTACATTTCTCTATGGTAAAAGTACCAATAAATAGACGAAAGAGGAGCTTTGCTCAATGCTAGAAGGTAAACTAACTGGTAGGCTGTACAGGGACAAAGTGCTGCAATCCAGCTACACTGCAAGACAAAACAAAAGCTTATATCCACGGACCACACACACACAAGGAGCTGGGCACATCACAGGTTATGCCTGGGCGTGGGGGAAAAAAAGGCAATATATCAATTAAAGAAGGCAATAGCACAAAACACCTGCAGGTTGCTGGAAAGGGGGGGAGACAATTAGGAAGACATGAGGGTTGTGACACGACTTTTGCATTTATATTAAACATTAACTGGGATGATAAAATGCTGCACACTGATACATGAATAAGCTGGAAGGCATTTTATTGGGAGATCCTACATTGTTGTTAACAAATCCAGCAGCTGAGATGGGGCCCTATCCTGGTCTACAGCCAACTGTAAGCATTACAATTACTTGACAAAAGGAGTGAAGCTGGGCTTTAATTATGCTTTCCAAAATTTTCTTTATATTGGGTATACAAACACAATTTTCCTAGTACAATTTCACTCATGTCTCTGTAGATTTCCTTGTCTGTGTTACAATGTCTAATATACTCTCTGTCCTCTGCTTTTCATGGTATCATGGAAAGGAAGACTGCTGCAGTGGTGAGGAGGTCAGGTCAGAGCGTGTTGAAGGGGAGGAACCACCATGCAGAAGAACAGGCCTCTAAAGGGAAGAAGGAGGGCCTCAGGCCTGGGCATGCGCTGCCCACTGAGGTGCTGCAAAGAGACAGTGGCTCTGGGAAAGAGAACATCCTGTCTTCAGGCCAGCGAGGGAGGTCTGCAGGCTCTAAAAGCACTGGTGAGAAACCAAGGGCAGGATCCTCGGTCCTGGATCAGGGTGGGGTTCCTGAGCCTGGGCCTGAAATAGCGCAATCCAGCCCTATGAAGTGGCAGCTCTTACAGGAGGATAAAAGCAATGAGATCGAAAGGAAAATTAAAGAGGAGAAGAAACAGCCTGAAGACGTAAAAAATGCTCATTTGTTAGTCAAAAGTAAGAAAGTCGAGGAGAAATGCCGTCCCATAAGAGTTGAGAGTAAGCCTATATTAGTACAAACTGAACAAGGGGAGGCTACAGATTCACCTGAAAAGCAAACTGCAAAAAAGAGACTGAGTAAAGCAAAAGCACTGTCTGCGCAGATTGGGGATTCTCCACTTCAAAACTCAAAACCAGCTATTCGCCTTAAAGCAGACAAGCATCTCAATGGAGTATCTAAGGACAGAATAAAGGACAGCGATGAGATGGTGATCAGACTTTCCTCAGAAGATCTAGACACTCATTCCGCTGGAAACATGGGAAGCAGAAGTTTTGCCTTCACCGATGTCGCTGAATTCACACCAGACCCTGCCACAGATGGTGCTACCCCCCTGCTGCAGGGCGTGATGAGGGAGGTGCTGTTGGGTGAGTCGGCCCCCTTCAGTAGCCTGCGGTCCAGAAAACAGCTCGCCACCACCATAAACGTTATTCCCGAGACAGGACGTCCCAATGGGGAAGGGGTGACAATAGGAGGTGGGTCTGGATCTGATGAGGACGGACTGCTGTCAGATGAAGAGAAAGAGGTGATCAGGAGAGAAGGGGGGGAGTGGGAGGAGAGGAGAGGCAGAGGAGCTGAGGATGAAAATGCAAGCAGAGATGGGGAACAGAACAAGGGAGAGGAGGGAGATGGGGAGGGAACAGGGAGTGACATGGAAGATGACAGTTCAGATGAGGAAGAAGAAGACGAGAGTGGGGGACAGAGTGCTGGGCAGGAACAGGATGGAGAAGATGAGAGTGCAAGACAGAGTACTGGGGAGGAACAGGATGGAGAAGATGAGAGTGGGGGACAGAGTACTGGGGAGGAACAGGATGGAGAAGATGAGAGTGGGGGACAGAGTACTGGGGAGGAACAGGATGGAGAAGATGAGAGTGCGAGACAGAGTACTGGAGAGGAACAGGATGGAGAGGACGAGAGTGGGGGACAGAGTACTGGGGAGGAACAGGATGGAGAAGACCAGAGTGGGGGACAGAGTACTGGGGAGGAACAGGATGGAGAAGACGAGAGTGGGGGACAGAGTACTGGGGAGGAACAGGATGGAGAAGATGAGAGTGGGGGACAGAGTACTGGAGAGGAACAGGATGGAAAAGACGAAAGCAAAGCAAGTGAGGAGGATGGGAGGAGCAGGCAGAGATCGGTGAGTGAAACAGAGAGCAGGAATGAGGGATCAGATGGAGAGGCGGAAGGCGAGCAGGAAATGAGTGATGAAGGTGAAGAGTCTTCAGCAGCAACAGAAGGAGGAGGAGGAGGAGGAGAGGGGGAAGAGGAGAGCAGCGCAGAAGAAGAAGAAAATGAAGAAGCAGAGGATGAGGAGGATGCAGAAGAGGAGGAGGATGATGCAGAAGAGGAGGATGAAGAGAGTGAGGAAGAGGATGGAGATGAGGAGGAAGAAGAAGAGGAAAGCGAAGACGAAGAGGAAGACGAAGAGGAGGAAGAAGAAAATGAGGAAGATACGCAAGGAGAAGAAGAAGAATTAGAGGAAGAACAGGAAGAGGAAGAGGGGGAGGAAGAGGAAGAAGCTGAGGAGGAAGAAGATGATGAAGAGGAGGAAGAGGAAGAGGAGGAAGTGAAGGGTGGTGAGACAACAAAAGCTAAGTCCACTGCTGCAGTCAGGAAAAGTGCTCGAAAACCATCCAGCAAGTCCCAGGAAAGCACATCGAGGAAACGCCCCGATGCTTCACACATATCAAGGAAACGCCCCGATGCTTCACACACATCGAGGAAACGCCCCGATGCTTCACACACATCGAGGAAACGCCCCGATGCTTCACAGGACACCCAAGAGTTCTGGGATGATGTTTTACCTCAATACCTTAATCTGAAATGACAAAACACACCGTTGCACCAAATACACCCCAAAATATTTGATATTTTTTGTGGAAATATGTTTGATTTGATTCTGTAGATTGCAGTTGGCAAGAAACTCTACTGCCTTTGTCTGGCATACCCTAAAAATCCTGAAATAGAAGGAAGTATAATCAAAATACTGGTGGTCTTTATGTTTGTCTTGCTGCCAATTACAACCCCAATTCCGAAATAGTTGGGACAAAGTGTAAATTGTGAATGCAATCAAAATGCAATGACTTTCAGATCACATGAGCCAATATGTTATTTACAATAGAACATAGATAACATTTCAAATGTTGAAACTGAGACATTTTACATTTTCATCCACAAAATGAGCTTATTTCAAATTTTCTGGCTGCATCGGGTCTCAAAAAAGTTGGGAATGTAATAGAACTGCCGCTAAACGTAATTTTCAGAAATCTGTTATTGGAGTTGAACGACTTTTTATCATCTGATAGAAAATATTTTTATGTCAAACATCTGGAGAACGTCTTATGGTCTGTAGTTGTGAAAACGTGTGTTCCTATAAATAACTTAAAATGAATCCCCATGAATAATTGTTTTAATTTGTATAATACGTAGGCTACAGGCGCCTCCCCCCATTCTGATGTGCTTCCACCGCCCCTGATAACGTTTCAACCGTACCATTATCTAACGCTAAGCACAAGACCCCCCATATGTAACACACCTTGCCGCAAAACGTAAGAATTCCCCCTATATGTAATAAATCTTAATGCTAAATGTAAGAACTCCCCCTACATGTAACAAACCTTTGCGCGAAACGTAAGAACTACCCCCATATGTGACACACCTTGCCGCAAAATGTAAGAACTCCCCCTATATGTAACAAACCTTAACGCTAAATATAAGAACTCCCCCTATATGTAACAAACCTTAACGCTAGACGTAAGAACTCCCCCTAAATGTCGTAAAGCTTAGTGCTAAATGTAAGAATCCTCCTATATGTAACAAATCTTAACGCTAAACGTAAGAA
Source organism: Gymnothorax javanicus (assembly GCA_029692085.1). NCBI lineage: Eukaryota > Metazoa > Chordata > Actinopteri > Anguilliformes > Muraenidae > Gymnothorax > Gymnothorax javanicus. Next base: position 335,953 of record CM056205.1, read on the forward strand.
CCAGTGTTTCTGTTTAGTGACGGAGTTAAATGGTGATCATTGTACAGTTTTGTAGCTTTCCTCAGATTGCTGAACTGTTCTACACTGATTTCTTTCTTCTATTTTTTAATTTCACTGCCCTTCATTTGCATCATCATGTGGCACAGATAGAAAAAACCTTCCTGATCGAGCAAACTTCCTGATGGAAAAAACCTCACTTGTAGGCCTGCTCCCTTCGATCCACAAATGGCAATTTAATATCTAAATTCATTGGAGAAAAAAAACGCTTAGATCTAGATTTAAGAATTAATAAGAGATGCGGTCACCGAGGCTCCAAATGGGTGTCGCTTTGTCTGTTTTCGTAGAATTGCGATTGAGCTTTTCATTCCGAAAAGCGACACTACATCTCCATAGCTTAAAATAAACTTAGCCGGGTCTACTCGTTCCTTATATCATCGGCCTGCTGATAAAACCTCGTGCTTACGTTTAGCGTTAAGGTTTATTACATATAGGGGGAGTTCTTACGTTTAGCGTGAAGGTTTGTTACATATAGGGGGAGTTCTTACGTTTAGCGATAAGGTTTGTTACATGTAGGGGAATTCTTACGTTTAGCGATAAGGTTTGTTACATATAAGGGGAGTTCTTACATTTAGCTTCAAGGTTTGTTACATGTAGGGGGAGGTCTTACGTTGAGCTTCAAGGTTTGTTAGATATAAGGGGAGTTCTTACGTTTAGCGTTAAGGTTTGTTACATAAAGGGGGAGTTCTTACGTTTAGCTTCAAGGTTTGTTACATGTAGGGGGAGTTCTTACGTTTAGCGATAAGGTTTGTTACATATAAGGGGAGTTCTTACATTTCGCTTAAAGGTTTGTTACATGTAGGGGGAGTTCTTACGTTTAGCTTCAAGGTTTGTTACATATAAGGGGAGTTCTTACGTTTAGCGTTAAGGTTTGTTACATATAGGGGAAGTTCTTACGTTTAGGGTTAAGGTTTGTTACATATGAGGGAGTTCTTACATTTAGCGTTAGGATTTTTCACATATACGGGGAATTCTTACGTTTTGCGGCAAGGTGTGTTACATATGGGGGGGGGGCTTGTGCTTAGCGTTAGATAATGGTACGGTTGAAACGTTATCAGGGGCGGTGGAAGCACATCAGAATGGGGGGAGGGGCCTGTAGCCTACGTATTATACACATTAAAACAATTATTCATGGGGATTCGTTTGTAAGTTATTTATAGGAATACACGTTTTCACAACTACAGACCATAAGACATTCTCCAGGTATTTGACATAAAAATATTTTCTATCAGATGATAGAAAGTCATTCAACTCCAATAACAGAATTATGAAAATTACGTTTAGCGGCAGTTCTATTACATACAGGGTAGGGGAGACCGAGGAGTGTTGTAACACTGGGTAAAATGTAACACTGTCTTTTTGACCAATCAGAAATAGATGCAGTGATGTCATCAATATAGGACACTCCCTACTTCCTTTTGAGCTCACAGGAGAAATGGCATATCTCTGTGTACAACTTTGTGAATTTTATGACCAAAAAAACTGATTTTCAGGTACCAAAGTAAAATTTTTCATGAAGATTATTTTTGTCTTGTGATCATTGTATTGTAGATACAATTATTTGATTTATTATACGTAAAACAGCAGTTTCTATAGTTTAATCAGGTACTTTGCATTCATGCTAACTTTAAACCCACATGCTTAAAAAGCTAGCTATGTAATGGCTGCCTGGAGTGGGGATAGTTTTAACACTGTCTGTTCTGAGCCCACAAACCCTGCATCCCAGGGGCAGCCACCTACATGTGCCACAACTGCAACAGTGAGTGAAAGAATAGTCCTGGACACACATACACACACATACACACCTAAACCAACACACACACACACTTATACCTACACACACGCACACACAAACACATACACACACAGACCTCTACTTACACACATGCATGCAAATAGGCACTCATGCAAACATACATGCAGCAGTTGTTTTGCTCTGAATTAAAAGTTTTTGAGGAACTTTGCTTTTCGTTTACTTAAAATGGTTCAGCTTGTAGATAATGTTAAATCTTTATTCTTCAATAAAGTCCTTGCAGAAATTGAATTTAGAATATTTTATGTCAGCAGATTACCTCTCAGTGTTACATCTATCCCCACCCGGTGTTCCAACTCATCCCAGCAGTGGGGTGAGTTGTAACAAGTGCACTCTCCGTATTTGATGCTAATTCACATGTTCTGTGATTGTGTTATAGATGTCTAAGTGAGTGCTATTTGTAGTCAACAAACATGGATACTATGCTGCAAAGTTTGAGAGATCTGGCAAAAAGAATCCCTGAGTTACAGATGCTCAAACAAAAAATGTTACTATCATCCCCAGTCTCCCCTATAGGAGTTATAGCACGAATTAAATATGATTCGCTCAAAGTTTGGCCTGCAACAGTTATGGCGAGAGTGGGTTAAAATTATGGAAAGAGGGATGTTTCAGGTAGTCTCTGTAAGGCAGCCCTTGCTAACGTCAAAAAATCCTTGAGGAATCATCGTCGATCTTTATCTATAATAGATCTGACGTAAATTTTGGAAGGTGGATTTGGCTGCTAGTGAGGCAGCACCTGTTGAATGAGTCAAATTCGCCGCATTCTCGAAATATTGTTTAATGCATTGTCGAACACTTGAAGCTCACTTCATGAACAACAAAAATTGAATATCGTCGGCCTGCTGATAAAACCTTGTATTTCCAAATTGATAAGAAACAAAAACTCGTATGTCCACTATTCTTACATGCAAAATTAAACATTCTTTATATTATTTATATTTTAAATTATACTAATATTATTTTATTATTTTTATTTTCCTGTAAAGTTTATCATTCTGAAGATACAAGGTTTTATCAGCAGGCCGACGATATTACGTTTTGCGGCAGTTTTGGGGGAGCCTGAGTATTCACGTTTAGCGTTAGAAATTATTACGTTTAGGGGGAGTTTTACGTTTTGCGGCGATGTTACGTTTAGGGGTTGTACACCCAAAACTCTCCTGCAGCTGGAAGCCTGTATTAAACAAGAGTGGGAGCAAATTCCATGGCTTAACTCAAGAAACTTGTTTCCTCAATGCCCAGACGCCTCCACTCTGTGTTAAAAAGAAGAGGGGATGCTGCACCATGGTAAACAGGCCCCTGTCCCAACTTTTTTGAGACCTGTAGCAGCCATCAAATTTGAAATGAGCTCATTATGTGGATAAAATTGTAAAATTCTCAGTTTCAATATTTGCCATTTTATCTTTGTTCTGTTGCGAATAAAATACTGGCTGGTGTGATTTGAAAGTCATTGCATTTTGATTTTATTCACAATTTACACTTTGTCCCAACTATTTTGGAATTGAGGTTGTAGAATAAAAGTATTGTGATCAGTCCATTTACTTCAAAACTACAAATTACACAGAGAGCATCAGTGCAAGATAACTATTGTTATCCTGTAAAATGTAGTTCACATGAGTTCCAGAATTTCTGCAACAAAGGGGAATTTATCATCTTGTCATGCCAGCCAGATTGGTTCGGACATAACTTAAGCATGCTATGGCTAAGATTATGTGAAGGAGAGAGAAGCTGCTTTTTGAAATGTTTGTTTTGATTCTCAGTGCTTTATATTAGAACTGGCAGAGGGCCTCTGTCTCCTCTCAATGAGTAGTGCTGTAGTGACTGAATTTCAGAACCTTCAGATCCCTCTAAAATCTGATGCCTGCCAGAATACAGTCCAACTACACTGTGGTTCTGAAAATATTCTGTCACAATCAGAGTTTTTTCTCAGTGTAATTGTTCTGCTGGGCCAACTCAAATTCAAATCATCATTTTGAGGATAGCATGTTGATATTGTCAAAATAAAGAATATTTCTACGGAAGTGGAGGCGTCACCAGCGAAGCATTTCAGTAGTGGTCAGAGTAAATTTGAAGTGACGCTTCAGTATCTGTTTAACTGTATTAGAGTTGTATGAAAGATCATAAAAATGTTTCTAATTCCTATGAAAATAATCTTTTGTTCTCTCAGTATGCAGTATTAGTGCACTTTTTATCAAGGTAAGATTGTTTATGTTGGGAATCATCCCATCATTCCGCGAGTAGTTACTGTTTGAAAACCATCAACCTGTCACAACATGCCAGTGTCATGGTTCTGGATGTTTGTGCGTGTGTTTTGGACTTTTCTTTGAGGCTCTCGTCCCGGGACGATATCAAATTCCTGTTCAATCAGATTCTTTACCCAGCTGGCTGATTGAACTGGGGCGGCGCTTCCCCGGACTCTATATAAGCCGGATGTTCGCCAAGCCTCTTTGCTACAGTGTCTGTTTGTAGCTAAGCACTATAGCCGAAGATATCTGTAGTCAGGTTTTGTTTGACTTTCTATCTTCTAATTATTGGAGTTTCTTCTCCCTTTTTCTATCTTGCTTTGCTTCCGTGGTTTGGACTATTATACGTCCTTTGGAAGCGCGAGTACTTTCGTTTGCTCTGTATTATTCTCTGTGTTAGTACTGTGTTCGTGCTACTCTCTCTCTGGTTGTTGCACCTGGCCTCCGTATTCCACCGGCCATTACAGCCAGTCTCAATGAATATGCTTGGGCTTGGCCCGGAACTTAACTTTCATTCAAATTCAATCCTTATTTCCGAAGTTATCTCCCAGAAACCATCAACCAATCGAAAAGCAGCAACCTGATTAAATAAGCGTGGATCTGTCCCAGAACCTAATTCCACTGGGAGGATTTTGCAGTCAGCAATCTGACTTAGAGTCAGATAAATCCAATCATTCTTTCAATAATTATGGTCTGAAAACCATCGACTAATCACAAGACTGCAGCATTAAATACGAACCTGTATATACAAATCTATCCCCAAATTGAACTTGCCCAAGGGACCTCGGTTGTAAGGAAGCTAAGCAAGTTCAATTCAAATAAATCATAATTTTAGCAGTTATTGTCTTGAAATCAAATTCTTACAGTAGTTATTGTCAGGAAATTATTAACCATTCAAAATAAAGCAACCAAATTAAATGTGCACGGATCTGTCCCAAAATCGAACATGCCCGAGAGCCCTTAGTTATAAGTTAGCTGATTAAGTTTCTTTCAAATCCAGTAATTCTTGCAATCGTTATAGTATGGAAACCAAATTCTTTCATTAGTTATTGTTAGGAAATGATCTAGCAATCAAAATACAGCAGCCTCATTAAATATGCACAAGTTAGTTCCAAAATTAAACTTGAGTGATGGACCTTGGTTATAAGAAATCAGTTAGTTTCATGTAAATTGGATCATTTTTGAATAGATATTGTCTACAAACTATCAACCAATCAAAATGCAGCAGCCTCATTAAAATGCGTGATTCTATCCCAAAATTGGTTTGCAGGCAACACAAAAACCATTGTCCCTGCCTTTCACCCATAATCTGCTGGAATAAGATCCAGGTCCCAGCAAACCTAGTGTGGAAGAGGTGGTACAGATGATGGATGGTCTTGTTTCAATCAGCCATGTTGTTTTTTTTCAATATTATTTTTATTTAACCCTTATTTAACCAGGGAAGTCCCGTTGAGATTGAAATCTCTTTTTCAAGGGAGCCCTGGGGGTTCAGGTGGGGAGGGAGAGGACAAATTGCACAGCAAATTAGATCAGGGGATGATTGGGTGGCAGATTGAAAGAGCCAGGTTGGGGCTTTAGCCCTGACACATGACATTATTGAAGTAAATAACCACCAACTGCCATGATCTAAAGTTGATATGCAAATATTTGGAACTACTGAATGCACATATTAAGTTTGAGGTCCCTGGCCTGGACATTACTCGTGCTGCAACTCAATCAGGAGTCATATGACCTCTGCTGGTGTTACACCATCATTACTGGGAGTGTGTGACGCTAAATTATGACACGGATAATCTGAATGGAGTCTGAATTTGATTTGTACATGAAAGGGACAGTCCACGCCTCATTCTGACTGTGAGATGAGAGTTAATTGAAATCACTGGACCAACGCTAAGAAAGCGAATCTGTAGCCTCTCCATTGACTTCTTCTCATCGTCATTTTAAGGCTAGCATGCAGCATGGAGCATCCAGTGTCCCTTTCAGGCTCACTGTCTACACTGTAAACCCTAACGAGTGCAGTGAACTCATTATGTGTGGAACCCGATTACCTCAAAAAAAAAAAAAAAAAAATTGAGTATGCCAACTTAATGATTTGTGTTCACAGCACTTAAAAATATGTAAAAATAACTTTACCTTATTTTCTTTAAGTTCCTTCCACACACGGCAATTCAGTTGGCCAACACAAGTTTTTTGAGGTAGTCAGTTTCCAAAAAACATTTGAGTTCACCACACTATCAGGGTTTACAGTGTAATATCACTTTAACTGATTGGACCACTGTGTCAGAATCTCTGCCATAAAAGCTACATTGACTACAGTTAAGTAGTTGTGAGAAGCATCATTCCTAAATACCTCAAGCACAAAGCCAGGAGGATCAGTCATCACACGGGGGGAGGAAAATCTGAAAACAACCCCTATTATTTAAAGTCCCTGAAAACATAAATCAGCTCTCTTTAACTGAGCTTTTTTTTTTTTTTTTTTTTTTTACCTTGGGGGTAAGAAGTATATAAGCACAAAGTATGAGAAGATGACAATAACTACTTACCCAAAATAAATGTACAAATCTAAAAATTTTCCTTTCCAAGTGGCTGAATTAAATTGGTTGTGAATCTTTTCATCCCGAGGTGACACATAGTCCTCAAGTAATCCACCAAATTTCACTGGTTAACATGCAGAGTTCAACCAATCAGAGAGTTAACATAATTCACCCTATCCCCCCAGAAATGACCATATAGCCTGCGAGAAACCTCTGATAAGTCCACTCACCAATTTTAGGTCCACATTTTATCAAGCTTTTGTTTTGTTATTTTTCATTTGGTGGATGCTTTAGAACAAGGTTAATTTTGAAATATGACTTTGGTTTTCAAGATTGATTTGCCAGCGACTTTAACAAACACATGCACCAGGATTGTGTTGGCTGATATGCCCAGGCTTTTAAAACATGGAATTTGCAGGAACCAGCACATGAAGACCATCAAAAAAGTGGTTGTAACATTTTTATTTTTTCTTCAAATTTTAGTTCTGTGCTTTTAGCATTGATATTTTCATAGCCTTGATGAAGAAAGAGAACAGAATTAGTGCCATTTGTAGCCTCCATTAAATTGTATCACTTCAAGTTAATCCCATCCTTACTATGGCTACAATTAACTAGAGCATTCCCTGTCTGTCCTGCCACCACAGCTGATAGTTATTCTGCTGTACCCTCCATACCAGTGGCAGCAAGAGAAGCCCTCTGCAGCCAGCAGGCAGGCTAGTGTCCCCTCGGGGAGGGAGTGTGATCTGCGCGATCACGCTGCGGCCAGTAAAGTAAACACAGGCTACCCACAGCACCGGCAGTGTAATATGCACATGTGAAAGAGACCCATAAATAAGCATCTCAGAACCAAGAGGAGTTTAGTGGAGTCTTGTATTGGGAGTCGGCCGTGCAGAATGAATAAATATCTCTGAAATAAAATGATCATTTTAAATCATAGTCTGTTGTTGTCAAATGGTACACAATTTGTTGCCATCATAACATCATTTGAAAAATAAAAGTTGTTTTATTTGTAAAAACATGTTAATGTGCTGAGCGTCAGGGGACACTTGGGAATGAGAATGAGGGATGGAAGTAAGCAAATGGAGCAGGGGATTTAGTTTCAGAACAATAGTTATAAACACAGAACAAGCACTGGGAAATGGAAAACAAGAAGACTGTGTATTTACTATGCGGGGGTGAAATTGTACTAAACAGAATCACAAAGAACAGAATTACAGAAACAAGGAAATAACTACAAACCCCAATTTCAATGAAGTTGGGATGTTGTGTAAAACGTGAATAAAAACAGAATACAATGATTTGCAAATCCTTCTCGACCTATATTCAATTGTGTACACTACTAAGAGAAGATATGTAATGTTGAAACTGATAAACTTAATTGTTTTTTTTGGAAATATTCACTCATTTTGAATTTTATGCCTGCAACATGTTCCAAAAAGCTGGGACAGGGGCAAGAAAAGACTGGGAAAGTTGAGGAATGCTCAAAAAACACCCGTTTGCAACATTCCGCAGGTGAACAGGTTAATTGGAAACAGGTGAGCGTCATGATTAGGTATAATCCCCGAAAGGCTGAGTCGCTCAAAAGCATGGATGGGGTGAGCTTCACCACTTTGTGAACAACTGGGTGAGCAAATGGTCCAACAGTTTAAGAACAAAGTTTCTCAATGTGCAATTGCAAAGAATTTAGGGATTTCATCATTTACAGTCCATAATATCATCAAAAGATTCAGAAAATCTGGAGAAATCTGTACACATAAGCAGCAAGGACGAAAACCAACATTGAATGCCGTGACCGTCGGTCCCTCAGGCGGCACTGCATTAAAAACCGATATGATTATGTAAAGGATATTACCATGTGGGCTCAGGAACACTTCGGAAGACCACTGTCAGTTAACACAGTTTGTCACTACATCTACAAGTGCAAGTTAAAACTCTACCATGCAAAGCAAAAGCCATATATCAACAACACCCAGAAATGTTGCCGCCTTCTCTGGGCCTCAGCTCATCTGAGATGGACTGATGCGAAGTGGAAAAGTGTGCTGTGGTCTGATGAGTCCATATTTCAAATTGTTTTTGGAAATCCTGGATGTCGTGTCCTCCGGGCTAAAGAGGAAAAGGACCATCCAGATTGTTATCAGTGCAAAGTTCAAAAGCCAGCATCTGTGATGGTATGGGGATGTGTTAGTGCCCATGGCATGGGTAACTTGCACATCTGTGAAGGCACCATTAATGCTGAAAGGTACATACAGGTTTTGGAGTAACAAATGCTGTCATCCAAGCGATGTCTTTTTCAGGGACATCCCTGCTTATTTCAGCAAGATAATGCCAAGCCCCATTGTGCACGTGTTGCAACAGCGTGGCTTCATAGTAAAAGAGTGCGGGTAATAGACTGGCCTGCCTGCAGTCCAGACCTGTCGCATTATGAAGCGCAAAATACGACAACGGAGACCCCGGACTGTTGAGCAACTGACGTCGTACATCAAGCAAAAATGGGAAAGAATTCCACCCACAAACCTTCTACAATTAGTGTCCTCAGTTCCCAAACGCTTATTTAGTGTTGTTAAAAGGAAAGGTGATGTAACACAGTGGTAAACATGCCCCTGTCCCAGTTTTTTTGGAACATGTTGCCGGCATCAAATTCAAAATGAATGAATATTTCAAAAAAACAAAAAATAAAATTTATCAGTTTGAACATTAAATATCTTGTCTTTGTCGTGTGCTCAACTGAATATAGGTTGACAAGGATTTGCAAATTATTGTATTCTGTTTTTATTCACGTTTCACACAACATCCCAACTTCACTGGAACAAGGGTTTGGAAACAAAGAGTATTCAGAAAAACCAACACAGCCAAAAACCAAAGTAACAACAACTAAAAACCCCAAAGTAAAAAAGCAGTGATGAACAAAGTAACAACTGAACAAAATCCAAAACTACAAAATGGCAAACGTCAAACCCCACCCCCCCCCCAAAAATACAAGGAATAACAAAATCTATAATATGCTAGACTAAAGAGAACCGGGAAATGCTAGAGCCAAGAAATGTCAAAATACGTGGAGACAAGGGCTGCGTCCGAATAGTCTTTTTTGCTTAGGATAGTTCCTAACTCCTAGAAAACGATCCAGAAGTATTTACGTGGCCATGATGAGTGTGTTCGGATTCATTAAATGTAAAGGAAAGGCGCTTCAATGCTTCTTAATTTATCACCTTTAGCATAGGGTACACTGAGCCATCCTTTTTTGAGGATGGATCCGGCCAATCACGAAAACAAACATGACGGGCAGGAGGCGGGTGATCACTGTGCCTAGTGTAAATGCATTCCGATTCTCTTATCAGCACGGTTCTCTTCCTAAGCTGTAAAAGAGTCCCCTTAACACCTTTCCTTTACCTCATGATGTTTTACACAGAGGTGAAAGGAAAGTGGTCAGGAATTAGACGATAGGATGTAATTTTTTAAATATTCGGACGCAGCCACGGACTAGGAATAACAGGACTAAGGGAAAGCGGTGTGCATTTGACGACGCCCAGTGACCACAGAACAGAAACTAGGGCTGTGTCTCAAATCGCGTACTTCCATTAGTACACTTCTATGGAGTGCACTGTGTCCACTAGCGTAGTGCGCTTATTTCGACAGGGTAGTGCTGTTCCAAATCGAGCCCTGTCGTCGTGCACTGACCAGAAATGATGATCACGGCCACTTCTTCTTCTATTTAATCATGGATGCAACAAATCTGAGCCCAAAATATATCTGCCGGCTTGATTGCTCAATTCAGTTCATTAAAACGTCAATAAAAGTAAACATCCTTTTAATTTTGCTTGCTTGTGAGTGCCTCGTTTCAGGCTAGGTCGAAATTACATCGCCATCTGCGTTGACGATTCCTCCTCCTCCTACTGGCTAAAAACGTACCAGTATGTTTATTTACATATTTTTGTGATCAACTTAGTCCACAGACTGGACGGAGCTGATCGGCATTATCCATGCATCAAACTTGGCAACCCATTGTAATCTGTACTCTCGCTTGACTGATTTTTACACGAAAGCACAGAATAGTGAGGACTGCTCGGCTGTAATTAAGGGAGGCATAGAAAACGATACCTTTTAACTTGTCTAAACCAGTTTTCGATCATTTGCCTTCATTAACCCCTTGTCCAGCGAGAATTTTTTTTACGATCAAGCACACAGTCCCCACCGTGATGCAGTTTCGCCGCGATTAAATTGTAAACTCAATTCAGAGCGCTTTCATTAATTTTCCTGATCAATTAAGACTATTCTGTTAACTTCCGCGTTCGCTTAGCATCCTGAAATGCAGGTAGTGTCGTCCGCCCCCTGTAAATACCAGAGAAACAAACCTCATGATCAGAGCAGAGAACAGTTCACGCAGAAGCTACTGCTGATACATGCGTGGTGTCCGATGCTGACCAAATAACTACTGGCTGACGTTACTCTACTGATCTAAGGATGGAAGCCGCATTTTACAAATATTCACGACTAATTTACTATTCACGATACTTTTAACACGCATAAACACGAAGCTTATGGCACAACTCATATAACTGTTACCAATCTCTGACTAGCCAGCCAACGAGCGTGCCTGTTAACGCCAAAGCCCGATCCAACTGGGCTGCTGCCAGCTAGCTAGCATTTGCGTTTTCGTTTGTGGTGCAAAATTATTCGCCACAAACAACTATATTAACGCAATGTAGCTACACACTTAAGGCTTCTATCTGATAACAATATAGTGGTACTTGGTGGGGAAGTGAACATGTGTAAAACTTACATCTGCGCATTTCATCAACCGCCACATCCTCCTCGCCGCAATTATCACAAAAGTTGAAAGTCCCTCCTCCTCCACTACGTAGGCAAGATGGCAACCATTGAGGGTGAGAAGCGTCCAGTGTTCGGCACTCAATTTTTTGTCCGTAATGAGTGCATCATCCGGGTACTTGCAGTGCACTGCCTTTTGCTGTACTTGTCAGTGTGAACGCACTTATGCACTCAAAATAGGTAGTCTAAGTGTGGAAGTGCGCGATTTGAGACACAGCCTTGGAGTTTAAATTGGCATGAGACTGGTGAATATAATCAATACTCTGGCGAGTTAGAACCAGGAAGTGGAGACATGATTACAGATGGGGGCGTGGTCACCGGGCTGCTCGGCACGGACATGACACTGAGCCAGATTGTAGTCATTTAGGTAACTGATCAGAGGTGGCATTTAAAAAAAAAAAAAAAATTTGATAAAATGTGTCCAATTTATGGAATTTCAGACACAATTATGTCAGAAGTGTATTATAGCACTGCGTGTTGCCATTTATATATTGCATTAGTTCTTGTGTGTCCGTGTATGTGTGCGTGCGTGCGCGTGAATGTGTACGTGTAGTTGCATGTTGTCTAGTTCTTGGGATTTTGCGGGTGTCATTCTTGATGGTATTGGCTCAGAGCATTTTTGCAGGGAGCCTAACTGGAAAGATGCGGGAATGATTCATTGAGTTCTAGAGAGTGAGTTTACGAAGAGATGCAGGAATGATTCACTCTTTGAGTTCTTGAGAGTGAGTTTACAGAGAGATGCAGGAATGATTCACTCTGAGTTCTAGAGAGTAAGTTTATGGAGAGATGCAGGAATGATTCACTTTGAGTTCTAGAGAGTGAGTTTATGGAGAGATGCAGGAATGATTCACTCTTTGAGTTCTAGAGAGTGAGTTTACGGAGAGATGCAGAAATGATTCACTCTTTGAGTTCTAGAGAGTGAGTTTATGGAGAGATGCAGGAATGATTCATTTTTTGAGCTCTAGAGTGAAAGTGTTTACTGTGTACACCGGTTGAATGTGCACAGAGAGCAGAGACAGTAGAACTGGACTCAAGTGCAAAGATGGATTGGGTTTATTATGCCTTCTCGGCACAGCAGGAAGGCAAAGTAGAACAAAGTACAAAGGAACAAGGAAACAAGGTTCCTGGATAATAATACTAGTAATACAGAGAACTGTGACAATGATAACAGTGCTTAAGTATTACAAATATAAAAAAAACAAGGAAACAAAGTTCCTGGTTACAAAGTAGAAGCACTGAACATAAACATTAAGAACAGCACTTAACTAAAGAAGTTATAAATACACCCAAATGTGTGGGATCTAAGTCTATGCAAGACTATAGCTAAACAACAGGCTTGTGAGGCTTACGAGACTTCGCACCGAAAGAGTGCGAAGCTCTATCTTATATAAGGAAACACTATTGTATGCACACAATAGGGAACAGATGCAGGCAATGTTTAGGAGTGTGGAATGCGCTCCGGGTTTTAATAGACTTGTGAGTTAGAGGGCTGGAGGCGTGTTGTTACATAGAGAGTGAGTTAATGTTTCAAAGAAGTGATGAGGCTATAGGGGCTCATGAATTATACAACATACATACATACAGTTTGTCCAATACATAAGGGATTATTTTTACTTTTATGTTTTATGTGTCTAATCCAGTGATGTAGCCTGTATTTTTGAGAGAAATGCTGATTTAATGAGCCAAAATACCATAACAGTGTAACTGTATACTTTGCTCAAAGTTGAATAGTTGAATACGGCTTTGTAATTTTTCTTTTTTTAAAATCTGGAATAGACTTACTTCCTCAATAAAGTGTCTAAGAAACTGCAGCCTCACCCCAGATGAGAAGCTCATGTACTTACAGACCTGGAAAACTATTTAAAAGGAGGCAATAACAGTAATAACAATAATATATTTTCAAATATTCATTTGTACTAGATTTTGCACTTCACTGTTCAAATGATGAGACTGTATCGCACAATGTTGTGCTACAGTTTTTTTTTTTAATTATTTAATTCATGCTGGCTGATATTTTAGGGGCTGATGAAATTCCTCTTCATCAGTCTAAGTTCAAAACATTTCAACAATATCTTTTCAACATCTTTTATATCCCCTCATTAACATGATGTTTTTCCCCAACTTGGAATACTTAGTCAAATTTCTATGTGCTCTGGCTCATTCCAAAAATATAAATATTATAACAATGATATTATGGTTAAAGGGGATCAGAACTTTAATTTTTTTCCCTCTGAACTGCCAGTCCACAGAATGTCTTGCATGTTACTTCTTTTCAGAAGCAGTAGTTTTACTTTGTTGTTTGGGACTGAGCCATGCTGTAAGCATCTTTATGCCATGATGCCTCTCGGCGAAAACGCTTGTAAATCAGAGTCCAGTGAAGAAGCTATTTCTGTGCGGATGTGTTTTGGCTGAATGTGGCCTTGTGAAGCCAGTCTTAACATGTGGATTAGAGGCGGGGCCAGAGGCGGGTCCTGGATTGAATCCCAGTCATCAGGAACTACAGCCCTCTCTCTCTTCCCCATGACCCTCCCACTTCCTGTACAGACAAGAACCCCGTTTATCCCGCGAGTGCAGGCCTGCTTTAGGAAAGGGAGAGGGGGTTCAGGGTAAAGGGCGGTGTAAGTGACCTCAGGAGTGAGTCAGTCATTGGTGTGCGGAGTTAGACATCCACTGAATTCCAGTGATTGAGCCAATTGTCTTCCACTTAAGGCCACACAAATGTACTCTAAGCACAGTATACCAAACATATACAGAGTGTACCAAACACACACAGAGCATGCCAAACACAGAATTCTCCAGACACACACGGAGTATTCCAAACACATACAGAGTATACCAGACATACAGAGAGTATACCAAACACACAAAGAGTATGACAAACAAAGAGTACACCAAGCACACACACAGAGTATATCAAACAAACAAAGATCATATCGAACAGAACTCTATTAAGTATAAGGTTTCCCTCTTGTACATAGGTATTTTTGTCGGCGAAGTTGTTCTTTATTTTGAATTCTGGTTATTTGTAATTTGTATTTTTAATTACACCTGTAGGAAAATAGATGGAAAAGATAGGAAAGAGCAATATCAATGTCACTCGATGTAACGCAGTGCGACGTGGCGAGGAAGCCTCATGTCCGAGGCAGCTGCTCCTAATGAAGACCTGAGTTTGATTGACTGACAGATCTGGACAGTATCAGTGACAACTGTGTCTGGTCACTCAGTTCACTGAATACAGCGCTTGACTTGAATTGCATTGGTACACTTGTGTGCTGACATAGTTAAGCTGTGTTAGTCCCAGTGGATAAACTCCTTGTGAAGTAAAACCAGAACATTGTGCTTGTGGAAGTCTGCACCTGCTGCTGGTCTCACCCAAAACAGGGTTATTTGTTCCTAACACGTATAATTACAGGCACATACTCTATAATTACTCTTGCACGCAGGAATACAAATTCATTGTGGCCTTTAAGCACTATACTACTGTAGTCAGTCTTGCCTAAAAAGGATCACATAGAACAGTTACGACATGTTTGGTTACAATGAATAAATAAATGAAAATAAGGAAAGGGCCATTGCCTCATTATGTAATAAAATAGGGTTAAATTGGGACTTTGTGAAACGATCACAAGAAGGTAATCGATAATTAGACCAAGCTAAGTAAGGTCAGTGTGTATCATTTGTGCTAACATCTTTAACATTAAACAGTCAAAAATGTATTTAAGTTCATTCAAAATGGCCTCAAAAAACACTGAACACTACTGGACTGAGATAATCATTAAAGTCCTAGACGAGTTTGAATCATTTGTAGGGCCTGTGCATGAGGTCCCCACACCGAGCCCTCCTCTCCACTCTGCGCAGTAAAATGCGTTCATGTTGTTTATGGCATGAACATAGGGAAACTAGCTATTACATAACGCTGGATATGTATACAGTTTCTTTTATAATATACACAATGACTAGTACCCAGCTTGCACTGGGCTAAATACTGTATCTGTCTTAAACTGACTAGCTTAATCTCTGCTATGTTCCTTTTTTTTCCTTTTATAAGAACATTGAAATGGGAAAACGTCCCAAAATTAAAAACATGTGAAGAACACTCTGCGGTTGAGCACAAGTGCTGAAGTAAGGAACTTGTATTGAGATATTAGAATGGAAAGGCTCGGCACAAAATTTCAATGATCTTGAGAGTGCTGTATTAGTTGTTTCAAATGCTGATTATGCAGAAAATACATTGGCTTAATAAAATATTATATTTTTTAACTGATTTCTACACTGAAAAATAAAACGAGGTATAGAACATTGGAAGCTGGAATTATCAACAAAAAAAAAAAAAAAAAACGAGAAAAATTAAGAACATTTTGGCTCAGCCCCCAACATAGACGTTCCTGCGTTAGAAAAAGTGTAATTCCCTGCAGATGAAGCTTATCACAAGGGAGTTGTGTTGAGGGCTTGTGAATAGTAATTGGCTTTAGGGGTCAACTAAGTTTCCAGCTGAAGAAAGCAATACTGAAAGCAGGATTGTGAATCGAAACGGTGAACAAGCGGTGTCCCTTTCAGTCTGACGAAAAGTGATGCACAACCGTCCCACGCATGCAGTAAGTGCGCGCGAGAGAGAACAGTCAACTGCGCTGAAACGTCCGAACTGCGTGAATGTGCGCCAGTGTGGATGTGTCTTAATTCTATTAGTAACTGGAGGCCAGCGTTCCCCTGTTTCGTGGTGGTAGGCGGGGACAAAAGGAAATAGGGGAGCGCTGGAGGTTTTCTCCTCGCCGTTCAGACGTGGAACAGAGTTGCACATTTTGTTATGGACACCTGGCTCTTAGCTTTTCTGTTCATTGGTGCTCAGTTGTCCTACAGCTTTGGATATGAAGGTAAGGAGTCTCTTATGCATTTTAAGAGTTATTGTTGTAAATATACTGGCGTTTAATCATCTTGTACTTCTGCTTGGTGCAAGCAAGCTCATTCTAGGGAGAAATTTGCCGTTCGGACTTATTTAATGTGATTGCAGTAACGCGAGGAGGCACGTACTGTTGTAACATACTTTTTTTTTTTTTTTTTAACAAAAGCTGATCTGTGCTTAATACTTCGCTTTTATATACGACCCGGCTTTTTCAAAATAGCCACATCTCCACGCGCGACTCTCGTACTGTTTACGTGGAATATACTTTAGCTGGAGTAAAGCCGCGAGTCGTCTGTTGACAGGAGGGTATTCAGAGCGTGCGCTACCCACTGGAAACCTGGCAAACTGCGGATGGATCAACACGTGGACACTTAGGGCATCTGGCTGCGATCAAGTTAACAGTCAATAAGTGGCCTACTCCTGGCTCTACTGTTTGAAATGTCGTAAACTAAATCAATTCAAACTGATTTTAGCTGTGAAGGAAACCAAGGACCAAGGGGATCGCGTTCCCCTTATATCACCAACATGTCAATCGCATCACTTTATGTGATTCTTACTGAAATAAAAGTCATAATAAAATCTGCAGAACCAGAGCTACTTTAGCACAGGGCATTTTACATGGAGAAATAACTGGGGCTGCTGTGAGCTGAATTTAACAATGTGCCTCCATGCAGAAAAACTAATGCAATTATGACAAAATAGTTTTAATGAGCTTTTCTGACATCTCTCCTTTTATGGGTGTTATATTCTTCCTTTACTGTCAGTGCCTAGTTATCTGTGAGATGCATGAGATCCAGATGTATGTTCCATTTTGACGTGACACTGAATTTGTATAATGATCGTAAGTGTCCTCTGCATGACACTGTTAACTCCGTGCACTGGTAGAAAGAATGCCCTGCCTGCATCTAGGACTGCGCCTGCTGTAAATGCTGGCGGTTCCATTGAAGTCAGGGTTTTCTTGGGCAACAGATGTTGCAAGAAAAATACCAAACAGAAAACAGCTGGATTTTAGCATTTTCAATGATCCGGTGGGAGGAGAGACTGTCGACTGAGGCCCTGGTGTTGGGTGAGTCATTGGCTATCAGGCTGACATGTATGAAACATGCTCATTTTCACTAATGAGGCTTAAAGGGTCTGTATTTTTGACATTTTTTGAAATGAGAGTAATTTTATAGCCCCTAGGTTATCCATTTTGTAGTCTAATATTAAGGAACTTTAAGGAAGTAATTGAGCAGTGGGCAGAATTATTTGTGCATATGATGTTATTTATCTTTTAGTTCCATTGAGCCAGTCCCCTGCAGGATGAATCAAAGGGATGAAGGGGACCGGTCTAATCGCCATTTAAAGCCCCTGTATTGTGTTTTCAAGTTTCTGTATTTTGTGATGTTCTTAAACATTTATAAACCTTTCAACTAAAATCCCATAAAAATCCATAATTTTAGGACATTCACTGCCTGTCATTATCTCCATTCAGAAGAACCGACTGTTATGAGGGGGTGTCCCCTCTATGATAATGAGCTTTGTTTTGATTGGTTGGTGAACATTAATGCAGTTGAAGGAGAGGGAGGTGGGAAGGTTTAGCGAGGCTGTGGGAGATTGCAGGGCACAGAGATGGAACCGTTGGGCAGAAACTATGCAGAGCAGGTCTGTTTATTATGTAGAAAACAGCAGGAATTTCAATCTGCGTGTTTCAAATCCTGAAATGGAAAAGCAGGGACTAACTGCTAAACTCAGTGGGTCTTCAATGTCAACCTTCTCTGGCCCGATAGATACTGTGGAGGCCATTCCATGGGTGGGCAGAACTGGATAATGCATGCATGATGAGTGTGCTGTATTTGGTACTGATAAAATGTGTAATTGTGATCCCTCTCTTTATACTGGCTCTTTGTATTGGGCAGATTGGCAGGTTATCCTCATTTGCTTCCGATATTTTAAATAATGCAATGTCAGGATTGTGTGACATGTTACTTTGGAACATATGCAGAATTTTTCACATGGCATTACAATGTAATTCTACCTCTCTGGCAAGAGTGGATCCGCCTTTGCCAACAGAACAGGTTGCTGTCAGCGATATCCACACAATTTACTGCATAAAGCCAACATTCAAATCCACCATTGCTGCTGGGCACATGTATGCTAAATCTTGGCCAAAGGTGTAGGAATGGGTCCTGCTACAGGTTGTAGCATGAAGATGAGATGGGGCAGTTAGATTTTGAGGCGCGCTCACTGAAGAAAGCTCATCAGCCTTTACCAATTACAGTTTGGGTCAGAACTCCGCCCCAGGGGTCAGCCCTCAATCTCTCACAGTTACAACATTAGCAATGACCTCTTTTATTTTATTTTATTTATTTATTTAACCAGGAAAATCCTTTAAGATTCAAAATCTCTTTTTCGAGGGAGTCCTGGACAAGACAGCACACTGTTTCCCATAAATTACAGAGTGTGTCCATAACAGGGAGTGCAAAATAAAATATGACCACATAAGACACAGAAGAAGGGGGGGGGTATCAAACCTGTGCATAACAACTGCACGCCTCATTTACACTCAGTCTTAGGATAAGCTTAAAAACACCCAATGAGACCAAGTTGTTCAACTGTAAAGTGTTTTGGAAGTTGTTCCATGACTAGGGCGCAAAATGGGAGAAAGCGGTCTTACCAAGCTCAGAGGACATCCTAGGTACCTGGTAAAGCAGCTTTTTAGTGCAATGAAGCTCTTAACTGCTGCTGAGCGGAGTCAAAAGGCTACTGAGGTAATTAGGTAATTTGCCCAATTTGGCTTTGCACATAAAAATAAACCAATGATACTGTCTTCTTCAGTTTAAAGAGGGCCCGGAAACAGGACTGTAAAGTGTGCAGTGATGTGTTCAGCACTGTGAGTTTGTTGTGAAGCGCAATGCACTATGATACAAACCGTCCAAACTGCGCAAAGACGGGGAGGATGCATGCATATAATGCATATAAATAATGTCGCCGTGATCTAAAACATTTAGAAAAGCGGCTTGTACAATTCTTTTTTGAACTTCAAAGTCAAAACGAGCCTTGTTACAATAGCAGAAACTTAGTCAAACCTTTAGTTTCTCTCAGCTGGAGCAATGTCTGCATCAGCAGCCAGGAGATTGTGTTGCGCTGGCAGTGACCCTGAACACTCCTGATACACTGTGGCATATGGAGAGCAGCACTGCTCCTGATACACAGTGGTGTATGGAGTGCAGCACTGCTCCTGATGATACAGCAGCACTGCTCCTGATACACTGGAGTGGAGAGCAGCACTCCCTGATACACTGTGGCGTATGGAGAGCAGCACTGCTCCTGATACACTGTAGGATACACTTTGGAGGAGAGCAGCACTGCTCCTGATACACTGTGGCGTATGGAGAGCAGCACTGCTCCTGATACACTGTGGCGTATGGAGAGCAGCACTGCTCCTGATACACTGTGGCGTATGGAGAGCAGCACTGCTCCTGATACACTGTGGCGTATGGAGAGCAGCACTGCTCCTGATACACTGTGGTGTATGGACAGCACTGCACCTGATACACTGTGGCATATGGAGAGCAGCACTGCTCCTGATACACTGTGGCGTATGGAGAGCAGCACTGCTCCTGATACACTGTGGCGCATGGAGAGCAGCACTGCTCCTGATACACTGTGGCGCATGGAGAGCAGCACTGCTCCTGATACACTGTGGCGCATGGAGAGCAGCACTGCTCCTGATACACTGTGGCGTGGCGCATGGAGGATGGAGCACACTGCTCCTGATACACTGTGGGCGCATGGAGAGCGGCACACTGCTCCCTGATACACTGTGGCGCATGGAGAGCGGCACTGCTCCTGATACGCTGTGGCGCATGGAGAGCGGCACTGCTCCTGATACGCTGTGGCGCATGGAGAGCGGCACTGCTCCTGATACGCTGTGGCGCATGGAGAGCGGCACTGCTCCTGATACGCTGTGGCGTATGGAGAGCGGCACTGCTCCTGATTCGCTGTGGCGTATGGAGAGCAGCACTGCTCCTGATTCGCTGTGGCGTATGGAGAGCAGCACTGCTCCTGATACGGCTGTGGCGTATGGAGAGCAGCACTGCTTCTGATTCACTGTGGCGTATGGACAGCACTGCTAGTGATACACTTTGGTGTATGGAGAGCAGCACTGCTCCTGATTCACTGTGGCGTATGGACAGCACTGCTCCTGATACACTGTGGCGTATGGAGAGCAACATTGCTCCTGATACACTGTGGCGTATGGACAGCACTGCTCCTGATACACTGTGGCGTATGGACAGCACTGCTCCTGATACACTGTGGCGTATGGAGAGCAACATTGCTCCTGATACACTGTGGCGTATGGACAACACTGCTCCTGATACACTTTGGCGTATGGAGAGCAGCACTGCTCCTGATACGCTGTGGCGTATGGAGAGCAGCACTGCTCCTGATACGCTGTGGCGTATGGAGAGCAGCACTGCTCCTGATACACTGTGGCGTATGGAGCAGCACTGCTCCTGATACACTGTGGCGTATGGAGAGCAGCACTGCTCCTGATACACTGTGGCGTATGGAGAGCAGCACTGCTCCTGATACACTGTGGCGTATGGACAGCACTGCTCCTGATACACTGTGGCGCATGGAGAGCAGCACTGCTCCTGATACACTGTGGCGCATGGAGAGCGGCACTGCTCCTGATACACTGTGGCGCATGGAGAGCGGCACTATTCCTGATACGCTGTGGCGCATGGAGAGCGGCACTATTCCTGATACGCTGTGGCGCATGGAGAGCGGCACTGCTCCTGATACGCTGTGGCGCATGGAGAGCGGCACTGCTCCTGATACGCTGTGGCGTATGGAGAGCGGCACTGCTCCTGATACGCTGTGGCGTATGGAGAGCGGCACTGCTCCTGATACGCGCTGATGGAGTATGGAGGCTGCACTGCTTCTGATACACTGTGGCGTATGGAGAGCGGCACTATTCCTGATACGCTGTGGCATGGAGAGCGGCACTGCTCCTGATACGCTGTGGCGGACATGGAGAGCGGAGAGCACTGCTCCTGATACGCTGTGGCGTATGGAGAGCGGCACTGCTCCTGATTCGCTGTGGCGTATGGAGAGCGGCACTGCTCCTGATTCGCTGTGGCGTATGGAGAGCAGCACTGCTTCTGATTCACTGTGGCATATGGACAGCACTGCTAGTGATACACTTTGGTGTATGGAGAGCAGCACTGCTCCTGATACACTGTGGCGTATGGACAGCACTGCTCCTGATACACTGTGGCGTATGGAGAGCAACATTGCTCCTGATACACTGTGGCGTATGGACAACACTGCTCACTTTGGCGATACACTGCTCCTGATACGCTGTGGCTTACGGATGGAGAGCAGCACTGCTCCTGATACGCTGTGGCGTATGGAGAGCAGCACTGCTCCTGATACGCTGTGGCGTATGGAGAGCAGCACTGCTCCTGATACGCTGTGGCGTATGGAGAGCAGCACTGCTCCTGATACGCTGTGGCGTATGGAGAGCAGCACTGCTCCTGATACGCTGTGGCGTATGGAGAGCAGCATTGCTCCTGATACGCTGTGGCGTATGGACAGCACTGCTCCTGATACACTTTGGCGTATGGAGAGCAGCACTGCTCCTGATACACTTTGGCGTATGGAGAGCAGCACTGCTCCTGATACACTGTGGCGTATGGAGAGCAGCACTGCTCCTGATACGCTGTGGCGTATGGAGAGCAGACGCTCCTGATACGCTGTGGCGTATGGAGAGCAGCACTGCTCCTGATACGCTGTGGCGTATGGAGAGCAGCACTGCTCCTGATATGCACTGTGGCGATATGGAGAGGAGAGCAGCACTGCTCCTGATACGCTGTGGCGTATGGAGAGCAGCACTGCTCCTGATACGCTGTGGCGTATGGACAGCACTGCTCCTGATACACTGTGGCGTATGGAGAGCAGCACTGCTCCTGATACACTGTGGCGTATGGACAGCACTACTCCTGATACACTGTGGCGTATGGAGAGCAGCACTGCTCCTGATACACTGTGGCGCATGGAGAGCAGCACTGCTCCTGATACACTGTGGCGTATGGAGAGCAGCACTGCTCCTGATACACTGTGGCGTATGGAGAGCACTGTAAAGGGCAACCGTTGGACAGATGGACTGATGTACGGAGTCCTTTGCCCAGGAGGTTTTTTTCATATTGATGTTCCTGTATGTAGGTCATGATGTCAGATTTGACAAGCTCAGTTGAAAGGAGACGTTACCCTGGTTGGCTGGATGTTTGGTCACATGGTGATGATACATTGTGGATCGGGTAAGACACAAGACCATGAGAAACGCAACACCTTGCTGTGGGTCCTGCAGGGGACTATGAATGTGAGGGCCACTGTTTTCCCTTATGGAGTTCCCACTCTGTGGGTTCTTTGTCAGCCAAGCTCTGGAACTATGACCATGGAGAAACTGGATTATCGGCTTTTGCAGTATGCTTCCGGAGGGAGTATGGTCCACTATCTCTACATAAAAGAACATTTTTAGTCTTGTGCAACATCATAAATCTCAGGCTTTGAAAGACATGTCCAGTGTAATTTGCTATCATTTCAATTTGATCTTCACAACAATTTGAAGATTGACTCTACCTGATTCCTTGTGTGTCATGTTCAACACCATAACTGATCTTGTGGCTCTTGATGAAAATTTGGTTTTCGACACGGCAGCTTTTACACTCGATATGTTGAATCCTGCGGGAGTATTTTTGCCTTCTCCTTATCCTAGCCTGAAACTGAGTTTTTGACACTATTTCCCTTGACGGTGAACTCCTGGGTGAAGCCAAAATGCCTTTTCATTTCCTGAGCCCCACTGCCCTTTCCCAGCTCTGTTCACAGGCCCCCTTATCTGTATAGACTATTTTTTGCTTTAAAACAAGAGTAAAAGAACCTTTTATCAAATTTTCTTTCTTGGCTGCAATTTTTCAGCCGGGCTGGATCAAGCACTTTTTTACTTGAATAAATTACATCAGATATGGCTTGAATTATTAAGTGAGTTGCGAAACAATGGGAGTTATTGTTAATGTGCCACAGGGCCAATGGCCAGTTACAGTATTAAGATAATAAAATGGTGTACGGCATAGAATATTGCTCCAAGTTCGACCTAAGGCTGTGCACTTTAGTGCAGTGTGGTGAGACATCTTTCCATGGTGCTTTGAGCCGACAAAGGTCCGGTGTTTGATGTAAAATTCATAAGCGAAAACAATATGACTTTATATTAGTGCCAGGAGCCCAGGCATTGATTCCCTACGGAGCGGCTCTTTGTGTGGGCTCAGAGGTTTTCATTTTCAAAGCAAGGCTTAAAAAATCAGTCTAGAGACTAGAAGCTGCTCAATGATAATAGTTATTATGGGTACAGAAACTTCATTTGCCAGTTTGTTTTGCATCACTGAGATCCAAAATTAGAGACCTGTCTTGTGTTGCTTCTCTGAGTCGATTAAAGTTCTGGACTGTTCATCTTGTGCTTGGTTGCCTGGCAACAATGTGGCATTCATTGTATCCACAGACTCATTTTATGCATAATTTTAACCCCATACTCAGGTGACTGGGTCGCAGCATTGTCTGACGGCAGCACAGTGCTTGTGACTCAGATGGTGCAGTTTGAAAGCCAGACTGGTCATTAAAATACCCCTGAGGGAAGGTACCTAACCTGACTTGCAATGGTAGCTTGTTGTTTAAATTGAGCGTTTGTATTATCAAACAGAATTTAGATCAACAGTGAGCTGCGTGGGAGCTAAGCACATATCAGTGCCTCGATTCCCTGAAAACTCAAACTTCAGTATTTAACAGGTTTTGTTCTGGGAAGAGAAAACACGTGGTGAGCACGCGTTCTCAGAATATTGTTTTTCCATTTTCAAGGTGTAATCGTAAAGATGGCGCAGAAGCAGAAAAGGCTCCGTCTGAAGCATTAGCTAAACGGCCAAAGGCACAGAAGTTTGGCTGTGATCTTTACATTTACGTTCATCCTCTTGTAGTCTCTGCAAGTAGTCTGTTCATTTAGAATGATAGGCAGGTATATGTGAACTGCATTTGCTGGATCTTATTAGATGAGTGCTGGCAACAAATAATAATTAAAATGAATTTGTTATTGAACATATATACAGTTAAATCCATAACTATTTGGAAATTGACTATGTGCAGACTTTGAGTTTTAATTTGAGGGCTGTTACCTTCAAAATGGGTGAGCGGTGCTGGAATCACAGTACATTTACACGTGGTTGCCCCTTTTAACCCTTTGAGCGCTGGATAAATTTTCAAGGAATTAAAAATGTAATTATCCTGAGCTGTTGAAAACCTATCACGTGTCAACTTGTAAACAAGTTGCCAAATGATAGGTTTTCAACAGCATCTGGTTTTGATATCTTATACCATTGGGCAACTATAGTTGCCTATGGCGCTCAAAGGGTTAAAGGAGCAAAAGTAATTGGACAGATGGTTGCACAGCTGTTCCATGGTCAGGCGCTGTATGTGGTCTTCCCTCATGATTTAATTTGCAAGTGAGCAGGTAACATGTATCGAGCTGTTTTAACCTCTCCCACCCTGGGAGGGATTATAGCCCCGCTCTCACCTCACCTTAAAGCGCATTACTTCTCCTAGCCCATTCCCAGCTGCGTTTCCAAATTAGCAAATTAGCATTAATTCGTTCAGTTGAGAGGGTCAATAAGTAGAATTACAGTCCATTTCTCTTTAGCTTGCATTATTGTTCATTGCAATAGTTATCAAGCATTTTACTATCCACTTTAATGGTGATCTAAAATGTCAATGTCTTTCGCTTCTGAACTCCTGTAGCTCACAAAACTGTATTTTTTTTTTTTTCTGCGTCATTGTACGATCGGCTTGACATGCCTAAGAAAAAGTCTGTGAAAAGTGGTTTTGCTGACTCAGGTCTGTGTATTAAGTTTGCTTATCTAAAACTAAAACTCATTCTACAAAAGTACAACCAGTAACATTAGCATAATGCAGGATAACTCTCAACCAGTTTCCGATTAAGAATTGGACAATTAGTTGAGTTAATTTACTGAGCAAATAGGCTACCATTAATGGCTGCGTTGCCATTAATAATTAAGATGTAAAGCTTTGTGTCAAGGAGGGAGATTGTATGGATGGCAATTAACTGAAGTTTCTCGAAATTTCATCTTGAAGTGGACTGTTATTTACAGTAGTAAATGCTGCTGAAAATGGTATTTAGATGAGGTTTTCATTTCATTTCTTATTAATTAATTAATTAGATAATTGCTGTTCATACAGTCTCATATTGTGGCCTTCCTACAGCTTTCCCAGAAGCTGGACTAAAAAGACTTCATCAATGATTTTGCTCTCATGAAAGTTCGAGACATGCCAAGTGTCGAACTTTTATGATGCGCTAATAACCAATTTATACATTTGTTCAATTACCTACGTTTCGGTGTAAGAAGCGTTGTTAATTTAATAAATCAATTATTATCGCATTGCGGCAACCATTGTGTAACAACGCTTCCCCGCAAATGTAGTCTATTCTTTTGAACACTGAAAATTTTGATTAAGTGTAATCTTAAAATAAATTAGGTTGCACTGCTGAAAAAAATTGCTAAAACGGGATATGAAATTCAAAGAAAGTATTGGATTAATTTTTGTTTATTTTTGTATAAATGTTTTATTGATCTCATAAATGGTAGTTAATTTATATGCACTCAGTCGGCCATTTTGACTGTAGATGTTTTTAAAGCTTAATAACCTTAAAGTCCGAGTAAAGCAAAAAAACAGTATGCGTTCTGACTTCGGCACACCACACAGGAATGGGTTATTCACCACCTAGCCAAATTTTAATGATTACAAAAGTAGCTGAATTCATTAAATTTCATGTCACCATTGCAACAAAGTAAGCCTTATTCTCAGCTCTAAAACTCTGTGGGCATGTCCACCATAATGGCCGAAACCACAGCCAATCACAAGGGGCTGCCTGCCTCAGCTCTGACTCAAGTACTCCACGGCCAGAGAAATGGTGCTTCATCTATTTATTGGAAAGCTGATGTACAGCCATTACATATTTGCGCCACCAGAGCCGGAATCCATTTTGAAGCAAGAGGATACTGACCTACTTGGCGATCAACCTTGATCCTTATCACCTGCAAAGCAATCATATTAATCTTCCATTTACGCAAGTGAACCAAACTAACTAAAAACCAAGCCAAATAAAGTCAAGCTATCTATGAATAACATTGCTTGAACAAAACACATTTTGTCTCATTCGCAAATAGTTGTATCTGTCGGGACAGTGTGCTCTGTTTGTTGTGGTAGCTGACTGGGGTGTTGGGGAATTTAGCAAGTGAAAATCCTGGCAGGTCCATCTCCGGAGCTTCCGTGGGGAGCCAGAGAGACTACGGGGTGCGCTAGCTAGCCAGTAAGCGGCAAGCATAACGTCACGTCAAATGTCGTCTAAGTTCGATTCTGCAAAAGTTTGCTGCCACTTTAATTCTGTTAATTTTTCACTGATGAACAATAACTTTAAATACAGACATATGGATATTTTTCAAACTATTTTAGCCTTAGTAACTTTCGAGATTCCAATTAACTGGAGACAAAACTTAATTTCTGTACCACAGATACCACATACCAGTTGAATATTAAAAAAAATTCATTGAAATTGGTTAAGAACTGGAAACAATTTTGTGAATTTTTTTAATCCAAAAAAAGCAGCAGCAGCCCTGTTTACAGGATAGCGAGCCTTTATTTTTTACAGGTCAGTAAAGCCCAGTGCAGAGGCAATAAGTTGAAGTACCGCAACAACAGGGCGAGGTTGTCATTGCGGCTAAATCTATGAGGCTAAACAATTTAAAATGACATTTAGGAGTGGCACATTGTGCACAATTAAGTGCAATTACGGTGGGCTACTTACTTAGCTAGATAGCTACTGTAATTAAAATATAGGCTATGCGCACAAGGCAACTTACCGGTAAACTCATTGGTGGGTGCTGCAGCTTACATTACTGCTGAAGAGGGTGCCAGACGTCGGCGGTAGGGAAGGGTAAAGGCTGGGTGAGGAGATAGATCGGTTCGGCTGCATTTACCAATAACAACGGATTACCCGAATCCCAGTTGTCTTTGATGAAGGTATTCGGTGTAAAATGTACACCACAGAGAGGAGTGTGGGTGGTGACTCTTAGCTCTCCATCAACATGGCTCTTCGCAGAAGTAATCCACCAGCTCTTCATGTCTTCATTTTCCAGAAATTGAGATGAAGTGACTGAGGCATTTTTTTAAATTCCCGCATTCAGGGAAGATGCATTTTTGGGCCACTGACGGCGGCAGACCTGACTTGCTGGCTAGAAAACTGAACGCTGGTAACTTAGCTGGCTACTTGGCTCAATACAGAATGTGCGGTTTTAACTACTTTGTGATTGAGCGGATAACCACTGATGCAATGCATTTCAGATCATATAAGGTGCTAGGGGCGGCATTATGTTAAGGATGGCCTCAGTGCGTCATCAGGCCACATTTTAGGCCCGTTCACAAAATCCAGAAAACTAAATATGTGAAAACCTGTTTAATGGTCTAACTCCACAATTCAGTACTAGTATAGTTTGCAGTCTTTTCACATTTTCAGCAACTATTTTCTAGCTTGCATTATGTGTTTAGAAGCAAATAACTGATTTCATTTCACGTGGACTTTAAAATCATGGCTCCAATTTGGACCAGCTTTGGTAGTATACTGATTAAGGAGGAACGAATCCAAAACAACAATCAAACACCCCTCATTAAGCCTCTGAATCCCACAATTTTTGTGTTTAACTGGAATGCATACATTACAATTGCACCACGTGGGACATGACATATGGAGCTGAACTTCCATCCATCCATCCATCCATCCATCCATCTTCTTCCGCTTATCCGGGGCCGGGTCGCGGGGGCAGCAGTCTAAGCAAGGATGCCCAGACTTCCCTCTCCCTGGACACTTCCTCCAGTTCTTCCGGGGGTATCCCGAGGCGTTCCCAGGCCAGCCGAGCGACATAGTCCTTTCAGCGTGTCCTGGGTCTTCCCCGGGGCCTCCTCCCGGTGGGGCATGCCCGGAACACCTTCCCAGGAAGGCGTCCAGGGGGCATCCGATATAGATGCCCAAGCCACCTGGAGCTGAACTTTTGACATTAATTTATGAACACTTGATAGATTGTTCTCATTTAAAATTGTGATGGTTACCCTGATTCTGAGCAGGGGCTGGGTTGGCTGCCAGCGACGGTTCCATGTGAGGCTAACTGAGCAGCTCTGTAGTCTCAGCCTTGTCGACTTCCAAGAACTGTGAACGGCCGGGGCTGTAATACAGGCTGACAGCGCCTTGTCCCATGGCGATGTCAGCTCAGTGGAATCGGGAGATACGAGAGAACCCCTTCCCCATAGCTGGCACTAGAGCCAAGAGGAGGTGAAAGAGCCACTCAACAGCTATTTTACAGCAAGACGGTGCAGGGCGAAAGGGTTACCCGCCTCACCTTATGCGCCTCCCCAACAGCACTACAGGAGTGCACTCCTTGTTTCTTCAAAGCTGATTCAGAGTTCATTCAGCGGTTTGCTAGCGGTTTGCTGAACAGTAGCCAGATAAAAACTCGCTGCAGGTAGGCAAACCGAACTTCCCTGAAGTTACAGACCCTTACCCAAAACCAGTGTGGTGTGGAAACAAAACTCGCTAATAAAAAGGATGTTATAGTTAGAACTTGTTTAAACGCTCTGAAAGCTGAATTGAGAGGTTCATGTTAATGAATTAAGACAAGCCAGCTAATTGCTAGACAGGTTAGGAGTAAGGTGACTAGTGCAAGAATTGAGGAATGACGGCGGTGACTGGAGAAGTGATAGGAGGAGTCGTGGTGACAGAGCGAGGCCACACGTCATCTTCCCTCCGATGTGAACGTACAATTCTTCCACAGTGCACACGG
Organism: Gymnothorax javanicus; assembly: GCA_029692085.1. Taxonomy (NCBI): domain Eukaryota; kingdom Metazoa; phylum Chordata; class Actinopteri; order Anguilliformes; family Muraenidae; genus Gymnothorax; species Gymnothorax javanicus. The sequence continues at coordinate 365,259 of CM056205.1, forward strand.
TGGCTCAATATCCCGTGCAATCTGTGTTTTAGTTAAAGAACTGAAAGGGAATAAATTCTATATTTGTTTGACAGTTCACGTTTGTTTCTGTTTACATTTACAGTGCTTGTCTCATGATTCTTGGTTGGTAAAGTTTACATAAGTTTGTGCTTTAAAGGTTTTGCATGTGGTGAAAATTCGCCCAAAAAGGGTTAATTGCTGGTGTTTATTATTGTTTTTAAAACATGTGAGGATTCACTTAAAGTCTATCAAATTTGCTTTGGTATGTACTCAATTTTTTCCATGAAAAAAAGTATACTTGTGGTTCTCACTGGGAATAGGGTGGACATTTTGAGTACGGCTGACCTGCCCCAGCTATCAGGCTCTGGCTGAACAAATGGAGGCCAGACAGTTATTCTGACCTGCTGAAGGATTGTTTTATTCAAGAGCTGCTTCTGCTTTTGGGCTTCAGTCGTGTGATGAACCTTCTCAAATTGCTCATTGTTCATGAAGATTTAAAAAATCTGCCAGCAAGTGACAGGCAGTTTCACTTTTCCCTCAGGACTGTGGCTTGTTGAGAATCCCCACCCGTTTCTGACCTGACAATGTTAAATGTGGACTTTCAGCTGATGTGGAGACCCCGAATACTCTTCTTATAGCCGATCAAATGTCAGAAGGCATTTTCACGGTACAAAATTCACCCATACAAAAATAGTCTTCACTCAAGAAGAAAGCAGTGCTTGTACCGTGATTTACATCGTGAATTAATTCATTATCTCAAGTATTATGCAGATAGAGAGTGGAGAGAGCAACTGAGAGAGTCGGGTGGTACAAATAATATAATAAAATAACTAATTGATTGTAGTTTAGTTACTTTTCAAAATGACACTTCAAAATAATGATGCATAATACAGTATAATGTGTGTGATAATGAATGGTCATTTTAATGCTGGTCAACAAGTATTAGAACATTTGATTAGATTCAGAGAAGTGTAAGACCAGTCTTATCTCAGAGGATCATTTTATGTCCAAATTTATAATCAGCAGGCATTGATACATGCTTTTGTGACTGAATGATAATATAATGACTATAAAGGAAATTATCTGTCCATTTTCCATTGGACAACAGTACTGTAAGCATTCATTTGTGGAACTGCAATTGCGAATTCACAGATTCAGATTATTAACAGGTTACAGTAGTGTGCAGTGATGATTATACACTGAATAAAATTAATATAAATCAGAAACCAAGTACTATTCAAGTATTTACTTCATGTAATATTGGATCATATGGATGAAAATAAGTAAACATAACAAAATATAGTAAAAACAAATTAGTGTCTTTTTGAGAGAAAAAGTCAATATCTAGTGTGGCCACCCTCTGCTTTGATTACAGCATTTAATCTTTCAGTCTTAGTTTTTGCATATTTTTTTCTTTCCTCACTCGATGAACCATTCCATCTGGTTTGAAGTTCATTCCAAAAACATTCTTTCGTTTATATAACAGATTTGCTCAATCAGATTAAGGTCGGGACTTTGAGCGGGCCAAGTCATAACTCTTATGTCACCAGATGTTTCTCTCCAACTGAGATAATTTTTGCACAACTTAGAGGTGTGTTTAGGGTCATTATCTTGTTGAAAATTAAATCCCCGACCAATCAGTCTTTTTCTAGATGGCAATGTGTGCTGTGATACTTCTTTTGATCCATGATCCCATGAATTTTTATGAGATCACCGGCTCCTTTCAAACAGACTGAACCCCAAACCATAATATTACCACCTCCATGTTTTACTGAAGGGGTTAAACAGTCATTTTTGAAATGTTCTCCAACTCTACGGTACACATAAGTTCTGCGTTTTGGTGAGAAAATTTTGAATTTTGATTCACCAGTCCATAGGGATTGTTTCCAGTCCATTAGTGTCCAATCCTTCAATTTCTTGGCAAACTCAAGTCTTTTTTGATGTGGCCAGCTCTTGTTAGTGACACGACCAATCAGACCATTTTCACACAGGCGTCTGGAAATGGAAGAGCTTGATACTTTCATCTCTTCACTTCTGGCGCTATTAATATCATCACTGAGTTTTCGTGCTGCCAACCGTTGATTTTTCTTTTTTGTTTACTTATCATAAACAGATAACGAATATCAGAGGCACAGCAAACCGGTCTCTTTGAAACGCTTGATGGTGTTTCTTATCGTACCATGGCAGCATTTAACATCTTCAGCCTCAAGTAAAGCCACAATGGAGCTACGAGCAATCTCTGAGAGCTCCTTCCATTGTGCTTAACACTGTGACACTGCTCAAAGTTCATGTCAGCTAATATGCATACTGGAATAAGTGATGATCAGAGGTAATTTTGCAGAATTCTGTTGCCTCAGACCAGTTTCAACAAATTTTTTAGCATCAATAATCATGGAATGGGTCTTCAAACATGCATTCATGCCATGCAAGAGTCAAAAAAAAAAAAAAAACTGCAACATCTTTTAATTGTTATAAAGAATTGATATTTTCAGTATTTTTGTTTATTACCCGTATTTTTACCTCAATATACTTGTGGGAATTTTTTTTTTTGTTCTCATTGCCTACTATAGTATTTTTCAATACATTTTCACCAAAAAAATTATAGAGAAGTAATGTATTAGGACCCCTTCTAGAAGAAAGTAGTGGTGTATAATCATCACTGCACACTACTGTAATTTAATGATTGAAGTTATTAAACTGGATTAAGAGACACGATGATGAATCCACTTATTTGGACCAAGTCAACAAAAGACACTGTTGTCCAAAGAATAGAGTTACTACATACTGTATTAGAACCACTGTTTGAATTTGTCAGTGTGCTGTGCTCTGGTTGCCAGAATCACTTGTGCTGGATGGAGGATTAGTGAAGAGTTCTCATAATACAGTGGCTGTCTCTCACACGAGAAACATGAGCTTCACTATGCAAATCTGGCACTGTGATGTGTCGTCCTCTGGCAGCCTGTGCAGATGTGAACACATGTCCCACTGTGACTGGATGTGAAGAGTTGTTCTCATCATTCATGTACTCTGTGGTCGTGACCATTCTGTAGTGTCCTTCTCTTTCATTACTGTCTTGTTGTAGGATCTGGATACGTACCGTACGTCGATGATGAGGACTCGTACGCTCATAGATATGAAGGTGAATGCTTTAACGCCCAGTTCAAATCAAAAGGTGACAGCTGATGAGATGAGGCAAGCAAGCATTCATTAACACAGTCATAGGTTGTTACTCATACTTCATTTAAAATGCAGAACAGGTTGAACGCACATTTTTTGTCTTTCACCTTCTGTTTGCATGTTTGACATTTTGAATCCCAGGTGACTGCAGCCATCTATGGGATGTCTAAAAAGTGGTATTTCATACAGAATAATGTTTCAATTTAAAGCATTCAAAAATGTGTTGTCAGCTGGTCATTTTTTGATCTGAACCGGGCTTAATGGCTGACAGGTAGCCAAACTCATTCTGCGGCTGGTTTCTCCTCAGTCTGTGATATACTGCATGTTTTTGTGTTCACTGATGCACACCTGGGCTTTCAGCATTTAAAATGAGACGTTGGTTATAACTGAGGTTTTGAGAAGTATGCACTAACATCCATTTCTTCACTGCTTGCCTGTGAATTATAAGTGTACTTTAGCGGAGTCTGATCACTTGAACAAAGTCAGACCAAGCTGTCCCAGATGGTGCAGAAGTTTATAATGGTCAGACCGTAGCAAAAATGTGGAACAAGTGGTTTCTGAGCAGTGAAAAAATGGTTTCCGCTTATCAGTAGTGCTTTGTCATTCTTACCGAGAGATGGCGCTAACTGCCTGATACTATTGGTAATGCAGTCCAGAGTTCTAAAGAGGACCTGTACCTTTACATTCTGTGCTTCAGTCACTTAACTCCACTTGTAATGATATATTAAATCTTTACGAAATAACATATACTACGAATGTTGTTGTTTGATGCTGTGCAGTGACTAGCTGGACCAATTTTTTTTAAGAATAGTGAAGAAGCCAAAACAGTTCTAGCACGTACAGTTACATTTTATGCTTACTAAACTTATCCAGTCTTGCTGGACTGAAGCTCATTTGGAAGTTTAACACTGTTCTTGAGGATAATGGATTCTGATGTTTATTTACTGGAACAAAATCCTTTGGCTTGTTGAAACTTGGGAATCTGGAGTGGGGAATATTTTTGACACAAGTTTATAATAAAAGAGTGGAGATTTCCAAACATTAGGTAATGTTGAGTAGTAGCTAATATTTCTTAGAATCATGCAAGAGTTGGCACATTGTGATGTTCTGCTTTTTATTAAAAACAGGACCATGCATTTAAATTCCCAGGTTGATACTTAAGCACCTGCTGGAGGAATGGTGATCTTGCAGCGTGTCAGAGCACACTATTAACAGCCAGTGAGAACTCTGGACATACGCATTATGTTACGTTTAGCACGAGTGTCCACCATAGCTTAGACATATCAGATAAACACGGCTCCAAAGCCCAGGTGTGCGTGGTCCGCTTGCTCAGGTCTTTGTCAGGACTTATTGGAGAACAGCTGCTTGTATTGCATGCATTTGAGTGGCTGTATTTGTTGAGTGCTGCGGGTAAGCGTTTGCTCTGGGGAAGGTGAGTACAGGCGTTACAACCCTCAGGCCTTACCGGCACTTCCCTGCTGAAAAATGAAAGGTGAGAATTGCAACTCTTGCAGGGCGGAGGTATTAGCATTCACCAAATATGTTCAGAAACCTCTGAGAATGTGATGCATCACCATGTGATTCTGCTGTGTACGATATTCTGATGAATAGAGGATTTAAGAGAAATATCCTGTGTGGAATGTTGTATAAACTCTGCATACAACACTGAGTACATGTGTGGTTTTATGTTTTTCATGTGGGTTGTTGGTGGGCTGTAAGGTACTAATCGTCAGGGGCTTGGGTTATGTGATTACAAACCGTTTATATCGATGACCGACATTGATCCTGCAATGTTTTCACAGAGTAACTTTATGCTGAGTGTCGACTGCATTTTGGATGCCAGATAATGCTGCTGGTTACTATTCTTTGAAAAGAAGCATCTGTTCACCCTAATTTTCAGAAAAGAGTTCTTGCTTCATATGTTTGTTCTGGTTTGTAAGATGTTCTGTTGAGAGTCTGCCAAGTCAAATTTACATTTTGCCAACAACTAAAACATAACAGTATGTTTTTATAATCAGTGACTGGTGATATTCCCCTGCTCTTCCCTCCGTTATAGGAACACCTTGGTGCGCTCCCATCAAGGTGAAACATGGGCAGGTGAGCTGCAGAACCCCGCGGGGAGGATATCACAAGAACGTAATGGGGGCTCGCTGCAAAATCCACTGCAAGAAGGGCTATGAGATGCAGGGCTATCCGGAGGTGGTGTGTATGGCTAGTAAACGCTGGTCTGGGAGCTACGCCTGCAGAGGTGAGACCCGTGAGAGCTGGGGAGAGTGGGGTTAAACGTGAGGAAAATCAGTGCCGCAGAAAGGAATCATGGGTAATAGCATTGTTTTTCTTTAACAGCCAGGGGTGTCGCACTGCCCTTTGCTGAAAAATGAGTCTTTTTCCCTTGTTATTATGGTAATCTAATTACATAGAATTGCACTTATTAAAAAAAATGTATTCTACAGGATGTCCCTAATATTTTCTCGGCTATCAGAAAAGTTTTTATAGATGATTTAGAATTTTATTTGCAGTCGGACACTTTTCTTTGAATTTAGTTGAGTTACGTAAAAGATGTTTCAGGCGAATGCAAATAAAATTCAACAAATTGACGGTGCTCAGGCAGTAATTGCTCCTTTGCCCGCTGGGATCGCCTTGCCCATTTTTATTTGCAGAAATCCGCTGCCCGAAGTTGACCATGCCTGCTAACGGGGGCTATAAGTGCTCGGACGGCTCCTACTATAACTCCAGGTGCGAGTACTTCTGCTCACCCGGCTACACGCTGAAGGGAGAGCGCACGGTCACGTGCACTAGCACCAAGGCCTGGACGGGGGGGCAGAGTGCCTGTGTGGGTGAGTTTTAGCATCCAAACGGAGTCAAAGCCGCTGGGTCCAGGGCTGAGTGCACTGTCTTTTTAAAGGTTACTGTAATGAGCTGCAATTAGTCGCTAATGAAAGAGAAATAGAGCCTGTATGGTTTGTCGTAATTATCCTCTGTTCACGGACACAAGCATTCAGTCTGAGCACCACTGGCAGACCTAAGAAGCGAATGACAACTGTGATTATTTCGTGAGGGTTTGAGTCTTAATTAGTGCTTGAGCCTGCAGTTCCTCTTTGATGCTGACTTGCTCCAGCTAGATGGATGAACACCTGAAGTCTGTAATTAGACAGTCTGTTTGCATTCTTTCTGCTTCAGGACCTGAGCGTAACTCTTAGGCTACTTTCAGACAGCCAGTGAAGTGGCCCAGATCCGATTTTTTTTTTTTTCCTCAAATGTGACACAGATCTAATTTTTTCCATGACAGTGCCAACAGAAACAAATCATGGGGAGTCTGACGTTTTTCATTCTGATTTGGGCCACTTTTATCTCTGGTGTCAGATTCTTGGGCGTCGATGAGACTGATGTCAGAACTGCCTGCTCAGAATGAAGCGGCTTTCGGACACCGCAACATCCACATCAGCTCATGTACCACAGTCGCCTCCATACTGTGTGTGTGTGTGTGTGTGATACCCATACTGCATCTGCACAAACAGAGTGATGTTCGCTACCTACGACTCAACCCTCACTGTAGTGGGTAGAATATGTTTGCATCAGTACTGTACACACTTCCCATCTCACCCAGCTCCTGACCTAGCGTACCCATGAAGTAGCATGACCTGCCCCCCAGAAAAACATCTGTACACTACATCAAAATTGGTGGCATTTATATATATTTTAATAAGGGATTAATAAAGTGTTCCTGTTAATTATATATTTTATTTATTTTATGAATCATTTTCTACAAAGAGCGTGTCATTTCCTCTATCATCTTAAAGGGGACCTATTATGCTAATCCTTCTTTTAATACATATTAGTAATGTTATAATGTTGGTTGTCCATGCTCAACCTCTGAAAAGTTTCTAAACATAAGATACAGGGGTTTTGCTGTAATCCAAGAACGTGATTTCGTGAGCGTGATTTACTCTCTGAACAGCTCCTCCCGAGATCTTCACGAGATCTGGGTAAAACCTGATGTCAGGTTGTGCAATCCAATTAGTACAGACCTAGCCAGAGCCAATCATGGCGCTGGACCTGCCCACACCGGAAACTATTCTAGCAGGCACTAACAACGGCAGATCATACTATGCCTTAGTAGCATCTTCACTTTTGGAAATACAAAAGAAGAACCGCAGATCATTTGAGCTGCAATTTTGTCAGTATCTCTCCCAAAGCTGCTTGTCCGTTTACTTTTGGACACGAAGAAAAACAACGATTTTTCTTCCAAAAGACGATGCCACCAGAAATCAGTGGGTAGCTTTTTTTGTTTGCTGGCAGCAAAAAGCCACGACCAAAGGGAACGTTGGCTGATTGTGCTCAGCATTTCACCAAAGACAGCTTTATCAAAAAAGGATAATTCAACACAGGATAAGCGTTTCAGCTGCTTCTCAAACCTGAAGCAGTTGCATCGATCAAGCGCTTGGAGCCACAAGCTGTAAGTAACCATATAACAGCAAATAATGTAAGTGAAGCTAACGTGTTACTGGTGGCTAGCAGGACCGCTAGCGATAGTTAGCACTAACAACTGGCCTCAAACGCAGGCTTTGTAAAATATCTGAAGATAAAGCCTGTATCGGTCGCGACTGTTCGTGACTCACAGACACAGAAGCTGTAAGTTGCTTTTACTGCATAAGCCAACCTGACGTGATAGCCAGTTGATTGTGGCTGTAGCACTGCGGCTAACGTAGCCAAGTTACTGTTGCTAATGTTTGTGTTCTAAATATGCAAGGAGTAATATCAGGGAAATTCTACAGAAGGTGTGTGAACATAAACCCTCATTTGAAGCTAACTTTTAATACTTGTTTGTAATTTGGATGCTTGGTACAACTGTTCACAGTAACAGAACTTGCTGTCTGTAAAACCTGTATTGCAAGGGTTTGTCTCTGTGGTTATGACTGCTCGTTACCAGCTACTGCATGTTAGTTTGCGTGTCGTAATTAAAAAATGCTCCTGGTTAACTTATATGCAGTAATTCTGATCGGTATGCTTGTGTTACTTCTGTAAGCATCAATGTGGCAGTTTCATCATAACGCGTGCCCGATTGTAGCCTCTACAGTTAGTGATCGCTTCACTTATCCATGACCGGATCAGCCGGATACTTCACAAATGTCTGAGCAAGCTCTCTGGTGCTACCGTGAAAGCAATCGCGAAACGCAGAAGCTCTACCGGTTTACAAATGATTTCTCTGCACTACCTTAACATAATTTCATCCCCTTTAGAAATTGTTGTGGCTAATAAAAAGCCGAAAAAAGCGGAGATTAAATAGGTAATTTTTTCCTGTAGAAGTGATCGATTCGCTAGCTCCACATAAGCAACTTGTCCGCTGCTTAACGGAACGTCGGTGGCATTGCAAAACCTGTATTATGTTCATAACATAACCGAGCTCGAGTGTATTATGTTCATAACATAACCGAGCTCTCTCTCGCTGTCGCTTACTATCCATAAAGCTGCTTTCACATCGGACCGCGAAACGAATTTTTTCAACGACAGATTACATTCAAAGTCAATGCAAAGACGCAAATACGGGCATGTCAAGTCTTCCACACCAGACGCGAAACGAATTTTTTCGCGCGACAGATTACATTCAAAGTCATGACCACTTATCAGCTACTGCATGTTAGTTCCCTGCTCTGCTAATTAAAAACGCTCCTGGTTAACTTATATGCAGCGATTCTGATCGGTATGCTTGTGTTACCGGTAAGCATCAATGTGACAGTTTCATCATAACGTTGCCTGATTGTAACCACCACAGTTGAAGCTAACCGGAGAGGTGCTGTATGTGTCTGCCGAGTTGGGCTGCAGTTAGACCAGACGTAGGTTTTGCAAAGCTTGGGGTGAGTTTTTGGGTGCTTGTGAAACGATCGCTTTACTTTTCCATGACCGGGGTCAGCCTGATGCATCCCCAATGTCTGAGCAAGCTCTCTGATGCTACCGGTGAAAGCGACAGGGAAAAGCACAGGCTATAACGTGTATGGAATCACAAACGATTTATCTGCATTGCTGTCGATTGAATATTAAATCGGCGAATGAATATTAAATCATTTCCTGTAAAAGTGATCGATTCGTTTGCTCTACATAAGCAACGGTTCACGCAGACGGAACTTACGGTCTGTAAAACCTGTATTATGTTCATAACATAACCGAGCTCTCTCTAGCTGTAGCGTACTATCCATAACGCGCCCATTTTCCGCGAGGAAAAGCTGGTCATTCTGAAGCAATAAGTAAACCATTACCACGGGCAATTTCCGATAAGGCCGTTTAGCCTGGAGCTTTCACCCCTCCGTCATATACCAGCGCGGAAGCTGTTCGTTGCTCCATGCTAACGACACACCACAGCTATGCACACGACCCAGCAGGTCCTAATACACACCGAAGCAGTCCATAAGCTGTTGGTCCACTTTTAGCTGCTCCTCACTGTCCATGTTTCCCTCTAAACTCAGACCCACCGGATTTCTACGGTCTCTGGTCTACACTTGGGCATGTCGACCCGTTCTACAAATGTGTCTATATGGGGTGGATTCTAGCTTCCCCTGCATCCTAGCTAGAGTAAAAGAACCGCTGTAACTCACCACTGTCGCCGTAGCAAACTGTAGCCAATAGCAAATTTGAGCTTGCGCTGACAGATATTCGCACTGCGTCCTCCACTTTCGCCACTGCGTTTGTTAGAACAAGATCATGTCATTAGATCTATATTCAAGTATAACGTTAGATTGCGGAATTTGCCCGCCGCTTCCTTGTCAGATTGCAGGCGTGTCTCAGGTTTCACTCTGGGGAGCCGGACACGGAAAACTGCGTTCCTGCAGCCTCGTCCCGCCCAACTCCGCCCCACAGAGCTGGCCAGTCAGAAGAAAGTGGGCACACGGGGAGTGGGGGCCATAAGCGGAAGAGCCACCCCAGTGAGAGGCGTTTCAGGCAGAGACTACAATGTACTACAAATGCAGTTTTTGAGGATGGCAGTATGAGCGAAATAAATACCCTTTTTTTACTTTGCGCGATCAGGAGTACTCTAGGGGAGTCAGACCAAAATATAAACTTGGAAAAATAGCAAAATAGGTCCCCTTTAAGCATTGACTGCATACAGTAGAATTCTGCCCAATGCAGTTTGCAGACCAGGTATCATCAGCAAACCGTTTAATCCATTCAGAGAATTCAGACATGCTACGAATTCCACACACAGCTGTCCATTATCTGTATAGTGGGCGTGCATGAGTATTTGGATGCACCCCATGTGTTTCCGTGTGGAAGGGTGTGTCTGGAGTTGTCTGCACATGTGGGTCAGTTCCAGGCAGTGATGCGTTCAAATTAGTGTGAGAGGTCACTTTATAAATAATAATGCAAACAGCCTGACAGAAAAATCTGATGAGAGCTGAAAATGCAAATTGAGCTCTTGAGCTTGCTGTGTGAGCATAGCCTTAAACCTGCCAGTCATTTACCGATCAATTTTATTTTTTTCTAAACTACACAAGCCTTGTACCCCTGTAATATGGTAACTTGGATATAAAAATTTGTCATTACAAATTAATTTTGAATTAATCAAATTTACAAAGTTTTCTATCAGCACCAGTGAAGCTATTGAAAATGGCATATGGTTTGCTTAACTTGACAGTGCAGGTTTTGGTAGGATTACTGTGCAGGTTTTGGTAGGATTACGGTGTAGGTTTTGGTAGGATGACTGCGTAGGTTTTGGTAGAATGACGCGGTAGGTTTTGGTAGATTGATGGTGTAGGTTTTGGTAGGATGACTGTGCATGTTTTGGTAGAATGATGGTGTAGGTTTTGGTAGAATGACGGTGTAGGTTTTGGTAGAATGATGGTGTAGGTTTTGGTAGGATGACTGTGCATGTTTTGGTAGAATGACGGTGTAGGTTTTGGTAGAATGATGGTGTAGGTTTTGGTAGAGTGATGGTGTAGGTTTTGGTAGAATGATGGTGTAGGTTTTGGTAGAATGACGGTGTAGGTTTTGGTAGAATGACGGTGTAGGTTTTGGTAGAGTGATGGTGTAGGTTTTGGTAGAGTGATGGTGTAGGTTTTGGTAGAATGACGGTGTAGGTTTTGGTAGAATGACGGTGTAGGTTTTGGTAGAGTGATGGTGTAGGTTTTGGTAGAGTGATGGTGTAGGTTTTGGTAGAGTGACGGTGTAGGTTTTGGTAGAATGACGGTGTAGGTTTTGGTAGAATGACGGTGTAGGTTTTGGTAGAATGACGGTGTAGGTTTTGGTAGAATGACGGTGTAGGTTTTGGTAGAGTGATGGTGTAGGTTTTGGTAGAGTGATGGTGTAGGTTTTGGTAGAGTGATGGTGTAGGTTTTGGTAGGATGACTGTGCATGTTTTGGTAGAATGACGGTGTAGGTTTTGGTAGAATGATGGTGTAGGTTTTGGTAGAGTGACGGTGTAGGTTTTGGTAGAGTGACGGTGTAGGTTTTGGTAGAATGACGGTGTAGGTTTTGGTAGAAGGTTTTAGGTTTTGGTAGAATGACGGTGTAGGTTTTGGTAGAATGATGGTGTAGGTTTTGGTAGAGTGATGGTGTAGGTTTTGGTAGAATGATGGTGTAGGTTTTGGTAGAGTGATGGTGTAGGTTTTGGTAGAGTGATGGTGTAGGTTTTGGTAGAATGATGGTGTAGGTTTTGGTAGAATGGCGAGATTGTAGGTTTTGGTAGAATGTTTTTGGTAGTAGGTGTTTTTGGTAGAGAATAATGATTGTAGGTTTTGGTAGAATGACGGTGTAGGTTTTGGTAGAATGATGGTGTAGGTTTTGGTAGAGTGATGGTGTAGGTTTTGGTAGAAGTGACGGTGTAGGTTTTGGTAGAATGACGGTGTAGGTTTTGGTAGAGTGACGGTGTAGGTTTTGGTAGAATGACGGTGTAGGTTTTGGTAGAATAATGATTGTAGGTTTGGTGGGGAATGAATGGGTTTTTTGGTAGGTTTTGGTAGAATGACGGTATAGGTTTTGGTAGAATGACAGTGTAGGTTTTGGTAGAATGAAGGTGTAGGTTTTGTAGAGTGACGGTGTAGGTTTTGGTAGAGTGACGGTGTAGGTTTTGGTAGAATGACGGTGTAGGTTTTGGTAGACCTGCCCCTCAGGGACATCAAAGGTGCAAAACACAAAAACACACTCTTCCTCCTCTTCAGGCCATCAGCCAGGCCACAGCTGTTCCCAGGTCAGTCCTCAGCGCTGCGGGGGTGTTTAGTTCAGTGTGAGGCGGAGAGAAAAGGTATACAGGAGCCACTGATCTCAGGCTGCGCCTGTGGAAGTGAGGAACTGCAGCCTGTTCACTGCTGTGAAACACCTTTCCCACTAATAGCACAGTCCTGCTGTATCTGAATGAACACAAAACACTGCTGACAAAACCACTCTTCCTGCTCTTTCTCTGTCCAATAATGTAACTTAACGGAAGGACAAATGAACTCATGTCTCCCTATGAATTTGCTGCGATACGTCAAAATGTGTAGTATGAGGTTTTAAGTTATGGTAAGTAGTTGAATTTCCTTGAAGGCTGTAGTATTTTTGTGTGGTGGCACTAGTTGTAATAATAGTGCAGGGGCAGATCCAGGAATTGATGAAAGGGGGGGCGCAGCAAGGAGGGGGTCTGGAGGACCCCCCCAGAAAAATTTGAAGAATTAATGTGCTGAAAACACATTTTCCTGGTATCTTGGGAGAATAATCTGGCCTATCTGTTCAATGATTTTTTCTCCCGAGGTTCCAAAAATTAAGCTAAAAAACTTTCAAAGATGCCGTTATAACGCAGTTTTACATTAACTGACAACTTTTTACCTTTACCTAAAGACTTTCACTTTACTGTCAAAGTTAAATGACCTTAACCCTTTCACTGCTGTTGGTGACTTGGTCAAAATTTCAAGGGGCAATCTTTTGAATTGATGAAAATCTGTTGCAAAATCGTTGGAAAACCCACCTACAGTGTTTCCAGTGAATACCAATGTGCTATCCAGTGAATACCAATATTACCCTTTTTTTGTTTTCAGAAATGTTGACAAAATCACCACTAGCAGTGATAGGGTTTGACCATATTTCCCACAAAACATTGATATTATTAGTTTCTGAGTTTATATAACGCAAATAGCCTTCACCAAAATAACTTTAGTGTATATCTAACATGCAAACCAGTGGCTAAATGCATCTGTGATTTTAGCAGACGTTAACAGATCTCCAAATCCCCCCTCCCCCAAGTCCCTAAACCAGGTTTAGTAAAAGATACCACCCTCAACCGCTTGTAAAAAAGTTATTACAATGCTGTGATTGCCTTTTCTCAAAATGGTTCTAAAAGATAGAAGCTTTAATGCTTCCAAACACTCCCAAGTGTTGTGAGAGTAGGAAGTGTTGTCATACACATAATCTGAGTCACCATTAAGTTGAATTTCTGCACATGTGAGCAGAATTTACTAATCTGGAGGCATGGTTGGGTGGGTAATGTCAAAAACAAACTTATTTATATTATCTTATTTATATTAAAAGATCCTATTTATCCTCAAGATGTCCTTTATATAAATTTAATACAATGATGCTGTCCCATATTTAAAACATAACATTGTCCCCATATTAAAATATAAACCTTTTTTTTTTTTTAAATATTATTATTATTATTATTATTATTATTATTATTATTATGTTTACACGAATGAATGTGAAAAAGAAATGTGACTTTAGGGCAATTTAGAATTTTTCAATAAGACCATTGAACTATTTGGATTGACTCATACATAACCTTTTTAAAATAATGTTACATATCGTCGACCTGCTGATAAAACCTTGTATCCTCAAAATGATAAACTTTACAGGAGAGCATAAAAAATGTTTAATTTTGCATGTAAGAATGCAGTTGAGCTGTGTTCGAGTAGGATGACTATTTTTCTTCCAAGAATGTATTTTGTATTTTGCAATGTTTATGTTATTATCGTGGATATACGAGTTTTTGTTTCTTATCAAATTTGGAGATATGAGGTGTTATCAGCAGGCCGACGATATCTTACTTACAGACTCTAAAGGGCATAGAATAGCTCACTAGCTTCAGAACCGCAGTACTCGCTGGTTACAAGTTTAATGACGGATGATTCTGAACGTCAGACGGAGTTTTGGAATAGGAAATTTGGAAAGTCTTCCAGTATTCCAGGACAAATTTTTATTTGGCACCGTAAAACAACGAATCAATATGCATGAAATAGTAGGCTATGAACAACTGGTCCATCAGTGGGGTCCTTTTGTAAGCTCAAGCAAATTTTAACCGAACGCATACTTGCGATCGCCTATTAATTTAACGTCAGTCCTACCGCTTCCATGTCCCCCTGCAAATGAAAACTGCTTGCTACGAGGATCATCATGGCCAGACAGCTCGTCATTTTTTTTGCATTTGAAAGGCTGAGCCTCAAATGCCGGTTTGCTTTATCCTCTAAGCTTTTCCGCCTTTACATTGCTGTCTGACATTTATAGTCCTTGAAACGCGTTTTTAGACTGTTACCGCAAAAGGGGACAAGCAAGGCCATTGGTCGAACAAATTTCCCAGCAAGCCTGCCTTCTTAAACTTTAGGACGAAAACAAAGAAATCAAATAAATTGTACATAGCTTAAGTCCATGTATCGTTTTTTTATTTGCAAGAATAGAGTTTCTTGGTCATTCCTATGGCATAAGCAAATATATACAATTGGATCCAAATAAATTTGCCATGATGCAAGACAACCGGAATAGTGAAGTTCAACCATTAAAAGTGTTAAATAAACTGAGGACAGCTTACACATTCGTGGTTTTAGAAGAGGAAATTATCAAGGATGAAAACTCTGACAAGATGAGTGCATGTACGATCTATGTTTAAGCTTAGTCGGAAAATAGTCTTCTTGTTAGTTTTTCACTTTCTGCGAAAAGAAAGGGGGGGGCGCACGGATCCGCCGCTGCAGTGGGAGCAGTAACTCGATTATTATTATTAGAAACATTAATATAGTGGATATTTACATGATCTCCAGTCACATAATGCCAAACTTACTTCGCCCTCCACCCGTGTGCCCCAGCCTGAATAATGCACCTTCTTAATTTTTACTGGAACATTCCACCATACATAAGCTGATGTGGAGAGAAAGTTGCCTTGAAAGATCTCTTGAATGTTGATGTAAAATCATGCTCCATGATTATTGATAGCTTAATACCCTCTGGGTTGAGTTTATCGTAGAAACTCCTCATCAGGATGGTGCTTAATGACGCGGCGTGATTATGAGAGGTAACATGGTGGAATCAGAGGCCGTTCTGAACTCTTTTCCCAGATGAAGAGCCTCCAGTGATCAAATGCCCCAGCATCAAGGACAAGACTGCGGAGCCGGGTAAGCTAACGGTGCGGGTGACCTGGGACACCCCAGAGGGACGCGACACAGCGGACGGCATCCTCACAGAGTCAGTTTGTACACGCCGTTGCCATGACAGCACTCAGGAAACCTGGCATCTGCCTTTGCCATCAGTTTCAAGTGCAGTTTTTTTTTTTACTGTCCTTTTCTTTTGCTTTTTACCCTCTTGAATATTCTCCCAACAGCCCACAGTCAGTCCAGCTGAGATCTGTCCTGTGACTGGGCCCATCTCTCTCCGCTATCGGCACATATCTCTCTCGGCTATGGGAGAGTATCTCTCTCAGCTATAGGCCATATCTCTCGCAGCTGTAGGAGCTTATCTCTCTCAGCTATAGGCGCATATCTCTCCCAGCTATAGGCACATATCTCTCTCGGCTATGGGAGCATATCTCTCGCAGCTGTAGGTGCGTATGTCTCTCAGCTATAGGAGCATATCTCTCTTGGCAATAGGAGCATATCTCTCTCAGCTATAGGTGCATATCTCTCCCAGCTATAGGACCATATCGCTCTGGGCAATGGGAGCATATCTCTCTCAGCTACGGTAGCATATCTCTCTCAGCTATAGAAAAATATCTCTCTCAGCCATAGTAGCATATCTCTCTCAGCCATTGAAGCATATCTCTCAGCTATAGGTGCATGTCTCTCTCAGCTATAGTAGCATATCTCTCAGCTAAAGAAGCATATCTCTCTCAGCTACGGTAGCATATCTCTCTCAGCTATAGTAGCATATCTCTCAGCTATAGTTGCATGTCTCTCTCAGCTATAGAAGCATATCTCTCTCAGCTACAGTAGCATATCTCTCTCAGCTATAGTAGCATATCTCTCAGCTACAGAAGCATATCTCTCTCAGCTATGGTAGCATATCACTCTCAGCTATAGTAGCATATCTCTCAGCTATAGTTGCATGTCTCTCTCAGCTATAGAAGCATATCTCTCTCAGCTACGGTAGCATATCTCTCTCAGCTATAGTAGCATATCTCTCAGCTATAGGTGCATGTCTCTCTCAGCTATAGTAGCATATCTAACATAACATAACATAACATGAATGGCGAGAACAGGCCGTTCAGCCCAACTAGGCTCGCCAGTTTCTTTATACTATTGTGAGTATCGCTTCAGATACTCAATGACTCAATGGTATCTAGCTTTAAGTCAAGCCTGCTCTTGAAAACTCCCAAGGTCTCTGCCTCAACAATATGGTCAGGCAAGCTATTCCACATCAAAATTACTCTTTGGGTGAAGAAATATTTCCGAATATCAGTGCTAAATTTACCTTTGGTCAACTTCCATTTGTGACCCCGAGTTCTACCAACAACACTTAGTTGAAGGAATCCTACATAATTCACTTTGTTAATCCCTTTAACATATTTAAAGACCTCAATCAGATCACCCCTAAGTCTCCTTTTCCTAAGACTAAAGAGATTAAGGATCTTCAGCCTCTTCTCATAGCTTTCATCTTTTATACCCGGAATTAGCTTAGTGGCTCTTCTCTGAATTTTCTCTAGAGCCACTATGTCTTTCTTAAAGTATGGTCCCAGAACTGTACACAATACTCTAGATGTGGTCTGACGAATGTGTTGTACAAAAGAAGCATCACCTCCTTGGATTTGTACTCAATACTTTTGGCAATGTATCCCAGCATCCGATTGGCTTTTTTAACTGCTACTAATAATGGCTAGAGCCTGTGAGGGTTTGGTCAACAATCACTCCCAGATCTTTTTCGTGTGGAGCACCTTCCAGTTTAAAATGTCCCATGAAGTAATCCCGTCTAATGTTTTTATTACCTACATGTACAACTTTACATTTCGCTACATTAAATTTCATTTGCCACATTTCTGCCCAATTCTGGATTCTATCCAAGTCATCCTGAATCACTTTAGTGGACTCTAAACTATTTGTCAAACCTCCCGATTTAGTATCATTTGCAAATTTAACTAATCTGCTCTCAATATTCCTATCAAGGTCATTAATGTAGATGAGGAACAGCAGGGGTCCCAACACCGATCCCTGGGGGACGCCACTCCCCACCATACCTTGCTCAGATGAGATACCACTGACCACCACTCTTTGTGTTCTGTCCTGTAACCAGTTTTGAATCCACTTCAGAATACCTCCTGTAACTCCAATGGAGCTCATTTTAAAAATTAGTCTCTTATGCTGTACTGTGTCAAATGCTTTCTGAAAATCCAAGTATATGATGTCATAAGCCCTGGTCCGGTCACAAGTCTTGGTGGCCTCTTCAAAAAATTCCAGAAGGTTTGTCAGGCATGACCTTCCCTTATGGAAACCATGTTGGCTATCCCTCAAGATATTGTTACGTTCAAGAAATAAGTCCAGCTCATCTTTTATGATAGATTCCAATATTTTGCACGCAATGCAAGTTAAACTGACTGGCCTGTAATTTCCTGGCTCAGTACGGTCCCCTTTCTTATATATTGGTATTATATTGCCCTGTTTCCAATCATTTGGTATTTCTCCAGTTTCTAAAGACCGTCTGAAGATGGCGGATAGCGGCTTAAAGATGATCTCATTAAATTCCCTGAGCACTCTAGGATATAGGCCATCAGGACCCGCCGCCTTATCTGCCTTTAGTTTATGCAACTTGTCTAATACTTTGTTATCCCTAACCTCAATTTCCGCTAAATAATCTTGAGCATTGGACATGCCCTCTGGCCGAATAAAGACCCGCTCTGAGGTAAAATTCTCAACAAAGTAACTGTTTAAGGTATTCGCAATATCCTTGTTATCATATAGCAGAGATCCATTTTTATTCTTTATGCACTAATCCTGCTCTTTGACTTTCCTTTTTCTGCTACAGTACTGAAAGAGGCGCTTAGGGTTAGTTTTTGCCCCCTCTGCAATTTGTCTTTCATACAGTCTTCTAGCATTCCTCAGCTCTTTTTTGACCACAGCCCGCATTTTATAGTATTCAGCCTTAGTGTTCTCATTGTTATCCTTTATGTACATCTTATAAAGATTCCTCTTTTCCCTCAAACTCCTACGAATAGCTGTGGTCATCCACTGAGGATTCTGCTTTTTCAGCTTACTTTTGGACACCTTTGGAATGAACTTGCATTGTGAATCAAGTAAAACCCGCTTAAATCCTTCCCACATCTCATTTACAGAGTCATAGTCCAGGAGTGTCTCCCATTTTATTTCACTTAGATATGAGCGCATCCTGTCAAAGTTTGCTCGCCTATCTCTCAGCTATAGGTGCATGTCTCTCTCAGCTATGGTAGCATATATCTCTCTGCTATAGGAACATATCTTGCTCAGCTATTGGAGCATGTCTGTCTCAGCTATAGGTGCATATCACTCTCAGCCTTAGTAAAAATATTGGAACCATTAATGTCTGACCAGTTCAAATCATTCTTAGATTCACATAATGTTCTTAATCCTATGCAATCTGGTTTGAGATCCAGGCATAGCACTGTCTTGGCCACTCTGAAAGCCCTTGATGATATAAGAGCTGCCACTGAAAATAAAATGTTCATCGTTGCGTTGTTTATTGATATGACTAAGGCATGCAACACAGTGGATCACCAAATTTTAATTAATCACTTGCAAAAGCTTGGTGTTGGTAGTGACGTGATCAGTTGGTTTCAAAGTTACTTAACAGATTGAGTCCAGTTGGTTAGATTTAGGAATGTTGTGTCTGATTCAGGTACCTTGGTCAAGGGGGTCCCACAAGGGTCCATCTTGGGACCTTTACTCTTTCTCCTATATATGAATAACATCTGCTACCAGTCAAAATATTCTTTGTATCATATGTATGCAGATGATACAATCTTGTATTCTTCTGCTCCCACTCTGGAGGTGGCACTTTCTAACCTTCAGACTGATTTTATCTCGTTACAGCATGCACTTCGTGAAGACTTCTTCTGAATACAAACAAAACCAAAGCCATCTAGTTTGTGCATAGGAGTCCCGGGGCCTCCCCATCTCCAATTAGATCTGTTGACGGCGTTCTCACTGAGTTTGTTGATGTATATAAATATCTAGGAATTTGGCTGGACAAAGACCTCAATTTCATACAGCAAATCTGACGAAAAAACTCAAGTTTACTTTAAGTTTCTTATACAGATTAAAAACCTGCTCCTCAACTTCCTCACGTAAATGCCTGGTAACAGCCCTTTTCCTGTCTCAGCTAGATTACGGAGACACTATTTATAAATTTTCTTGTCCCTCAATCTTGGCCAAACTTGACCCTATCTATCATGCTGCATTGAGATTGTGACGACCATTTTCCATCGTGGGGAAAAAGAAGGTGCTTGAATTAATGAACGCACGCTCTTGAGCTAAAGTTGGGAACAAAAAAAAAAAATTATTGATCCAAGCCCGGGAAAAATATGAATGAGAAGTGTTTCAAAATAATCACTGAAATTAAACTTAACGAAAAACTACATCAAAAACTCAAGTTCAAGACTCATCATTGTACCTTATATAAACTTGTTGGATGGTCCTCACTTACATTGTGCAGGATGCAGGATTGGTGTATTTTAACATACAAGGCCATTCTTGAGAAATTGCCTTCTTACATCTGCTCCAAGTTTGTGCCCATATATAACTCCTATAACCTCAGATCTAACAGGTGGCTTCAGTTCAAGGTGCCACCTGTGCGAACAGAAGCTGGAAAAAAGAGTCTGTCTTATTTTGGCCCGTGGTCTTGGAATGACTTGCAAACATGGCTTCAGTTAAATTCTCTTATTCCTTTATCGAGTATTAAACAAAAAAATTCAGAAGTCTTTTCTATTAGCTGCTCCTGAACAAATAATCTTTTTGCCTCACTTTTTCTCCTCTGTCTGATTTTTTTATAGTTACTCTATGCAATTTAGTTACTGTTTAGATTTTAGACCATAGATTTAATTGATTAAGATTTAGATTGTAAATTTTTGGTCTAAATGTTTGACTTGGGTTGATTATATATTTTAGATTCTAGTCTAGGTCTTAATTGTTGTTTATGATTAGATTTTAGTAGATCATATAGGAGAGCCTTCAGTTGGGATCTACAGTTTACATTGTAATCAAATATATATCACTTGTATTATTCGTGGTTGGTAGTCTGATGGTTTTATAATGGTATTTAGTATCATGTTATTGTTATTGTCCTGTTTTTTTGTCGGAATATGTAACCTGCTGTGTACTGCCTTCTTGGCCAGATCACAATTGCAAAAGAGATTTTTATCTTAATTGTTTATCTGGTTAAATAAACGTTAAACAAAATTTAAAAAAAGCTATAAGACCATATCTCTCAGTTATCGGAACAGAGACTCTCCCAATAAAAGCCGTCGGCACTTTCCCCTGAACTTCACCAGCTCACTAGGGGGCCGCACTGTCCTCCCCCTCCCAACATACCCTGACCTAACACACCCTGCTGACGTCTGTAAGTCTGTCCGCTGTATACCTGTGTGAGACAGTCTGCTGTCCCTCGTTACGTGACTTTGCCTGCTGTTAATTCCACAGTGTAATCCTAAAGGGGAAACCCCCGGGGACCCACTTTCCTGAGGGAGACAACAAGATTTCCTACACGGTTTATGATCGCGCTGGAAACAAGGCCTTCTGCCGCTTCTCTGTCAGAGTACGAGGTACGCTATTTTTTTCACATTTAGAGATGTTCACCATACATCCCATCTCCCAAACTACCCCGGAGCACCTCCTCCATACCCCATGTCCTCCCAAACATGCTCCTCCCAGAGATTAAACAAACAAGCAGTCAGAAATCAAGGCAAGATGAGCCACAAAACGGACCCATATTTTTGAAATATTTTTTGGAGGCCATCTGAAGGGATATGAAAGTTTCTCAAACTGGTGATATTGCAAAATGTCTTATCTGAAGAACATGAGGGGAAAGTCTTCTCCAGGGGCAAACTACAGTCTGGTTTTCATTTCTGTCACTTGGTGACCAGCCAGTAATTGAATGTGGTTGTGACATGTTGAAAATCGAAATAAATGATATAATTCCAAGCCCGTGATTCCGTTTTATAGGCATTTATCGTGCAATCGGATCAAATCATCAAATTTTCCCAAATAAGATTACAGTGGATAGAGAGTTGCTGGTGTGATTAGAGATTATGAATTGGCCAATAGACCAGGAATGGAAGTCTTCACAACAAATTTTCATCATTTTGATCCTCAAAGCCATCTATGTAAATCATGTAGATCCAATGAGAAATATTACCCTATTTGCTAATTCTGGTTTAGAGTTATGTCTAGTGTTTGGACGGAATATTAATCACAAAAAATATGTGGGAAGAATTGAATCCTTGAAGGATTGCACAATAGTGCTTTTGCCTACACCAGTGATGTATACTAGCGCTTGCAAGTTTGTATCACAGGATTGCCACTGTAAATGCCAGCGGGTCGCTGTGTGAGCACAGGAGTGAACCAGCTTGGTTTTTAAAGTTGTCAGTGAAGGAAGACAAGGTAAAAGTAACTTGAAAACAGTAAATGAAAACAGCACATGAACCTACCCTGATGTGGGGGTACAGATGAGTAATGGTGATGGCTGTGACCTCCCTGAATCAGTTTCCTGCTTTCAGCTGAAAATGTTTTACTGCTCTATTGTTTATTCAGGTTAGTAATGAGATATTTCTTTGATGATGAGCTGCTGAAAATGTGCACATGTAGAATGAATCAGTGTGTCTGTTCTGACCTCTCCAGTTTGCACCATGTGCGATTATCCCCACTCATTCCAGCAGGAAGTCCTGTGAATCCAAACTGCTCATGCTATCGGCATTTCACCCTATTTTACGAGGATCAAACGCACACCAGCCTTTTAGCATAGTGAGGGTTTTCTGCAATTCCTTTGTTTAACCATCTCATCATGTCACTGTCGTCAGTACTCAGGGCTGAAGAATGGGAGCTGATAGTTTTCAGACCTTGAAATCAATATTTAGTGTTTTTGGTGCACTCATAAGAAAACTTTAGGCTTAAAAATACTTTTAAATTTTATATTTGAAGTATAGATAATGCATGCTGTATTTCTTCTCTGGTCTACATTCTCACTAAGCCCATAGTAAGCTGAGAGTGATTGGGATCAGCTGAGACCGTGCAGATGAGGAGGTGTGCTGTGGGCTGCATGTTTCTGATTTACCCAACACCATTTTACCCAACATCAGTCATGTGTCAGCTGACTGAAGTGGATGAGACATAATGAGCTCCTGACTTGGATTAACAGAAATCTGATTTACTGCCTGCACTATGTGTGAGCGTGTCTGTCTGTCCTGCAGCTGCACTGTGTGTGTGTGAGTCTGTCTGTCCTGCAGCTGCACTGTGTGTGTGTGTGTGTGTCTGTCTGTCTGTCCTGCAGCTGTACTGTGTGTGAGTGTCCATCTGTCCTGCAGCTGTACTGTGTGTGAATGTGTCCGTCTGTCCTGCAGTGCGCCGCTGTAACCCGCTGTCTCCACCTGACAACGGCTACATGAAGTGTGACAGCGATATGGACAACTATGGAGCCAGCTGTGAGTTCCGGTGCACGGGGGGGCACGAGCTCCAGGGCAGCGCCGTGAGAGTGTGTCAGTACGGCCTCACTTGGTCAGGCAGCGAAACCACGTGCTCACGTATGTATCCTGCCCTGCAGAACTGTATTTGTTCGCCATCGACTTGTGACCAAATTGCTATGGTACTGAGTGTGTTTTGGATAATATGGGTCCTGCCCTGGGGCAAATGCTAAAGATACCGTTTCATTGAAAAGGGCCATTGTTAAGTACAGGACTGCTTGACAACATTTGTTTGCTTTGGCTAAAAGCCCTACCTGAGGGCCCTCAAAAAATCATCTGGGGATATTTATTTTTATAATATCACATTAAAGGGATAGTTTGGGATTTTTGGAGTGGGGTGGATTGAGGTACGTTAGAGTATTACCTGCAGTAGATGGCGGTCAGTATGCTCCCGGTCTGTAGAAGCAGAGTGTCGTGCGGTACTTAAGCAGAATGATACTCTGCTGTGGACAGAAATGGCAGCAGAACACCCTAGCCACCTAAATGAACATCCGCCTAGAATGAATTCATGTATGTTTGCGTTTACGCTATATTTGAGTATTTTCAGTGCTTTACCCTGTGCTCAGTCAGCCCTTAGGCATCACTGCTGCATTTTATCAACTGTAGACACTATACCTGTTTCTATATGGTTAAGAAAACATACTGCCAAAGGAATCAGCTGTCTGAGGACAAGGCAGTGCGCTGAAAATATTCGAAATATAGCTTTTACATTTAAATGGATATTGATTTACCTGGTGGACCTTCATTTAGGTGACTGACATACACTTAGCTGCTGCCCTCCTTCACAGCTGAGTATCGTTGTGCTTCACCCTTTCGGCGCCATGGGCAACTATAGTTGCCCAACGATGTAAGATATCAAAATCAGACACTGTTGAAAACCTATCATGTGGCAACTTGTTTTAAAGAGCTACCGCAGGGGAGCTCTTTTAAACAAGTTACACATGATAGGTTTTCAACAGCTCAGGATAACTACATTTTTAATTCCTTGAAAATGTATTCAGCGCTCAAAGGGTTAAGTACCTGCACTACGCTCTGCTTCTACAAACCGGGAACATGCTGACCACCATCTACTGCAAGTAATACTGTAACGTACCTCAATAGACCCCACTTCACAAAACCCCGACGACCCCTTTAACACGAGACACATATGACCCCAGACAGCAGGATATAAAACCCTTCATGTGAAAAAGAATTCTGGTCTGTTGGATCTCAGAAGGATTCTGGTCTGTGCAAGAGCATCATCCAGTGAAGCGTTCCTGTGGCATGAGCCTCCTCAAAAGCAATGAATTAATCAGATCAAACTGAACTGAGCATTTGCCCTGGGGTGATTTGTGTTCATGTATAATGGGAGTGATTTGTGCTTCGGGGCAGTTTTATCACCCCAGAAGGCAGTGTAATGAGAGCAGGGTTTGTTCGGGCTCCCTCATGATCGACTTCCGGCCGCTGACCCACACTTTCGACAGCGCACTCTGACCTGCTCTGATGGGCTCATTACTCCATGGCTGCCATCGTCTGTCCTCACCTCTCCATGAGTCCTGTGCATCTGAATCGATCGTAATGGACTGGCTGTTCTGTTGTAACAATATGAAGAACGTTAGTGCGGTAATGACTTTCAGATATATACTTAGCTCCATTAAAAACACACGGGTGAGGTAGGTACTGTATTTGCGGCAAATTGAAGAATCGATTGATTTTTATTGCTTTTCCAGTGAGGCACGAGAGGAAATAAAGAAAAGCGCGTGATTTAATCCTGACGCCAACCACCAGCACGCACACTTCAGTAATAACAAATATTGAGCTGTTTGTGATGTGTATCCTGACACTTGACTTGTTCTTTTTGGTGTGGTCAATAGCCTACATAAAGCCAACAAAAAAAACGAAAAATGCTACTGCATCAAGGAATGGAACAGCTTGTGACACAGGAGAGAGAAAAAGAGCCTTTGGCATGTTACGGGCAGATCTCAGCCGCCGAGAGGTGGTGCGTCATTTGCACTGTCACCGTTCAACAATCGGTCCGCTGTCTTTCCAGGAATGGAAAACAGGCACCGTCACTGACCGACCCCGCTTAGGGCAGCCGACTACGGTAGCTCAAGAGCGCCACATCTGGTTACAGCCTGTACGTGACCGATTCCGGACAGCAACCAAAACTGATCATGAGATGAGGGGTCCGAGACGATTGAGGGTCAGCGCAAATACCGTTTGACGCCGTCTACGTGAGCAAAACGTGTGCACACGGCACCTACAGAAAACCCAGTTTTTGCCCATCAACAGGAGTAGGAACTCTTCACTTCTGACTGTGGGCACCTGCCTCTGTGTCATTTTTTTGGCATTTTATTTCCCTGTTTCTGTCTGAGAATGGAAAACAGGGACTGTTGCTAACTGACTATGGTAAGGGCAGCCATGCGTAAATGGGCAAAAACTAGGTTTTCCGTAGGGCCCGTGTGCACACATGTGTTGCTCACATAGACGGCGTCAAACAGTACTTGCGCTCACCCTCAATCGTCTCGGACCCCTCATTTAATGATCAGTTTTGGTTGCAGTCCGGAATCTGTCACGCACAGGCTGTATCCAGATGTGGCGCTCTTCAGCTGCCATCGTCACTCGTGGGTGCCCTAAACGGGGTCGGTCAGTGACGGTGCCTGTTTTCCATTCTCGGATAGACAGCTGACTGATTGTTGAACGGTGACAGTGCAAATGACGCACCACCTCTCGGCGGCTGAGATCTGCCCGTAACATGCCAAAGGCTCTTTTTCTCTCCCCTGTGTCACAAGCCGTTGCATTTTCTTGATGCAGTAGCATTTTTCGTTTTTTTTGTTGGCTTTATGTATTTATTTATTTTTTTATTTTATTAGTTTATTATTATGAGGACAGTCCCCATCAATTAACTGTCACAACAGTAAACAGGGCAGCTTTAGCCAACATGGCTAATTTTCAGCTGTCGTCCCTGGCCAGCTGACAACAAGGCACCCTAAAAAAGAAAAGACACAGGGCAATGGGAAAATGGGAATGGGGAAAAAGGGGAAAAAGGGGAAAGAGACAATACAATACAATGCAAAGCAAGTATAAATGAGCACAAATACAAACAAAATAAATGGCATGAAATAGAGCAGCAGGCCGCAAGCACAGGCACAAGTACAAACGATGCAAAATATATGAACAAAAAGGTACAAACAAAAACAAGGTAAGGGGTCAAAGAAGCAAACTTAAAAGCAGAAAACAGTAATGCAAGTCATGCAGTAAAAACAATTCTAGAAAACAGGGCACAAGAGGACATTCACAACAATTCATCTTAAAAACATGCAGATATGCTGGCAGTTAGCAAAGACAGAAGGGCAGCGTCTATGATCATGTCACATGCAACACACAAACACCACATTCAAAAAAATTAATGTTAGCAGTTGTAATTATCAGCAAACCATGTTTTTATGTTTTTAGATATTTAGTAAAGGTGGAGAAAGTGCCTATATCTTTTAATGTGGGCGGGTAGTGAGTTCCAATTTTGTATGGCTGTAACAGAGAATGACGATTGACCAAAAGTACTTTTTCTAAATGGGACTAAAAAGTCACCAAGGGTAGTGCTCCCGATAGTCCGATATGTGCTGTTACGTTGCGTTATGAGTGACTTAAGAGGAGGAGGAGCTAGGTTGTGCAAGATTTTATAAACTAGACAGATGTTCCTATATTTTATTACATCTTCCCAGCTCAGAAGTTTGTGTTTGTTTAAAATGGTACAATGATGGGAGCTGTTAGGCTTCTGATCCAAAACTTTAAGGGTTTGCTTATACAGGGTAGCCAGTGGCTTTAGAGTAGAGCGGTTAGTTTGTCCCCAGCTTGTAAGACAGTATGTTAGATGTGACATGATCATGGCATTCATATATAATTTGGCAGCACTAAAGGTCATTGTGTTTCTTTATGTACTTGAAATTGGCTAAGCTAAACTTAACTCTCTGACTCACTGTTTTTATGTGTGTTTTCAATGACAGACTGGAGTCACTAATGATACCCAGATATTTAACTTGTGGTACAATAGCAATATTTTGACCTGAAATTGTTATATTTGGCATGAAGTTACATTGTCTTTTAGTAAAAAACATTCCTACCGTATTATTAACATTAAGTTGAAGACATGACGGTTTAACCAACTAGTGATCTTCTCCATAGCGGAGGTGAGTTTTGCAGCAGCCAGCTATTTTGTCCCAGCATGGGTGTATATCACAGTGTCATCAGCATATAATTGTATTTCTACATCAGGGCACACAGATGGCAGATCATTAATATATATCGCAAAAAGAAGAGGGCCAAGTATAGATCCTTGTGGCACCCCAGTGCACAAGTCACGAGCTGGTGAAAGTTGGTTGTTGACAATAACATGCTGTCGCCTACCAGTTAAGTATGACTCTAACCAACTCAGTGTTGAAGGGGAGAAGTTAAAAGCAGACAATTTGGCCATAAGGACCTTACGGTTGACCGTGTCAAACGCTTTGCGGAGGTCTAAAAATACTGCACCCACAACACCACCTCCATCAACCATTGCTCGGACCTTTTTCTGTAAACAAGCAGTTTGCCATTTCGGTAGAATGATGAGCCCTGAAGCCAAACTGCATTGGATGAAGGTTAAATTCACTATTATTTAAGAAGAGGACAAGCTCCTCCAATACCCACTTCCCAGCAACCTTGGATATCGCAGGTAAAATGCTAATTGGGCGGTAATTGCAAACATTGGTGAGGGTCATCTGACTCGAAGATAGGAGATACAATCGCAGTTTTCCAAGCACTTGGAAAGGTTCTCTGCGATAGTGACAAGTTAATAATATGTGTGATGGGATGGATTAGGTATTCTTTCAGAGATTTAAGGGGAGGAGAAACCTTTTGGAAAAAAATTGTCATTTTTGGATAGAAATCATTCATACTTGGTGTATTGACAGTATATGACCTGAAATACACAAAATATGAATTTGACCTAATTTGCATAATTAGGTCATGTGATTCAAGATGGCCGCCACCCCGATTTCACCATTATTTCTTTGCCTTATATCTCAGGACTGAAGCAAGATATTTGAATCAGGTTTTTTTTTTATTAGATTTAGTTATGTTTACACCTTCTTCTGAACTAGAATAAAGCATTTACACATAATACTAAAGATTTAGTGTGGTAAAAGAGGATTTTGCCATTTTTCGCCCCCTCGATATGAAATATAAATCACCATAACTCAAAGACCCTAAGTGCTAAACCAAAACTTCAAGTTCAGTAGACCTCCTGATACGTACACAGACTTCTGTCAAAATTTCATGAGAAAAGCTCCACAAATAAGTGAGATATAGTGCCTTAAATGATAGCAATCGGGGCAAAAATCAGGTTTTGAGAAAATCCAGGTTAAAGTCAAAGTACACCTACAAATCATTGTAACAGTCAACTTAGAAAATTAAAATGCCCCTGAAGCATAAACTTCTCCCTCCTGCTCCCTCTGATTGATTGTCCTGTTCTTGAGCAGATTGAAGTGATTTTTGGGTTTCTCCTCCCCTTAAGCATTTGTGAATCCATACCATATATATCCTTAGCTGTTGAGGTTTTTGAAGAATTAATAATTGCTTTAGTTTTTAACTCAGAAATGGGTTGAATGGAAAAGGAAGTTTTGCTTTCATTAACTCTGAAAGTTTTTTCCACAGTTAAAGGGAAATTCTGTGCAATTTCAGCCACAGAATTGATAAAATATTCATTGAAAGCTATTGCAATTTGTGCTGGGTCTTGCACCAATTTACCTTCCAGTTTTAGTTGTAACTGTTTCTTAGGCATGTGGTTTGTTCCCATTAGGTTTTAAAATCTGTTCCCAAATTAGTTTGGTGTTACCTTTTGCATCATTAATAATTGTTATGAAAAAATTGGCTTTGGCCTTCCTGATTGCTTTTGTGACTTGATTGCGTAATGATATAAACCTAAGCCTATCACAAGCTAATTTTGTCTTCAGACCTCTTTTCAGTGCAAAATCTCTCTCCTTCATTAAACTGAATATATCTGCATTAAGCCAAGGAAGTATGTTCTTTTTTTCTTTTCACTTTTCGTGAGAACTTTTCAACTAAGTTATGTAACTTGATTGAGAACCTTTTGCAATCTATTTCTAAGTTGCCCCCAGTTAAGAGACTTTCCCAGTCAGTCCGCTGCACTGCTCTTTCAAAATTGATAAATTCACTTTTTGGGATCCTAAATTGCTCCATGGGTTTAAGAGAGTGGCAAAAACGCTTCTTTGAGAGTTTTCTTGACATTAATATTAAATTATGGTCAGATAGTCCAGTTTGAAATTAAATGCTTTGACAATTCGCTCAGGCTTGTTACTGACTATTAAATCTATTTGTGTCTGAGAAGATGTTGTCACTCTGGTTGGTCCCTCCACGAGCTGTGTCAAATCAAAACTATCAGTAATCTGCTTAAGGGCTTTCCTATTAGTCTTCTCCAGCCAGTTGCAGTTCATATCACCAAAGAGAATCACCTCAGTTTTAAAATCACATGCTTGTAGCAACTTTTTAAATGAGACATAAAAATCGTTATTAGAAGAAGGTGGACGATATACAACAATGATTACAAAGCACATTTCAGGAGAGAGCGTTATTTTCAGTCCAATACATTCTAGATCATGATTAAATGGCCAGCATATTTGTTGACAGTTAATATGATCTTTGATATAGATCATGACCCCACCCCCTCTGCCCTTTGCACGATCTTGTCTGAAGGCTTTATAGCCTGGTACATTTATAGCCGCGGACGGAGAATTGCTATATAACCATGTTTCAGTTAGACATAAAAATTTAAGTTAGAGTTACAGAGAAGGTGATGCACTAGACTCGCTTTAGGGGTGAGGCTACGGATGTTAATATGTCCTCCAAAAATACCCTTAGGTTTATGCTGACGGTCCCAGATCACTAAACAGTGATTAACAGTTCTAAAAAAGTTTAACTTGCGATGTTTTCTGAGAACAGGGTTTATGGGGAAAATATTACGTTTGTAGACACGGTGATCTGTACAGAACGGTGTGACGCGCTGACCCTGAATGCAGCGCCCAACTTCAGTGTTTGTAGAACAGTCCGAGCCGGTCGGAATACATTGCGGGGAAGAGGACGTTTTCCGCATGGCTATCAAAGCCCCTTCGTCGAGTTCGTCACCCGGGGATGATCGGCCATGGCACACAACATTCCCTTCGCCCATCGCCGCAGATCCCCGTCCAGGATCTCCGCTCCCCCGCAACGGCAGATCTACCCCTCGGTCGACGCGCCTCCACCAGCCCATTCTCGCCACCCGGACAGCAGACGTAAGGCAGCAAATTAGGTTGATGTATGAATTCAATCACCGTGCTTTCTCCGCGATTATCACATAACGTTACCTTAGAAACGGGATTGATGCTCATCACATCTTCGTTGTTGGCAATTCGGGTGTTCGGGCCTGAGGCACTGATGTACATCTCCAGATAGCAAAAGGTAGAGTGTGATAATAATAATGCTATCACGTTGGTGTTTACCTCGGAGTTCGTGATATCGCTTGTGTTGGTGATGGCCGGCGGTGTATCCAAACGCTTGCATCAGGGCATGTTTTCCGTAACCAAAATGCTTAACATTATCTTGCTGCACTGCTAGATTATATGGGACTTTTTTGCATTTGAAAACGGACCCGAATCTAAAAAGCTAAAAATATATCCTAATGTTAAAAGTGCTAGGTGCGCTCCTCTCACACCTGACCTTCTAGCCGCCGCCATTGCAAATCTGAGTTAGACCAGCGCATCGGGGAGGCGGCTCTCTCAGGTAGGCTATTGACCGCACCGAAAAGAACAGGTCAAGTGTCACGGTACACGTCACTAACAGCTCAGTTGTTATTACTGAAGTGCTTGGCGCGTGCACGTGGTGCGCGTCAGGATTACAATACCACGCGCTTTTCTTTATTTCCTCTCGTGCCTCACTGGAAAGGCAATAAAAATCAATTGATTCTTCAATTTGCCGCAAATACAGCACATACCTCACCCGTGCGTTTTTAATGGCGCTAAGTATTCATTTGAAAAGCTTTATGCAGATTGTCCTTTTTATTTCAGTTTGATTTTTAAGTTAATGATTTACTTAAGCTGCCAGCTTCCTGTTTTCATTGCCGTGAAAAACTCAAAACACACAGTCTTAGATCTGGGAAAATGATTTTCATTTCTGGACAAAAACACTCCAATCTAAGTATTCCAAGTATAGGTTGCCAGGGTCTTAATGTGTGATGTAATGGTGTCTGGTTTGACTCATTGGTAAATAAGTTACGCGTTCTTATATTACATCCTTATATTATATCCCCAAAACGCGGGGATATTATTGAATCATCATCGTCGCCGTCGCCTCTGACTCCGCCTCCGAAGGTCCTTCGCATCAGTGTGATCATTCCAGAAGCATTCAGTGGATCATTTTCAAATTTAATGTTGCCACTCACCAAATTAGGAGGAGGAACTGGGCAGATTTTGGGATTTGTGAGGTTAGAGAGTAGATTTTGGCACAGAGGCTGGGAAGTAGAGAACAGGGGGTGTGTAGAATTGGGAAGACAGCATAGGGCTTGTTTGTTATGTAGCATGTGTGAATCTCCAAAAGATGAATGTTCTCATGTTGCAAATTACATTTGATATGTTTCCATCCAGAAAAAAATCAATGTGATTAAAACAATCCCCAAATTTAAATAGAGTGATTAACTTTTGAACTTCGGCCGGGGGGTCCGTGATGTCTGTTGGTCTGATTTCATTTATGTTGGGGGTGTAGTTTCACAAACAAGCACATTCTCTAATGTGACGTATGGTAGTCTGGAGGGAAATTAAATGATAAAATGGTCTGGGCCTATCTAATTTCCAGTTTTTAGTGTGTGTGTGTGTGTGTGTGTGTGTGTGTGTGTGTGTGTGTGTGTGTGTGTGTGTGTGTGTGTGTGTGTGTGTGTGTGTGTGTGTGTGCATGTGTGTGTGCGCTGCGTGTGTGTGTGGTGCGTGTGTGCGTGTGCATGTGTGCGTGTGCATGTGTGTGTGTGCGTGCATGCGTGCGTGCGTGTGTGTGTGTGCGTATGTGTGTGTGCGTGTGTGTGCGTGCGTGCATGTGTGCACGCGTGTGTGTGTGTGCGTGTGTGTGTGTGTGTGTGTGTGCGTGTGCGTGCGTGTGTGTGCGTGTGCGTGCGTGCGTGCATGCGTGTGTGTGTGTGTGTGTGTGTGCGCGCGTGCGTGCACGTGTGTGTGTGTGCATGCGTGCGCGTGTGTGTGTGTGTGTGCGCATGTGCGTGCGTGTGTGCGCGTGTGTGTGTGTGTGCGTGCGTGCGTGCGTATGTGTGTGTGTGTGTGTGTGCGTGCGTGCATGCGTGTGTGTGTGTGTGTGTGTGTGTGTGTGTGTGCGTGCGTGCGTGCGTGCGTGTGTGCGTGTGTGTGTGCTTGTGTGTGTGTGCGTGCGTGCGTGCGTGCATGCGTGTGTGCGTGTGTGTTCAGTCTTTCTTACTGCTGTCGATGGAAGGGAAGCAGCAGAACACTGTAACCAGACTATTTTAAATTTAAATTTTAAACCTTATCCCAGAGGGCTGCAAGTTCACACCAATCACAGACCTGGGGTTCAGGGGAAACGCTGTTGTTCGGTCGGTTCATTTCAGGCCCAGCTGCACCGCTTCCTATGAGCGCAATGCTGCATCCCTGCTGCGGAGCATTCCGGAACACTGTCCCCGCAATCGGTGAAACCTGCTCCTCTGGTCGTGTTGCATTGGCATAGTGTCATGTCTGACAACTGCATCCTAATGAACAAATCGGTGAATTTCACCTCTGGACTGTGAGAAAAGGCGTGTGCTGACGGGGAGAGCTTTCACTGCTCATCTGCAGTTCTCTCCTCACTCGCGTCTTTCAGTGAGGCCAGTTCTTCAGGCCGCAGGACACAGGCTAGGACACAGGCTACTGAGAACCAACTGCTGGAGCGGGCGTCTCTGTACTGCTGGAGCGGCGGCTGCACTGCTGCGTGCTGCACTGCTGGAGCGGGCGTGGGGCTGCACTGCTGGAGCGGGCGTGCGGCTGCACTGCTGGAGCCGGGCGCGGCTGTACTGCTGGAGCGGGCGTGCGGCTGCACTGCTGGAGCGGCGGCTGGGGGGCTGCACTGCTGGAGCGGGCGTCGGCGGCTGCACTGCTGCTGCTGAGCGACGTGCTGGCTGCACTGCTGGAGCGGGCGGCTGCTGCTGGAGCTGTACTGCTGGAGCGGGCGTGGGGCTGTACTGCGGTTGCACTGCTGGAGCGGGCGTGCGGGGGCGGGGCTGTACTGCTGGAGCGGGCGTGCGGCTGTACTGCTGGAGCGGGCGTGCGGCTGCACTGCTGGAGCGGGCGTGGGGCTGTACTGCTGGAGCGGGCGTGGGGCTGTACTGCTGGAGCGGGCGTGCGGCTGTACTGCTGGAGCGGGCGTGCGGCTGTACTGCTGGAGCGGGCGTGGGGCGGCTGCACTGCTGGAGCGGGCGTGGGGCTGTACTGCTGGAGCGGGCGTGCGGCTGTACTGCTGGAGCGGGCGTGGGGCTGTACTGCTGGAGCGGGCGTGGGGCTGTACTGCTGGAGCGGGCGTGGGGCTGTACTGCTGGAGCGGCGTGTACTGCTGGAGCGGGGCGTGGCTGGCTGGAAGTACTGCTGGAGCGTACTGCTGGAGCGGGCGTGCTGAGCGGCTGGCTACTGCTGGAGCGGGGAGCGTGGGGCTGTACTGCTGGAGCGGGCGTGGGGCTGTACTGCTGGAGCGGGCGTGGGGCTGCACTGCTGGAGCGGGCGTGGGGCTGTACTGCTGGAGCGGGCGTGGGGCTGTACTGCTGGAGCGGGCGTGGGGCTGTGGTGCAGTGTGGAGGCACACCTGCCGTTCGGCCCTGTCGAGGCGCATAAACACGACCCGAGAGTCGCTGGAGCTCGAGTCCCATGTATCAGGATTAAAGGGCAGCACTGCCGAATCTGCAGAGGGTTGTTTTGGGAAGTCCTCATGTTCTCATCCTACAACCCTAATTCTGAAATAGTTGGGACGAAGTGTAAATTGTGAATAAAATCAAAATGTAATGACTCTCAGATCACAAGCCAATATGTTATTTACAATGGAACATAGATAACATTTCAAATGTTGAAATTGAGACTTTTTTTTTTTTTATCTGCAAAAAAGAGCTTATTTCAAATCTTCTGGCTGCAACAGGTCTCAAAAAAGTTGGGACACAGGCAAAAAAGGGCTGAAAAAGCAATTAATATATAAGAGAATCAGCTGAAAGAACATTTAGCAAGTAATTAAGTTAACTGGCATCAGGTGTGTAACATGATTGGCTATAAAAGGGATGTCTTAGAGAGGCTGAGTCTCTCAGAAGTAAAGATGGCCAGGGGCTCTCCAACCTGTGAAGGCTTGTGTAAAAAAATTGTGGAATACTTTAAAAACAATGTTCCTCAACGTCAAATTGCAAAGGCTTTGAAGGTCTCATCATCGACAGTGCAGAACATCATCAAAAGATTCAGAGAAACTGGAAAAATCTCTGTGCGTTAGGGACAAAGCCGAAGATCTTGACTGGATGCCCGTGATCTTCGGGCCCTCAGACGCCACTGCATCACTCACCGGCATGATTCTGTCATTGACATAACTAAATGGGCCCAGGAATACTTCAAGAAACCACTGTCTGTAAACACAGTCTGCCGTGCCATCCACAGATGCCACCTAAAACTCTATCATGCAAAAAGGAAGCCATTGTTGAACATGATCCAGAAGCGCTGCCGTGTTCTGTGGGCCAAGGCTTATTTAAAATGGACTGTAGCAAAGTGTCCTGTGGTCAGACGAGTCCAAATTTGACATTCTTGTTGGAAATCATGGGCGTTGTGTCCTCCGGGCTAAAGAGGAGAAAGACCACCCCTCCTGTTATCAGCGTTCAGTTCAAAAGCCAGCATCTCTGATGGTATGGGGATGCATTAGTGCATATGGTGTGGGACACTTGCATGTTTTAAAAAGCAACATGAATGCTGAAAGGTATATAAAGGTTTTAGAGCAATATATGCTCTCCTCCAGATGACAACTATTCCAGGGAAGGCCTTGTGTATTTCAGCAGGACAATGCAAAACCACATACTGCAGCTATTACAACAGCATGGCTTCGCAGAAGAAGAGTCCGTGTGCTGAACTGGCCTGCCTGCAGTCGTGATCTTTCAGAGATTGAGAACATTTTGCGCAAAATTAAACGAAACGTCTGTCAAAGGAGACCCAAAACTCTCCTGCAGCTGGAAGCCTGTATTAAAGAAGAATGGGATCAAATTCCAATGGCTAAACTCAAGAAACTTGTCTCCTCAATGCCCAGGTGCCTCCACTCTGTGTTAAAAAGAAAAGAAGATGCTACACCATGGTAAACAGACCCCTATCCCAACCTTTTTGAGACCTGTAGCAGGCATCAAATTTGATATGAGCTCATTTTGTGGATAAAATTGTAAAATTTTTCAGTTTCAACATTTGCTATGTTATCTCTGTTCTATTGTGAATAAAATACTGGCTGGTGTGATTTGAAAGTCATTGCGTTTTGATTTTATTCACAATATACACTTTGTCCCAACTATTTCGGAATTGGGGTTGTACATTTCTACACGAGTTTGTGTTTGTGGTTATTTTTCCATATCTATACACATATGTTCTTTTGTTTGACTTAAGAGTTGTGATATATGTGATTTAATGAATGAACGTAGCTTGTTTAAAACTGAACTATTTTATTACTATTGTAGTTTGAGTAAATGCACAAATGAAGGAATATACATTCCTGCATTATTGGAGTATTTATTTAACTGAGTATTAATAAAATGGGGCTATGAAAGCTTGTGTGACATATAATCTGTGCTTTGCAGAGGGGGATTTTCATGAACTTTTCAAATAAAGAAACAGTACCAAATTTCCAAGTAGTGCAAATACTCTCAGAAACCAACCATTACAAATATCAGGATGAAAGCTGAATCTGACCTGCGTTTCACTCTGATTCTGTACGAGTCTCACCTGCGTTTCACTCTGATTCTGTACGAGTCTCACCTGCGTTTCGCTCTGATTCTGTACGAGTCTCACCTGCGTTTCGCTCTGATTCTGTACGAGTCTCACCTGCGTTTCACTCTGATTCTGTACGAGTCTCACCTGCATTTCACTCTGATTCTGTACGAGTCTCACCTGCGTTTCACTCTGATTCTGTACGAGTCTCACCTGCATTTCACTCTGATTCTGTACGAGTCTCACCTGCATTTCACTCTGATTCTGTACGAGTCTCACCTGCATTTCGCTCTGATTCTGTACGAGTCTCACCTGCGTTTCACTCTGATTCTGTACGAGTCTCACCTGCATTTCGCTCTGATTCTGTACGAGTCTCACCTGCTTGATTTCTCTCTGATTCTGTCACTGAGTCTGTACGAGTCTCACCTGCGTTTCACTCTGATTCTGTACGAGTCTCACCTGCGTTTCACTCTGATTCTGTACGAGTCTCACCTGCATTTCACTCTGATTCTGTCTGTGAGTCTCACCTGCGTTTCTTTCGGATTCTGTCTGATTCTCACCTGCGTTTCACTCTGATTCTGTATGCAGTCTCACCTGCGTTTTCTCTGATTCTGTACGAGTCTCACCTGCGTTTCACTCTGATTCTGTACGAGTCTCACCTGCGTTTCACTCTGATTCTGTACGAGTCTCACCTGCGTTCACTCTGATTCTGTCTGTCTGAGTCTCACCTGCGTTTCACTCTGATTCTGTCTGAGTCTCACCTGCGTTTCACTCTGATTCTGTACTGAGTCTCACCTGCGTTTCACTCTCTGATTCTGTCTGAGTCTCACCTGCGTTCACTCTGATTCTGTCTGAGTCTCACCTGCGTTTCATTCTGATTCTGTTTCACTCTGATTCTGTAGTCTCACCTGCGTTTCTGTAGGAGTCTCACCTGCATTTCACTCTGATTCTGTACGAGTCTCACCTGCATTTCACTCTGATTCTGTACGAGTCTCACCTGCATTTTGATTCTGTCTGATTCTGTAAGGAGTCTCACCACCTGCGTTTCACTCTGATTCTGTAGAGTCTCACCTGCGTTTCTGTCTGAGTCTGATTCTGTGATTCTGTCTCACCTGCGTTTCACTCTGATTCTGTCTGAGTCTCACCTGCGTTTCACTCTGATTCTGTCGAGTCTCACCTGCGTTTCACTCTGATTCTGTACTAGTCTCACCTGCGTTTCACTCTGATTCTGTCTGAAGTCTCACCTGCGTTTCCTCTGATTCTGTCTGATTCTGTAGGAGTCTCACCTGCGTTTCACTCTGATTCTGTTTCCTCTGATTCTCTCACCTGCATTTCACTCTGATTCTGTACTGAGTCTCACCTGCGTTTCTCTGATTTCTGTCTGAGTCTCACCTGCGTTTCCTCTGATTCTGTCTGATTCTGTGCGTTTCAGTCTCATTCTGTCTGAGTCTCACCTGCTTTCCTCTGATTCTGTCTGAGTCTCACCTGCGTTTCACTCTGATTCTGTCTGAGTCTCACCTGCGTTCACTCTGATTCTGTCTGAGTCTCACCTGCGTTCACTCTGATTCTGTACACTCACCTGCGTTTCTCTCTGATTCTGTACGAGTCTCACCTGTGTTTCACTCTGATTCTGTCGAAGTCTCACCTGCGTTTCCTTTCTGATTCTGATTCTCACCTGCGTTTCCTCTGATTCTGTCTGAGTCTCACCTGCGTTTCACTCTGATTCTGTCTGAGTCTCACCTGCGTTTTCACCTGATTCTGTCTCACCTTCGTCTCACCTGTGTTTCTCACTGATTCTGTTCTGATTCTGTCCTCTCACCCTCTGATTCTTCTGATTTCTGATTCTGCACTCACCTGATTTTCCTCGTTTCTGATTCTGTCTGAGTCTCACCTGCGTTTCTGATTCTGATTCTGATTCCTCTGATTTCTCACCTGCGTTTCACTTTCTGATTCTGTCTCTGTCTGAGTCTCACCTGCGTTTCACTCTGATTCTGTCTGAGTCTCACCTGCGATTTCTGTCTGACTCATCTGATTCTTTCTGATTCCCCTCTGAGTCTCACCTGCGTTTCACTCTGATTCTGTACGAGTCTCACCTGCGTTTCCTCTGATTCTGTACGAGTCTCACCTGCGTTTCACTCGGATTCTGTACGAGTCTCACCTGCGTTTCACTCTGATTCTGTACGAGTCTCACCTGCATTTCACTCTGATTCTGTACGAGTCTCACCTGCGTTTCACTCTGATTCTGTACGAGTCTCACCTGCGTTTCACTGATTCTGTACTGAGTCTCACCTCGTTCCTTTCAGGATTCTGTCTGTCTCACTCTGATTCTGTCTGAGTCTCACCTGCGTTTCTCTCTGATTCTGTCACCACCTGCGATTCTGATTCTGTCTGAGTCTCACACCTGGTTTCCTCTGATTCTGTCTGGTGTCTCTCACCTGCTTTCACTCTGATTCTGTCTGAGTCTCACCTGCGTTTCCTCTGATTCTGTTCTGGTCTCACCTGCATTTCACTCTGATTCTGTACGAGTCTCACCTGCGTTTCACTCTGATTCTGTACGAGTCTCACCTGCGTTCACTCTGATTCTGTCTGAGTCTCACCTGCGTTTCACTCTGATTCTGTCTGAGTCTCACCTCGTTTCACTTTCTGATTCTGTCTGAGTCTCACCTGCGTTTCACTCTGATTCTGTCTGAGTCTCACCTGCATTTCACTCTGATTCTGTACGGAGTCTCACCTGCGTTTCACTCTGATTCTGTCTGAGTCTCACCTGCGTTTCACTCTGATTCTGTCTGAGTCTCACCTCGTTTCCTGCGTCTCATTCTGTTTCTGTCTGATTCTCACCTGCGTTTCGCTCTGATTCTGTAGGAGTCTCACCTTCGTTTCTTTCTCACTCACCTGCGTTCACTCTGATTCTGTCTGAGTCTCTCACCTGCGTTTCACTCTGATTCTGTCTGAGTCTCACCTCGTTTCCTTTCTGATTCTGTCTGAGTCTCACCTGCGTTTCACTCTGATTCTGTCTGAGTCTCACCTGCGTTTCACTCTGATTCTGTCTGAGTCTCACCTGCATTTCACTCTGATTCTGTCTGAGTCTCACCTCTCAC
This sequence comes from Gymnothorax javanicus, assembly GCA_029692085.1. Taxonomy (NCBI): domain Eukaryota; kingdom Metazoa; phylum Chordata; class Actinopteri; order Anguilliformes; family Muraenidae; genus Gymnothorax; species Gymnothorax javanicus. Next base: position 404,369 of record CM056205.1, read on the forward strand.
CTGCCTTTCTGTCTGATTCTGTCACTCTGATTCTCACTCACCTCCGTTTCTTTCTGATTCTGTCTGAGTCTCACCTCGTTTCACTCTGATTCTGTCTGAGTCTCACCTGCGTTTCCTCTGATTCTGTCTGAGTCTCACCTGCGTTTCACTCTGATTCTGTCTGAGTCTCACCTGCGTTTCACTCTGATTCTGTCTGAAGTCTCACCTGCGTTTCACTCTGATTCTGTCTGAGAGTCTCACCTGCGTTTCACTCTGATTCTGTCTGAGTCTCACCTGCGTTTCACTCTGATTCTGTCTGAGTCTCACCTGCGTTTCACTCTCTGATTCTGTCTGAGTCTCACCTGCGTTTCACTCTGATTCTGTCTGAGTCTCACCTGCGTTTCACTGATTCTGTCTGAGTCTCACCTGCGTTTCACTCTGATTCTGTCTGAGTCTCACCTGCGTTTCGCTCTGATTCTGTCTGAGTCTCACCTGCGTTTCACTCTGATTCTGTCTGAGTCTCACCTGCGTTTCGCTCTGATTCTGTCTGAGTCTCACCTGCGTTTCACTCTGATTCTGTCTGAGTCTCACCTGCGTTCACTCTGATTCTGTCTGAGTCTCACCTGCGTTTCGCTCTGATTCTGTCTGAGTCTCACCTGCGTTTCACTCTGATTCTGTCTGAGTCTCACCTGCATTTCACTCTGATTCTGTCTGAGTCTCACTGCATTTCACTCTGATTCTGTCTGAGTCTCACCTGCGTTTCACTCTGATTCTGTCTGAGTCTCACCTGCGTTTCACTCTGATTCTGTAGGAGTCTCACCTGCGTTTCACTCTGATTCTGTACGAGTCTCACCTGCGTTTCTCTCTGATTCTGTCTGAGTCTCACCTGCGTTTCACTCTGATTCTGTCTGAGTCTCACCTGCGTTTCTCTGATTCTGTCTGAGTCTCACCTGCATTTCACTCTGATTCTGTCTGAGTCTCACCTGCGTTTCACTCTGATTCTGTCAGAGTCTCACCTGCGTTTCACTCTGATTCTGTCTGAGTCTCACCTGCGTTTCACTCTGATTCTGTCTGAGTCTCACCTGCGTTTCACTCTGATTCTGTCTGAGTCTCACCTGCGTTTCACTCTGATTCTGTCGAGTCTCACCTGCGTTTCACTCTGATTCTGTCTGATTCTCACCTGCGTTTCACTCTGATTCTGTCTGAGTCTCACCTGCGTTTCCTCTCTGATTCTGTCTGAGTCTCACCTGCGTTTCACTCTGATTCTGTCTGACGAGTCTCACCTGCGTTTCACTCTGATTCTGTCTGAGTCTCACCTGCGTTTCCTCTCTGATTCTGTCTGAGTCTCACCTGCTTTCGCGTTTCTCACTCTGATTCTGTTCTGTCTCTCACCTGCGTTTCACTCTGATTCTGTCTGAGTCTCACCTGCGTTTCACTCTGATTCTGTCTGAGTCTCACCTGCATTTCACTCTGATTCTCTGTCTCACCTGCGTTTCTCACCTCTGTCTCAGTCTCTCATTCTGCGTTTTCTGAGTCTCTGATTCTGTCTGATTCTCACCTGCGTTTCACTCTGATTCTGTCTGAGTCTCACCTGCGTTTCACTCTGATTCTGTCTGAGTCTCACCTGCGTTTCACTCTGATTCTGTCTCTCAGTCTCACCTGCGTTTCTGTCTGATTCTGTCCTCCGTTTCTGATTCTGTGCTGTTCACCTCACCTTTCTGATTCTGTCTGATTCTGTTTCCTCTGATTCTGTCTGAGTCTCACCTGCGTTTCACTCTGATTCTGTCTGAGTCTCACCTGCGTTTCACTCTGATTCTGTCTCTGAGTCTCACCTGCGTTCCTCTGATTCTGTCTGAGTCTCACCTGCGTTTCACTCTGATTCTGTCTAGTCTCATTCTGCGTTTCACCTGATTCCCTACGATTCTCACCTCCGTTTCGCTCTGATTCTGTACGAGTCTCACCTGCGTTTCACTCTGATTCTGTACGAGTCTCACCTGCGTTTCACTCTGATTCTGTACGAGTCTCACCTGCGTTTCACTCTGATTCTGTACGAGTCTCACCTGCGTTTCACTCTGATTCTGTACGAGTCTCACCTGCGTTTCACTCTGATTCTGTACGAGTCTCACCTGCGTTTCACTCTGATTCTGTCTGAGTCTCACCTGCATTTCGCTCTGATTCTGTCTGAGTCTCACCTGCGTTTCACTCTGATTCTGTCTGAGTCTCACCTGCATTTCACTCTGATTCTGTCTGAGTCTCACCTGCGTTTCACTCTGATTCTGTCTGAGTCTCACCTGCGTTTCACTCTGATTCTGTCTGAGTCTCACCTGCGTTTCCTCTGCTCTGATTCTGTCTGAGTCTCACCTGCGTTTCACTCTGATTCTGTCTGAGTCTCACCTGCGTTCACTCTGATTCTGTCTCTGATTCTGTCTGTCTCACCTGCGTTTCACTCTGATTCTGTCTGAGTCTCACCTGCGTTTCACTCTGATTCTGTCTGAGTCTCACCTGCGTTTCACTCTGATTCTGTCTGAGTCTCACCTGCATTTCACTCTGATTCTGTCTGAGTCTCACCTGCGTTTCACTCTGATTCTGTCTGATTCTCATTCTTTCACTCTGATTCTCACCTGCATTTCTGCTCTGATTCTGTCTGAGTCTCACCTGCGTTTCACTCTGATTCTGTCTGAGTCTCACCTGCGTTTCACTCTCTGATTCTGTCTGAGAGTCTCATTCTGTTCGCTCTGATTCTGTCACCTCACCTCGTTTCACTCTGATTCTGTCTGAGTCTCACCTGCGTTTCGCTCTGATTCTGTCTGAGTCTCACCTGCGTTTCACTCTGATTCTGTCTCACCTCACCTGCAGATTCTCACCTGCGTTTCACTCTGATTCTGTCTGAGTCTCACCTGCGTTTCACTCTGATTCTGTCTGAGTCTCACCTGCGTTTCACTCTGATTCTGTCTGAGTCTCACCTGCGTTTCACTCTGATTCTGTCTGAGTCTCACCTGCGTTTCACTCTGCATTTCTGTTCTGTCTGAGTCTCACCTGCATTTTTCCTCTGATTCTGTCTGTGAGTCTCACCTGCGTTTCACTCTGATTCTGTCTGAGAGTCTCACCTGCGTTTCACTCTGATTCTGTCTGAGTCTCACCTGCGTTTCACTCTGATTCTGTCTGAGTCTCACCTGCGTTTCTTTCTGATTCTGTCTCTCACCTGCTGTTCTGTTCTGTCTGAGTCTCACCTGCGTTTCACTCTGATTCTGTCTGAGTCTCACCTCCGTTTCACTCTGATTCTGTCTGAGTCTCACCTCTTTCCCTGATTCTGTCTTTCACCTGCGTTTCACTCTGATTCTGTCTGAGTCTCACCTGCGTTTCACTCTGATTCTGTCTGAGTCTCACCTGCGTTTCCTCTGATTCTGTCTGAGTCTCACCTGATTTCACTCTGATTCTGTCTGAGTCTCACCTGCTTTCACTCTGATTCTGTCTGAGTCTCACCTCTGCGTTTCACTCTGATTCTGTCTGAGTCTCACCTGCGTTTCACTCTGATTCTGTCTGAGTCTCTCACCTGCGTTTCACTCTGATTCTGTCTGAGTCTCACCTGCGTTTCACTTGGATTCTCTGATTCTGTCGTTTCGAGTCTCACCTGCGTTTCTCTGATTCTGTCTGAGTCTCTCACCTCGTTTTCACTCTGATTCTGTCTGAGTCTCACCTGCGTTTCACTCTGATTCTGTCTGAGTCTCACCTGCATTTCACTCTGATTCTGTCTGAGTCTCACCTCCGTTTCACTCTGATTCTGTTCTCTCCTCCGTCTCACCTTCTGTTTCACTCTGATTCTGATTCTGTCTGAGTCTCACCTGCGTTTCACTCTGATTCTGTCTGAGTCTCACCTGCATTTCACTCTGATTCTGTCTGAGTCTCACCTGCGTTTCTTTCTGATTCTGTCTGAGTCTCACCTGCATTTCTCTCTGATTCTGTCTGACTGTCTGAGTCTCACCTGCGTTTCACTCTGATTCTGTCGAGTCTCACCTCCGTTTCACTCTGATTCTGTCTGAGTCTCACCTGCGTTTCACTCTGATTCTGTCTGAGTCTCACCTGCGTTTCACTCTCTGATTCTGTGTCTGAGTCTCACCTGCGTTTCACTCTGATTCTGTCTGCAGAGTCTCACCTGCGTTTCACTCTGATTCTGTCTGAGTCTCACCTGCGTTTCACTCTGATTCTGTCTGAGTCTCACCTGCGTTTCCTCTGATTCTGTCTGATCTCACCTGCATTTCACTCTGATTCTGTCTGAGTCTCACCTGCGTTTCACTCTGATTCTGTCTGAGTCTCACCTGCGTTTCACTCTGATTCTGTTTCACTTGAGTCTGTCTCACCTGCGTTTCACTCTGATTCTGTCTGGTCTCACCTCGTTTTCACTCTGATTCTGTCTGAATCTCACCTCCGTTTCACTCTGATTCTGTCTGAGTCTCACCTGCGTTTCACTCTGATTCTGTCTGAGTCTCACCTGCGTTTCACTCTGATTCTGTCTTCTCACCTCGTTTTCGCTCTGATTCTGTCTGAGAGTCTCACCTGCGTTTCACTCTGATTCTGTCTGAGTCTCACCTGCGTTTCACTCTGATTCTGTCACGAGTCTCACCTGCATTTCACTCTGATTCTGTCTGAGTCTCACCTGCGTTCACTCTGATTCTGTCTGAGAGTCTCACCTGCGTTTCACTCTGATTCTGTCTGAGTCTCACCTGCGTTTCACTCTGATTCTGTCTGAGTCTCACCTGCATTTCACTCTGATTCTGTCTGAGTCTCACCTGCGTTTCACTCTGATTCTGTCTGAGTCTCACCTGCGTTTCACTTCTGATTCTGTCTGAGTCTCACCTGCGTTTCACTCTGATTCTGTCTGAGTCTCACCTGCATTTCACTCTGATTCTGTCTGAGTCTCACCTGCGTTTCACTCTGATTCTGTCTCTCACCTCTTTCCTCTGATTCTGTCTGATTCTCACCTGCGTTTCGATTCTGTCTGATCTCACCTGCATTTCACTCTGATTCTGTCACCTCACCTCGTTTCACTCTGATTCTGTCTGAGTCTCACCTGCGTTTCACTCTGATTCTGTCTGAGTCTCACCTGCGTTTCACTCTGATTCTGTCTGAGTCTCACCTGCGTTTCTCTGATTCTGTCACGAGTCTCACCTCTGCGTTTCGCTCTGATTCTGTACTGAGTCTCACCTCCGTTTCACTCTGATTCTGATCTCACCTGTTTCACTCTGATTCTGTCTGACCTCACCTTAGTTTCACTCTGATTCTGTCTGATTCTCACCTCCGTTTCACTCTGATTCTGTGCAGTTTCACCTCGTGATTCTGTTCTGTCGAGTCTCACCTGCGTTTCACTCTGATTCTGTCTGAGTCTCACCTTCGTTTCACTCTGATTCTGTCACTCTCACCTGCGTTTCTCTGATTCTGTCTGAGTCTCACCTGCGTTTCACTCTGATTCTTCACGAGTCTCACCTGCATTTCTGTTCTTCTGTAGGAGTCTCACCTCCATTTTCACTCTGATTCTGTCTGAGTCTCACACCTGCGTTTCACTGATTCTGTGATTCTGTCACGGTCTCACCTGCGTTTCACTCTGATTCTGTCTGAGTCTCACCTGCGTTTCACTCTGATTCTGTCTGAGTCTCACCTGCGTTTCGCTCTGATTCTGTCTGAGTCTCACCTGTTTGTTCTGATTCTGATTCTGTTTCACTCTGATTCTCACCTCTCACCTCGTTTCACTCTCTGATTCTGTCTGAGATCTCACCTTCATTTCCTCTGATTCTGTCTGGAGTCTCACCTGCGTTTCACTCTGATTCTGTCTGAGTCTCACCTGCGTTTCACTCTGATTCTGTCTGAGTCTCACCTGCATTTTCGCTCTGATTCTGTCTGGCACGAGTCTCACCTCCGTTTCTGCTGATTCTGTCTGAGTCTCACCTGATTCTGTTCTGAGAGTCTCACCTCTTTCACTCTGATTCTGTTTCACTCTCATTCTGTCTGATTCTCACCTGCGTCTCACCTCACTCACTCTGATTCTGTCTGAGTCTCACCTGCATTTCTCACTCTGATTCTGTCTCTGTCTGAGTCTCACCTGCGTTTCACTCTGATTCTGTCACGAGTCTCACCTGCATTTCGCTCTGATTCTGTCTCACCTGTCTCACCTGATTCTTTCACCTCGTTTCACTCTGATTCTGTGGCGAGTCTCACCTGCGTTTCACTTTTTGTCTGATTCTGTACTCTGAGTCTCACCTGCATTTCGATTCTCTGTTTCTGATTCTCAGTCTCACCTGCATTTCCTCTGATTCTGTCTGAGTCTCACCTGCGTTTCACTCTGATTCTGTCTGAGTCTCACCTGCGTTTCACTCTGATTCTGTCAGAGTCTCACCTGCGTTTCACTCTGATTCTGTCTGGAGTCTCACCTGCGTTTCACTCTGATTCTGTCTGAGTCTCACCTGCGTTTCACTCTGATTCTGTCTGAGTCTCACCTGCGTTTGACTTCTCTGATTCTGTTCTGTCTGAGTCTCACCTGCGTTTCCTCTCTGATTCTGTCTGAGAGTCTCACCTGCGTTTCCTCTGATTCTGTCTGAGTCTCACCTCGTTTCACTCTGATTCTGTCTGAGTCTCACCTGCGTTTCACTCTGATTCTGTCACGAGTCTCACCTGCGTTTCACTCTGATTCTGTCTGAGTCTCACCTGCGTTTCACTCTGATTCTGTCTGAGTCTCACCTGCGTTTCACTCTGATTCTGTCTGAATCTCACCTGCGTTTCACTTCACTTGATTCTGTCCTCTCATTCTGTGTTCTCACCTGCGTTTCACTCTGATTCTGTCAGTCTCACCTGTTTCACTCTGATTCTGTCTGATTCTCACCTGCGTTTCACTCTGATTCTGTCTGATTCTTTCACTCTGATTCTGTCACCTCTCACCTGCATTTCACTCTGATTCTGTCTGAGTCTCACCTGCGTTTCACTCTGATTCTGTCTGAGTCTCACCTGCATTTCACTCTGATTCTGTACGAGTCTCACCTGCGTTTCTCTGATTCTGTCTGATTCTCACCTGCATTTCACTCTGATTCTGTCACAGTCTCACCTGCATTTCACTCTGATTCTGTCTGAGTCTCACCTGCGTTTCACTCTGATTCTGTCTGAGTCTCACCTGCGTTTCACTCTGATTCTGTCTGAGTCTCACCTGCGTTTCACTCTGATTCTGTCTGATTCTTTCGCTCTGATTCCTCCGATTCTCACCTCTCATTCTGTCGTTTCACCTGCGTTTCTCTGATTCTGTCACGAGTCTCACCTGCGTTTCCTCTGATTCTGTCAGTCTCACCTGCGTTTCACTCTGATTCTGTCTGAGTCTCACCTGCGTTTCACTCTGATTCTGTCACCTTGAGTCTCACCTGCGTTCACTCTGATTCTGATTCTGTCCCTCTGATTCTGTCACACCTGCGTTTCACTCTGATTCTGTCTGAGTCTCACCTGCGTTTCACTCTGATTCTGTCTGAGTCTCACCTGCGTTTCTCTGATTCTGTCTGAGTCTCACCTGCGTTTCACTCTGATTCTGTCTTCTCTCTCACCTCCGTTTCGCTCTGATTCTGTACGAGTCTCACCTGCGTTTCCTCTCTGATTCTGTCTGAGTCTCACCTGCGTTTCACTCTGATTCTGTATCTGAGTCTCACCTCCATTTCACTCTGATTCTGTCTGAGTCTCACCTGCATTTCACTCTGTGATTTCTCGTCTGATTCTCACCTGCGTCACCTTCATTTCACTCTGATTCTGTCTGAGAGTCTCACCTGCATTTCCTCTGATTCTGTCACCCAGTCTCACCTGCGTTTCACTCTGATTCTGTCTGAGTCTCACCTGCGTTTACTCTCTGATTCTGTCTGAGTCTCACCTTCTGTCTGAGTCTCACCTGCGTTTCACTCTGATTCTGTCTGAGTCTCACCTGCGTTTCTCTCTGATTCTGTCAGTCTCACCTCCGTTTCACTCTGATTCTGTCTTTAGTCTCACCTGCGTTTCCTCTGATTCTGTATGAAGTCTCACCTGCGTTCACTCTGATTCTGTCTGAGTCTCACCTGCGTTTCACTCTGATTCTGTCTGAGTCTCACCTGCATTTCACTCTGATTCTGTCTGAGTCTCACCTGCGTTTCACTCTGATTCTGTCTGAGTCTCACCTGCGTTCGCTCTGATTCTGTCTGAGTCTCACCTCAGTCTCACCTGCGTTTCACTTGATTCTGTCTGAGTCTCACCTGCGTTTCCTCTGATTCTGTCTGAGTCTCACCTCGTTTCGCTCTGATTCTGTCTGAGTCTCACCTGCGTTTCACTCTGATTCTGTCTGAGTCTCACCTGCATTTCACTCTGATTCTGTCTGAGAGTCTCACCTGCGTTTCCTCTGATTCTGTCTGAGTCTCACCTGCGTTTCGCTCTGATTCTGTCACGAGTCTCACCTGCGTTCACTCTGATTCTGTCTTCTCACCTGTCTCACCTGATTCCTCTGATTCTGTTCTGTCTTCTCACCTCGTTTCACTCTGATTCTGTCTGAGTCTCACCTGCATTTCACTCTGATTCTGTCGAGTCTCACCTGCATTTCTCTCTGATTCTGTCTCTGAGTCTCACCTCTGCGTTTCACTCTGATTCTGTCTGAGTCTCACCTGCGTTTCACCTCTGATTTCACTCTGATTCTGTCTCTCTCACCTCTTTTCACTCTCTGATTCTGTCTGAGTCTCACCTGCGTTTCACTCTGATTCTGTCTGAGTCTCACCTGCATTTCGTTGATTCTGTCTGAGATCTCACCTGCGTTTCACTCTGATTCTGTCTGATTCTCACCTGCGTTTCACTCTGATTCTGTCACAGAGTCTCACCTGCGTTTCACTCTGATTCTGTCTGAGTCTCACCTGCGTTTCCTCTGATTCTGTCAAGAGTCTCACCTGCGTTTCTCTCTGATTCTGTCTGAGTCTCACCTGCGTTTCTCTGATTCTGTCTGAGTCTCACCTGCGTTTCACTCTGATTCTGTCTGAGTCTCACCTGCGTTTCACTCTGATTCTGTCTGAGTCTCACCTGCGTTTCACTCTGATTCTGTCTGAGTCTCACCTGCGTTTCACTCTGATTCTGTCTGAAGTCTCACCTGCGTTTCACTCTGATTCTGTCGAGTCTCACCTGCGTTTCACTCTGATTCTGTCTGAGAGTCTCACCTGCGTTTCGCTCTGATTCTGTCTGAGTCTCACCTGCGTTTCACTCTGATTCTGTCTCACCTGCGTTTCGAGTCTCACCTGCATTTTCACTCTGATTCTGTCTGAGTCTCACCTGCGTTTCACTCTGATTCTGTCTTGAGTCTCACCTGCCTGTTTCACTCTGATTCTGTTCTGTCTGAGTCTCACCTGCGTTTCACTCTGATTCTGTACGAGTCTCACCTGCGTTTCACTCTGATTCTGTACGAGTCTCACCTGCATTTCACTCTGATTCTGTACGAGTCTCACCTGCGTTTCGCTCTGATTCTGTACGAGTCTCACCTGCGTTTCACTCTGATTCTGTACGAGTCTCACCTGCACTCTGATTCTGTCTGATTCTCTGATTCTGTCTGAGTCTCACCTGCGTTTCGCTCTGATTCTGTCTGAGTCTCACCTGCGTTTCCGATTCTTTCAGGAGTCTCACCTGATTTCCTCTGATTCTGTCTTGATTCTCACCTGCGTTTCACTCTGATTCTGTCTGAGTCTCACCTGCGTTTCACTCTGATTCTGTCTGAGTCTCACCTGCGTTTCACTCTGATTCTGTCTGAGTCTCACCTGCGTTTCGCTCTGATTCTGTCTGAGTCTCACCTCATTTTTCTGATTCTGATTCTTCACTCTGATTCTGTCTGAGTCTCACCTCGTTTCACTCTGATTCTGTCTGTCTGAGTCTCACCTGCGTTTCACTCTGATTCTGTCTGAGTCTCACCTGCGTTTCACTCTGATTCTGTCTGAGTCTCACCTGCGTTTCACTTCTCTGATTCTGTTTCACTGAGTCTCACCTGCTTTCACTCTGATTCTTCTGAGTCTCACCTGTTTCACTCTGATTCTGTCTGAGTCTCACCTGCGTTTCACTCTGATTCTGTCTGAGTCTCACCTGCGTTTCACTCTGATTCTGTACGAGTCTCACCTGCGTTTCGCTCTGATTCTGTACGAGTCTCACCTGCGTTTCACTTGGATTCTGTACGAGTCTCACCTGCGTTTCGCTCTGATTCTTTACGAGTCTCACCTTCGTTTCACTCTGATTCTGTACGAGTCTCACCTGCGTTTCCTCTGATTCTGCGTTTCTCACCTGCATTTGATTCTGTCAAGTCTCACCTGCGTTCCTCTGATTCTGTCTGAGTCTCACCTGCATTTCACTCTGATTCTGTCTGAGTCTCACCTGCGTTTCACTCTGATTCTGTCTGAGTCTCACCTGCGTTTCACTCTGATTCTGTCTGATTCTCACCTCCGTTTCTCTGATTCTGTCTGAGTCTCACCTGCGTTTCACTCTGATTCTGTCTGAGTCTCACCTGCGTTTCACTCTGATTCTGTCTGATCTCACCTGCGTTTCCTCTGATTCTGTCAGTCTCACCTGCATTTCACTCTGATTCTGTCTGAGTCTCACCTGCGTTTCACTCTGATTCTGTCTGAGTCTCACCTGCGTTTCACTCTGATTCTGTCTGATCTCACCTGTTTCTCTCTGATTCTGTCACTCACCTGCTTTCACCTGTCTGAGTCTCACCTGCGTTTCACTCTGATTCTGTCTGAGTCTCACCCTGCGTTTCACTCTGATTCTGTCTGAGTCTCACCTGCGTTCACTCTGATTCTGTACGAGTCTCACCTGCGTTTCACTCTGATTCTGTACGAGTCTCACCTGCATTTCACTCTGATTCTGTCGAGTCTCACCTGCGTTTTCACTCTGATTCTGTCTGTGAGTCTCACCTGCGTTTCACTCTGATTCTGATTCTCTCACCTGCGTTTCCTCTGATTCTGTCTGAGTCTCACCTGCGTTTCACTCTGATTCTGTCTGAGTCTCACCTCCGTTTCTGCTCTGATTCTGTCTGATTCTGTCTCACCTCACCTTTTCACTCTGATTCTGTCTGAGTCTCACCTCACCTGATTCTGTCTGAGTTTCACCTCGTTTCTCTGATTCTGTCGAGTCTCACCTGCGTTTCCTCTGATTCTGTGCTGAGTCTCACCTGCGTTTCACTCTGATTCTGTCTGAGTCTCACCTGCGTTTCATTCTGATTCTGTCTGAGTTTCTCCTGCGTTTCACTCTGATTCTGTCTGAGTCTCACCTGCGTTTCACTCTGATTCTGTCTGAGTCTCACCTGCGTTCACTCTGATTCTGATTCACCTGCGTTTCACTCTGATTCTCACCTCACCTCCGTTTCACTCTGATTCTGTCTGAGTCTCACCTGCGTTCACTCTGATTCTGTCTGAGTCTCACCTGCGTTTCACTCTGATTCTGTCTGAGTCTCACCTCCCGTTTCACTCTGATTCTGTCTGAGTCTCACCTGCGTTTCACTCTGATTCTGTCTGAGTCTCACCTGCGTTTCACTCTGATTCTGTCTGAGTCTCACCTGCGTTTCCTCTGATTCTGTCTGAGTCTCACCTCCGTTTCGCTCTGATTCTGTCTGAGTCTCACCTGCGTTTCACCTTCGATTCTGTCTCTCACCTGATTTCACTCTGATTCTGTCTGAGTCTCACCTGCGTTTCTCACCTGTCTGAGTCTCACCTCTCGATTCTGATTCTGTCTGAGTCTCACCTGCGTTTCACTCTGATTCTGTCTGTCTCACCTGCGTTTCACTCTGATTCTGTCTGAGTCTCACCTGCGTTTCACTGTCTGAGAGTCTCACCTTTCTGATTCTGTCTGAGTCTCACCTGCATTTCCTCTGATTCTGTCTGACGAGTCTCACCTGCGTTTCACTCTGATTCTGTCTGAGTCTCACCTGCGTTTCACTCTGATTCTGTCTGAGTCTCACCTGCGTTTCACTCTGATTCTGTCTGAGTCTCACCTTTCGTTCTGTCTGAGTCTCTGATTCTGTCTGATTCTCACCTCTCACCTTTTCATTCTGATTCTGTCTGAGTCTCACCTCTTTCACTCTGATTCTGTCTGAGTCTCACCTGCGTTTCACTCTGATTCTGTCTGAGTCTCACCTGCGTTTCACTCTGATTCTGTCTGAGTCTCACCTGCGTTTCACTCTGATTCTGTCGAGTCTCACCTGCGTTTCTGATTCTGATTCTGTGCGTTTCAGTCTCACCTGCGTTTCACTCTGATTCTGTCTGAGTCTCACCTGCGTTTCACTCTGATTCTGTCTGAGTCTCACCTGCGTTTCGCTCTCTGATTCTGTCTGAGTCTCACCTCGTTTCACTCTGATTCTGTCTCACCTCTTTCTCTGATTCTGTCTGAGTCTCACCTGTTTCTCTGATTCTGTCTGAGTCTCACCTGCGTTTCACTCTGATTCTGTCTGAGTCTCACCTGCGTTTTCTCTGATTCTGTCTGATTCTCACCTGCGTTCACTCTGATTCTGTCTTCTCACCTGCGTTTCACTCTGATTCTGTCTGAGTCTCACCTGCGTTTCACTCTGATTCTGTCTGAGTCTCACCTGCGTTTCACTCTGATTCTGTCTGAGTCTCACCTGCGTTTCACTCTGATTCTGTCTGAGTCTCACCTGCGTTTCGCTCTGATTCTGTCTGAGTCTCACCTGCGTTTCACTCTGATTCTGTCTGAGTCTCACCTGCGTTTCACTCTGATTCTGTCTGAGTCTCACCTGCGTTTCACTCTCTGATTCTGTCTGAGTCTCACCTGCGTTTCACTCTGATTCTGTCTGAGTCTCACCTGCGTTTCACTCTGATTCTGTCTGAGTCTCACCTGCGTTTCACTTGATTCTGTCTGTGATTCTCACCTCCGTTTCGCTCTGATTCTGTACGAGTCTCACCTGCGTTTCACTTGGATTCTGTACGAGTCTCACCTGCGTTTCACTCTGATTCTGTACGAGTCTCACCTGCGTTTCACTCTGATTCTGTACGAGTCTCACCTGCGTTTCACTCTGATTCTGTCTGAGTCTCACCTGCGTTTCACTCTGATTCTGTCTGAGTCTCACCTGCGTTTCACTCTGATTCTGTCTGAGTCTCACCTGCGTTTCACTCTGATTCTGTCTGAGTCTCACCTCGTTTCACTCTGATTCTGTCTGAGTCTCACCTGCGTTTCACTCTCTGATTCTGTCTGAGTCTCACCTGCGTTTCACTCTGATTCTGTCTGAGTCTCACCTGCGTTTCTCTGATTCTGTCTGAATCTCACCTTCATTTCAGATTCTGTCTGAGTCTCACCTGCGTTTCACTTCTGATTCTGTCTGAGTCTCACCTCACGTTTCACTCTGATTCTGTCTGAGTCTCACCTCCGTTTCGCTCTGATTCTGTCTGAGTCTCACCTGCGTTTCTGATTCTGTCACGTCTCACCTGCGTCTCACCTTCATTTCGCTCTCATTCCCTACTGATTCTCCTCACCTCCCGTTTCCCTCTGATTCTGTCTGAGAGTCTCACCTGCGTTTCACTTGGATTCTGTACGAGTCTCACCTGCGTTTCGCTCTGATTCTTTACGAGTCTCACCTTCATTTCACTCTGATTCTGTACGAGTCTCACCTGCGTTTCACTCTGATTCTGTACGAGTCTCACCTGCGTTTCACTTCTGATTCTGTCACGAGTCTCACCTGCGTTTCACTCTGATTCTGTCTGAGTCTCACCTGCGTTTCACTCTGATTCTGTCTGAGTCTCACCTGCGTTTCCTCTGATTTTGTCTGATTCTGTACGAGTCTCACCTGCGTTTCACTCTGATTCTGTACGAGTCTCACCTGCGTTTCACTCTGATTCTGTACGAGTCTCACCTGCGTTTCGCTCTGATTCCCTACGATTCTCACCTCCGTTTCGCTCTGATTCTGTACGAGTCTCACCTGCGTTTCACTCGGATTCTGTACGAGTCTCACCTGCGTTTCACTCTGATTCTGTACGAGTCTCACCTGCATTTCGCTCTGATTCTGTACGAGTCTCACCTGCGTTTCACTCTGATTCTGTACGAGTCTCACCTGCGTTTCACTCTGATTCTGTACGAGTCTCACCTGCGTTTCACTCTGATTCTGTACGAGTCTCACCTGCGTTTCGCTCTGATTCTGTACGAGTCTCACCTGCGTTTCACTCTGATTCTGTACGAGTCTCACCTGCGTTTCGCTCTGATTCTGTACGAGTCTCACCTGCGTTTCACTCTGATTCTGTACGAGTCTCACCTGCGTTTCACTCTGATTCTGTACGAGTCTCACCTGCGTTTCGCTCTGATTCTGTACGAGTCTCACCTGCGTTTCACTCTGATTCTGTACGAGTCTCACCTGCGTTTCACTCTGATTCTGTACGAGTCTCACCTCCGTTTCGCTCTGATTCTGTACGAGTCTCACCTGCGTTTCACTTGGATTCTGTACGAGTCTCACCTGCGTTTCGCTCTGATTCTTTACGAGTCTCACCTTCATTTCACTCTGATTCTGTACGAGTCTCACCTGCGTTTCACTCTGATTCTGTACGAGTCTCACCTGCGTTTCACTCTGATTCTGTACGAGTCTCACCTTCGTTTCGCTCTGATTCTGTACGAGTCTCACCTGCGTTTCGCTCTGATTCTGTACGAGTCTCACCTGCGTTTCACTCTGATTCTGTACGAGTCTCACCTGCGTTTCACTCTGATTCTGTACGAGTCTCACCTGCGTTTCGCTCTGATTCTGTACGAGTCTCACCTGCGTTTCACTTGATTCTGTACGATTCTCACCTCCGTTTCGCTCTGATTCTGTACGAGTCTCACCTGCGTTTCACTTGGATTCTGTACGAGTCTCACCTGCGTTTCACTGATTCTTCTGATTCTCACCTCCGTTTCCTCTGATTCTGTCACCTCACCTGCGTTTCACTTCTGATTCCTGTTCCTCTGATTCTGTCTGTTCTCACCTGCGTTTCACTCTGATTCTGTCTGTGAGTCTCACCTGCGTTTCACTTCTGATTCTGTCACGAGTCTCACCTGCCTGCGTTTCACTCTGATTCTGTCTGAGAGTCTCACCTTCCTTTCACTCTGATTCTCTGAGTCTCACCTGCGTTTCTCTGATTCTGTCTGAGTCTCACCTCTGATTCTCTGATTCCCTGTTCTCACCTCTGCGTTTCGCTTGATTCTGTACGAGTCTCACCTGCGTTTCACTCTGATTCTGTCTCTGATTCTCTCACCTTCGTTTCACTCTGATTCTGATTCACCTGTTTCACTCTGATTCTGTCTGAGTCTCACCTGCGTTTCACTCTGATTCTGTCTCTGATTCACCTGTACGCTCTGATTCTGTAGTCTCACCTGCGTTTGTATTCTCTGATTCTGTCTGATTCTCACCTCCGTTTTCACTCTGATTCTGTCTGAGTCTCACCTCCGCTCTGATTCTTCTCACCTGATTCTGTCTGATTCTGTCTGAATTCTCACCTCCGTTTCTGCTCTGATTCTGTTCTGAGTCTCACCTGCGTTTCACTCTGATTCTGTCTGAGTCTCACCTCTGATTCTGTCTGAGTCTCACCTTTCGTTTCTCTGATTCTGTCTGAGTCTCACCTGCATTTCACTCTGATTCTGTCTGAGTCTCACCTGCATTTCACTCTGATTCTGTACGAGTCTCACCTGCATTTCACTCTGATTCTGTACGAGTCTCACCTGCGTTTCACTCTGATTCTGTACGAGTCTCACCTGCGTTTCACTCTGATTCTGTACGAGTCTCACCTGCGTTTCGCTCTGATTCTGTACGAGTCTCACCTGCGTTTCGCTCTGATTCTGTCTGAGTCTCACCTGCGTTTTTGCTCTGATTCTGTCTTCGAGTCTCACCTGCGTTTCACTCTGATTCTGTACGAGTCTCACCTGCGTTTCACTCTGATTCTGTACGAGTCTCACCTGCGTTTCACTCTGATTCTGTACGAGTCTCACCTGCGTTTCACTCTGATTCTGTACGAGTCTCACCTGCGTTTCGCTCTGATTCTGTACGAGTCTCACCTGCATTTCACTCTGATTCTGTACGAGTCTCACCTGCGTTTCGCTCTGATTCTGTAGGAGTCTCACCTGCGTTTCACTCTGATTCTGTACGAGTCTCACCTGCATTTCACTCGGATTCTGTACGAGTCTCACCTGCATTTCACTCTGATTCTGTCTGAGTCTCACCTGCATTTCACTCTGATTCTGTACGAGTCTCACCTGTGTTTCACTCTGATTTTATACGAGTCTCACCTGCGTTTCATTCTGATTCTGTACGAGTCTCACCTGCGTTTGATCTGATTCTGTAGCAGTCTCACCTGCGTTTCACTCTGATTCTGTAGCTTTTTGCCCTGTTCCTTGAGATTTGCTTCAATAACAGACCAGGGGCCATTAACTCTTTCTGATGTCAGAGTTTCACGGAAGTGACATTTGGGCTCAGTGTTTCGAGAGCTACCTCAAATGTTGATCTTCATAAATTTTAAGTTTTTGTGGAGAGAACTAAATGCATCCACTGTAACATGCCGTATTGGAGGAGAGAGTGTGTTTAAACATGTATGTTAAAAACATGTATGATAGAAACACTCCTACCAGTGCCCCTGACCAAGGCTCTGGCTTTAGAACTGGAGTTGGTCCACAGGCGCTGCTCATTGGCTGCCCACTGCTCCTAGCTATAGGAGGGGTTAAATGCAGACAAATTACCCCACAGTTTTAAGTAAAGTGCATCTTAAGTGTGAATGTTTGGGACGGGTGTATCTGCTCATGTGAGCGTCCTCTGCGTCTCGACTCCTGCAGCCATGAACATCAACGTGGGAGTCCGGTCTGCCGCCGCCCTGCTGGATCAGTTCTACGAGAAACGCCGCCTCCTGATCATCTCCGCCCCGACAGCCGCCAATCACTACTACCGCTTCCAGATGACCAATCTACAGGTGAGGAAGAGGGGGAGGGGCGGATAGAGGGAGGGGAGGGGGGAGTGAGAGAGGGAGGGGCAGAGAGAGGAGTGGAGTTGGGGAGAGAGAGAGAGAGAGACCGAGGGAGTGCGAGAGGGAGTAGATGGTGGTTAGAGGGAGGAGAGTGTTTGGCAGACGGTGAGCTCTCGGACCCTGTGACCTTCTGATCGATCACTGCAGTTATAAACAGGGATTCTGTCCAGCGCTGAGCCTGTTTCTCAGGGGCTGCACTGCGTGGGGCCCCGGGCCCCTTCTTCCCTGTGACCTGCAGAGCGCAGGGCCTCACACCCTACTAACAGTAAAACAGTTTTTTATTCTGTAAATAGTCTCAAGATAATGTGTTCTAAAATAATTTGTCTTTCTCATTTTAATGATCCAAAATCAAACTGGGATTTATAACATCTGCAAACGCATACAGAAATACATTTTTCAGCTGAAGCATTTTGTATGAGGCTGTTTTTGTCATGGTTTGTTTGGTGTGCATGTTGTTTGGACTTTTCTTTGCGGCTCTCGTCCTGGGATGATATCGTATTCCTGGACTATCGAATTCTCCACCCAGCTGGCTGATTGAACTGGGGCGGCGCTTTCCCAGACTCTATATAAGCAGGATGTCCGGCACGCCCCCCTCGCTAGAGTGTCTGTTTTTAGCTTCGCACTATAGCCGAAGATATCTGTTGTCAGGTTTTGTATGACTTTCTATCTTCTAATTATTGGAGTTTCTTCTCCCTTTTTCTATCTTGCTTTGCTTCCGTGGTTCGGACTATTATACGTCCTTTGGAAGCGCGAGTACTTTCGTTTGGTCTATATTATTCTCTGTGTTAGTACTGTGTTTGTGCTACTCTCTTTCTCTCTGGTCGTTGCGCTTGGCCTCCGTACTCTACCGGCCATTACAGATTGATGATGGAGCAGTGCTTTATATTCGCTCAGAATGATAATGACCCTGATTATTAATGAGTTGTTTGTCTTGAATGGGATTCTGGGAAATGTTTATGGACTGCGTGTTTGTAAAATGGAGCCTCGTGTGTGGCCTGCGCTCAGTCGCTGTGATGTCAGTCCCTGTGGAGAGGGGTGGGTCTGCAGTGAGGTTATATCTGTGTCCGCACACTGCAGATTTGCACTTGCACTACTGTTATTGGGTTTACACTGTAAATGCGTAATCTGGCCCTGCGTCAGCTGCACATGCACATTGTGTTAGCAACTGTCCTATGGGAATTTATACAGCTACATTTCCCAACTCGGCAGCAAATGTGTTACATGCTTCAGTTAAGACATTTTGGCTTCTGTTTTTGCATTTCTTGCCTTTTATGATTGTCATCTATTTCATACTACAGTATTAAACCTTGAAGCGCTGAAATAAATTTTTAAAAATATAAATTTAACTAGGCCTACGCTGTCGGCAGCCGACTACAAGGGGTATATCCCCGAAATTCCCCAATCCTCGAAGCCCCCTTTAATAGATTCCCCTTTACTAGACCTACAATATGAGGTAAATTTGAGGTCTGTGTAAGTAACTGTTCTAGAGATATGGTTAAAAAACTGATTTTTTCAATATATAGCGCCACCTGGTGGCAAACCTAGAAGTGCATACTGGCCCAAAATCTAATCAGTTCATCCTTTCTACCATTTCTACCCATATGCGAAAAATGAGAAGCCAATGTAAAGTATTTTGTGAGTTATCACGCTAACGGCTAAAATCTGCGGACACGGTGGCGGCGGACGCGGCGGCAGCGGCAGGTGGGGCAAAACCATGATATCCCCGAAACTCGTATTTCTGGGATATAATTATCTTGTGCTGTGGAAAACCTATCGTGTTGCAACTTGTTTAACAGAGCTCTTTTAAACAAGTCGCCACGTGATAGGTTTTCAACAGCTTTGATTTTGATATCTTACATCATTGAGCAACAATAGCTGCATTTAGCACTCTAAGGGTTAAATATGATGTTAATGCTGTTTATTTGTTCGACATTCAGCCCATCTGTAAACTCATTGAAACTTACGTAAAACTTTAAAGAAACATTTAAAAATGTTCGGACTGCTGGATGTTTTGTGCAGTGAGTGCTGCGTGCTAAAAGCAAACCGTAACCTAATTCAAAAATTACTTAACGGCACCATCATCTTGTACAGGAAATACAACTGTAATTTCAAAACCTCAGTGCACGTCAGTGTTTGCACCTCATGGTTCCATATCATTAAAAAATATTTTGCCTGCTTGTAAAAGTCTGTTTGTTGTGTCAGTGTAAAAAGGCACTGTGGGTATTTTTATGACTTGTTTTCACTTGGATGAAATACGAACAGACAGGCCATGATGGACTCTGCTGACAAATGATGGCTGCAGCCAACAGAGAATTAAGTCTGGCGGACCGGCCTGTTCTTTTTTGGTTTTAATGGGTTTCTGTGTTTTTCTTTGGTTTTGGTGGGTCTCGGTGCAGTGGAATCACAGATTGAGCTCAGAGATGTGGTAAACCCTCAATAACTGGAAAATTGGATGGTAAAAAATAGCCGCCACAGCTCTGGAAGAATAAACCCAGGTCCGTACTGTCGGTCTTAGTTTGGTGTCGAACGCATGCTGGTGAACTGAGCTTTTCGAGGTCCTGCCTTCACACTGATGACTCAGGGAGGGTTTTCCCGAGCAGTGAATCATCAGGTGACTGACACCATCCAACCATTCGCCGACGCTGCCGAGGCGAACTCTGCTCAGGCACTGAATGCTGAGCCCCCGCGACGCCTGAGTCACTGCTGGAGCAGATCTGTGCTGGTGCAGCGGAGAATGTGCTGTGTGGCAGTAGTGTATGGCAGCTCGTAAGTGCTGTGTGTGTGTATGCTTGTGTGTGTGTGTGTGTGTGTGTGTGTGTGTGCGCGTGTATGCTTGTGTGTGTGTGTGTGTGTGCACGCGCGCATGTGTGTGTGCCTGTGTGTGTGTGTGTGTGTGTGTGTGTGTGTGTGTGTGTGCCGCACTGGGGGTGTAATGTGGTCTACGTCTGGCTGACTGTGCTGCAGATCATGTGTTTGTTTTATGGTGAGGGATTAGTGTCAGATGTTATTATGACAGATGTGTGCATCATGGGCCATAAAACTCTTGCATCAGAAACGGGTGTTTACTGGACTCACACAAATATCTCTCACTTTTTCACTAATTAATTACAATGAATTTATACTATAATTCTGTTATCATATTATTTTGTTTTGGGTGCACTGTGCTGTGAAAAAGTATTTGTCGCCTTCCAGAGTTCCTCAATTTTTTCATATTGGTCACACGTAATTGTTTCTGATCATCAAACTAATTTTAATGTTAGACACAGATAACCTGAGTAAACAAAAAATGCAGTTTTTAAATGATGATTTCATTTAATGAAGGAAAAAGATTATCCATCCCGACCTGGCCTTATGTGAAAAAGTAACTGCTCGCCTAGATACTACATCAGCCAGTTAAATTTAATTGATAATTGGGTTCAATTTCATTAGACATACCCAAGTAGGATTACTGACAGCCCTGTTGAATCTCAACATCACTGAATTAGAACTTATTTGGCAATGTGAAGCAGGTAAAAAGTAGCACATAATGCTGTGATCTAAACAAATTCAAGAACATATGAGAAACAAGTCATTTACATCTATTAGTTTGGAAAGGGTAACAACGCAATTTCTAAGGCTCTGGGTCTCATTATTCTCATATTGGTTTCATTTCATCTGGCATAAAACTAACACAGCATTCCACAATAATAACATCATACAGACAATCAGACTGAGAGGTGGTCGCGTGATGGTCTGGGGCTGCTTTGCTGCTTCAGGACCTGGGCGACTTACCATAATTGATGGAACCATGAATTCTGCTCTCTAGCAGAAAATCCTGAAGGAAAATGTAATGCAGCAGGACAATGGTCAGAAGCACACAAGCAAGTCCACTCCTGAATGGCTCAAAAATATTAAACTGAAGGTTCTGGAGTGGCATGGTCAAAGTCCTAACTTGAATCTGATTGAGATGCTGTTGCATGACCTTAAACAGGCAGTTTATGCTCAAAAACCCTCCAATGTGGCTGAACTCCGCAAAGGAAAGTGGGCCAAATTTCCTCCACTGTGATGTAAAAGACTCATTGCCAGTGTCACAAACGTTTGATTGCAGTTGTTGCCGCCAGTGGTGGCAC
The DNA here is from genome assembly GCA_029692085.1 of Gymnothorax javanicus. NCBI lineage: Eukaryota > Metazoa > Chordata > Actinopteri > Anguilliformes > Muraenidae > Gymnothorax > Gymnothorax javanicus. The sequence goes on from CM056205.1 coordinate 425,448, forward strand.
AACAATTATGAGGCTTAGAGGGGAAATTATTTTTTTCACATGAGTGATATAGGTTTCGAATAACACTTTACCTTCAATAAATGGAACAATTGTTGAAAGGCTACATTTTGTGTTTATTAACATTGTCTTAATTCCTTATTAAACTAGGCCTACGCTGTCGGCGGCCGACAGCAAGGGGTATATCCCTGAAATTCCCCAATCCTCGATGCCCCCTTTATTGGATTCCCCTTTACTAGACCTACAACATGAGCCAAATTTGACGTCTGTGTAAGTAATTGTTCCAGAGATGTGGTTAAAAAACTGATTTTTTCAATATATAGCGCCACCTGGTGGCAAACCTAGGAGTGCATGCTTGCCCAAAGTCTAATCAGTTCATCCTCTCTACCATATCTACCTATACGCTAAAAATGAGAAGCCAAATGTGAAGTATTTTGTGAGTTATCGCGCTAACGGCTAAAATCTGCGGACACGGCGGCGGTGGGGCGAAACCATGATATCCCCGAAACTCGTATTTCAGAAATATAATTATTAGGATGGTCTGAAACATTTGAAGTGACAAAAAAGTGAAAACAGAAGAAATTGGGAGGCGGGAATAATTTTTCACAGCAGTGTATGTGCTTAGATGCATATGGGAAGGTGTTTGTTAGTTTGTGAATGTGTACGGCTGTGATGAGTGTTTGTTTTGCCACCACAGTGAATGGTCATACAGTGAGCGTGTGTGTGTAGAGTGTGCAGTGTATGATTATAAAGTTTGTGTGATGGTTGTGTGTGTGTGTGTGTATGTATTGTGTGTGTTGGAGGTACAGTGTATGGTTATACAGTGTGTGATGGGTGTGTGTGTGTGTGTGTGTAGAATGTGTACTGCAGGTACAGTGTGTGTGTGTGTGTGTGTGTGTGTGTGCATGTGTGTGTGACTTGCAGGGACAGTGTGTGACGGGTGTGTGTTGCAGGTACAGTGTGTGACGGGTGTGTGTTGCAGATACAGTGTGTGACGGGAGTGTATTGCAGGTACAGTGTGTGTGTGTGTGTGGGTGTGTGTGTGTACACTGAGCTGTGATCTGTGTGTCCTGTGCTGCAGCATGCTCAGTGCGGGCTGGACCTGAGGCACGTGACGGTGGTGGAGCTGGTGGGTGTGTACCCGGCACAGATCGGCCGCATCCGGCACCGACTGATCCCGCCCGGCCTGGCAGTGCAGCTCAGGTACTGACCAATCCCCGACTGAACCCACTGCCAAATCCTCACCTCAGTGTGTCCTGTACAGACCAATCCCCGACTGAACCCACTGCCAAATCCACACCTCAGTGTGTCCTGTACAGATCAATCCCCGACTGAACCCACTGCCAAATCCACACCTCAGTGTGTCCTGTACAGATCAATCCCCGACTGAACCCACTGCCAAATCCACACCTCAGTGTGTCCTGTACAGATCAATCCCCGACTGAACTCACTGCCAAATCCACACCTCAGTGTGTCCTGTAAAGATCAATCCCCGACTGAACCCACTGCCAAATCCACACCTCAGTGTGTCCTGTAAAGATCAATCCCCGACTGAACCCACTGCCAAATCCACACCTCAGTTTGTCCTGTACAGATCAATCCCTGACTGAACTCGCTGCCAAATCCTCACCTCAGTGTGTCCTGTACAGACCAATCCCCGACTGAACTCGCTGCCAAATCCACACCTCAGTGTGTCCTGTACAGATCAAATCCACACCTCAGTGTGTCCCATTGAACAGATCAATCCCTGACCTGAAGATCAATCCTCTACTGCCAAATCCACACCTCAGTGTGTCCGGTGCAGACTAATCCCCCACTGAACACACTGCCAAATCCTCACCTCAGTGTGTCGTGGGTTCTGGCCATTTTTTATTGAATTACAGAATGCTCAGTGTGTCCTGTAAAGATTACAAATGCTGACTGAACCCAATATTCAAATCCAAACCTCAGTTTGTCCTGGACATTCAATCCCTGACTGAACTTGAGCAGTATTTCAAATGTTTACCTTGATTTGTGTCCTGTAGGAATTAATAGGAAATTTAGAAGCAGTAAGCAGCAGTGGCAGTGTACTATGTACGTTCAGATCTTATTCTGGTTCGCAGTCCACGATGCGTCAGTTCAAAGCTGAAGATCAGTGCTTTCATAAAGTATAAAACAAATCCTGACCTACTGCTGCAAATCACTAAACACCCTCTGTTAATTATTCAAATCATAATACATCCTGTTCTATTTCTACAAATCATCAATCAATTAAAACTTATACAGTTGCTTCAGATAGTATACTTCTTAATTTTTTGCACATTTTATTATATCCTAGATTTATTTTGTTTTCAGATATTTTTGGAAATTTAGATTTATTTTTTAATAAATTTGCTAAATATTCGATTACTTGTTATTGCTTTGTAATTATCGGTTATCGTATGTAGATTAATGGTGAAAAATGAAATGGAATCCATTCAAAATGACTTTTGCGATACGGTAAAGTGTGGAAATGGTAAAGGACTTTGAATATTTGCTGACGGGAGGCCAGGTGACTGGCCCAGACTCCTAATGCTCTCACAATCACTTGGGAACATGTCATGCAACAGCTGCTGGGAGTGCATGGGTTACAAATGAAGGAAACTGTACAGGATAAAAACATGAAGGTCTAATTGTCTTAGGAAAGCTAAATCTACTTTTTATCTTAACTCATTACATCAGAGTGCCAGTAATCCTGCTAAATTCTGGAGAACAATAAAATTAATGAAGAATAATAGTTCCCCAGCGCTTCCCTCACAGATATGGTCTGACTCTGGTCCCATATGTGACAAGAAGGAAATTTGTAATGTTCTCAATGAACATTTCATTAGTGCAGGCCATCAGTTTGATGGAATGCACCCTAATCGGATGGGTGCCACAAATAGGATAGGGAACCATATGCAAACTTTTCAATGCCAATCAAAACCCACGCTCCCAAATGATGAGTCATTGTAGTTTTTCCTTTAGCTTAACTTCTGAATCAGAAGTCTTTGATGCTCTTCTGAAAATTTACCCGAAAAAAGTCTACTGGTGCTGATCTTTTGGACCCAGGATTGTTGAAGTTGGCGGCTCCCGTTATAGCCCTGCCTTTAACACACATTTTTAACCTTTCCCTTAGCTTGGGCATTGTGCCAAAGATTTGGAAAACTGCACTTGTGCTTCCTTTACATAAGGGTGGTGACGCTAAAGACTTCAGTAATTATCGTCCAATTTCCAAGCTACCTTGTCTGGCCAAGACTCTTGAATCCTTTTGTTAATCGTCAGCTCCGCTTATTTTTAAATAGAACTTACATTTTAAGTACATTTCAGTCTGGTTTTAGAGCTGGACACAGCACTATATCTGCGGCATCTTTGTCATAAATGATATTGTATGTGCCCTTGATGGTGGGCAACATTGCGCCGCCCTGTTTGTTGACCTATCCGAGGCCTTTGACACTGTCGATCATTCACTCTTACTTGACAGACTTGGCTCATTAGGCCTAGATCAGAATGCTTGCAAATGGTTTTCAAGTTATCTTTCAAGTAGAATACAATGTGTTGCAGCAGACTCTGCTCAATCAACTTTTTTGGAAGTCACTAAAGGGGTACCACAGGGCTTGATTTTAGGACCCTTACTTTTTACTCTGTATATTGATAATATGGTCTCATTTGATAATGGCTGCAAGGTGCATTTCTATGCTGATGATACAGTGCTTTATACTTCTGCTTCTTCATTGAATGGGGCATTATCTGCATTACAAAGAGCCTTTGTTTCATTTCAGCACTCACTTCTAGAGCACAAATTAGTTTTAAATGTGGCAAAAACAAAATGTATGCATTTCTCTCGATCTCATTCTTTGAGGGACTGTTCATTTTTTATTCGCTCCTTGGATGGCTCTGAAATCAGGCGAGTGTCTTGTTACACTTGAACTTACAAAAAAGTTAAGACATAAAATTTGTTTTTTTTTTTTTTTACAGAAACTGCTCTTGTTTCTCTCAAGATAATAGGAATCTTTTAATTCAATCAACCTTCTTGTCAGTGTTAGATTATGGTGACATCATCTATATGCACGCTGCCCCAATGACCTTGAAAAAATTTGATACGGTCTATCACGCTGCACTTCGTTTTATTACTAGAGATCCTTTTAGAATGCATCATTGTTCTCTGTATAAAGCTGTGGGCTGTCCGTCAACGACTCTTCTTACATGTAATGAATAATAATCACTACATAATAGTGCGTCTGGGAAATTAAAAAATGTAATGTTGAGGAACAGAAGATGCACTCTGTTATTTACAGGAACATAAGGACTTACCTATTCCCATGGCTTTGGAGGGAATGAGACGTGAGACGTGACATAAATGTGACTAACTTTCTGTAACTGTACTTTGATGGGGCTGAGGTGGAAATTATGAAAAAATGGAAGCAAATGATCTTTAAACCTGCAAAACTTTTGGCTGATTGACAGCAAACAGACCTCGGTAATCACATTCAATATTATCCATAGTTTTTTATTTTTACTTTTTCATAACCGCGGTAATTCTGTGGTGGCTTCATTCTGCCATGTCAGATTTCTATCGGAAAGACAAACCTATCTTTTCAGAGCTCATACTGAATTAACGCACAGAGGGTGAAATAACACATCCTTACTATCTCCGTGCTTCCGAAAAAGCGAGATCTTGTAATACAGTTCGGCGTCTGTCTGTCCGTCTGTCCATCCGAAATAGTAACTCCTCTTAGGCTGTTGGACCAATCAACCTGAAACTTAGGTGTGTGTAAGATAGTGACCCAGAGGGGTGCACAACCTGTTTAGAATTTAAATTCATTTCCTCTTCTGGCCACCAGGGGCCTTTTTGTGAAAATTGAAAAATGGCCATAAGTTCCTTATGCTTTGAGCGAGGATGCTCAAATATTTATGGGAGGTGCATGGGATGACCCTCCATCACATATCAGACAGATTTTTGATTTGGTCTTATATTCACCTTTTTCTAGGTCAAATGGCGTCAGGTGTACCAATCGCAGTACCGTACATCCTTTCCTTTCATAATACTCTCATTTCAAAATGAAGAGTAATTTATGCCCTCAACAGACACTCAAAAAGTACTCTATCCAACTAACCAACTATACCACATTGCTATAACTCTGATCAGCATCAGTGCTTTGTCACTGCAGCAAGCAGATTATCATTTGTACAGCAGAATGCCAGTTCAGTAAATTGCCCTCTGACACATTACTACTACTCCCATAACATTCATTGCGGAGCACGAAGATTTGCGATGGCGCGCCATCGACATACGTCTAGGTCAGCATGTGATGCCAGATGTGACAATGACAATGTCACTTAGCTGACAATGTCACCCTTTATAGCATTTAGCCACTAGCTGAGTGACAGTGTGAGTTATATCACTTCTGGCATCACATGCTGAATAAGGATGTGTTATTTCACCCTTTACAAAGCATGACATTTGCTTATGTATGATTTATGAAGACATTATTTCTCATTTATGAAGGCATTATGCATGCTGTATAAACCCTTTATGACACATCTAAAGTGTGACCCAGTTTACTTTTTAAGTCTTTAAAATCCTCTTCGCACAATAAGCAGCCGCTGAAATTAACTGGCTGCAGGTACTGGACTGTGGTCCAATCACAGGACATCGAGAGGAGGGCTCACGGACTCGCTGTTGTTTAATCTCTTGCGTTTTTCCTCTGGCAGGCTGCTGCTTCGGATTTCCAACAACAAATACAACATGGTGGTGATCGATAAGCAGGGCGTGGACAAGATGCGCTACACTTATCCAATCACTGCTGCAGAGCTGTTCACCACCATCGACACTTTCCCCCTACGCAAAGAAGAGATGGTGATGCAGCAGGAAGCTGGCCACACCTGCCAGCCCTGAACAGCCAATCACAAAGCCTTCTCCCTCCCTGCCGCCTTCACTCCATTGGCTGGGAAGCAAGGAGTGAAGCAACTGGAGGGAGGGACCTATTCAGTCATCACTGCAATAAGACAGGACAGTATTGGGTATCCGGGAGAGCGAATCGCAGCAGTACGTTTGAGTTTCCTGCGTTTGAGTTCCCTTTGTCCAGGACTTAGCTCTGCGCTCCACAGCGTACAGCTTATTCCTCAGAACCAGGTGCCTCAATGTGTAGGAAGCTCTAAATTAGCCAGTGTGCACGATACCAATTAGCTTTGTCTTGTTTTGTTGATTTTGTACATTTTTATGTTATTTTGCAGATTTGAATTATTCATAATCTGACACATTTTTTAATTAATGATTACTTCGTGTTTTTTATGCCTTGTTTGATAACAATTTGTTTTTCTTCATGTTCATGTATGACATGATGGCATTTTCTCTTGTAATGCTTGTATGATGCAGGGGTTTGGTGGGGGTGGTTAATTAGAAAATGTCAGACCTTACGACTGCAGTCTGAGCTCATGGTTAACAGTGACGGGCCTCATTTCTCTCTCCTACAAGCAAAGCGAAGGTAATTAACAGAATGCTGGGTTTTGCGGTAGGTGGTGGCGTGCATGCTTCCCCACGATAAAGCGCACGACCCTCTTCTCTCTCACATCATTCTCTATGCCTGCTCTACTAATTGGATTTTCCTCAGTGATTACATTTCTGGAGCAGCGGTAAATAGTCTTTTCTTCTTCTTTCATTCTTTTGTCTAGTAAAGAAATTTTAAGACAGGTTGTGGGATGTAGTGTCAGGGACCAGTTATATTAATAACCATCCTTGGGACTGAACATCTCCCACTATTCTTTAGGATCTCCGGGTGAAAAGCCTCAAAGGTGTTTTTTTTTTTTTTTTTAATACACAGAGGAGGCCAATAAATCATAGGAGACAGGATTCTAAATAAGTGTAACATATTCTCAGACATTTGCATTATGCTTAAAATTTCCATTTTTGTCCGTTTGTTGTACTTCAGGAAAGATATGCCCTTTTATTTATATTATTGGCACATTTTAAATTGACAGCTCTGTAATCTGTACCAAACAGCTGTGGGATAGGGTACTCGAAGGGCACTGGCAGAGACGACATCATCTTCAGTGGTCACATAGCTTGTGATGACGTCTGTCTGAATTGCTCAAATGTACATTCTCTTATTTATAGAGCCATAGTATGTAATATATATGACAAATTCCATAATGTATAACAGTACACAGAGAGTGTTAGGCAGTACTCGGAGGTAAAATTTGTGCAATTTATTTCTTCAAAATATCCTAATTACATGTTGAAGCCAAATAAAACGCATTGTACAGCTTTGTAATCTCATGTTGATTCTTGATGAAATTTCAAAACTTATCCAAAAACCCAGCTGATGCATTAACCTGCATTTGGTGAGGTGAGATTTTTTTAGTCCAAGACAAGCAGAATATTCCAGTCTCTTTCTTTCATTGTAGACATTTGGAAAGACACTTTTGGCATTAATTGCCCCACAGACTCTGCTCTAGATGTCAAAAGAGGGACCGTTTCACCTCTCATTATCTTCTGTGTTCTTTTCTCACATATTTTAATCAAACTGATATTTGAAAACTAAAACACAAGTTTCACATTGTGCTGGTTTCAAAGCAGCATGCTTTCACACTACAACTGTAGGCAAGACCATTAAACCACGTCTTTTGAGGAAAAGCACAGGACAGACAGTGGTGTTCGAGTCCTGTCAGATTCTGCCGAGTTCATCATCTGAACGACAGAGAGGGGATGGAATTCAAGAGGATTCTTTTCTTTCTTTTGCACACATTTTGCAACAGTTCCTAGTGCACGTACAATATAAACATGCCTTAGTACACTTCAATATGTATGTTTTTAATCAAAGTTGCAAAGGTTCTTAGCTATAAAAATAAAACTGCAAAAACATGCCAATTTATGTATTTGAAATAAAACCAATATATTAAATTATATCGAGCGAGAGGGCAGGAAGAATGAGTGACTCAGAGCAATCGCCTGAGAGCTATTCTCGAAAAACCAGTAGGGAGACCAGCGATGCTCTAATTTGTTTATTAAAATGGTGATGGCAAAGAAAAAAAAACACTTGTGAGAGTTCAAGACCAGAGTGAGTAGTAAAATCAGATGAAAACATTTGAATAATTTCAGGAGACCAAGAAAAGTCAAACAAGCAGGGCACAGTCATAAGATGGACATAAGATGGCAGTGAGACCGAAGGAAGGAGGTTTGTGCTACTGCAGTACTAACTACACCTGGAACTACAACTCCCATAAGCCCCAGTACAAAACACAAAGTGTGTTCTGCCATGCATTTAGTCCACATGCACCACTGAAAAAAGATATATTTATAATTTTTTTTGTTTTATTCAAACAAAATTATAATGTAAATCTGGTTTAAGCAATGCATTCTCAACCCTTAAGGAATCTTGCAGCAGGCAAATGGAAAACTAACTGACAAGAATATTTTTAAAAGACACATGAAATAACTCTACAGCAAAAAAAAAAGTGCCTCGTTTGTCATTGCGTCTACTCTTCAGCCGACAGAGCCACAGGCGCCAGAGAGCACGGCGCTGGCACACTGGGAGACGCATCAGATCACGGCCTCCCTCATCATTTCAGCCATAATCACAGTGAACATTCTGCATGTTACACTTATGCAAACAGACAGAGTGATGTTTTCTTATGATTCTACTAGTCAGGAAAATGGCACAAAACTACATACCACCACAGAAGGAATGTACAGGTTACCTGGTGCACCTGGGCAGGAATGAAAGTCTGTGCTTCTTTAATATCACAGTGAGTCAGTGTAGTCCAGTGTGGAGCGCTCGTGTGTTTGGGGAGGGGCGATGCATCTGTGCTCCGCATGTGTTGAGAGAGGAGAGGCCCTGATCAGAGCTCAGGAGTCAGGGCCCCTCTCTCTCTCTATCAGGGGCCGTTAGGGGCCCTCCTCCCTCCATCAGGGGCCGTGCCTCTCCATGCTGGACCTCAGCATCAGAGTGCACTCATGAGGAACCTCTGGCCTGTCAATCATCCGTTGCCATAGCCGTTGCTCCTCCCCATAAGAGTCCATCCAGTCTACTTCTTTCCCGTAGCTCCGCCCTGAGGGGGTGGGCAGATGACAGACAGGCTTAGTGTTTACCTTCATGTGGAAAGCAGCCGCTCAGTGGTCTAATAATATACTGGACAAATAAAGTTTGGGATCACCCCAAATTTTGAATTTGAAATATGTGATAGTTTGTATTTTTTTCCCATATCATATTTTAATATTGAAAAGTTGGGTGATCCCTAACTTTCTTTGTCCAGTATAGTAATGTTAATGAGGTCATTCCATGCCATATCAGGCAAAAATATATCAGGATTTTCCCTGCTTGACCACCGCTGATTTTGCTCAAACTTCACTTATATGTAGAACAACCATTTTTAGGATGTTTTGTGAAATATTAGGGTCCCAGTATCATTGGTTTATAGGTCATGGCCCCTGCAGGAGGTAAGATGTCATGAAATAGGAAAAAATCTTTAATTCTGTGCCATTTTCAGTCAATAAAAATCTCAGATGGGTCATTAAAAAGTTATATTTTCATTTGCAATACTGTTTTATTTCTATTTTTGGACCGCCCAAGCTAGGCCAGGCCACCTGCTTGCATGTCTCATCTTATCTTTCCTGACTGTGCAGATACAGGGGAGTCATTCCAGGAAAAATATTGATGTGGCTTTAATAGTTCAGCGACAGTCGAACTTGAAAATGGGCCAGAAATAAAGATCTTTTACTCAAGAATGACCCTCCATCCCCAACAGGGGCCATAACTCATGAACCAATGGTCTGGGGATCCTAATATTTTGTAAAACTTGCTAAAAATGGTTGTTCTACATATGTGTGAAGTCGGAAGGGAATCTGAGATGGCCGAGCTGGGACACTAGCCTGACGTAACATGGAACGACTCAATGGTAATGTAATGCAGAGCCTCATGGATTCGACTTATGAAGAGTCTGCAGGTTTGATGCCAAGGTGGAGCATTGCTGTTGGGCAGAGAACTATATCTGAGTCACTTGTGATAACCAGCAGTAGAAATGCATTAAATACAGACAAAAGTTAGTAATGCTACGTGCTCAGCATCAGCTAAAGGTAAAAAGTAATCTAACCTTCATTTAGGAAATGTCACTTCGCTGTAGACCTGTACTTATACCATAAAAAATGAAATCTCAGATGATATGCCTGATCTAAACAAACTGGTGAGCCTCCAGGCTGCACTTCCTTACCAGTTCCAGCTCCGAGTCGGATGCCTCCGAGAAACACGTTGCTGGAGAGGGACTCCTTGTCCCAGACGGTGAGCTCCAGGCAGACATTATTCAGGTCCGCGGGCTGCAGGCCGCAGTAGGTGAAGGTGTGGTTCCACTGCGGATTCACACTCTTCCTCACCACTGCAGTCTTGTGCTTTGTTGACTTATCGTTGTCTGGAAGGAGGTAACTGCAGTCAAGAAATGATATTAAGAATCAACACTCAGTCTCGCTCAAGAATCAACATTCATTCGCACAGAGAATCAACATAGTCAGCTGAATTATCTCAAGAATCATTGGTGCTGTATTCCTACTGAACTCTGAGATTTAACACCCAAGTTTATTCTCATATTTCGAGCATTAAGCATTTAATTTTAGACACTAAGGAGCTGGAGACAACATGACTGCTTTCCAAGACTTAAAATGGGAGTTGACTATAAATTTTCTTTTTGTATAATGTACAGTACGTAACCAGATTTCATGCAATGTTAAACATCCATCCATTCATTCGCTCTACTGCTTCTTCCTCAGGAGGGTCGTGGGAGACTGATTCAGCTGACTCTGGGCGAAAGGCCCACCCACAGCTCACCAATTTATCACAAGATGCACACACCATTCACTCACCATTCACAGACCATTCACTCACCATTCACACACCATTCACTCACCATTCACAGACCATTCACTCACCATTCACTCATCATTCGCTCACCATTCACTCATCATCACACACCATTCACTCATTCACTCATCATCACACACCATTCACTCACATTTCACTCATCATTCGCTCACCATTCACTCATCATTCGCTCACCATTCACTCATCATCACACACCATTCACTCATTCACTCATCATCACACACCATTCACTCACCATTCACTCACCATTCACAGACCATTCACTCACCATTCACACACCATTCACTCACCATTCACTTATCATCTCACAACATTCACTCACCATTCACAGACCATTCACTCATCACTCACTCATCATTCGCTCACCATTCACTCATCATCACACACCATTCACTCACCATTCACTTATCATCTCACAACATTCACTCATTCACTCATCATCACACACCATTCACTCACATTTCACTCATCATTCGCTCACCATTCACTCATCATTCACTCACCATTCACAGACTATTCACTTGTCATTCACTCATCATTCACAGACCATTCATTCATCATTCACACACCATTCACACATCATCACACACCATTCACTCATTCACTCATCATCACACGCCATTCACACACCATTCACTCATCATTCACAGACCATTCACTTCACTCACAATTTTCTCATCATTCACTCACCATTCACAGATCATTCACTTCACTCACCATTCACTCATCTTTCACTCGCCATTCACAGACCATTCATTCATCATTCACAGACCATTCACGTCACTCATCATTCACTCACCATTCACAGACCATTCACTCATCTTTCACTCATCATTCGCTCACCATTCACTCATCATTCACTCACCATTCACAGACCATTCACTCATCTTTCACTCATCATTCACAGACCATTCACTCATCTTTCACTCATCATTCACAGACCATTCACTCATCTTTCACTCATCATTCACAGACCATTCACTCATCTTTCACTCATCATTCACAGACCATTCACTCATCATTCATTCATCGTTCACAGACCATTCACTCATTATTCACTCAGAACTATGGGCAATTTAGAGTCTCCAGTTAACCTAAGATGCATGTTTTTGGGCTGTGGGAGGACAGATAGTACTTGGAGGACAGCCATGCAAACTCAAACTCCACACAGAAGGCCTCAGGCAGGAAGCCGTTGTGCGACCCACTGCACTGCCGAGCTGCCCTGATGCTTAACAGCAGAGCAAAACCCCTCGGTTACATTATTCATGGGCTCAGTATGACATCACTAAATACTTTTACACTCATACAGTAATGGCCCCCCGGTTCTGAAATCTGTTCTAGATTGTGCTCACAATGCAGTTTTCCCGAGCCCCAGCAGCATTCTGTCAAATGCAGATGGAGACCAATAAGCACTGGCTTAAGAAGAAGTACACCGTCTTACCCTTTTACAAATGAGTCAGACGTCCCCCCGAACTTCACCGCAGTCAGGTTTTTGGCATCTCTGATAAGCAGCTCCACCATCCCCCCTTTTGGCAACACAAAGCTTTTCTTTCCCTTCAGAAAACCTTTCTTTTCTTTCAAGAGAGAGACCACCCAGATGGACAAATGTATCAAAGTCACAGAGTGATGTAAATGTGACCTGTACACAGCGTCATACTAATGAACTGTACATCGAGTGCATACTGTGTTTTAAAAAATACTGCATATTTGGCTGAATGTGTTATGAATTGGAAACTGTGTTTGTAAAGTTTGCGATGCATCATTCACACATAATGATCCTGAGAATATTTTCAGACAAAGGAAGCGCCAGAGTCATTAAGAGATTAGTGCACAACTCACTGAATGCTGCTTGTGAGGTATCCTTGAGCAAAAAGAAAAAAGTTTCTTGCTAAACTGAACCCACCTCACCCCAGCAACAACTGCTGTGTGTTGCACTAGAGATGATACAGACACTCTCTCTAATGCAGCGATATGGCGACTAAGTACAGCACAGTACCTTGGACCTGGTCCAGAGGCAGCGGGGGACACCTGTCAGCAGGGATGTACTTCAGTACCACAGTCAGCTCACCTTTATACTGCAACAAGGGGTCCGCAGAACCGGCCACCTGCCCCAGACAACACACACGTGTGAATACCATTCACAAACACACCTGCCCCATACAACACACACGTGTGAATCACATTAACAAACACAACTGCCCCAAACAACACACACGTGTGAATACCATTCACAAACACACCTGCCCCATACAACACACACGTGTGAATCCCATTCAAAAAACACCTGCCCCAAACAACACACACGTGTGAATCCCATTCAAAAAACACCTGCCCCAAACAACACACACGTGTGAATACCATTCAGAAAACACCTGCCCCAGACAACACACACGTGTGAATACCATTTACAAACACACCTGCCTCATACAAAGCACACGTGTGAATACCATTCACAAACACAACTGCCCCAAACAACACACACGTGTGAATCCCCTTCACAAACACACCTGCCCCATACAACACACACATGTGAATACCATTCACAAACACAACTGCCCCAAACAACACACACGTGTGAATCCCATTTACAGACACACCTGCCTCATACAAAACACACGTGTGAATACCATTCACAAACACAACTGCCCCAAACAACACACACGTGTGAATCCCCTTCACAAACACACCTGCCCCATACAACACACACATGTGAATACCATTAACAAACACACCTGCCCCATAAAACACACACGTGTGAATACCATTCACAAACACACCTGCCCCAAACAACACACACGTGTGAATCCCATTCAAAAAACACCTGCCCCATACAACACACACGTGTGAATACCATTAACAAACACAACTGCCCTATACAACACACACGTGTGAATCCCATTCAAAAAACACCTGCCCCAAACAACACACGGTGAATACCATTAACAAACACAACTGCCCTATACAACACACACGTGTGAATACCATTAACAAACACACCAGCTCCATACAACACATACGTGTCAATCCCATTTACAAACACACCTGCCCCATACAACACACACATGTGAATCCCATTAACAAACACAACTGCCTCATACAACACACACGTGTGAATCCCATTCACAAACACACCTGCTTCATACAACACACACGTGTGAATGCCATTAACAAACACACCCTCCTCATACAACACACACATTTGAATACCATTCACAAATACACCTGCTCCACACAACACACACATGTGAATCCCATTAACAAACACACCAGCCTCATACAACACACACATGTGAATGCCATTAACAAACATACCTGCCTCATACAACACACACTTGTGAATCCCATTCACAAACACACCTGCCTGATACAACACACACGTGCAAATGCCATTAACAAACACACCTGCCTCATACAACACACACGTTCGAATACCATTCAAAAACACACCTGCCCCATACAACACACATGTGTGAATCCCCTTCACAAACACACCTGCCCCATACAACACACACGTGTGCATACGATTCACAAAAATTCCTGCTCCACACAACACAATCGTGTGAACACCATTAACAAATACACCTGCCTCATACAACACAGACGTGAATACCATTCAGAAACACCTGCCTCATACAACACACACGTGTGAATACCATTCAGAAACACCTGCCTCATACAACACACACGTGTGAATACCATTCAAACACACCTGCCTCATAAAACGCACACATGTTAATCCCATTCACAAACACACCTGCCTCATACAACACACACGTGTGAATCCCATTTACAAACATACCTGCCCCATACAACACACATGTGTGAATACCAATCGCAAATACACCTGCCCCATACAACACACGTGTGAATCCCAATCACAAACACACATGCCCCATACAACACACGTGTGAATCACATTCACAAACACATCAGCCCCATACAACACATACGTGTGAATTCCATTCACAAACACACCTGCCCCATACAACACACAAATGTGAATACTATTAACAAACACACCAGCCCAATACAACACACATGTGAATCCCATTCACAAACACACCTGCCTCATACAACACATATGTGTGAATACCATTAACAAACACACCTGCCTCATGCAACACACATGTGTGACTACCATTCACAAACACACCTGCCTCATACAACACACACGTGAATACCATTTACAAACACACCAGGCTCATACAACACACACGTGTGAATCCCATTCACAAACACACCTGCCTCATGTAACACACACGAGTGAATACCATTCAAAAACACAACTGCCTCATAAAACACACACGTGTGCATACCATTCACAAATACACCTGCTCCACACAACACACAGGTGTGAATCCCATTAACAAACACAACTGACTCATATAACACACACGTGTGAATGCCATTAACAAACACACCTGCCTCATACAACACACACATTTGAATCCCATTCACAAACACACCTGCCCCATACAACACACATGTGTGAATCCCCTTCACAAACACACCTGCCTCATACAACACACGTGTGAATACCATTCAGAAACACACCTGCCTCATACAACACACACGTGTGAATACCATTCACAAACACACCTGCCTCATACAACACACACATTTGAATACCATTCACAAACACACCTGCTGCCTCTTATAACCTGTTCCAACACAACACACATGTGATACAACACACACACGTGTGAATCCCATACACAAACACACCTGCCTCATAAAACACACACATGTGAATCCCATTCACAAACACACCTGCCTCATACAACACACACGTGTGAATGCCATTAACAAACACACCCTCCTCATACAACACACACATTTGAATACCATTCACAAATACACCTGCCCCACACAACACACACGTGTGAATCCCATTAACAAACACACCTGCCTCATACAACACACACGTGTGAATCCCATTCACAAACACACTTGCCCCATACAACACACACTTGTGAATGCCATTAACAAACACACCTGCCTCATACAACACACACATTTGAATCCCATTCACAAACACACCTGCCCCATACAACACACACGTGTGAATCCCCTTCACAAACACACCTGCCTCATACAACACACACGTGTGAATCCCATTAACAAACACACCTGCCTCATACAACACACACGTGTGAATCCCATTCACAAACACACTTGCCCCATACAACACACACATGTGAATGCCATTAACAAACACACCTGCCTCATACAACACACACATTTGAATCCCATTCACAAACACACCTGCCCCATACAACACACACGTGTGAATCCCCTTCACAAACACACTTGCCTCATACAACACACATGTGTGAATACCATTCAGAAACACACCTGCCTCATACAACACACACGTGTGAATACCATTCACAAACACACCTGCCTCATACAACACACACATTTGAATACCATTCACAAACACACCTGCCTCATACAACACACACACACGTGTGAATCCCATACACAAACACACCTGCCTCATAAAACACACACGTGTGAATCCCATTCACAAACACACTTGCCCCATACAACACACACTTGTGAATCCCATTCACAAACACACCAGCCCTATACAACACATACGTGTGAATACCATTCACAAACACACCAGCCCTATCCAACACACACGTGTGAATACCATTCACAAACATACCAGCCCCATACAACACACACGTGTGAATACCATTAACAAATACGCCTTCCCCATGCCACAGGATTTTCAGCATACACAGTTGACACATTTCATGTTTATTATACAATTACTCCACAAAATTCATGTTGTTGTGCCTTTCGGGGTGTTAGCTCTGATAAATTAAAAAAGTGTTATTATTAATGAAGCAAATTTAATACTGAAATGGTTATCCCTGGAGATATATGACTAACTAATAATAAGGAATTGCAATCATAATTCCCCAAGAGAACAGCAAGGCTGATTATTAAACTCAACTATACAATTAGGAAAAAAACCAAAAAGGAAAATACAAAATAATATGCATGACTTTGACCTACATTAATTTTATGCAGCGGCAATGTATGCAGCTGTACTACATCATCTTGGGCTTATTGAAATGATTCTGAATAGGGAAAAATCAATGCAAATTTATTTTGTGTGTACTTTATTGCATTACGTTGTATTTTACTGTGATTTGAGATGCCATAGTTGACTATATTAAATGGTTTGTACAATACTACACAATATTTTATGGTATACACTTTATTACACTATATTTAACTGTATGTACCATATTACACTACATGTAATGGTATATACTACATTACACTATATTCCATAGCACATACTATATTGCACTATATTTAATGATATACACTACATGCAGTATATCTAATGGTGTCTTCAGTCAGTCCCCACCTTTGGCAACAGGGAGAACCACTCCTCTCTCAAGGACTCGAAGTCCCAGGAGTCAAAGGGAACCTCGGCCTCACCCAGGAAGCAGTTTCTGCCAAAGCGGTCACTGTGCCACACAGACAGCTGCAGTGTGCGGCTTCCCAGCTGGCACCGGCTGATCGCATACTGGGGACAGGCAAGCAGGAGCAGAGAAGTTTGCGGAGAAATATAGAACCTCCAGACATCCACAGTCACAGTACTGATCTTTTCTGAGACTCTGAATGTAAACTGACTCAACTTAACCCATTATAATAGGCCACAGCGATAGGATGACACAGCACAGAGAATGTTATAAATATAGATCTGAGTACCTGGTAGATTTACAGAATCTGTGGCAAAGATTGTGGCACATAATAACGGCGTTCTTAAGAAGGCTGACGTTTCACTGACTGGCACTGCCACTGAAAAACTATAAATGCCTCTGAATTATGTGCAAGTTTCTAAATCCTCATTTACTCATTTATAATGATTGCTCTCATAGACCTTGAGGCAATGAGAGTGATAAAATTAAATGTACAGCGTAACTCCGAAGGAATGACTGTAATACTTTAATGTCATTGTGGGCAGAGGTGGTGCACGAAAGCTTGCAGTGATTAATGGATTCAAATAATAGCTGCTGAATATTTAACACTTATAAAGCGATAAGATTAAAATTCTGGATATCATTGCTTGGCACCTCACTGTTGATTGGTCGATCTTTCCTGAAGTTATTTGGCTCGGGCAGACAGCAGTGACCGGACCCCTGCTGGAGGAACTGTGGCATTACATCCAGAGCTGAGAACAGGCCTCACCTTCAGGCTCTCATTAAACACAGGGCTGATGCTGTTTCTCTTGACGCTGGTCTTCCTTTTGCTCTGACGAGACTTGTCAGGAAGGAGGTACGTTTTCACATAGCTGTGACAAATACAAATTCTGACTGATTAGTTGCAGTGGGCTTCATACCAAGCAGCCTAGTTAATTCCTCTAATTTGAGAGTCGTTCCTCTCCAGAGCAGCGTATAATGAGAGCGACAGCACAGTGAGTCACAGAAATACAGGCCAATCGAAGGGCACCCCGGTTGGAGGCAGCATATATATAAGCAATAATGCAGAATGAACTGTGCTGACCCAAAACCATGCAGGTGCTACAGCTAATATTACACCCAGCAGCCTCCATTACAGCAGCACAGACTCATCATCACTGACACACAGAAGCCTGCAGTACAGCTTGGAGCTTGGGGCAGTTAAGTTTGGGGCTCAGGGCAGTACAGGTCGGGGCTCGGGGCAGTTAAGCTTACGGCTCGGGGCAGTTAAGCTCGGGGCTCGGGGCAGTGGCAGGGTGAAACCATAGGGAAGAGAGGCTGTTGACTCTTACGGGTCGGTGCGCTGCCTCCTGCTGTCCCCGATGGCCAGGTTTCGACACTCCTTCACCAGAACGATGAGCGAACTGGTGATGCAGCTGTAGGTCATATGCAGAAGGATCTCGCCACTCACTCTGGCACAGCCGTGATCACCAGCCTCGCTGTACACACTCATTACACTGCTGATGCTGCTCTGCATACAGGAGAAAAATCACAGCCATGTTCCACGCAGGGAGAGGAGTCATCGTCCGTACAAGAACAAACACCAACAAAAACATCGGCCCCTCAAGCAGAAGGATTTTTTTTTTTTTGACAAATTATAGACTTGTTTAGAATGAGTCACAATTATAATTATACAATTATAATAATTACTGTGGGTTATTAAGCTTAAAGGGGAACTCAGGGCTAAATCATAATGCTGTTTAATACAATCATAATTAGTAAATAAATACAGTGCCTGACAAAAGTCTTGTCACTTATCCAAGTTGTAGGAACAAAAAATAATAACCTGACATGTAGTTGATCAATTGGAATCAAAAATGGCTTATATGAAAGGCAAAGCCCTCTAGATTATGCGAAATATACCAAAATAGAGTTTTGTGTCATTGATTGAGTTTTATAATTTAATTTGTACAGAAAGGTCAGATTTTGCTTGGACAAAAGTCTTGTCGCATTGAAAAAAAATGTGGAAATTATACATACACTTTATTTTGAATACACAAATATGCCACTATAATATCAGAACATAAAGCCATGGTGCCTTGGAAAAAAAAATTAATATTATGTGTATGACTCCCATGAGCTTGGTGGACTGCATCCATATGTCTTGGCAATGACTGAGATAACTTGATGATGAAATCATCTGGAATGGCATAGAAAGCAGTCTTGCAGGACTCCCAGAGTTCATCAAGATTCTAATAATGTAAATGAGGTTTTATTCTCCCTAATTAGTTGTCATCTGCTTCAACGGTCGCGTGATAATGACGTAACATCGCCCGAGAGTGACGAACCGTCGCCCTTCGCCCAGAGGTATGCGCTGTTATTGTGTTGGATAGTGTGATTCTCCCGGTCCATTATTTTATGACAAAAGGTTGTTCAATATGGCCCATTGGCTAGTTGCATGAGATGGTGTTAAGTACTTTCTGAAATACGCAGGGTTGCTTCAACATTAACGGTTTGCTTCTGTCACTCATCAATCTATATCAGATGCTGAGCAGATGACAGGTATATCATCCCGGATATGTGATTTTAGCTATCGCCGATATTCCCAGGATTTGGCTTAATTGTTTCGGTTTTAAAGTGAATTTACTTCGACATTTTCTGATGCAACTATCTAGCTAGTTCTGCTACATCGTTGTGGTTTTCTTAGATGTACTCAGCTAACCATAGCTACAGAAGTGATTGTCCTGAGAGTGCAACTGACGCCGAGTGGGAAGGTAAACGTAGTAGAAGTATCTACAGTATTAAAATATGCGTCGATCGAATGTTAGATTTATGAATCGGCATTTCGACGTTATGGAATATTTACACATTAATTACCAGATATCTTCACATTTGTTGTCTGTCGCTTAAAGCCAGTTCATCACTCATCAGTGAGAACGGCTGGAAATGTGATGCTAGTTAGAAACCTACTCGTTTCTCAGTGGAGCAGCTGATGTCTCATTAAGAGTGCCAACAAACAAACATCAGTCATGGGTAATCGAGACAAACCTTGCGAGCATCATTCGTGGTTAATTAAGCCAAATCCTGGGAATATTGGCGATAGCTAAAATCACATATCTGGGATGATATACCTGTCATCTGCTCAGCATCTGATATAGACTGATAAGTGACAGAAGCAAACCGTTAATGTTGAAGCAACCCTGCGTATTTCAGAAAGTACTTAACACCATCTCGTGCAACTAGCCAATGGACCATATTGAACGATCTTTTGTCATAAAATAATGGACCGGGACAATCACACTATCCAACACAATAACAGCACATACCTATGGGAGAAGGGCGATGGTTCGTCATTCTCGGGCGACGTTACGTCATTATCATGCGACCGTTGAAGCAGATGACAACTAATTAGGGAGAATAAAACCTCATTTATCTCGTCTTTGAAAACAAAAATTCCACATTTTTGTATTTTAAAATATTTATTTACTAATTATGATTGTATAAAACAGCATTATGATTTAGCCCTGAGTTCCCCTTTAACTCTCCAAGTGCAGGGGATGTCACCAGACAGTTTTTATTTTTTATGAGTGTACAGTCCGGGAGGCCCTGAGCGGTGAGGACGATTCTCACAGTCTCAGCGTCCGAGTCCGCTGGCACAGTCAGGTGACCCCACTTCCGCTCCGAGCTGGACGGAGTGCTCTGGAGTGTCCAGAAGAGGAGGAGCAGCAGGTGAAGAGGAGGTGTGACCGAAAAAAGGAAGAGAGCTCTAAACCACTGTGCAGAGAGGGCAGAGTGTGCACTGGAACATGAGTTCTGGAACATGACTGTCCTAACATGTATAGCACTAGGGCCCAGGGGACAGGTAAGAAAGCACAGGAAGTTAGTTGATCTCAGTAACCAATCGCTCTGATTGCTGGAATTATTGTCATTCGTCACCGTCCTCGGTGATATCAATCATATTCTAGCAGACAAATATCAGTTCAAGATATATTTCTGTAGACCCAAATTGCATTTTCACGAATATAGCACATGACTGGTGAAGGTATGGAAATTTCCGACAATCTTCCAATCCATTCAGTTCCTGGGCCACAGAATTATGTTCTTAGAGGGTGAATTCTCTGTGCAAGATGTACGGAATATACAGCACCTTGGGGGTTGCAGAGCGAATGTACTTAAACAGAAGCGACAAGCACTTCCAATAAAATGGCTTGAGTAAACGAAGCTCCGGACCTGTCTGGATAAAGTAAAATGCCCAGGAGGCTCACCGTAGACGTTGCACTTGTCGCACTTCTGTGAGCCAACATCAGGGCATCGATATCTTCAGCTGTCGCATTATCAGAGTCGTCCTACAGCCATGCAGACAACATAAAAGGGAACATGAAAAATCTCCCATTGAACTGAACGGAAATTATCTGAAACCACAGCAAACGTGTTGCCATCAATAACGGATCAGCAATGGGTGGATCTGAGGTGTGGGTGAATTCCCTTAACTCCACCTGTCTGAAAATGTACATGAACCTCAGATCCAATCAAGGAGACAGAGTCCACCCATGGATAAAAATCAAAGGCAGCAGACTCTGAAATGGCTGCCGAGATTTGTGTGGCTCACACAGACATACCGCCTGAGGTTGTCACTCCACTGCAAGCTCAATACTGTGATCTCGTCAGCTTCACATCCTTTCAAACAAGCAAGAAATACTCAGATTCACCGGACGGCTGATATCCGGCCTGGAAAAAATGGAGTGGAGGGACAAACAGAAGGACAGGAGGACGGGCGGAGGTAGAGAAGCACGTCTGCACAAAACGATGAATCCATATATTAAATTATTGTTGAGAAATACCGACTGGTTCTGGCTCGGAAAAACGGGATGGCTGATACCTGGCCTGGAAAAAGAAAAACAGCAGATGGACAGACAGATAGACAGCAGGATAGGCAGAAGTATGAAAAGGCATCATATATTGAACTTTGCAGAGAAACACTGAGCGCTTTCCAGCTCTGGCTGGGGAAAGAAGCACGACAGGTGGACAGACGAATGGACACGAGGAGGGACAACACTCATTATCTCCTCCGTCACAGCGCGGCCACGGATAACGCATATTCCTTCAATAAATGCAAACAATACTCTACACCACTTTTTTCTGAAGTAGATTATTTATTATTTCGAAAAATGATTTACTGGTGGTCGGCGGACACATAAACAAGCTAGTAAATACAATGAGCACCATGATACATTGGGTAGGGACACTTTTTAAAATTTCGGTTCTGCATTCAAACAGAGAAAATTCAAACATAAAAAAAATCAGACAGTTTATCATAATGCAGAATAAAGTAATTTTTTTAAACATTTGGTCCCATGTTCTTCACATGCAATGACTGCTTTGACACAGACATTACCAGATGCAGGATATCTTCCCAGGTGATGCTCAGCTAGTCCTGTACTACAGCTATCTTCAGTTCCTGCTTGTTTGGTGACATTATAAATTTTTAATTGACCAAATTTAATAATGTTTATCTACTGTAAACAATTCATCGATAAACAGGCATTTTGCCGATAATTAAACCACACACACAGTCGTAAACTGTAGGATCTGTTCAAATAATTTGGACACAAATCATGCACATTTTCCCACAACAGCTTGAGATATTTGCGTATTTATCACCCCCCTGGCTTCCCTATGTATTTGCTGCAAAGAAATCAACTACCACAATACACTGCAATGGCTAACTACTCCAGACACACCCTCTACCGTGCGTGAATCTACGACATACAGCTGTCATAGCATTGCGTCACAACCCTCATGTAAATGCCATCAAATTCAAAATGAGCTAATATTTTTTCATGAAATGGTAAAATGTCTCACTTTCAACATCTGATATGTTGTCTATGTTCTATTGTGAATAAAATGTCAGTTTATGAAATTTGCAAATCATTGCATTCTGTTTTCATTTACATTTTACACAGCATCCCAACTTTTTTGGAATTGGGGTTGTATGTCTCCTTTGATTGGTTTACGTCTTGCGTGTTTGCCACTCCTCGACTGTGTCTCGTTTCATGATTATTTCCTGATGACCATTTGACGTGTATTTAAGCTCCCTGCTTTGTGTCGCAAGTTGCTGGATTATGATTTGCCTTTTGTGCTTAGAACCAGTCAGTATTCCAAGTAGATACTCCTCATCTTTGTTAAGTGTAACATGTTCTTTGATGACAGCTATTCCCGGAAGCTTTTCTCGTTATTTTGTAAACTCAAACAAGCTTCCAAGCACACTTAGGGTCCAGGATTGAGACCGTGTTCAAATTAACCCAGGTCAAGTCAGTTTGTTTGTTTAGTTTCACAGGAAAAAGCTCCCGAGCCTAATTAGGGTCCAGGATTGAGACGGCGTAACCCTTCCAAGTCTGTTCTTCTGTCCATTTTTTTAGGAACAAGCTCCCAATCCATCTACAGCAGTGTGCAGTGATGATTATTCACTTAACGAAGTGAAGATAAATCAGACACCAAGTACTATTCAAGAATTTATTTTGTGTAATATTGGATCATGTAGATAAAAATAATCAAACAGATAACAATATACAGTAAAATAAATAAATAAACAATGTTTTTTTGGGGGAAAAAAGTCAATGTCTAGACAGTCTAGTGTGGCCACCCTTTGCTTTGATTACAGCATTTGATCTGTCAGGCATAATTTCACATATTCTTTTATTTCCTCACTTGCTAAACCATTCCATATGATTTGAAGTTCATTCCAAATAGTTTCTTTCGATGTTACAAAAGATTTGCTCCATCAGATTATCATATTTTTATGTCACCAGATTATTCTTTTGGACTGAGATCATTCTTGCACAAGTTAGAAGTGTGATTAGGGTCATTATCTTGTTGAAAATAAAATCCATGACCAATCAGTCTCTGTCCAGATGGCAATGAATGCCTCACAAGGATGCTGTGATACTTCTTTTGATCCATGATTCCATGAATTTTTATGAGATCACTGGCTCCTTTCAAACAGACTGAACCCCAAACCATAATATTACCACCTCTGTGTTTTACTGAAGGGTTAAAGCTGCTGTAAAATAGCTCCACATTCCAACAGAGATCATTTATTTTCTGTATCTGGTCGATAACGTACGTCTCTCAGTCACTGTCTTCTGCAATAAAGCAGCATATAAAATTCTGGAGTCACCGACCATGTCACCGGCTGCCTCTATCAAATCAGGTGAGAGTACACCATATGGACACGTTTCTCTCTGCTTTTGAGGAAAAAGGAGGAAAAATGCGAGACGCCCAAGAGCTGTATTTCTATCGGTGCTGCTTTCAATGGGGAAAACTGAAGGAATCAAAAGGTTTAAAAAAAGCGATGCACCGCTAGCCTTGCTGCTACTGGACAGGTAAGCTTTGTTTTACTCTGTTGTAGTTATGCAGTTTTATCAGTCTCGGATAGTCCTGTTGGCGGTTTTTAATCCTGCTAATGTCAGTTTATAAATGAACTGTCATCATTTGTGGCTGACTACAGCTTGCTTAGCTGTGTTATGATAGCATGTATGGCTATAGGACACTAGCTAGTTTTCGCTAAAACCTTCAAAAAGCCATTCATATCGAAGTTTCTGCATGGATGTAATGTGTCATTGGTCCGTGTTTTCAGTGTGGCTTTCACACGACAATCACTGAGAGTGTCTGTTTATATTGTTCTTATATTGTGACTAAGTCGCTACTCTCCTCTGTTGGGAACCAATGTGCGTTCCTGTGCCTGGCTTGGGGATGGGGGCCAGGACTGCTTACATAGGCTTCGGACAAGAAGCAACGAAAATGACCAAATCAGTTACAGCAGCTTTAAACAGTGATTTTTGAAATTTTCTCCAACTCTACAGCGCACACAAGTGCTGCATTTGGATGAGAAAATTTTTAATTTTGATTTATTGGTCCAAAAGGACTTGCTACTAGTCTGGTGGTGTCCAATTCTTGAATTTCTACGCAGACTCAAGTCTTTTTTGATGTTGCCAGCTCTTGGCAGCAACACTACCAATCAGACCATTTTCACACAGCGTCTGGAAATAATTGGTCTTGATACTTTCATTTCTTCACTTCTGGAGCTATTAATATCATCACAGACTTGTTGTGCTGTCAATTTTTTTTTTTAACTTGCTCTACACAGTTACTGATCATTACATCAGAGGCACTTAACTTCCGATTTGCACCTCTATTGCCAATAGTTTTTAGCGAACCGATCTCTTCGATATGCTTGATGGTGTTTCTCATAGTGTTGTGGGAACATTTAATGTCCTTTTCTAAGTGACCTAACAGCACCATATGAGGCCGA
Organism: Gymnothorax javanicus; assembly: GCA_029692085.1. Classification (NCBI taxonomy): domain Eukaryota; kingdom Metazoa; phylum Chordata; class Actinopteri; order Anguilliformes; family Muraenidae; genus Gymnothorax; species Gymnothorax javanicus. The sequence continues at coordinate 451,052 of CM056205.1, forward strand.
ATTTCGAAGAGTTCCTTCCGTTGTGCCACCGTGTTTAAGACTGTGGCACTGCTCAAAGTTCATGTCACCTTATATACTGGAACAAATGACCATCAGAGGTAATTTTGCAGAATAATGTTGCCTCAAACCAGTTTAAACAATTCTTTTTAGCATCAATAATTATGGAATGAGCCTTCAAACATGCATTCATGCCATGCAAGAGTCAAGAAAATAAAATTTGTGACACCTTTCAATAGTTATAAAATATGGATGTTTTCACTGTTTTTGTTTACGACCCATATTTTTACCTCAACATACGCGTGGGAATTTTTCTTTGTTCTCATTGCCGACAATAGTATTTTTCAATACATTTTCACCAAAAAAAATTTAGAGAGGTAATATATTAGCACCCCTTTTAGACGCAATTGGTGGTGTATAATCATCACTGCACACTACTGCACAGTCATCAGGATTGGAACCAAGTTTCCCTCAAACTACTCCCTCCTCCTCTGGGACACTTCAGTGCTGGTGAGGAGTGTGCTCCATTTGGACATTATCCCGAAGCCACCGGCCGGCAATTGACAGCTCAGCTTCGCCCACAACATCAGTACTGAGCTGTGCTGTCCTTACCCGGGACTCCGTCTCCACCTCTTCCTCTGTGGTTCCACATTACCGTGTGAGCTCTCAATAATACTACCTATTGGACTGTACTCTGCCTCCACACTTCATTCCTGGTCTGGACCAGCAAGGTGTCCTTTAAATGCTTCATTAAGCACTCTTGGTCATGCATTTGTAGTGAAGAATCCAATCAGTTGCACAGTAGAGGATTAAAGCAGAGTTTCCATGGTAATACTTATGGCTGTATAAGAATAGATACAAGACCTGAGATGTACGGTGTGGTTATACTGTTTATGTGTTTAAGAGCACAATGAGCAAAGATACACAACATGCCAGTAAGCATGAAAAGCACCTCAAGGGCTACTGTAAAAAAAAGTGATGAAAAATGACTGTTTATCTCATAGAGGAACTTAAAGACAGACATCTGCATTTATAGCCATGGAGCAGGAATCATGACATACCCCTGAAGTGGATATGGTAGACCAGGTTTTTCCTGTTGATATACTGACCCAAACCATCCTTTTATTCAGAAATACAAGCTCAGATCTTTTTTTTTTTTTTTTGTCAAATATTACATTGGCAATGTTACGCCCAGATTTGTGCTCTGTCAGCTACAGCAAGCATAGCTGTCATACAGCAGGCTGTCATGCAAAATGAAACCCACGCTGAGGAGTGACATGTTAAACTGACGCTCCAAACAAAAGATCAGTCACTTTCCGCCCATCACAGAGCCATTACAAGCTACGGTCAGAGCACGATGTTTCTCTCTGATCAAACTCTAAATGTCAAGAGCTGCCATGTACCACTTTTGAATTCTTGTTTTAAGGAAATTAAAACTAGCAAAAACAAAAACCTTTTCATTTGTTAAAACAAGAAAGTACTGTTAATGACTGAGGACTCATTTGTTGAAGCACCACTTTGGGGGCCCGAGACGCCTCCTCTCGAGTCCCACAGCAGCACAGCAGCGCTTCATTGTGAGTTATGTTGTGTGACTAACCTCCACATCCAAACGCCCAGGCCCAGACACACAGCTCAGGCTGACTGCACCATCGCTCTGACCGCTACCCAAAACGCCTCGCTCCACTTCAGACTGATCACGGTCTGGACCAGTGCAGGCAGGAGCACGGAGACAGACACAAATACACAAGAACAGAGAGAAAGGTTTTCCGATGTCTTACTAATGCTTTTCAATTTCCAGAATATCTCCAGATAATCCCTCAGAATCAAGCAAAAAAGAAAAAAAAATCACATTTATTCATCTTTATGAGAAGAATAAACATTTTAGCTTTGAATTCCTATTGGTTTTGCACATATGAGACATCAAGAATTGGCCCTCTAGCAGCCTCAAGAGCAAATTTGCATTTGTTTACAAGTTTAAGAGGCATGAACCAGCAATAAAGCCGTCTATCGCCGTCAGCTGGGGACCCCGAGGAGAGCTGCTGTGGAATGACCCATATGCATCACTTCCTCAACATTCATTTAGTGCACTCATTGTGTTACCAGTCACACAACACTATTAAAATTCTGTGATTAAATCAAAAAATCCATACAGCACAAAAAATGAACAAGTCTGGAATATGTAATTCAACAATGCACAGAACAAATTAATTGGGATTTTCAGAATGAGAATGTATTATATACCTCATAGGAGTAATGCATTTCTATCCATCAATATCTATAATGACTAATTGCTAGGGACTGCCAAACACCACTAATTAGTCTGTAGAAATCGAATGCATTTATAATTGGCTCCATTAACACAGATTGGTCTGGGATGGGGGGGTAGGCCTGCTGGATTGAAATAAAGACCAGACTCCTTGTGTCCCTGTAAGCAGAGGGAAAGACTGTGTTCTGGAGAGAGAACTGAATTTCCATGAGCCTGTTGGTCCTGATATTCTCATTAGTGAGGCTTAGCACTGTGTGGGCTGGTCCCTGTGTAACTGAATGACAGATTCATTAGCACAAAACTGCAGGCCTAATTTAACCCTGAACCTGCATCAGACTCACTTTGCCAAAGAACGCTTCAGCAGAGCAAGACATTTTGTTACTCTGAAATTAATCAGGAAATGCCAAGGACTCAAGGTGATGATGCAATAAAGCTTCATTGGACAACATGTAATAGAACCCTCTCATGCATGAATTATGATAAACTCAGTCAGGATTTTTTTACTTATATGCAGCAGTGCCCAAAAATTGCAGGCATATATAGAGAAAAAACACTTTTAAACAGCTGTACACTGTAGTGACCTCCATGCATGAAAGGGATAAGCTCTCTGTGTGAACACTAAGTTTAGAGTTGTATGACTGAAAGAAAAAAAACAAAACTAAGCAATGGTCACCAGCGTATTCAAGGATGACATATATCATGTGAGCGATAGTCACCTCCCATCACCATGGTGACACCTGGAGTCACAGCGTCTTTAGTTACAGCCGTAGAGGGAAAGCCAGTATCTGTCCTGCGATGCCCAGTGACCACGCCCCTGCTGCCAAGGGAACAAGCAGTGCTCTCCGCTCCGTCCGGCTGAGGAGGGAACATATGAATGACAGGGCTGTGACCCCGCCCATCTGACTCTCGGACCACTGAATGAGCAGCACATTAATAGCACGGCTGTGACCCCGCCCATCACTGATGCCGGCCATACATAGGAGTACACTATTTCGTTTCTCTTGTACTCATTACTAAGGAAATGACAAACAAAAAACCTTTGACCTTTGACAGGTGCGGGCTGGCCAGTCACATGAATCCAAGGCAAGTATTTACTGAATTTTGCAATATTTTTCTTTGTGTGCTTTTTTTTTTACATTTCCGACTGAGGAGTATGTCTTTGCATTATTGGAAGAGTATAAAATGTAAAAATGTTTAATTAGTACAAAAAGCCAATACAGCAAAATTGGAAGGTTCTACTAAGGAATACAAATATGCATTATTTAATCACTGAAATTGGTGACCATTTACGATCACAAAATAAGAAGCAAATAAAAAGAAGGTGTTACATTATTATTACTATACACTTTCCATCAATAAAGGATTCATAAAACTGGTGCCTTCTTGCTCCATATTATTCAGATTTTAGGGATTTGAATAACCTAAATTCACTCCTGCATCTGAGGCTGCAACGTAGGGCTATTCAACTAGTGTCAGACACACAAATACAGCAGACAGCACACTTACCCCTGGCCCAGGTATCACTGAGAATCCAGATTATTATCATTAAGTACAGACGTAATTCATTGTGGCCAAACCCAGTTCGGAGTTTCTGAACAGTGATATTATACCTCTACTAGCAACAAATATTAGCACATTTAGAGAGTTCACCTTCTTCGCTTGTATACAGAGAACACGCCTTAAACATATCTGTTTCAAGAGTTTAGAAGTATTCTCAGCAGCCATGTGCCCTTAACACACAGTCTAGAATATGAGGCTCATTGAAAACAAAGGTGAAAGATCCCAGTGGTGCTGTGGAAACCAGGAGAAGCACTGGACTTCAGTACCCAGTTCCGTTCTGTCCTGCTGCAGCCCGAGTCGGTGCTTTGCTTCCTGGGGCTAAACGAACTCCCAGCGGTTTGGGAGTCTGACGTTTCCCCAACAGCACAGTGCTCCCTGTAGCCCAGAGAAAAAGAGGCAATATGTACCCATTAGCTCCATGGATCATGCAGCGCATTTTACACTCAAGAGACTCTGAAGAGTCTGTTATTTGTGTCAGCAGCAGTTTTTAAAGACAGGCTCTATATGACGTGGTTTGAAGGTAATGCTGATGGCTGCACTTTGGGCCCACAGAGAGAACTTCAGTCTGCGAAATCAGTACTGACAATGTGAGCTGTATTCTTATGGAATTCTGGAATGTTCCAGCCCTGCTTGTATATTTGCAGAGAGTTTCACCGGGGGCACTTGGGCGTGGGGCTGCTGCCGGAGGGCGGGTTTGAGCTGGGGTCGGGCGCGGGACTCGTCCTGCGCTGCCGGCTGGAGTCGCTCCTAACACTGTGTCCTGTGCGGCATTTCCTCTTGTCTAAATGAAACCTGTAATGATACCCCAGTGATGACAGCGCTGTAGGTACTTTAGTGCTGAACAGCTCGCTGTCATTACGCACATGTCCGTGCGCATAAGTAGTAAATTAATATTCGAAGTTAGAGCTGTCAAGCCATTAAAAAGAAATAATCAAATTAATCACATGCTTTGTAAATTAATCATAGGCCAATATATCAATATTCGCTGTGGGCAGCATTTAAAAATATATTAAATGGATTTTGGTAGATGAGGAAATCTATGAATGGATTTCACAAACTTTAAAGGTCAACACTTCTGTTATGTCCCACACATTCAGAACATTTATTTTTCACTGTTCATACGCAAAAAATGGCCATAACAATTAAACTTATGAAGTTACAGTATCTCTCTGTCTTTACGATTATGTCATTTTCCATCAGATTCAGGATGTTAGGTCCTATCCACAATGAAGTGACCAATGATTTCTGAGCTCTGCAAATGGAGATACCCCAAGTTAGCTGCAAATGCACTATACAGTGCAGTGTAGTACCTGAGTGATTAAATGTTGTCCATTAAAAATTAAACTACATATTGACAGTAAATGGCTCCTGCATGATCGGGTGTGCTGTGTTTAATAATTGTGATGGACTAAAATGCGACCAGTGCATTAGCTAGCCTAGCAAGCAAGTTAGTTGGCTGTAGCCTTGCAAAAGAGGTTAGGTAGGTAGTGGTTATGGCTGAGCTAAATGCACTGATGAGTCATTCCGTGTCAGCTCGACCAGAGCCCCCCACATCAAAATTTTGATTTTGATAAAACTTTGCACATTTCAAGAGATATGCATTGGCAGTACTGAGGTCAAATATTTCAGCTCAATTATTGCTAGTTCCTGAAATTTAGCCTATTTTAGGGTAGGGGGGGTCAATTTTAACAAAATCACCATAATTTTGGAGGGAGTTTGAGGGCCTCAGAAATGGATTTGCAGAGCAAACAGACCCATAAGTTTCATTTTGACATCAGAATAGTTGCTGAACTCTTGGCTTAAGATACTTTTCTTTACTCAGTGTGTTTAGTTTATCTGTACTGTGGCCTGGAAAAGCAAAAAAACACCAATCATACCATTTTTTTTCAAATTTAATGCATTTATTATTCTGTAACTAATTAAGATAGAGCCCTGAGACTTGGTATGCAAACTGTCAGTCAACTCTCTGAAGACCACAAAAAATATCAAACTCACAATGGTTGTATTAAATGTTTTAATGACCTTGGAACTTTTCTTCAGAATGAAAAGTGCAGATTTTGGGTCATTATAGTGGGTATATATCTCAAAAGGGACACAAGTGATCAATGTCATATTTTTAGTGCTTGAAGGCTTGGGTCTTGGGTCTAACATATTAAAAAACTGGAGATGTAAAACTCTTCCTTTAGACTGTACAGCATGCCAATCATATTAGGTGTCTAACTTAATTTTCAGGGCACCTTAGCCATGGTGTAAGTGAAAAGATGAATGTGACGCATACTCTTGTTCACCTCCACCAAGGAGGTGTATGTTTTCACCGGCTTTGGGTGGTTTGTTTGTTTGGTTGTCTGTTTGTCTGTCCATCTGTCTGTTAGCAGGATATCTCAAAAACGGCCACATAGATTTTAACCAAACTTTGCCGGATGTTAGAATAGCACAAGAGGAACAAGTGCTTAAATTTGGGCATATCTAGGCCAAAGTACAGCTGAGATATAGGCCAAAGTTCAAATCCAGCTATGCTGGCAGAGATTTCAAGTCTTTCCAATGGGCCGTGCTTTTGGGTTTTGCTGCCACCTGGCGGTGGAATGCAACAATACCCTACATCAGCCAATGATAATCACCTAATATGATTGGCATGCTGTACAGTCTAAAGGAAGAGTTTTACATCTCTAGTTTTTTTAATATGTTAGACCCAAGACCCAAGCCTTCAAGCACTAAAAATGTGACATTGATCACTTGTGTCCCTTTTGAGATATATGCCCACTATAATGACCCAAAATAAGCACTTTTCATTCTGAAGAAAACTTCCAAGGTTATTAAAACATTTAATACAACCATTGTGAGTTTGATATTTTTTGTGGTCTTCAGAAAGTTGACAGACAGTTTGCATACCAAGTCTCAGGGCTCTATCTTAATTAGTTACAGAATAATAAATGCATTAAATTTGAAAAAAATTGGTATGATTGGTGTTTTTTGCTTTTCCAGGCCACAGTACAGATAAACTGAACACACTGAGTAAAGAAAAGTATCATGAGCCAAGAGTTCAGCAACTATTCTGATGTCAGAATGAAACTTATGGGTCTGTTTGCTCTGCAAATGCATATCTCAGGCCCTCAAACTTACTCCAAAATTATGGCGATTTTCTTAAAACTGACCCCCTCCCCCCTAAAAGAAGCTAAATCTCAGGAAGTGGCAATAATTGAGCTTAATTATTTTACCATTTCACACCAGATGTCTAAATCTTCCACTGTGGGGAATATAATAAAAATTTAATTTTTTTGGTGGGGAAGTTCCTAAAATTTGGTTGATTTGACATGGAATGACCCTGATGCGAAACATCAGTCAATAACAGTCAACTGCCGTTATTTCCCTTAATATAAGTGCATTTCTATTTCAGGCGGGGTTAATGCTGCAGTCAGGCAGCTGCGCTAATATTTAAAGTTCAGCAGTGGCTGACATCAGATAGAACAGAGAGAGCAAGCACATTGCTAGTTTTGAAATTATTTTCACTGCATGACACTCTTTTAACAAAACTGAGTTTTGGGTCCCAGCCATTACAATTCAAACATCCAAATGTGCAACATGATATTTTCATGTAGGTATTACCTTTATCTGTATGCCTTTACATAACATTACCTGCCCTTGTACTTACCTGTCCTATTCAAACCAGCCTTTTTTTTTGCCACCATGTCAGAGTATGATGTAATCTGTGATGTTAAAAGACTATTAATCAATATAGTGTGATTAATCTGCGCTAATTTTTCGATAATAAATTTACCAAAATTAACATGTTATTTTGACAAGCCTATTTGTAATATATTCAGATTGAGAATCATGTTTAATCAAAGATAAATCAAATGTTTTATTCTAAGATAAATTGTTGCCTATTTAGGAAACAATTTAGCCCTGCAGAGGCTGGTGGCTGGTGTGACATCACACTACATTATTGGGGTGCTCACCCTCTCCTCTGGGCCGTGTTTGCTGCATGTTGGGGCGCCCTCCTGCTGGACGGGGGCCTCTGTGCCTTCTCCTCTGCTCTACCGTCAGACGGAACCGAGTCACTGTCCGCCTTACCGTCTCCTTTCAAAAACACGCAAGAGTCAACTCAGAAGGGCAGAGCTGTACCTCAGTACCTCAACACACACACACACACACACACACACACACACACACAGACAAACACACACAGCACCTTCACTAAGTTTTAAAAATAAAAGCCCAACTAATACTTCACTATATTTACCCCCTTAATATAAAAAACAACACTGCTCATTTCTTCACAGATGCATGAGGACAGATATTGTCTGAACTTTGCATAGTGCATCACTATTTAAAAAAACGTATTTGAAATATGAAGCAAAAATATACTTGTTGGCGAATGCGTGAAAATAAATGAATACAAATACAAAACTACTAAATAAAAACTAAGATCACAATGCAATCAATCAATACAAACACATTACAACAGAAAATACGATAAATGCCTAAAGTTTTGGGTGAAGTTATATGGTATATGTTAGTTATATATATATATATATATATATACAGTGCCTGACAAAAGTCTTGTCGCATAAGGACGTAGTAACTAAAAATAGCATATAACTTTATTTCTAACCAATCAATTGTTCCAATGAATGGTCCATTTTAATGTCAAGGGCTTTCACATTAATAATTTGGTGCAAAATGAAACCATCAAAAAGTGATCTGATGTTCACAGCTTGGCTAAGCCCATAACATCTGTTTTTGCTAGGACAAAAGTCTTGTCGTCTCTTCAGATGATGCAACAAATCGCAGATTAGAGTCTAACCTATGACAAATACTGTAATTAACACATTCCCAGATGTGGATAGAAATAACCCCAGCACACCAGACTTTCATATGAGGTACGACGAGACCTCTGACAACATGCCAAAGATTCAATCACAGACCAAAGTGCTGATCATCAAGAGCCTGAAGACTGAGTCTGCTGCTGAGCTGGCAGACATCTTTAATGAATCCAAATGTCAAGTGGAGGGGATGAGAAAAAGATTTGAAGAAACTGGTGACGTTCATGGCAAGCGCAGGTCAGACAGACCCCGGTATGACAACTGTTTGAAAGGACTGTTTGTTGCTCCAACTGTACAAGGCTAGCCCTTCTTCAACTACAGCGAAGCTACATGAGGAAATGTCACCAAAAATCCCGGTATCTACAAGAAGAGTTTGTCAAATTCTCTCTCAAAGTGGTTTTCATAGCTGAATTAGTACACAGAAGCCTGTATTAAACAGAAAACATAAAACCTGCATTGCATTTGCCAAGGCCCACAGCTCGCAGAAAGGATTGATACTGGAAAAGTGGCTGAAAGTTTATTTTTCTGGTGTATCATCCTTGAACTGCATCCCAGTCGCCGTACAAGACCTGTTGGAACCCTCATGGACCCAAGATTCTCCCAGAAAACAATCATGTTTGGTGGAGGAAAAATCATGGTTTGTTGTTACATCCAGCATGGGGGTGTGAGAAAGATCTGCAGAGTGGATGGCAACATCAACAGCCTGAAATATCAAGAAGTTCTTGCTGCCCTACTTATACTGCTGCTCCTTCTCATTCTTCTGCCTCCATGTCACAGTTCCTGAAAGCGAAGAAGGTGAAGGTACTCCAGGATTGGCTAACCCAGTCACCTGACATGAACATTATTGAGCATTTCAGGGGTAAGATGAAGGAGGAGGCTTGGAAGATGAAACCATAGAATCTTGATGAACTCTGGGAGTCCTGCAAGACTGCTTTCTATGCCATTCCAGATGATTTCATCATCAAGTTATCTCAGTCATTGCCAAGACGTATGGATGCAGTCCTCCAAGCTCATGGGAGTCAAATGCAATATTAATTCTTTTTTCCAAGGCACCATGACTTTATGTTCTGATATTATAGTGGCATATTTGTGTATTCAAAATAAAGTGTATGTATAATTTCCACATTTTTTTTCAATGCGACAAGACTTTTGTCCAAGCAAAATCTGACCGTTCTGTACAAATTAAATTATGAAACTCAATGAATGACACAAAACTCTATTTTGGTATATTTCGCATAATCTAGAGGGCTTTGCCTTTCATATAAGCCATTTTTGATTCCAGTTGATGAACTACAAGTCAGGTTATTATTTGTTGTTCCTACAACTTGGATAAGTGACAAGACTTTTGTCATGCACTGTATAAATATATAATATAATATGTTAGGCTGGAGAGACAGAATTCTGATAAGCTGCCTCTGGCTGTTAGTTATCAGTGAAGCAGCAATGAGCTGGAGACCATTTTCTCCAACAGGTCACGCAGCGCCACGGGAACAATCACTCAGGGGGAGGATGAATACATTTCTACCTGACGTCAGGTACCCCTGTGCATGACTGATGTACCACGGCATGAAATTAAAGTGCTGGCAATTTCAGAGACCCTGGAAACCTGTGGCGTTCTGAAGCGGGTCATTTTCGGTGTCTGCTAGCCACAGTTAGCCAACTAAAGCATAAGCATAATCCTGTTACACGTGCTAATGCAAATTCAAGCATTGAATGTTCACCAGCCGACTCTGAAGTCTCCATTTAGGTTGACAAATTCTGAAAATACAAGTTTGGGGCAGTGATTTTCCAGCCTCAGTTTTATTTTGCAATGTTGTACAAACTTGAGTGGAAAGCTGCTTCAGGAAAAGTCACCGGCTTATATTTTACTCGCCTTTGGACTTCTGCAGATATAAAATACCGCTGAGAGTTATGCTATCAATACAGTGCGACCAAAACAGGAATAAAAGCTTTTTTTCTCAAAATACCATCACATTTATGTTACACACAGACCTAGGGCGACAAAATTGCACTTGGACTAACCCAGTTTCTCAAAGAAGCGAGGCTGTGGTGGGACTATAGGTGCACTGAAATGGTCTCACCTGGGGGGCAATACAGGATGGACTGCTTGACGACGTCGCTGCTCGGGACGTTCCCCTGGGAGAACCGCTTAGACCTCTCCTCCAGGAACCACTCACCCGTCACCACCTTCAGCTGCCTGCCACAGAACACAGCACAACACCATGAGGACAGGCAAAGTAAACAATGTGCACTATCAGCAAAAGCCAAAAAATGTATTTCTCATTTTAGCCTCTGAAACTCTGAACACAAAACATGGCTGGGTCAGCTGTTCTGGCAATCAGTGGTGTCTCGTTCGCATAACCAGCATGACTTCCTTTCATATTTGTTGGGACAAATGACATAGGTAAGGGCAGGTTTGAGGCTCTGCAAGGCAAATTTGTGGAATTAGCTGGAAAGCTTAGGAGCAGATCCTCCACGGTAGTTTTCTCCGGGATTCTACCGGTACCATGTGCAAGCAGAATTTTATCTGGAGGTTTAACACGTGGCTACGAACCTGGTGTAGGAAAGAGGGGTATAGGTTTATGGGGCACTGGAACTACTTCTGGGACAGGGGTGACCTGTTCAAGCCGGAAGTGCTACACCTGAACCGGAGGGGTACCTTTGCAATGGGTCAGTGTATGTTGAGGGTAGCACAGAGTTATTTAAACTAGGGACTTAGGGGGCAGGGAGGTTAGAGAATGTTATACATACGGAAATGCAGACTGCCCTGATGGAAGCTGACAGCATTACATGCACTACTGATGATATATTTTTAAAGCAACAAAGCATAGTGAGGGGCTTGGAGCAGCAGGCACATGGGAAATCAAAGGGGAAGAGCATTCGTGATAACCTGTAATGTTTTTATCTAAATGCAAGAAGCATAAAAAATAATTTCCAGAACTTGAGGCCGTTATGATTAGTGAGGGCTATGACATAGTTGGGATTACAGAGACATGGCTTAGTGAAGAGGATGGAAATGAATATAGAAGGTTATAAGCTCTTTAGGAAGGATAGATGTAATAGGCGAGGAGGGGGTGTAGCACTCTGTGAACGAACACATAAATGTACAGGAAATTCCCAAAATTGAATATTCCTTGCCCTGTGAAGATATCTGGGTCAGGCTCATTGGCAAACACGCGACTGGTTCAAACATTGAAAGGAACGGGCATAGACTCCAAATGCAGTTCAGCATCGGCAGGGCGTTTATTGGGATTAACAAAGCTCATGGTCAAAACAGAAATGGATCAATAGCCAGGCAAACAGAGAAATGCAGAATCGAAGTCAGGGGACAAGCAAAATAATCCAGTAACCAGAGAATCAGTCCGCACAAAGACAGTAACAAAGAGGGCTGAAACTAAGGGAATGGAAGGGGAAGGAAAAAGGGAGTTGGATGGGATAAGGGAGAACACAGGAGAAGCTAAACAGATTGGTACAAAATGGGAATCAGGGAGAACGAAGTACTAATCAAACAAACCGCAATCTCACAACACAATACAAACAACCAATTACAAGACTTACGGGAGAATCACGAGAAACGAGCTTTCAACAATCGCAACGAGAAAAAAAGCTTAGAAACGAGACTGACCAAGACGAGCTGTGGTAGAAACGAGTCGACAAGAAGCTGAGGGAAAAGAGGGTCTTATATACGCAAACAAATTAAGTGGAATCCCAGCTAAACACAGGACAGCTGTAGAGAGAGGTGGAACTAGAAAAGCAAGGACGGTGATAGGAGAGAGAGGGGAAACGGGTGGAGTCCTAACTCTAATCTAACTAAACACCCGTGCCTCAATAAACTACTCTCAGGTGCGGATAGCCAATGAGAACAGCGAGAGAGAAGGAAGTGGAAACACCCAACCGAAATTACAGGGAAGAGACTGTGATGAAAAAGACAAGACGCGACGAGACAGAAACGAGAGGAAGACACTGAAGACCAGAGACAGAGCAATCATCCAGCAACAAATATGCTCTAAACGAATAAATATAATAAATATATAAATAATTAGCAATACTAAAAACTAACAAGAAACATACTAGGAATTAAAACCAGAAACTAAAACCAGAAACTAACCAAAAACAAACATACAATTCACTGATCTCTAACAAACATAGGAGTATGCTATCGACCGCCAGCTTTGGACAGTACAGTCAATGAAATGCTCTTTAAGAGGATTACGCAAGCTTGTAGAGGAGGAGGGACTGTTATTATGGGAGACTTAAATTATCCTGGTATTGATTTGAAAATGGTAAAAGGACAGGGTAGGGGGGGAGGAAGAATTTCTGGATGTTATAAATGATAATTTTTTAGTGCAGTATGTTTATAAACCTACAAGAGAGAAGGCAATTTTAGACTTAGTGCTCTGTAATGACTCAGTTAGAATAGCAATGTTGCGGTACTGGAGCCACTTGGGACAAGTGATCACTCTACTGTTAATTTTGATGTTTCGTGGGAAGTTAAAAAGGTGTCTTCAAAAAAAAAATTTTCAATTTTAGGCGAGCAAACTTTGACAGGATGCGCTCATATCTAAGTGAAATAAAATGGGAGACACTCCTGGACTGTGAGTCTGTAAATGAGATGTGGGAAAGATTTAAGGGGATTTTACTTGATTCACAATGCAAATTCATTCCAAAGGTGTCCAAAAGTAAGCTGAAAAAGCAGAATCCTCAGTGGATGACCACAGCTATTCGTAGGAGTTTAAGGGAAAAGAGGAATCTTTATAAGATGTACATAAAGGATAACAATGAGAACACTAAGGCTGAATACTGTAAAATGCGGGCTGTGTTCAAAAAAGAGCTGAGGAATGCTAGAAGACTGTATGAAAGACAAATTGCAGAGGGGGCAAAAACTAACCCGAAGCGCTTCTTTCAGTACTGTAGCAGAAAAAGGAAAGTCAAAGAGGTGGTTAAGTGCATCAAGAATAAATATGGATCGCTGCTATATGATAACAAGGATATTGCGGATACCTTAAACAGTTACTTTGTTGAGAATTTTACCTCAGAGCGGGTTTTTATTCAGCCATAGGGCATGTCCAATGCTCAAGATTATTTAGCGGAAATTGAGGTTAGGGATAACGTAGTATTAGACAAGTTGCATAAACTAAAGGCAGATAAGGAGATGGGTCCTGATGGCTTATATCCTAGAGTGCTCAGGGAAGTTAGTGAGATCATCTTTAAGCCGCTATCCACCATCTTCAGACGGTCTTTAAAAACTGGAGAAATACCAAATGATTGGAAGCAGGGCAATATAATTCCAATATATATGAAAGGGGACCGTACTGAGCCAGGTAATTACAGGCCAGTCAGTTTAACTTGCATTGCGTGCAAAATACTGGAATCTATCATAAAAGATGTGCTGGACTTATTTCTTGAACTTAATAATATCTTGAGGGATAGCCAACATTGTTTCCGTAAGGGAAGGCTATGCCTGACAAACCTTCTGGAATTTTTTGAAAAGGCCACCAAGACTTATGACCAGAGCAGGGCTTATGACATCATATACTTGGATTTTCAGAAAGCATTTGATACAGTACTGCATAAGAGACTAATTTTTAAAATGAGCTCCATTGGAGTTACAGGAGGTATTCTGAAGTGGATTCAAAACTGGGTACAGGACAGAACACAAAGAGTGGTGGTCAGTGGTATCTCATCTGAGCTAGGTATGGTGGGGAGTGGCGTCCCCCAGGGATCGGTGTTGGGACCCCTGCTGTTCCTCATCTACATTAATGACCTTGATAGGAATATTCAGAGCAAATTAGTTAAATTTGCAGATGATACTAAATTGGAGGTTTGGCAAATAGTTTAGAGTCCACTAAAGTGATTCAGGATGATTTGGATAGAATCCAGACTTGGGCAGAAATGTGCCATATGAAATTTAATGTAGCGAAATGTAAAGTTGTACATGTAGGGAATAAAAACATTAGACAGGATTACTTCATGGGAGGTTTAAAACTGGAATGTGCTCCACACAAAAAAGATCTGGGAGTGATTGTTGACCAAACCCTCACAGGCTCTAGCCATTGTGCTGTAGCAGTTAAAAAAGCCAATCGGATGCTGGGATACATTGCCAAAAATACTGAGTACAAATCCAAGGAGGTGATGCTTCTTTTGTACAACACATTCGTCAGACCACATCTGGAGTATTGTGTACAGTTCTGGGGACCATACTTTAAGAAAGATATAGAGGGTCTAGAGAAAGTTCAGAGAAGAGCCACTAAGCTAATTCCAGGTATAAAAGATGAAAGCTATGAGAAGAGGCTGAAGATCCTTAATCTCTTTATTCTTAGGAAAAGGAGACTCAGGGGTGATCTGATTGAGGTCTTTAAATATGTTGAAGGGATTAATAAAGTGAATTATGTAGGATTCCTTCGACCAAGTGTCGTTAGTAGAACTCAGGGTCACAAATGGAAGTTGACCAGAGGTAAATTTAGCACTGATATTAGGAAATATTTCTTCACCCAAAGAGTAATTTCGATGCGGAACAGCTTGCCTGACCATATTGTTGAGGCAGAGACCTTGGCAGTTTTCAAGAGCAGGCTTGACTTAAAGCTAGACACCATTGAGTCATTGAGTATCTGAAGTGATATGTTCACAATAGTATAAAGAAACTGGCGAGCCTAGTTGGGCTGAACGGCCTGTTCTCGCCATTCATGTTATGTTATGTTATGTTATAAACAATAACAGTAAGGATTAAATGCTGCTGGGAGCACATCTCTACATATCCGTGAGGACCGTACAGAAAAGGACACCAGCACAACTTTTCACGCCATTATTTTATATTTTTTTGGTTGAGCAATTTACTATGGACACTGAGCACACCGTTTTGACATTTAAAAATGCCAGAAGAGCTTCTTTGAGAAAGAGACCGTATGTTTGACCACACAAAGGAACACCTAAGCCTGGCTTGCGAGCCTCGTATGCAGGTCCCGGAAAGTCCAACATTTTCAAATCCCCTTTTCAGAAAATCTAAAAGATAATTTAAGCAAATAACTGCAAAAGCATATATCAAATTAAATTGTACAGGTTTGAAAAAAAAATTAAATTTCCAAGCACCATAAAACACCACCTGTGAGTGCGTTGTTTCTTTGAATTAAATAAAGGATACTAGGAGAGAACAGCTCGTCAGTACAGCACTGTGAAGCAGACGTATGGTCTGAGGTTACATCGACACGGGTACCTTTTTATTTTATGTTATGGGGGAACAGAAATCACAAGATTACAGGAGAAACAGAATTTATGAGATTACAGGAAGAAAAGAACTCACAAGAGTACAGTGGTAACAGAATTCTCGAGATTATAGGAGGCACAGAACTCACAATTACAGGTGGAACAGAACTCACAAGATTACAGGAGGAACAAGGCAATCAGAGAGGGCAGACTTCACCCCATTCACGCAAATATTGGCAAGTGCGGAAACACAAACAGACAGACAAACACACACACAAACAGAGCCACTAAAAACAGTACTTCACGCCCACTCCATGGGGTGATGTAACAAAACTCATGAGATTACAGGAGGAACAGAGTTCACAAGAGTACAGGTGGCGCAGAACTCTGGAGAGTACAGAGGGAACAGAATTCAAAAGTTTACAGGATGAAAAGAATTAACGAGATTACAAGGAGGAATAGAATTCACAAGATTCCAGGGGGAACAGAACTCACAAGATTACTGAAGGAACAAAACTCACAAGATAACGGGGGACCAGAACTCAGGAACAAAACTCACAGGATTGTGGGAGGAACGGAACTCACGAGATTACAGGTAGAACTGAATTCATGAGATTAAAGGCGGAACAGAACTCACAAGATTACAGGCGGAACAGAACTCACGAGATTACAGGTGGAACGGAACTCACGAGATCTTTGCACAGGCCGAGCACTTCCACCGGCCGGCAGCTGGAGACACACTGCAGGCTCCACACACCCGCAGGCCGCACGCCTGACACAGCTCACCGCGGTCAAAGATCAGGCCCAGAGGCTTCTGGCAGCGGCCACATTGCCGCTCACTGGCCTGAGAAGAGGGCTGAGCCATTTGGCCTTCCATGTCCTGCAGCTCGCTCTTCAACTTCCTGGGATCAGGACAGGGCAAAATACACTAAAATATATTTACCAAAAGTAAGACCTGGGTAAATGCGTCCTTACACTGCAGTCAGAATTTTTGAAGTACAAGTGCCTTTGCCATACAAAAGAGCTAATAATAAGGAAGACCTTTAACCAGCTTCATAGGAAATAAACACATTAAAATACAAAGTCATGCACAGAATGGAGATGAGCAAGGTAGCTGGAGGAACATTGGTCAAGATTCAGTGAGGCAATTAAAGTCACCATGCAACGGAATTTAGCACAACATATCACTTCCTGTATTTGACACTTCCAAATGAAAGACCAAGTTTTCGCCAGGTGAGGATCCATAAATTTGAGGGGTGAGTCGAGAATGAGAGATGGAAGAAGCCAAGCCTGATTTTATTGGTTGGCAATGTGTGATGGTCTCCTACCTGTTGGAGAAGGGGATTGGGCAGTCTCGGAAAATTCCTGACCACTGATATGATAACCTGAGAAATGTTCCAGCTGACGTCAGATTTTGTGGATGGGATTTTTATAAGTGGGAGAATCACAGCACATCATGACGTGAGACTGTGAATAGAGCAGAATATTCATGGTGCAACAATACCCATGGTTGAAATGCACTAGATGCGACCGTGGACACCCACTAAAAGATGGAAGAAGTCCCAAATTGATTGCTTTGCAACTTAAAAGCACTTCCCAAACGGATTATTCAATGTACTGACACCAGGATCTGGTCAAGGCCACACTGTAATATATGAGAGTCGCATTAAGTTATGTGAACTTATTTCTTCATTTTAACCCCACTTGTCACGACAACTTTTAGATTTTGTTTAATTATTTACTTATTTATCCTTTATTTAACCAGGGAAGTCCCACTGAGATTGAAATCTCTTTTCCAAGGGAGCCCTGGGGGTTGAGGGGAAGAGGGAGAGGACAAGTTGCACAGCCAACTAGAGGCCCCCCTAGAGTGCAAACCTCCGCTAAGGCAGCACAGTCCAAATCTTAATGAGTGGGAGCAAAGTTCAGGTATCACGTGTCATAGGATTTCAAGATGGCTGCCATGGCGGCCATATTGTTTGACTGATCGTGGTGAAAATCAATAGGGTCCATCCCTGATGTAATAACAACCGACCCACAAAATTTCAGAGATATCTGTTCATGACTTTTTGAGTTATCTTGTTCACAAACAAACAGACAAACAAACGGCACCGATCACAAAACTTCCTGCCAACTTTGTTTGGCGGAGGCAAATAGATCAGGGGATGATTAGGCGGCAGGTCGAAAGAGCCAGGTTGGGACTTTAGCCATGACACCGGGGAACCCCATACTCTTGTCGAAGAGTGTTATAGGATCTTCATTGACCACAGTGAGTCAGGACTTCGGTTTAACGTCTCATCCGAAAGATGGCATAGCGTTCAGTACAGTGTCCCCATCACTGCACTGGTGATTATTCCACCAGAGGGAAGATCGCAACCTACTGGCCACCAACTCCTCTTCCAGCAGCAACTTGGTTTTCCCAGGTGGTCTCCCATCTGAGTACTGACCAAGCCCACACCTGCTTAGCTTCAGCCACACAGCTGATGCAGAATGAGCAGTGGTATGGCTGCTGGTATTGGATTGGTATTGGTATTGGAGATATTGGACTCAAATTCATAAGTTTTCAGAGGCTAAACTTCAAGTTATCCTTTGTCCTGACTTATTGTTAGTTGAAAAAAAGCTTATCTTCAAGTTGAGTTAACTCATATTTAGTAAACTCACGTTCTTTAAAGGTCTTCCGCCACGGAATTACAAGTCAAACTTATTTTATGTAAATTTTCTTTCCGAATTCGAATATGACCATGTTTTTGCCTAAAATCATTCTATAATGCAGAAATCTAAACAAAACGACTATGTTTGGGAACACCCCTAAAAGTATGTTTTTTTTTCACAACTGTTCGGCAGTTTGGGTGAGACATATACTCGGGAACGCTCAGCCCTGCCCCCAACTCGGCATTCACAGATCCTGCATACAATCCTGACCTATACCCATCGCGCCTCCTTTCAAATCGACCAACATTGTTCACAAAAAGAACGCCAGTCTACAATTATGTTTTTTTTTTTTTTTTTAATTGTCGAAACGCTGTTCGCAGAACTAATATTAAAATGTTTATCAAAAGCAGTCCCAAGAACATATATCAGATTTAAATTTTCGGTGGAAGAAGACCTTTAAGGCAGCCAGTGAACGTTCATTTCGAAGTTAAACCAGCTTGAAGTGTGAACAGTGCATAATATTCCCCATCAGACAATGCTATTTTCTTCTGAAAGGTGGATCACACACAAAAACACACAACCTACATCAGCAGGCACATGCACACGCAGACATGGACACACACAGTGTTTTGCTTTCTCTTTTCTCAGCATATTTGTGCATTTATGCACCTCAAAAGTAGCATCTCTCTCATACATAAGCATATATAAAACACTTTTAGCACAAGATGCTATCCAGTAGCTCCCAGCCAGTGCTCCATTTCTTGGCCCTTACAACTCACATTTTGGGAACAGAAGAACATGGACTTAAACAACTTCTGATTCTTATGACCCACACAAACCATTTGAAGTCAATGGACAGAAATAGAAAACTGTTTAATAGAGAGCACATCGTCCCTGGTGCTGACGCTTACCGCACTCTCCTCTCCTCCAGTCTCCTCAGGTTCTCATCTTTCTGGAGCACATTCAGGATCATCTCCCTCTCGTGATCCAGGAGGAAGGAAAGGTTCAGGGCCTCCGGAGTTTTCTCCATCTTCCAAAATCCCAATCAGTTACCGCCAACGAGGCAGGGAAAGGAAGACGGTCAAATGCTAAGGGGTCCCCTTATTGACAACGGTGCGCAAAGGCCAATATCAAACTTCATGATCCAAGCTCCCCGGCCTGACCGAGCCTTCTTTCAGGATGCGCTGTGGTGATTCCTCCACACATTATTAGATCATTTACTTGCTTTGCAAATGCACTGATTCAGAATGGGATATACTTTTACAGACTATTCATTTAATGCATTTACCTTCAGAAATTTATCGCTAGGTAAAAAAATCTTGAGAAGTCCAGTGAAACAGCACTGAGATTAGATGCTGCCATGTCAGTCAGTCATGAGTCCAGCCTCTTGGCCGCTGTGAAATACTGTCGACCATCGTGCCCGGCGTCTGGTTTTGCTGCCACAGTTTCTTGTTTATTCATATCCTGTGCTGCCATTTCGGTCTGGTCACCATCTTAGGAACTTAGATCTTTCTCAACGAGTAATCTTCAGCAGATATGGCTAAACACAAACAAAAGAAAGAGAAAGATAAATAGGTGCTGCTGCAACTACCAAATCATGACTGTGGTGCCGAAACCACTGATGGAGCAGTCATTCACACATCCTCACCTGAGGATATGAGCCACGATGATGTTGGAAGTTCGTGAGAGTGTGGGTGTTAGTGAAGAGGGATGTATGAGAGACTTTATTCAAGTTTATAGGACATTTCTCTATAAAATACTCAGTTCTCTATAAAAGACCCTCCAAAAAATGGTGAATTAAGGATGAACAGTTCGCAGTCTCTGTCAACTCTGAGTCTCAATTTATAAGAATATTCTAATCCAGGGCTCTTCAAATCACAGTCCTTGAGGGCCAAGAACCTCCCTTTACGTGACAGTCAGGTGAGATGACAATCTGGCCAATCAGCAGCATTAATTGTTCACTTAATTGCCTGGAAAGAAGGAAAATCAGGGCTGTATTTTAATTGGAGGGCCGGATTTGGAGAGCCCTGTTCTAATCAATCATATTAATTTATTTTTTTGTACTTAGTATTGCCAACTGTCCTACTTACAGCTTTCGTTTTAACCAAGCAATTGAATACATGTCAGTTAATTATAAACTCCACACAGTGATTTCTCAACAATCAATGAAAGCATGCTAATCAGTTAGCACCCAACTAAACAAATATAATTAACATGTACAGTGTTCTGAAAAAGTTTCTGCCCCCCTACTGATTTTTATTTTTGCACATTTATCATATTTCACTGTTTCAGATCATCCCAGATTTCAGATGAGATCATTAAATTTTCAGTATATAAAACAAAGGCAGTGTGAGTAAACATAAAATGCAACTTTAAAATGAACATTTCATTTATTGAAGGTAAAGAAGGTAAAGATTTATTCAAAACCTAAATCACCAATGTGAAAAAAGTACTGTCCCCGAAAAAATAAATGGTTGTACCACCCTTGGCTGCAACAAGTGCGATCAAACATTTGCATTAACTGGCAATGAGTCATTTTACCTTGGTATGAAGGAATTTTGGCCCACTTTTCTTTGGAGTTCAGCCACACTGGAGGGTTTTTGAGCATGAACTGCCTGCTTAAGGTCATGCCACAGCATCACATTTAAGTCAGGATTTTGACTGGCCACTCCAGAACCTTCATTCTGTTTCTGAGCCATTCAAACGTGGACTTGCCAGTGTGCTTCAGATAATTGCCCTGCTGCATAACTCAACAAAGCTTGGTCAAAAATTGATGGCTGGACATTCTCCTTCGAGATTATGTGGAAGAGAATAGAGTTCATGTTTCTTGTGATGGCCACACAACTGCAGTAAAGTTGGTAACCTCTGGCAGTGTACTTAAGTTTTGCATGTCATTTTGTCCTAGTTTAGTTTATATTATTTCATACATATTAAACATCATATAAAATACATGACATAGGTTTCCTTTCACAATTACTCTTTACTATTTGACAGTATATTAGTTATATTTGTAGCGCGCACATTTAGTTGACTTTTGCATAGTCCACATTGTTTAAATTGCACTATCCTAAGTTTGGTTTTTTAAGTTACCAGCCCCAAGGGTGCGCTGTTTGCAGCCACTGCTGGGAGACATCTTGGCTCAAGAACATCTTGACTTGAATTAAAGGATGCCGCTCGGCAGAAAGCAGACAAATTAACATACAGGAAATGGCCATGTGGGTTGTACCGTTACCTGCATTGCCAGGAGGGGCGGGGAAGAAGACATTATCCTTGGTTAAGATTTGTTGTTTCTTAATCTTAATAAAATACAGTAATGTACTTTAATTTTGTTAAGATTTGAGTAGGTCAACTTTTTGGAGTATTAGTTTAGTTTCTTTTGTTTAGTCTTAAATGGTAGTTTGGTTTTTGTGAGTTGTCCCCTATTGTTTCTAGCTGGTCTGATCAGCCATAGTTTCCCATTGTGTTCCCTTTGTCAGGTCAGTTTGTTTGGTTTGAAAGTTATGTTGAGTTCTGTTCAATTCACCTCTTTTATGGGCCCAGAATGTAAATTTTATAGTATAACATTTTTTTTTTTCATTTTGCTTCCATTTGAGTGAATAAAATCCTTCTTTTTGAAGATCCACCTGTGTCTCCTCTTGCCGGTCCGCTTAGTCCCTTACAGTTCCATCAATCATTACAAGTGTCCCAGATCCTGAGGCAGCAAAACAGCCTCAGACAATTGCACTTCCACCAACTTGTGTCGCTGGCGGCAAGATGTTGTTACAAATCTTGTAATGCCATTTGCATCATATTTGATACATGCTTTTCTGTGACCTCTATGTCATCCGCGTTATCAATAATTTCCTCAAAAACCTGTTGTATACAGTCTGATACATGTCATCTGCCCCTTGGTGGAGTATCCATGCACTGCAGGTAGTAAAGGTCCGCAGAATACAAAATCAAAGATGGCTGCCCCCAGTTTTGAGCAAAAAAAGAAATTTCTGATAATTCATGGTTCAGGCTTTGCAGGCTTAAAGAATGCTGTGATAGAGCAAAAATAAAGAAGCTGCTTTCAAGGATTTATTGCCATGGATTCCAGCGGCCTTAGGAATGATAAAAATACCGTACTTCATCAAAATGTGAACTAGAAATCGTGCACGTATGATTAAAAGTCAATTTTGGACATGTTAATGTTGTTCTTTCTCTCTTTGGTAAGATAAAAAGTCAGATTAGCTTGCATCATTTATAGGTCTTAAATTTTTCATATAAGATTTATTCATTGATTTAATTTTTTTTTTTTAATTTTATAGGGCAAAGTGCCATCGAGCATATAGAAAAGCATTCATGATACATTTTATTTAAATACATATAGAAAATGTAAAATAACCATGCATAAACACTTCTGCAATGCTATAAAGAAAAGTATTTAAAGAACCATTTCTTAATATTACAAAATTGTTTTATCAAAAAAAAGAAAAAAAAATCAATCCTGTTTGAGTGGGATCAGCTGCTAGATGAGAAATCAGATGCAAAATAACACAGAGATGGGATTGGTGCACCTTATTCGTCTGATCATGTGATAAAAGTAGTGATACAGGCCAGATATTGGTTCATAACTTTTTGCACACATGGTAATATAATCTGTAGAGCATAAATAGATCAATACACTGTATGTAACAAATGGGAATGAATTATAAAGGTGGGACACAAATACAAATCAGCTGAAGTCAGTTGTGGCCGCAGGGCTGACGGACACTCGGATTACGTCACGCGAGCAGTATGGAGGCATTTTGTGTTTTTTAAATGTTGTTTTTATGCTTGAAAGAGTGGTCACCATTGACTTCAGTCGATTTGGATTTGTCTTCAATGCTGTTTTTCTTTGTAACTCCAAAAGTGTTTTGAGGACGAAAGAAATTCACGGACCCTTCGATTAGCCTTGGGGTGAGTAGATGATGCGTGAATTAGATTTTTGGGTGAAAAAAAAAAATCCCTTTAATAACAATGAGTCACACAACCAAGAAAAGCAGGAAGGAACATAAATGAACAAATGTTGTGTGAAGGATGCTGAGAGCTTTCAGCCGCATTGAATAGGAAGCTTATTAAGATTTTAGGACTCTAATTAGGAAGACTCTGGGAAACACTTCCTTTGTTCATGGTCTTTGATTTCTGACTGAAGGAAGCAGCCAAACACCAGAAAATGGTGCTGGCAAAGTCCCAGCTTTACGAGGCTGTAATGATGGCAGGGTTTCAAAGACAGAGGAAGAAAGGCTTTTACAGAGGTCGGTCCAACTCTGGTTTTACTCTCAGAGTCAGGATATGCTTTTCATCACCAATTCAGCCCCACCCCCCTGGCATTATTACAGCAAACAGGACATACTCCACTCCGAACTCAAATCCATTACACAAGGGCTTTTAAGGCATATATGTGCAATTTTAAAGCGAGAATACATTTTCAAACAGTGGAAAATTAAAAGCACGTGTCAATAGGGAGTAAACCACCCCAAATGAACCCAAAATACCGCTTTACACTCCAAGATGCCCACCTAATACTTAACCAATGCAAATTAATGATACTTCAATTCAAACTAAGCTCTAGCATGCATTTAGCCGCAAACCCCTTTAATGGTAGTCTGGCTGATTGTTGTTCCGTGAACAAACAACCCATTATTAGCACAGGCATCAACAAGCAACAACATTAAGAGCAAAAAGCGTGAAATGATTAAAATGACATATAGCCTGGAATTAAGGCTGGTGCTATTTTTTCCCGCACAAGGCGGCCAAATCAATTTTACAGATGACTGATTGTATCACACTCTGTAAAGAGGAAAAAATATCAGCCTAAATCCTGATCTGGTTGTGATATTAATGCCTGCGTACTAAGATCAAACACTCTCATAATGTCGCCATATTGGTGAGGCAAAAATTAACGGGGTTCAAGTCAAAACCAAAAAAACTCGCATTATGACTCACTGTCTCACATTATGACTGTCTCCCATTATGAAGTCCAAGGTTAGCAGGAAATGATGAGGGCTGTGGATTGGGTTAGACCCTGAGGCACACGACGTACAGACACACAGCCCTCATCGCATGAGTGGCGCTTTCCTCCATCTCTTACTGAGCTTCAGACGCAAACACACACACACACACACACAAACGTACACACACACATACATAAACGTGCGCATAAACACACACACACACGCACACACTCACACACACACGCACCCACGCACACTCGAAAACGGACACACATACAGATGCACCCCACACACACACACACACACACACACACACACCATCAGGGCTTCATTTGCTCAAGTGGAGACTACAGCCATGTCAGGATGACAAAACTGCAAGCCATAAGAACAGCACAGTCTCAGTTTAGGGGGGGTGGTCATGAGGACGGCTGGGGGGGCAGACGGCTGCAGTATAAACCCAACAAAGCCCTGACACAGCCCCCTCACCCTCACTCACCACCCCCCACATCTGAAACAGACTCATATCCCTGAAGCACTGCACCTGCAGTACAGATGTGTGCGTTCTGCTGACAATAACGAGCCCCCATCTCAGCACTGCAGCATCATAGTGCTTTATGCTCTTAAAAGGCCCAACAATATTTTCTCTCCTGTTTGTTCAATAGTGGATATAATAAAGGTGTCCAGACAGTCCACTTTAAAAAAAAAAAAAGTATTCCAGGAAAGCCACCCATAATTAAAACTGCACCGCAATTGAGTAGCCTGAATTCACCAGTGATTTGATACAACAAAAGATTTTTCTGCATCAGAGTATGAGTGAGTACCTGAGCGCTAGTGTGTTCTGGTGCGAGTATGTGTACGGTGAGGATTTCCACTCAAAGCCACATAGAGACACATTTTAAAAATTGGTTAATTTCTGACAACTATCATGGAATAGCAGCTGAAAATTAACAAGTTTCTGCGCAAAATGAACACCCTTAAAGGGGCATTTCATATGAAAGTCAGGATTTCCAAATATTTCGCTGTTTCCATGGAGTGAACCTTCATCAAAACTGACTGGTGATCTAAGGAAGACTGATCACCTCTTTGTCACAGCAGTTAATACAGTGTCCTTAAACAGGCCTTTTAAAAAGAAAATGTGTAAATGTTCATGCTAACCTCACATGGCCACAGCACACAGGAATGCAGTGGCAATCATGGCTGTATATTAGAGTTAGAAATTAGAAGATTGTAATGCCTTTTAAGATAAATCTGACTGTATTCCCCCCATTAAATCTGAACAGGAGGCCGGTCGTAATTATACACAACCGCCTTGAAACAGAAGGCTAAATGATTTTTTTTTAAAATTATGATATCAAATCTTTTATCCATACCACTCCTGTGTCCCGTTATCTCCATCCTCTCTGATTATGCAAGTCTGTTTTCTCATGAATTCTGCACCGCTCCTCTCATAATACTCACATTTTCATTTTAAATGCCAAGCCCTCTGAACTGCAAGCCCTCTGCGGAACAATCTGTGGAAAATGAGCACATTACACGTAGCGCACTGTCCTTCCAGGCCTTTCTAACAAAGGCTTACAGCACCATATCAGCTGAACGGTCAAGTCCAATCTCAAGCTCGACACATATTAAACAACAACTGTCGGGAAACAATGTTCCATTATTGTGATTTATTTCACAGAGCCACCTGAAGACATCCATTTACAGTCATAGCTTTCAACACATTATCAGTTTATGGGTGGACATTTACTGAAATAATCGCTGTAAAGTACCTTTGACAGAGACTAAGCAGATGCCTTCATGCTGGGGTGTGGGCATGGCTCCTTGCCCGTGGCCGAGAGGTTGTTAATTGGAATAGCATGTCTACCTGTGTCCCCCTAAATCTACATGTATTGCTTCAGACAATTATATACAGTATGCATTTTTTCTATGCATAACAACATAGTTTAAGTAGCATGTACAGTTGCAATCAAAATCATTCAACCCCCATTGCAAATTGGGTTCAATAGCAAAATTTACAAACTTTCAGCTGTTTGTGATAAACAGATTAAACAAGAACATTTTAAATAGCTCAACACAACTAATATTACAAGTGGTTTCCCAAATTTAACGCAAAATGCCATTTTTAATGACTGCTGCAGTTTCAAAATTATTCAACCCCCCGAATAGAATCCCTCATAAGAGCATATTTGCAAATCAGGTGTTGTCTCAAGCACACCTAATGCAGCTAATCAAGAGCCTAATTAGTTGCATCAGGTTTGCTTGAGATAGAACACATCAAATACTTGCACTCGCTAGGGGTTTGTTGACAATGACATTTGACTGCATATCAGAAATATGGCTGGCAAAAGAATTGTCCAAAAAGCTAATAGAGGAGATCATTGCCTGGCACAAACAAGGAAGAGGATAAAAAAAGGCAGCACAGGCACTGAATTTTCGTAACGATACAGTTGGAAGCATAGTTTGCAAGTTCAGAGTTAAAGGCAGAGTGGCTACAGTACCAGGATGTGGCAGAAAGAGGAAGCTATCAATGGCTGTCACCAGATTCCTGAGGAGACGGGTGGTCAAAAACCCTCGAGTGACTGCAGGAGACCCGCAGCAAGACTTGGAGGCAGGAGGCACTGAGGTTTCAGTTTGCACAGTAGGGCGCATACTAAACGTTGAAGGTCTCCAAGACATACACCAAAACTGATCCAAAAGCACAAGCTCCAATATGCTCAAAACCTTATAAATAAGCCACAGAAGTTTGGGGATACTGTTCTGTGGAGTGATAAAACAAAACTGGAATATTTCAGGCTTATGAATCAGTGGTATGTCTGCAGGAGGAATAAAGAAGCGTATGCTGAAAAGTACACCCTGCCTAAAGTGAAGAATTGTGGGGGCATTTTGATGCTCTGCGGCTGCCTTGCTTCCTCTGGCACTGGAAATCTGCAAAGTTGGAGGGCAAGATGGATTCAGTCAAGTACCAGGATATCAAAGGAGAAAATGTCATGCTGTCTGTACGGAAGCTGACGCTTGGGCATCATTGGACCTTCCAAAAGGACAATGATCCTAAGCATACCTCAACATCCACCAAGGCTTGGTTTCAGAAAAAGTCTGGGAAGATTCTAGAGTGCCCATCACAGTCGCCTCACTTGAACCCCATAAAAAATCTCTGGTAGGATTTGAAGAAGACAGTAGCAGCATGCAAACCCTAGAATATTAGTGAACTGGTGGCCATTGTCCATGAGGACTGGGCTAAGAGTCCTTGGGAATGCTGCCAAAAGCTGACATCTGCCTATGCATCACATCTCCAGCAAGTCATAGCGGAAAAAGGGTCCTCTTCTAAGTATTAAAGATGCTTGTCATGAAACGGTTGAATAATTTTGAGCCTGCAGTAGTCATTAAAAGTGGCATTTTGTGTTGAATTTGGAGAAGCCACTTGTAATATTTGTTGTGTTGATCCAGTTAAATTGTTCTTGTTTGATTTGTTCATTACAAACAGCTGAAAATTCCTAAATTTTACCAGTAAACCTAATTTGCAACGAGGGTTGAATAATTTTGATTGCAACTATATATTTGAAATAAAGTATAATTTTGTGTTTGCAGTATGCAGTGAAGGTTGCAACTTCTTCTGAACCAACAGCCTCACTAAAAATCCAATCATCAAAATGTGCTAAACCAACACGTCAGCTTCAGTAGAGCAGCGACTGCCTCACAGCGTGTCACGAGCCCAACAACACTGACCTATATCCATCACTATCTCGCTAACATTCACCGTCGCAACAACACTGATCAATATCAATCTCCATCTCGCTAACGTTCACCGTCGCAACAATGCTGATCTATATCAATCTCCATCTCGCTAACATTCACCCTCACAGCAGTGCTGATCAATATCCATCACAATCTCACTAACGTTCACCCTCACAACAACACTGATCAATATCCATTACCATCTCACTAACGTTCACCCTCACAACAACACTGATCAATATCCATCCCCATTTCACTAACATTCACCGTCGCAACAATGCTGATCTATATCAATCCCCATCTGGCTAACGTTCACCATCACAACAACACTGATCAAAATCCATCCCCATTTCGCTAACGTTCACCATCGCAACAACGCTGATCTATATCAATCTCCATCTCGCTAACATTCACCCTCACAGCAGCGCTGATCAATATCCAGCACAATCACACTAACGTTCACCCTCACAACAACACTGATCAATATCCATCACCATCTGGCTAACGTTCACCCTCACAACAACACTGATCAATATCCATCACCATCTCACTAACGTTCACCCTCACAACAACACTGATCAATATCCATCACCATCTGGCTAACGTTCACCCTCACAACAACACTGATCAAAATCCATCCCCATCTCGCTAACGTTCACCCTCACAACAACACTGATCAAAATCCATCCCCATTTTGATAATGTTCACGGTCGCAACAACGCTGATCTACATCAACCCCCATCTCGCTAATGTTCACCCTCACAACAACACTGATCAATATCCATCACCATCTCGCTAACGTTCACCATCGTGACAACGCTGATCTATATCAATCCCCCCTCGCTAACGTTCACCATCGTAACGACAATGATCTATATCATTCCCAATCTCGCTAATGTTCATCATCATAACAACACTGATCTATATCAATCTCCATCTCGCTAACATTCACCTTCACAGCAGCGCTGATCAATATCCATCACAATCTCACTAACGTTCACTCTCACAACAACACTGATCAATATCCATTACCATCTCACTAACGTTCACCCTCACAACAACACTGATCAATATCCATCACCATCTGGCTAACGTTCACCCTCACAACAACACTGATCAAAATCCATCCCCATTTCGCTAACATTCACCGTCGCAACAACGCTGATCTATATCAATCCCCATCTGGCTAACATTCACCCTCACAACAACACTGATCAAAATCCATCCCCATTTCGCTAACGTTCACCATCGCAGCAATGCTGATCTATATCAATCCCCATCTGGCTAACATTCACTCTCACAACAACACTGATCAATATCCATTACCATCTCACTAACGTTCACCCTCACAACAACACTGATCAATATCCATCACCATCTGGCTAACATTCACCCTCACAACAACACTGATCAAAATCCATCCCCATTTCGCTAATGTTCACCGTCGCAACAACGCTGATCTATATCAATCTCCATCTCGCTAACATTCACCCTCACAGCAGTGCTGATCAATAACCATCACAATCTCACTAACGTTCACCCTCACAACAACACTGATCAACATCCATTACCATCTCACTAACGCTCACCCTCACAACAACACTGATCAATATCCATCCCCATTTCGCTAACGTTCACCGTCGCAGCAATGCTGATCTATATCAATCCCCATCTTGCTAACGTTCACCATTGTAACGACAATGATCTATATCATTCCCAATCTCGCTAATGTTCATCATCATAACAACACTGATCTATATCAATCTCCATCTCGCTAACATTCACCTTCACAGCAGCGCTGATCAATATCCATCACAATCTCACTAACGTTCACTCTCACAACAACACTGATCAATATCCATTACCATCTCACTAACGTTCACCCTCACAACAACACTGATCAATATCCATCACCATCTGGCTAACGTTCACCCTCACAACAACACTGATCAAAATCCATCCCCATTTCGCTAACATTCACCGTCGCAACAACGCTGATCTATATCAATCCCCATCTTGCTAACATTCACCCTCACAACAACACTGATCAAAATCCATCCCCATTTCACTAACGTTCACCGTCGCAGCAATGCTGATCTATATCAATCCCCATCTGGCTAACATTCACTCTCACAACAACACTGATCAATATCCATTACCATCTCACTAACGTTCACCCTCACAACAACACTGATCAATATCCATCACCATCTGGCTAACGTTCACCCTCACAACAACACTGATCAAAATCCATCCCCATTTCGCTAACATTCACCGTCGCAACAACGCTGATGTATATCAACCCCCATCTGGCTAATGTTCACCCTCACAACAACACTGATCAATATCCATCACCATCTCGCTAACGTTCACCATCGTGACAACGCTGATCTATATCAATCCCCCTCTTGCTAACGTTCACCATCGTAACGACAATGATCTATACCATTCCCAATCTCGCTAATGTTCATCATCATAACAACACTGATCTATATCAATCCCCATCTCGCTAACATTCACATTAATGTGGCAAATGAAATTTAATGTAGCGACATGTAAAGTTGTACATGTAGGGAATAAAAACATTAGACAGCATTGCTTCATGGGAGGTTTAAAACTGGAAAGTGCTCCACACGAAAAAGACCTGGGAGTGATTGTTGACCAAACCCTCACAGGCTCTAGCCATTCTGCCATAGCAGTTAAAAAAGCCAATCGGATGCTGGGATACATTGCCAAAAGTATTGAGTACAAATCCAGGAGGTCATACTTCTCTTGTACAACACATTCGTCAGACCACCTCTGGAGTATTGTGTACAGTTCTGGGGACCATACTTTAAGCAAGATATAGAGGCTCTAGAAAAAGTTCAGAAAAGAGCTACTAAGCTAATTCCAGGTATAAAAGATGAGAGCTATGAGAAGAGGCCAGAGGTGAAAAGTCTGGGTTCAGAAAGTAAAAATCCTCCCCAGAACTTTATTCCAACCACCTGGATTTACTTCTGACAGGAGATAGAGCCAGCTCATTCTGTGAGAGGGAGAAAAACTTGGCAGGACTTTTACTTTCTGACCCCTGGATTTTACATCCCTGAAAGAGGCTGAAGATCCTTAATCTCTTTAGTCTTAGGAAAAGGAGACTAAGGGGTGATCTGATTGAGGTCTTTAAATATGTTAAAAGGATCAACAAAGTGAATTATGTAGGATTCCTTTGGCCAAGTTTTTTTAGTAGAACTCGGGGTCACAAATGGAAGTTGACCAAGGGTAAATTTAGCACTGATATTAGGAAATATTTCTTCACCCAAAGAGTAATTTCGATGTGGAATAGCTTGCCTGACCATATTGTTGAGGCAGAATCCTTGGGAGTTCTCAAGAGCAGGCTTGACTTAGAACTAGATACCATTGAGTATCTGAAGTGATATATTCACAATAGTAAACAGAAACTGGCGAGCCTAGTTGGGCTGAACGGCCTGTTCTCGCCACTCATGTTATGTTATGTTATGTAACACAACATCCACTTAGCTACGCTCAATTACTGTGCCATCACAGGAACTCTGGGGTAAAGAAATGTCAAAATAGACGCACAGCAAAGGCCTGAGACATGCCTCAGGGGAACTCTGAGTTTCTCTCTTCCTCTTCCTGCTGCCACTATGGATGGACATTGCTCTGCGCTTCCATGGCCACATTCATCTTAACATTTCTCCACTGATTGAAAAAAGGCTGACGTCTAATGAAGCAGGAGATTGGGTTTGCGGGGGCTTGGACTCAGATCTGATAAGAATTAAAATGAGAGAAGATGTAATCCAGTCAAGAGCAGAAACAAGTAATGAGGCATGATTTGATGATTTGATGGAAACAGAGGATGGGAACAGATTTGTTCAACAGTCTTGCAAAACCCTGTGAAATGCTCCATTTTCTTATGCCTATGTCCCAAGAGAACATAAATAATGATCTGCTTGATTGGTAGGCAACAAAAGCATGTATGCAGTAATATATCAATAGAACCGGTAGGATTATTTTTTTTCAAAGGCTTTAATATTTGACTCAAACTCAGTTTTGCATCAAACCTATCAAAATTTCAGTACCATAAACTGTATTAGACTGCATGACACAAGCATAAACTAGCTTGACATGTTGAGGGCACAGAGCAGAAATGACTCAAATATGTGTCACGGTAAGACTTTGCAATAATTAAAGATTAATTAACATAAGTTAGCGCAGTAAGAAGCATTAACTAGTAGTTAATTAACACTTAACTACTGCATCAGAGTGCTGCATAAGCATAATGTAGCTACAATTAACCATTCATTAGCGCTCTCATCCTTTAACCCCTGTATGTTATCCTTTTCTCTGAGCGAGGTTGAAAAGAGAGATCAGCTACGGCGATCGTCAAGCATGGCACGTGACGACTTCAGGCCTCGCGTAGTTACTTGGAGTTGGGGAGGAGGCGTGGCGGACCTTCCTAGGGAAGAAAAGGGCCACTGTGATGGGTCGTACTCTGAGAAAAGGGGCAGATATGGCGGGAGAGAATCAGGCATGGCGCTGCGCCATGGCCAAATGCTCTAGATATAACACTGTTTTAACAAGAAGATATTGTCACTAATATCCCCCACCACCATGGGGTCCAATTTCAAGCCTAATTAAGGTCATGATTACAAACATATAAGCACAAAATTTCATGCATCGAGGTAAAGTAGTTTCCAAACAAAAAACCCGTACCTAACTTATCCAGGCCGATTGACAGACACACAACCTCCATTGCAATATACTTTCCTCCACCTCATGGCAGGGGCTGATAAAATGACAGTAAACTACCACCATTTGACTAAAAACCAGGATTTTGTTGGTGAATTGAGCAATCGCTTTCTGCTGCCTCAAGATAGCAAGACACCAATAATGTGCCGGACCTCACCTCATTTTAAGACCAGCATGCCCATAGGCACTCAGAGGGGTGCAAGTGCATTTGCTATTTACACAACATGGGTGTTCGACTGAAAAATGACAACTGCATCCATGTGAAACCAGCAAAGACTGTGCTTATCGCCGCTTTGGGCCGGGATGGGAAATAGCCCTATCAGTTCAAGACATTTTTTCCCTCAATTTTACTGTTGACAGATTAACAGCCCTGACGCAAACGTTATAATCTGCATTAAAAGGTAATTTGTTAAGTTCTCACAGTTTGTTATTGGAAATGAAATGGTGTACTTATGACTTACTTATTGCCCTTTTCTCTTCCATTGTTGATTCCAGCAAAACATTCTGGAACATTCTGATCAAATGAATACCTCCTTAACTTTTTAATATTTTCTTCAGACACCCTAAACGATAAGCAAAGAGAATTAATTTGGCAGGGATCATTCAGCATAGCACTCTTGAGGGAAAATTATTTGTTTTGCAAAAATGAGTAAGCACTCCAACACAGTGAGAATCTGGCTTTACCGAGACCAGGTGCATTTGATGTATTTAAATGAGAAAAATCTCATCCAGCTGCAGTAAGTGTTTATTCATCCTCGCTTCTAATGCTAATGCTAATGCTTCTAATGCTAATCCCAAAAAGACTCTCGTATCTGAATCTCGAAAGGCTCCCTCACAGCAAAACTAAGTCTCTCAAATGTCTCTGACTTCACAGTATTTGACTGAAAAAATAGCTGCCCCTAAAACACACAATGTATAATGAAAGTGGCTCCGCAGCCACCATGGAAAGGACTAGAATCATAACAAACACATTGTGTAATTTTTACAACAATGTAGGACTGTGGCAGGTGCTCCTACCGTGTTGATTTTCATCTTGGGGATACAATAGGCTCAGTCCAATCATTTATTCTCCCGTGTTTCCCCATCCGTCTTTGGCAGAGCCAGAGATTGATACAGGCCGGACATCATCAAGGACATCGCATTAAATACTCCTCACAGGCCACAAGACCCAGGTGCACGGTGTTTCCCAAACATCTACACAAGTATGTGCACATGCCTTCCTTTAGCTGTTTTACATGGTACAAGGGAGGCCCTTCAGAGGGAATGTTTTCGTTACAGCCTGTAATGACATTTCAGATGATTGTGTACTTTTTAAAGCTTGAAGAAGGTCCAGCCTGTTTCCGTCATAATAATGCCCCATTAAGAAAAGAGTCAGCCCCACAGCTCCATGGCAATGCTGTTCGTACAGCTCAGGCAGCAGCAACAAAATAATACTGTAATATTCCAGCAAAGATGAGGTTTAATTTACATTCTTACGATTCCACGTGCATACAGGAACAAATCTGCTATCCACATAACACATTCCCTCTAAAAAGACTGCTGCTAATGTGAAGAGATATTTAGTCAGGATTTCTCAGATGGAATTGAATGCTCCATGCTCTATGGATGAACAGAACACACAAACACAGCACTGGAGGCACTGAAAAAGAAGAAGCCATAAACAAAACAGAAAATTGCCTGGAAGCTGCCTAATAGTCTTATCAGTACAAATGGAATTGCAAGCAGGAAACAGGATCCAGAATCATGCTCCAGCACAGTAGGTTGATGACAGTTTTTGATCAGAAAAGCAAGGCCAGAGCTTTATCTGCAGTACACCTCATGAAACAGCCAACTGACACTCAGCTACTCGAGAAAGGAAAGCCATTTCATATTACAGGAGGATCTGGGCAATTTCCTAGGCTGTATGAGAGCCAAAGAACAGAAAAGCTCTCTTTCTGTGTCAGCAAAATTTTGCCAATAATATTGATTTTTCATCGTATTTCTAGGAAGGCTTGTGTCTGCTGGTTTTATAGCTCATTTGCATATGCCGTTCCTGAGCGCTGGAAAATAATGGTTCTGCGGATTTGCAACTCATCTAACTAACCAGAGTTACTGACTATTCTGACAAAATTAAAATGAGCAAAATTATTCAGTGAGCTGCACCGAGCCGAATAATAAAATTCAGATAAAATTGATGAAATCGCCCAATAGATGCAAGAAACTTCTTCCCAGAAGAAAAGAAAACAGAAAAATCAGTCACACATCTTAATTTCATCATCAATTTCATCATCGAAGATTAAAAAATGATTTAAATCATTGATCAAACCAAAATCGCATTATACAGAAGTGAGACACATTTTGGCAAGCTGTCCAGTGCAGTGAAAATTAAATGCCGCATTGTTAGAAAAACCAAGTTCATTTGAAACAGGAGAGATTTCCCAAAATACTCCAATTAAGTACACATGCTGTACATGCTATAAATAAATCCTTCTACAATTTTCAACAATTCAAAATTAAAACCCATATTAAGTTACATTAAAGTAAGACACATTTAACTGTATTTTCCTTCCCTAGAAAAGGAGACAGCAGGACGCAGCAGTGTCCTCCCGGGTCTGCTGTCTCAGGTCACCAAGACAGTATTCAGAGGCATCTCATTACGCCAGACTCTACAGGCCCACAAACACACATGCTGCCGCAGTCTGCAAAGGCACATTAGTTTGCAAATGTACTACGTACTTTACCTTGTCCATGAAGGCCCCTAAAAACAGAAAACAACAAACACAATTATTCAATATGTCCAGGAGAGAATATCTGACAGAATGATTTGTACTGTACATGTAGAATGTAGCAGCAATGAATGTTTGCCTGTGGTCTGCCAGTTTATGCAGACACAGCACTGCACACCACATGCATCATACAAAAGACCAAACAATTTCACACTTTTATGACTTTTCCCCGTCTGTCAGAACTGATTCATACGGTATCAGCATCTCTCCGTCTGTCAGTGACGCTGGACACTGCATTAAAAGCTCTGTTCACACAGCTTAGCCAGCAGAGGCTGAGGATAAACAATGCAGCCTGTCGTCCCTAGAGAGAGAAATCGTCAGTGGTCCATACAGTCCAGCTATCCTGTATCCTGTCAGTGATGCGTATTCCTGATTCAGTGGAACTGGCCGATGCACGGATGAGCGCGGCGTTTCACTCCCTATACCCCCCATTACACTTCCCTTTAGGGCAGATTTTACACTTCCTGCAGTATATCCCACAGCCTAGATGATCAGCGTTTACCCTGCAAAGCCCACCATATGATTCCAATATTGAGTTTGACCCACTCTGTTTACAAACTGCTGAGCCTGCGGTAAGAGCAGACATGATAGGGCCGCCAATCGAAACGGCGGTCCTGCGGCACCCTCTGTCAGCGAGTTTACGCCGTCAGCACCCGCTGTCAGCAAGTTTACGCCGTCAGCACCCACTGTGAGCGTGTTTATGCCGTCAGCGCC
The DNA here is from genome assembly GCA_029692085.1 of Gymnothorax javanicus. Taxonomy (NCBI): domain Eukaryota; kingdom Metazoa; phylum Chordata; class Actinopteri; order Anguilliformes; family Muraenidae; genus Gymnothorax; species Gymnothorax javanicus. The sequence goes on from CM056205.1 coordinate 487,461, forward strand.
CACTGTGAGTGTGTTTAAGCCGTCAGCACCCACTGTGAGCGTGTTTACGCCGTCAGCACCCACTGTGAGCGAGTTTACGCCGCCAGCACCCGCTGTGAGCAAGTTTATGCCGCCAGCACCTGCTGTAAGCGAGTTTACACGTCAGCACCCTCTGTGAGCGAGTTTACACCGTCAGCACCCGCTGTGAGCGAGTTTATACCGTCAGCACCCTCTGTGAGCGAGTTTACACCGTCAGCACCCACTGTGAGCGAGCTTATGCCGTCAGCACCTGCTGTGAGCGAGTTTACGCCGTCATCACCTGCTGTGAGCGAGTTTACGCCGCCAGCACCTGCTGTGAGCGAGTTTACGCTATCATCACCCTCTGTGAGCGAGTTTACACCTTCAGCACCCGCTGTGAGTGAGTTTACACCGTCGGCACCCGCTGTGAGCGAGTTAATGCCGTCAGAACCTTCTGTGAGCGAGTTTACGCCGCCAGCACCTGCTGTAAGCGAGTTTACGCCGTCATCACCTGCTGTGAGCGAGTTTACACCGCCAGCACCTGCTGTGAGCGAGTTTACGCTATCATCACCCTCTGTGAGCGAGTTTCCGCCGTCAGCACCCGCTGCGAGCGAGTTTATGCTGTCAGCAAACCCCCCATGAGCATGATGGGGCCGGAGTTCAGCCACATTTAATTGTGTCCCAACATGACCTTTCTACGCAAAATATCGTCTGTTAATATAATGAATAAGCAAATTCACTTGTTGATTCCAGTTAACACAACATAACATAACATAGCTTCAGTGGCGAGAACAGGTCGTTCAGCCCAACTAGGCTCGCCAGTTTCTTTTTACTATTGTGAATATATCACTTCAGATACTCAATGACTCAGTGGTATCTAGCTTTAAGTCAAGCCTGCTCTTGAAAATTCCCAAGGTTTCTGCCTCAACAATATGGTCAGGCAAGCTGTTCCACACCGAAATTACTCTTTGGGTGAAAAAATATTTCCTAATATCAGTGCTAAATTTACCCTTGGTCAACTTCCATTTGTGACGAAGGAATCCTACATAATTCTAGCCTGACTCCGCCAGCCTACGTACTTCACTTTCATTTCACTTCACCACTCCGTCTGATCACAAGCTCTGCCTCGTCTACCTCGGCAGAAAAAATGCCAGACCAACCAAAGAACAGAATGCGTAGGCGAAAGCCATGACGTAGCCGCTGCGCCGAGTTTGAAATTGTAGTCTCCGAAATCGACAATGGCCATGGACATAGATACACGGGAGGCCATTCGCCCTGTCGTGGAGAAAATCACCGGTATCAGCGACTTAAAGCCACAACAAGATGAATGTTTGGTTAGTTTTTTGAATGGAAATGATGTTGTAGCTTCTCCCTACAGGTTTCGGGAAAAGTTGTCATATCTACTTAACGTCCATCATGAAACATATGAAATAGGCACTTTGTTCATCTCTGTGAGAGACAGCTGAACCACCTCAGTTAGCTTGTAGCTTCTAGTGCTGCATTGCCCGTGAATTTCACACTATTGAAGTGAGCAGCGAACTTTTTAAAAACTGTGTATTTAAACATGTTACAAGACCTATTCGCTGCCTCAGTGTTATGTTGTCATTATCCATGAATAAAATGGTTGTCTGAGACAGCCAAACGATTAGAGCCAAACTGTGTTACTATAAAGTTAGATAGCGAGCTCGGTATGATGTTAGCGCAAGGATGGGTTTCACGTTCATTACGGTGGATTTCCCCGCTATTGACACGGAAATTGATTATGACTCCGGAATTCTCACGCTTGTCTTTACTGAGGGATTGAAAGCAATGGAATTGCATAAAAACGTTTCAAATGGTCTTTTTTCTTTTAAACAATTTAAACGATCATGAAACACATGCATTGTTTCCAAACCCTGAGTAAAGAGAAGCACGAGAAGTCCGGAGTCATAATCGCTTTCCATAGTGAGGTCCACCGAAACGGAAACTTCAATGCACAAGGAATTTAATTCCGCGTGAGAATCTCATTAATAAGCGTTCATTGAATAATTGCGGACTACGGTGAATAAGCCTAAAAAATGCATGAGACATACGCCGAATGCGTGAGACTTGGCATCTCTGTCACACAGATCAAAGACAATGCTCGAGACAATATGACACCCACCACCAACTGGACGAGGGTGTGAATTATGTTGCGTTCCAGGCAACTCGTAACCCGTGATTTACCGGTTAAAAGTGGGCGGAGCTACCGTCAAACCTGTGAATTCACGCCCGGTGAACTTCGATTGTGCTCAACGTACTCCGACTTCCTTGTTTGACGTCACGCAGCTCAACTAAAATGGCGGCACCAGCTTTTTTTCAAGTGAAGTCAAGTATGAAGTCGTAGCTCGTTACTTTTGCCTGGAACGCTATGAAGTCGTGACTCGTAACTTTGAAGTCGTGATTCACAGGTTCAAACCTCCGCTGGAACGCAGCACTACTTTCTGTCAAAATGATGGACGGCCTTCAAAATGTTCCGTCATTGTTAAAAAAAATCCGTCAATGACGGAAAATATTTGGTTAATGTGACCTCTGCACGTAGATGCCGCATTAGCCGCTGGAGCGTACGTCAACATCGCCGCCTTATTACAGAGGGCACCTTACCATCAGCCCACCACGACCAGTGTGGAGACTGAGTGGAAAAAATGCCTTACTCTTGGGGGTGCACAAATCGTCGAACACTTGAAACCCGATCTCGAGGAATTACCCTTCATGAGTTAATCCTGAATAAATGTTTTTGGTTGCATCTGGCCATTATAACTTTATTTTCAGAGTTAACTGGCTATAAGAGTTAGATAGTTAATAACAAAAGCTAACGTTATCAATAACTTTGACGTAAGCTAGCAATAAAAGCTGCGACTTTTACCGGGGGTCTCAAAAGTATTAAATATTGATAAATAAATGTAGCAAAAACTAAGTCTCTGAAAGGCATTAAAATGATCATTTGCGGATATTGGTCTCAGGGTTACGTTATTTTATTTTTTTTCACGCTTTCCCGCCATCAGAAGACAGAAGCTAGATCCATGCTTGAATGAGTTTTTACAATTCCTCATAACAGTGAATTATTTGCCACCACATTACTAATTCAGCTCATTAAACGAGTCTAACGTTGATACCATAATCATTCCTTGAGCATCTAACAGCAATCATAGCGCAACTACCGAGATTCAAAGTTCCCGAAGTTATGTTTTTTTGTACTCAATGAGGATCATAAGCCCTATATAAACAGCTCATTGAAATTGGTTGACGAGTGTAAAAGTTGCCCGTTTACTTGTATTTGTTTACGTGCAGGCTCTGCTCTCCCTGATACGGCTGATGGTCTGCTGCTAATGCAGCGTCTACGTTTATATGTCCATGTTTTCCCCAGTTTCTGCAGGGTGAATGTCATGAATAGATGTGGAAATGGCGACTTGCAGCCCAAGACATTTCACTGGTTGCAAGGTGTCTGCTTTGATATTCGGTGTTTCGTGCAGAAGAACCAGTGCCAGCTGCTTCACTTCATCAGAAAAGCAGTTTGGGGAATAGCCCAGGTTTCACTGCTACCCCTGTGCGAATAAATACTGCACTCCAAGCAAACAGAACACGGGCAGAAACTGATGCTTGGTCTGCAAAACACATGCAGGTTCTGAAGTAATCAGGGATATATCCAGTATCTATATATATTCATATTTAGATAATTTCCCATGGACTCCTGAGCACCATTAGGCTTGGCCACATAAAATGTGGAAACATCAAGGAAAATGTTATGGTTTAATTTTGGATTTTAACAATTCAATATAGCCTAAGTACTGAGGCTTTTTGGAGCAAAAACTACAAAGATATTATCATGATGCCTGGAAGAATTGTGCAAGAAAACAACTCCTGACCGACGGCAAAAACTTTGCGCTCTACATCAGTATTTTTGTCAATGACAAGTTGCCATTATCTTTGATATTTCTGAACCATCATGCCCACCTTTGCCAGTACATGAATGCAGGACCAGTTTTGCCATAGGTGACCCTATTTAATCATTTAAGGGGAGGAGAAACCTTTTGGAAAAAATTGTCATTTTTAGATAGAAATCATTCATACTTGGTGTATTGACAGTATATGACCTGAAATACACAAAATATGAATTTGACCTAATTTGCATAATTAGGTCATGTGATTCAAGATGGCTGCCACCCCGATTTCACCATTATTTCTTTGCTTTATATCTCAGGACTGAAGCAAGATATTTGAATCAGGTTTTTTTTTTAATTAGATTTAGTTGTGTTTACACCTTCTTCTGAACTAGAATAAAGTATTTACACATAATACTAGAGATTTAGTGGGGTGAAAGAGGATTTTGCCATTTTTCGCCCCCTCGATATGAAATATAAATCACCATAACTCACAGACCCAAAGTGCTAAACCAAAACTTTTAGTTCAGTAGACCTCCTGATACGTACACAGACTTCTGTCAAAATTTCATGAGAAAAGCTCCAAAAATAAGTGAGATATAGTGCCTTATATGATAGCAATCGGGGCAAAAATCAGGTTTTGAGAAAATCCAGGTTAAAGTCAAAGTACACCTACAAATCATTGTAACAGTCAACTTAGAACATTAAAATGCCCCTGAAGCATAAACTTCTCCCTCCTGCTCCCTCTGATTGATTGTCCTGTTCTTGAGCAGATTGAAGTGATTTATGGGTTTCTCCTCCCCTTAAAAGAATGGATTTAGAATGTTGTTAGCGAGGCACAGCATGCAGCAAAACAAAAGAAGAAGAAGATAAGACTAATTGGTGGCCTGTGTCTAACTCAGAATGCTGACGGGTTCTTCCACAGTGACTCGTGTTAGTGCATTTCCAAATTTATATTTTGGCCTGTAGCTTATAATAATGGATTTTAAAACCCCATCATGTGTGTTGTTAAAAGCTATAAAAAGGTATGAACAAATATTCATTTGATTTCATAACATGGCTTTAATTAACACTAATTATGGTGTGACTTGCATTACATGAAAAGGACAACACAAAAAAACACAAAGATTTCAGATGCAATTTCTCCTAAAAGTATACAAGATAGAAAATAATTAAAGCTCTCAGCGTTTATACTACTAAATGTGGTTTTAAAGTGTATTGAAGGGAATTAATTTTTAAAACCAATAAGCAGAAATATTATGTAATGAGCGTGACTCACGTTACACGTGACTCGCATTAACAACTTTTCATGTCTTGCAAAGCTGCTTATGAGCACTAGATATGCATATTGATAGTACAATTTTGTTAGGTATGGGCAACAGTAGCAAAAATATAATTTACAATAACAGCCTGCCAGGGGTTATTGTGATGGAAGAAAAACCATCACCACCCAATTTTAAAGCAGAATATGGGGAATTTTAGCTATAAACACTTGACCAAGGTTTCAAAGTATAACATCAACTCAGTTGTCAAGAATGCACCAAAAACCCAGGTTGTGTTTGAAGTCCAAAATTAATGAAATGTTGTCATTTAAATTCTGAAGATGTCACAAGTAGGATTCTGACAGAATTTGGCTGGCAATAACGAATTTAGTATTTTTTTCCATTAAGTATATGCTGTTCCACGCTATAGAAATACAGATTTCTATTGAAATTTGTGAGGACATTTTTGAAGGTTTTCATCCCTATTTTCATGGAATTACCCAGAGGGTGAAAAACACATTGGTTAGATTATTATTGCAATAAGCAGAAATAACACACATGCATTGCACATTTTTTATTTCCTGTTAAGGACAAAATTTAAATATTTAGGCAATATTTTCCCATATTTTTCCCGTGAACTGACCAGAAAGAACACATGTAATCTCACAGAACAGCAGACAGCTCCTCTCTCCCCTGTTCAGCAGGTGTGAAGCCCTCTGTCCCCCCCCCCCATCCTTTGAGGAGCGAAACAGCTGGTCGGTCACGGCAGACGTTCATGTAGCCGAACTGCAAGGTGCTCTTTTCATTTAAAGAAGTTAATTTTCCCCAGACTGTCAGCACATGTCAGAGAAACACATTGTGCCCTCCTCTCTGCTGCGGAGGGTCTGTGCCCCTATAAAGCGACAGATGCTGCACTCAGAGAAACACTGTGAGGTACAGCGATTTTGCCCATTACACACACTGAATCAGTCCTAGGGGGCAAATACAGTTTAATTGGTTTATTATCTTTTATGGTACAACAACCACACAATCCTCAAATTGAGGCTGGTGCAAAATTCAATCATATTAATACCCTGCAAATTCTTCTGTTGCTGACTCAAACCCTAATTCATCTTTGAGAGTCATTTGAAATTTTTAAATCTCCAGTTGCCATACTTGGAAAATGTGAAAATCTTCAATTAATCTTTCCATTTTCCAAAACGAATTTTCCAATATCATTGATACAAGCACCAATTCCCACAAGAAATCTCTGCAGCAAGGCAAATGACTATTTAGATTGAGGCAAAATACTCTAAAAACAATTTGATCCTCCAGAAAAAGTTAATTAACTGCATCACAAAGCCAATGTTTTCAGCAGGTTTGTCATCATCAGGCTATTTTCTGCGTATGTACTGAGAGCAGAGGTGGTCTTTACTATTAAGCAGAGGTCAGTAATTGCCTTGGGCTCCGAGCTACCAGGAGCCCCATAAAACACCTAATATACTTAAGGTTAAGATCTTTTTGCCCTTCATTAATTAATCACATCATTCTAAAAATCTATAGACTAAAATGGTATCATAATGTGTAGAATTCATGAGTGACTAGTGTCTCAGCCCCCCCTACCCCCGTCCCAACTACAGTGGACTATTCCATGATCGCATTTACGGAAGTGATTCAGAGTGTAAACAGACGAGGTTGTGTGAAAATAGAAATTAAACAAAGCTACCAAAGCAGTTGTGAAAAAAGGAAGAGGCGGGAGGAGGGTAAAAGGTTTTTAGCAGCACTGCTAATGTTATTCTTTCTATTCCTGTCATCTGTTTTTTACTGATGAGTTCCGGAATAAGTTACCGTTGTCTCAACCTTCTGCCAGAACCATTCTGTACATTAACATTAGCTGGCAATCCAAAGGTCTATTCGATTATGGTGAAAAATGTGCGCATACATTTTGTGAACTAAGAAAAGCCATCATGTCAATAATGAAGTGAGGCAACACATCTTATTAATAATATTCTGTCTAGGTCATAAACCGCTAGTGTTGTTATCCAGAAAATATAGCTATGCTCTGACATTGCTGAGCATCTCAGTGAAAGCAAACGTCAATGTTTGACAAACAGCGATTACTGAAATTAGCTGTAACTAACGCCGATGTATCTTATAAATGCAGTGAATGTACACTGCCCAGCCAAAAAAAAGTCACCGTTTGGAAATGAATGAACAAATTCTATAATTGGATCATTATTGCGGTTATTAATATGTTTCAGCTGGCAATAATCATTTTTACCCTGACTGATGAAGCGCGTTGCTACTCATTTCTTAAACAATCACGTCGGAAGACACATCCCCTGATGGTGGAAAAGATGTTACAGTATTTCAGAAAGGGCAAGTTATTGGCCTGTATTTAGCAAAGAAAACTATGAATGAGAAAAACAAGTATGAGGAATCATTTTCTCAAACAAATTTGCCACCACAAAGTCCTGACCTTAAACGCATTAGAAGTTATTGGGATGTGCTCAAAAAAGACCACCGAGTGGTTCAACCATTATGTCGAGAAGACAAGATCTTGGCCAAAAATTATGGCATTTCTGATCGAAAATAAATGTTCTGGCATTGCATATAGTTGTCAAAACAATGACAAGACGAATATGCACTGTAATCAAAGCTACAGGGGTTCCAACTAAATATTTGAGTGTGCGACTTTTTTTTTTGGCCGGGCAGTGTATAATGCCATGGTAACACCTCTTGAGAATGGATTACTTCACCATCACAGGCCTATATTTCGTTGCTCATGATAATATGCTCAATCAATGTAATAAAAAACTGTGTTAGTCAAAGTGTAATAACAGAGTAATTTAGCTTGCAAAGTTAGCTACCTCATGCATCATGTAGGAATTTGGTCCTTTGTGAAGTAAACTGATAATCCCAAAGTTCAGGTCAACAACAATTTATTTACAGGGCAAAATAGTCTTCTTTACAGTATGTAACATACCGGGTAAAAGCAAGGCAAGGCAATTACAAATTACTGTCTGTCAGGAAGCAGCTTCATACCTCTCCTGAAGCCAGAGTACCAATGAGCTGGCAGGTAACCAAATGGTCATTGTTACATCAGCATCATGTCTGCTAACCCTTCCTGATGGACCGTCGGACCCCCCTGTGTGCTTCCTTGTTTCCCATGGGACTAAAGACATTAACAGTCATGCATACTGAGGCCCATTGTTTAACAGTAAACTGGTGGTTACTGTCACCTCTAAGTGTGTTTGTCTGCATCCCATTTGGTTACAGTCAGACATTAATCACCACCCCCCTTGATAAGTTCCCATCCCCAGGAAGCCAATCCCAGTTCAAGTCAACACCTTGGCACATTGGGGAAGCTTTGATCTACTAAAATGCCTACATAATCCCCCCTTAAACCTTGACCCAAATGCGAAACTGAGGAGAGAAAGGTTTAATTCAGGAACAACATATTTTCATTAAACTGGCCAAGGGCACACATCATAGTGAACTGAGGGAATGTGTTTGCCAACATTTGACACCACGTACAACCACAATGGAGCCGTACCAAGGGAAGGGAGTCCTAGTAGCACTAGATAACTCCACACATAGATTGCTCTCATCTGGCTTCCAGTAGAGCTTTTCTTTTCCAGTACTCAGCATCCCTTTTGTGTTGTTTTATTAAAACCCGAAGGTAGCAAGTCAGAGCTGCCACAGTCAGTAACGCCAGTACTGATGCTGCTGTTGCACCCTTGAAAATCAGGTCCCAGTTTGTGTCTTTGTAGTTCCCCCTTATTCCAGAAAGCCCATTAAAATAGCCTTTAATTCACTGAATTAAACCCCTCTCACCTGCATTTACCTTAATAATCTGAGATTTTAGTTGTTGTTCTTCGTCATCCAACTCAAAAATATCATTAATCCCAAGCAAGGGTGCTGGCTGTAGAAATTCTGCATATGGATCCTCCAAATTTAGTTCAATTTTGTTTTTTATAAAGTATAGTTTCCTGCCCCCACTGTCCATTGGATAGTTGACTTGAACGCAGAATGAAATACCTGGTGGTATGCAAATGAGAGGCTTTGAAGTTAAGCTGTAGTAATTTGCATTAATACAGTATGTGTTGTTTCCCTTGAGTCTGATGTCTGTATAATCTGGTCTTACAACTCTTGTTGAGATAAAACAGTCTGAATCACTGGAATTCACCCAACCACATCCTAAATTTGTTTAAAGCCTATCACCTGGACACGTGATTACACCTGTCCTAACATCATAGCCTTCTAAGCATTTAGCTGCCATCATCTTTGTGCCATTGTGAACAGCTAGTCTGTATAAACAGCTATTTCCATAACGCATGAAGAACACTTCCTAATTTTGTCTTTATATCACTGCTATATTGTTTGAGTAACCCCAGCTGATGTCCAATATAGAAAAAGTTTCCTGTCCCAAATGTACCTCCCCGATGCCCAAATACACTTCACTGCTTTCGCTTCTCGGCTGCCCCCCCTGGGTCCCACCTCGTCCCATTCCCTTTGTCACAAGTCATCAAAAGGCCTAGCCACAGAGTAGTCATCTTTACAAATATCTATGAGTTGTGTGTTTAAGTCTCCCAGGTTCATAACAATAGTTAAAAATTCCCATTGTACATTATTCACATATGTGTGTGGGTTTGGAACAGTGATGATCCCGTTAGCTGGCGGAGGCCCCACCTGAGGGCATTCTTTCTCGCATATATGACCACTGTTCACTGTCCATCCAGGAATGCAGTCGCACCTGTAACTTCCCAGTGTGTTCATGGAAACCTGCTTAAAGCCACAAGGTTGTCCTTCTCTGCATTCATTGTTGTCCACACGAGAAGATAGTCCATCACCAGTGAATCCTTTATAACATTTACATTCCTCTCCATTCCTGTCAGTCCATTTTTGACATGTGGCTGAGGCATAGCAGTTTGCATTGTAGGTCTTGTTGTGGCTGAGGTATAAGGTCCCATTGCTGTACATCATGCATGCCTGGTTGTGGTTTGGCAGGTAAAATTTAGGAGTATTGGAAAAATAAAATATGCAATAATAAGTAAAAAAAAAAACAAAATATAAAATATGCAATAAAAAGTAAAAATAAAAACAAAATATCCTTCAGTCCCCCCTTGATGCTTTTAAGCCCACGTCCTGTCTTGGTACCTGAAAAACATCAAGTGCAGTATTTATTCTTATGGCAGTTTAACATTTGGACCCAATTTACATTGGTCTGCATGATACCATTCATACCCCACTCCTTTCCTCCCTTCCATTGCAACCTTAAGATTGCCCTCCCCGCAGGTGTCCACAATTTCACGTGGCCCTGTCCAATTTGCATCCCAAGGTCCTTTCTGAAGGTAATGTTTTACCAAGAATTGATCACCCACTTAAAATTTATGTGTATTAGGTTTGACCCCATCATCCCATCTATGTTTGTTGGTTTGGTGCGCTAAGCCCATGTTGTGAACAATAAAGTGGAATCTGTCCTCCAAGTGGCTCTGCACATTTTTCAGAATTTGAGCTGTAGCTTGTTTGAACTCATGCAGCATTTTATTAATGTGCTTATATGTTAAAGCTGGAGCAGATGGCGAGGTCTCTGACTGTGATATAGTTTTTTCTCTGCTTTTCTGCTGTGGACTCTGTCCTGCTGCACCTCCACCCCGCGACCAGCAGTCTCTTCTGAAATGTCCGGTCTTACCACAGTTGTGACAAGCATCTCTAGATGTCTTACGTCCCTCATTAGTAGCTACAGCCGAAACCTTCTTTTTATTAATGGGCATACTGTGTGTAATTTCATACCAGCTAGATAGACGACTACAGACTTCTAAATAGGTCAAATTGTTTGCTTTCTGTTTTTTATTCAATGCAAGCTTTGTTGCATCATTTATAATGTCATCATATTGTTGTATGATTAATGCAAGGAATACCGGATCATTCCTGCCTGGATTTGGCATGCCAGAATTCCTGGTGTTGCTAGTAAACAAGCAGTTAATGAAAGCTATTGGATTTTCACCTCGGTCAGGTGTGGTGTTCTGTATTTGTTTCCAGTTGGGCTGTGGATTGCCAATCATATTCATCAAAGCAGACTCCCTTTGCTGAGCATTTGCCCATACACCATCTACAGGACCTTTAATATTATCTGGGAGTGACTGAACTAGATCAGCTGGAATAGTTAACTGCATGATCTGACAACAATCCTGGTCATATAAGGTATGTGCTGTAGCCTGGCATTGCAATTCTGCAAAATAGTTTCGAGGATCAGAGAAACCATCCCATTGACCGATGTTTTTACACAAATTACTTAGCTCCACAGTGGACAAGGGAATACGTTCCCGGACTGACTCGTATTCATAATTTGTAGCAGCACTGCCCTCAGTTGCTAGTGCTGCTCTCTTTCGGATTTTGCGCTCTCTTATGCAGAAGGGAGCCGCTTTTACTGGACCTGGAGCTATCTGACAATCAGGTGGGTCTGAATTGGCCTCCTCTGAAGTATTACAACTGCTCTCTGAGTCAGAGTATTCCGGTAAGTTAACACCCAAAGCAGCAACATGGCACTGAAATTGCTTGAGCTTATCAGCACTATTGCCCTTAACGCCTGATCTATGTGCAACCTCTTGATTTTTCACACTTCTAGCCCATAGCATCTCGTAAGCATTTTTGCATTTTTCTAACTGCTTGTTCAACATGGCATTAACATTTTTTGAATCCACCAAGTTTGCTCTCAGTGATGCCAACTGTTTCCGCAGTTCAATACTGTTATGTGCAACTAAACAGAGCTCTGCCTGTCCTGCAGCAGCCTCACTTCTAAGGGCCTCTACAGTCTCCCTCAGTGATTCTACTGTTTGCTGTTGTTCAGAACACTGTTTCTCTGCCACTAACAAACGATGTTTCATTTCCGTTTGGCCTTGTAACAAAGCGGCTATTACATTTGCATGCTTGCGCTTTTTATTCTTACAGTCACTATTGCGCTCTGCGCACGCTTCCTCAAGCCAAGCGAGGGGATATGATTTATTTAACAGAGATCCACAGGATCCCTCTTTGCTATGTTTTGCAACATAGTCAATGGCCCACTCCATCATTGTAGGTTCTGAGCAGTTTGTGCACAATCTACCTACAGTGGCGGTTTACCTCAAGGGCACAGGATAAATGTGGGATACCCTGCTGGTACTTTCACTAAAAAGCCCAGTTCCTCTACAAACATGCCTCCCGCTTAACCCTGTTAAGCTAACTTAACTGTTAAACAGGTATAATTTCATACATTAAAACAACTGGAGAATTCTCAATTCCTAAGTCTTGAATTTGCTCCTAGTCCAGTGCTATTTTGCTAACTTTTGCCATAGCTGGCAAATCCCAACCATAAACTCAAATTATTATCCACAGCAGGATAACGCAGAAAACCTTTTATACTTACAAAGTCCCTTTGGTCCGTCGAAAGGAGGTTTGGAATGGAAGGCCCGTCTGTCTTTCTCTGCAGCAGTAAGCTTGTATCCTTTCTGTCCGGCAAAAGATGAGATGGCGTCCTGGCTTGGTGATGCTGTAGAAAATTCCTTGCTTCTTCGTTGATGGTAAAATTGAATCTTGTGGATTAAGTCAATAGAAAAAGGAAATGGTATCAAAAATGAAAATGTCCTCCAATCGTCCCTCCTTTTAGTCCGATGCTGTCTCACCAATTTATGTAGGAATTTGGTCCTTTGTGACGCAAACTGATAGTCCCAAAGTTCAGGTCAACAACAATTTATTTACAGGGCAAAATAGTCTTCTTTACAGTATGTAACATACCGGGTAAAAGCAAGGCAATTACAAATTACTGTCTGTCAGGAAGCAGCTTTATACCTCTCCTGAAGCCAGAGTACCAGTGAGCTGGCAGGTAACCAAATGGTCATTGTTACACCAGCATCATGTCTGCTAAACCTTCCTGATGGACCGTCGGACCCCCCTGTGTGCTTCCTTGTTTCCCATGGGACTAAAGACATTAACAGTCATGCATACTGAGGCCCATTGTTTAACAGTAAACTGGTGGTTACTGTCACCTCTAAGTGTGTTTGTCTGCATCCCATTTGGTTACAGTCAGACATTAATCACCACCCCCCTTGATAAGTTCCCATCCCCAGGAAGCCAATCCCGGTTCAAGTCAACACCTTGGCACATTGGGGAAGCTTTGATCTACTAAAATGCCTTACAATCATGTCATTAAGTCTAGTGTGTGAGCAACTGAATGTTGACCTCAGTTCATTAACGGCCACTGGCGGTGTCAGTAATGACAAGGAATTTATGAAAGATAGACAGAGCATCTTGAGACCAGTTAAAGAATAAAAATGTAAAGAATGCTGTCTGAAGACCAGTGAAGAGAAGAAGTAGTGAGTAGGACTTTCTCAAATTAATAAGGACTGAAAAAAGGTAGAAAACAGCAGATGTATGGGGCCCCATGCCTCCGTTTTCCTCGGGGCCCCCAAATTGCTAAATCTGCCACTGAGTGAGACAGCCAGAACTAGCTGTAGGACAAGCAGCTGCCTTCAATAAATATGCAAAATGTGCTGAAATGATACTGCCCAATATTTTTTTCAAAGAACAAATACAATCAAAACATTCCTATTTGTACTCTCACAATCTGGGAGCTCAGACCCCTGTGCAAGAAACCATCACTGCAGCTGGTGCTGAAGTTCCCCAGACATCAGTGTGCAGGGATAATTACTGCAGCCGCAAACTCTTTCATTTACACACACTCACACACACACACACACACTCACACTCTCATGTCAGTGAGAATCCTTTATTACATCAGTGTGCAGGTATAAATACTGCAGCTGCAAACTCTCTCATTTACACACACACACGCACACACACAGGAACGCACACATGCACACACACACGCATGTGCGCATACACAAGCATGCGCGCACACACACACACACACACACACAGGCATGCACAGATGCACACACAGACACGCACACACACATGCAGGCACACACATATACACACACAGCCACGCATAAACAGCTGCGCAAACAAACACACACACACTCACAAACTCACACACTCTCTCTCTCTCTCATGTCCACAAGAATAACACAGATAACAATATTCAGCTACCATTTGCAATTGGGGTGTTTCAAGAAAACTTGCTATTTTGCTGAAAATGCCTGTAACAGGGGTCAGTCTCCCACATGATGAAGTATAATGACTTAATATTCCATTGCCCTTTTATCCAAGGGTTTGCCTAGGATGTGAATCCATGAGAAACTCAAAAAGGTTGACTCAGTTTTTCAAAATCACTCATTTTGTGTCCCGTACATAACCATTTTTGACCATTTTTGCGTCAACCTGGAGAGGAAGGCAAAATTGAATCCTTCACTGTAGCTTATCCATGCAACATTGGGTTGTGAAATGCCTAATTTTGTATTCTGTGGCTAAAGGGCTATGTGTTGCACCGTTCATTCACTCTTCCGTGGGTTTATATCATCACAGCACGGTTTTTTAAAAGGGTGTTTTCGTAACACCTAAACCATGATTGCTGTGTTCTTTGATCTGGACTGTGTAGCTAAGTAAATATGGAGGTCTTCCTGGATCTTTCTTGCCTAAAATACATTGATACCCACTCACAATTGAAAGAAACATGTCCAGTTCTGATCTAGGGTCTGATGCCTGAATACTAACCATTTTAGGGGAGGCTTCTGCACTGTCCTGTACATAACCAATAATTTCCCCTGACTTCAGAGTCACATTTGGTAAGCAAAACAGATAAGGTGATAATAGACTTCATTAAAGCCCATGGTGCAAGTTGAATACCCCTGCGAATGAACGTGTAGATAAACAGTGTAGGAACTCTATTCGCTGAAAGAAATTAATCAGATATGTGCATTAAAAGAGTTTTTGAATTAAATTGTGAGTAAAATGACTTCCGCGTCTCAAAAACGCTCCGACCGGACGTGACGTAACGACAGGTAAACATCTCTGCTGAAGTAAAGTTCGCGATGGAATCAGACAGTGAAGAGGTGAATGTTGTCAATTCATATGATGGGCCACCGCCTTATAATTATGAGCCACTGAGGCGAGAGAGGGGACAGGCAGAAGTAAGGGGAAGGGTCAATGGACAGAGGAGAGAGATAGAGCTGTGGTGTGAGGAGAATCGGTGGAGAATTGGGCAGGTGTCTTGGTGAGTGACCGAGGGCTAGCTAATGGTGGCTAACGTTGTCTCCATGTTTATCGCATTGCAGTATCTTTAATAAATGTTATTTAGCAATATTGCTGTCGACTTTGTTGTTTTTCAAGCATGTAGATTGTCACCATTTAAGCCAGCAACATTGCGTCTTAAAATGTTTACTTTAGATCTCATACTTTTAACGAATGCTGTAGGCTATAGGCTAGGCTAGCTTACGTCTGTGACGGTCAGCTAGTCCATATAGAACAGCTAGTGCTAACGTTGGACTCTTCACTCTCGCCCAATTTTGCTGGTGGATTTGCATGCGCCGATGGCACAGCTGAAGTTGTCAGCCTAACCCACTCTCTTCGTCAAAATCCCAAGTGAAATTCCAGAAGATCTCCTTGGTTGTAGCTGTCTGGTGTGAAGAGTAGTTCACATACCACCGTGTGTTTTGTCACAGAGGAGGCAGCGAAATTGCTTCTCTTTGCCTGGACAAAACGTACCCAAGCACGGAAATCTTTGTGTTTTTGATTTGGAAATCGGTGGACCCGATGGCCAGTCAAGTTGGAGTTCTTACATCCAAAACAAACACAAGAATTCACCATTGTCAAAACTCAAACTATCTCTCTTTACTCAAGGATCACGACAAGCTCTCTCTTCTCTTACCACCACTGAGACTACATAAACCCACAGTGAGAACCTGGGCAGAGGCGCCAATGTTTGCCTGTCGTTACGTCATATGACGCGTTCTTCTCCGGGGAAAGGGCGTTTTTGGGAGCCTATCTTAGAATTGGTACACTTTCTTCTCAATTTCTGCCCGTGGGCCTTGTAAAACATATTTATTTTTTTGTATTTCTTTTTAAATTGACATTTTCATACAAGATTATGTGTAAATTCAGTTATAAAATCAACTTGCAAGTTGCTCTTTAAACACCCCATGTGATCTTGGAAACTGGGCTGCCAAAGGAAACATGCAAAGGAAACGCCAAGTTAAAAATTTGAACAATTATGAGCATTTTCATGATGGTTGAAATTTCTTCCCTCTGGTTAACGCTGATGGCAAGTTTTCTTGAAACACCTCAATTGTAACTAAATAGTAAGGAGCATCGGGAAAATGAATCATGCTCATTTCATTATTTTCTTTTGAGTTAATAACTGCACAGACATGATTTGCAAAGCAGCCATTATCCTGCACTGCATAACATACTCCCATTACAGTCAGCTACTGCAACTTCACTTAAGAGAAGAGTGAGTATCATTAAAATAACAGAGTTGAACATTTTTGAGGAAAAACATGGCAGGTTGGCATAAAACAGAACCATTTCTGCCAGGTTTTAATGACATGGAGATTCACCCTTCCATCTCCACTCAGCATCCTTCCAGAACCTGCAGCAAATGATGGACTTAGAAAGCAAACTGAACGCATGGGAGCTGCATTTTCATCAGGATTAATGAATGGGCACATCTCATGGCCACACTGAGCTGAATGAACACATCCAGTATGAAAAGGCTCCTGAGCTTCTCAAGCGATTTTAACAGAAAAGAAACCGTCGTTCTGGAGACTGACAGGTGATTTATTTCACTGTGCTTACAGAAGCAGTTTGCCGATAATTCAACCCCATAGTTTCAAAGTGTAGGCTTTGTGTAGATCAGTCCCACACCAATTGTAGCAGGCCGGAATATACCCCTGGCCAGATTATACCAGGGTATATTCTGGCCTAGGCCAAAATATACCCCCTGAGTCTAACTCCTTAGTCTAGATTATGGTCCAGGGCAAGTTATTTTGTTAACTTGAATGTACATTACAATACATTTTTTTCAATTCATGGCTAGACTTGCTTCACATGTGTTGAAGATGCTCTGTAAACATACCTTGTAAGGGTCAACTCACACTTTGCTAAGGCACATACATTGTACATGTACCACCATGCAATTAACAAAACCAGTGACAGTATCACAGATAGTTTTCTAAGTCTTCTTCTTATTTCTAAGCGATAGTTGAAATATATTTACGTCTTCTGTGCTGAAAAGCTGCAGTTGTACTCAAAACAAAAGATGTTCAGAATACAAGTACAAGACTTTGTTATTGTTTACATTTACCACTGAATTGTGCATTTCAAGTTCTATTTCCTTTGTGGACTTCATGACTTCCCTTCAAATAGGGTAAGAAACTAAAGCTGATTTCTTGAATAATGGTCATGTAAGATGAAGTACAAAGTTTAATGTATACGCATGCATAAAGGCATGTTGAATGTGTTTGCAGAAGAAAGATGTCTTAACAACTACAGACTAGCGGTTGTACCTTAAAGTGCCTAAGGCACAGTGCCTGGCAGCCCTTAAGGCAACAGCTGCCTTGCTGTTTCTATAGCAGGTTTTAGTTTTACAAGAAGAGGTTGCTAGCCCCTGTCCTACATGACAACAGTGAGCAATAAAATCTTATTTATGCAGTTGTACTCAATGAGTTCTTAATGCAGATAAAAAACAGTAAAATAAGAATACAATAAAGACACTACTTAAACAACAGTCAATGTAATGACTGTATGTTTAACCCCTTTGCGCAGAAGCCAAATCTGGCTATTTATGTGTTACCTTATTTAAGGCTTTATAATTCATAATTTATAATGGCTTTAAGATCATGCCAATAACACTCAGCTTACCAACAGTATATTTTACCACTGCCCAGACAGCCTCAATATCAAATACTGTAATTTCACGCATCACTGTAAATTATCCTGTTGTCTACATATATCAGTCAGTTTGTGGTAGCTAAAGACATTTAATATTTCTCCTTAAGAAATGCAGATGTTTTAACGTTTGTGAAATAAATAAAAATTGAGACATGCTGTAGTATTGATTATTCTCTGCACGTAAGTAGGGGTATAATCCAGCCTAGAAGGGTATGAAACAATTGCCTAGCTTAGAATATGCCCTGGGTATATGAACTCGATAAGCCCAGAACATACCTTGGGTGAGAAACCGGCTGGCCCACTAAAACCCTCAGCCTGAATGTGAGGAGTATAATATAAGGGGGTATAAAATGTCTAGGCCAGAAGATGATGTGGTAAAAAACTATGCTGACCCACTTTTATCTTAAACAAACATTGTTTTGCTCTTTGTACATAATCAGTACAGCTACACAGTACATTGGACAGTGGATTGTACCTTCCACCATTAATACTACAAACTTGGCGCCCAAATCCTTCCTCAGCAGGGAGGAAATTCAGCCATAATGTGTCAGTGTTACACAGCGTATCACTTGCAACTTACCAAGTCTTTTTGTCTACTTGAAAATGTATTACTACATGTAAACTCCTCGACAACAGTCTTAGGAATACCTTAGCAGAGTGTGAGTTGACCCTTACAATGTACTTCAACCTAGCATCTTCAGCACAAGTGAAGCAAGTCTAGCCATTTAAAATATGTGATCTTTTGACTACCATCAATTGATGTTATAGTTATAGTGAAAGTCTACAAAATAACTTGCACTGGAACATAATCTAGACTACTAAATTAGAGTCAGGGGGTATACGCTGGCCTGGGGGGGTATATTTTGGCCTAGGCCAGAATATACCCTGGGTATAATCCAGCCTAGGCCAGAATATACCCCCCCCCCCGAGGTATAATATGGCCTGGGGGGGTATATTTTTGTCCAGGCTAGAATATACCCTGGGTATATTCTGGCCAGGGGTATATTCTGGCCTGCTACACCAGAAAGGTCGTTTGTCAAGCAGCTTATTTACGACCTAAAGTGACGTTTTGGAGTTAAGCGACCTCTAGCGGTCATTTAAATAACTACAATCTGGTTTCCAACGTCAGCATCACCGTCAGTAAATCTCTAACCTAAACTTAATCCTAACCGTAATCCTAATACTAACCCTAACCCCAACCTTAATCCTTGCTACAAAGAGCACTGCATTGGAGCAACGTTTACTACAAAGAGGACTGGTAATGATGATGCTGCCAACAATTTATTCTGAGCCCGGCTGAACAGACACCAAAAAAAGCCAAAGCTGGAAGGAGGTGTTAACTTTCCTTTCTTCACCTGCAGACAGAGTTCGGGCAACAGCACAGTCACAGGCCATTACAAACACAAGATATAAAGTAGACAAGCTCGCAAATAAGTATACCGATGTTAGAGGTTGCAGCGAGCATTTTCTTCTGGAGGACAAGAAAAATGCCCAATCAGAGTTACTGGCTTGACCTCCTACACAAATTCTGATCAATGTGACTATAATGTCCTTTTTCTGACTCAAGCATTTAATGTCAATTAAGACTCACGTTTGCCCTCTAAACCCCCGCTGGAGAAGAGAGGACTACCGATGGAGTTGCAGGTATATGAGATGGCCAGGTAGCTGTTTACTTATGTTATCGCAATGATTTGGCAAAAGATTCATGACTGACAAAATTTCCCGCTTGCTAGATAGCTCCAGCCAACTAATCATACAACTGTAAGCTAACATTCACGTTATTTGACAGTTATGAAGATGACTGTGTTAAAACAGTGAGGTTATATTGCCAAAATGGCTGGCAAAATTTTCCACTTGCTTGCTTGCTGCATTCTGTTAACGCCAAAAGCTAATGGAAATCTTCAGGAGCAGATCGAAAGGTAACGTTAAAGATGACACATTATCTAGCCATCTGTCTGAAAATGTAAGCCCGTCCATAGCGTGCTCTGCGTTCATATTTTGGGATGCAACTTCCACTGCGAGAAACATTGCCAGCTTGCAATAAGAGCAAAGTCAACGAGGAAGTTTTGTTCCTATCGAGGACACAACCTGGCTTCTCTGAGGCAAAGACCAGAAATGCAAACTGAAATAGCACGTAGTTATTCCTTACCTCCAACGACACTACTGTATGCATCAAATGACAACCCTGGAGAGGGAAGTAGAACAGATTTTGCAGCTGATTTCTAGAGATGTACAGAAAATTGGCAAAAACTGCATGCATTTCTCATATTATATCTCCAACTCAGATAGATGGAGAAAAGGTTGAAAATCGGCAAGCTTCCCTATAACAGATCGAATTAAACACCTAATGACACAGGTATTGAGTGGAAGAGTGTGGCCCTCCAGAACCAGTGTTGGGCAGACCCAGCCAAAACTCAACTGTCCTAATTCAGACCCAGATATAACCCCCAAGACACACTGCAAAATTCAAGAAATGACATAAAATTATGTTCATCATAATTTTAATTATTCAATTAACCCTCGTCCAACCAAGGGTTTTTCTACTACACCCCCCCCCGATTATTTCGAAATTAAGCGATAAACATCATCTTGTTTGGTATCAGTGTACAGCTACAGATGTCCTCTCTTCAAATCAAGTACAAATAAAACATATTTCAACATTATGACGTCATAGTGACGTCATAATTAACACCACAACTAACACCACCTACACCCACGCCACACCCACATGCCACTAACACAACAAACTTCACATATACACCCACATAATCCCACATTTATCCATCCAACAGACCCAAAACAATACAGCCATAATGCAAGTAATTTTACTTTCATGTATAAGAATATGAACAATAAAAATCAACTTACCTTGCAAAATGATGATTCAAGTTCACCGGACAGATGTACAAATATCTTCAAAATGTTACACACTTGCATAAAAGGTTTATCTATGAATTATGAGAACAACTTTATGAACAATTCTATGAACTTGTATAATAGTAGGCCTATAGCACAGTATAAAAATGGTATACAGTACAGTAACCAGCCAAACACACAAGTAAAAGTATGTCAGTCATGCACTTCTATCATTATTAGGTGAAGATCACTTCAAGGTTACTGGTCACTGCTGGTCACTGTAATTCCAAGATTTACTCATACAAGAACAAGCTGCATCAATAAATCAATAAGGATGACAATCAGTGTGGTCTACAAAGTTCATTGAGCATGAAACATAATAATAGCATACTATTTGTAACTAATTTGTAAGCATATTTTGTATCAAAAACAGGCAAAAATTGAAGCTGGTGGCAACCAGCCCCCGCTACCCTTCGACTTTGACGGCCTACCCTACGCCCGGGGGGTGAGGAACCCTCATCGTTTTTTCATGAAAATAAATGCAAAGGATGAACAAACAACTACCTAGAAGCATTAGATCATATCTGTTAACGTTTTTGCGCGACAGGAAAAAATCTGTTGGGGGGGGTGGTAACCAACCCCCCTTGGTTGGACGAGGGTTCATGTGTTCTACCTGCGTATAAACAGCTAGGCTGAAAATCACATGAATTCGCAGTTTGCCAACCTGCACAAATTTCAGCATCATAACTGAGCCAGAAAATGAAATATCTTCACCTTGAAGGTCTTGGCAACAGAAACCAGATATTTATTTACTCTACACAGATTTGTCCCAGGGCAGTCTATAATTAAAACAGAAAGACCAGCTGTGCATCCATTATGTAAATGGTGATTCAGAGACATTCACTGATTGCTTTAGACAGGCACTGACCCAAGAGGAAACCTAATTATCGGGAAGAAAGGAAACATGAGTGTGAGACCAGGGCCTGCTGCCCTCTGACAGTGATCTGCGGGAGGTGATACAGCCAGCCGTGGTTCATTGGAAACACAGATGCAGAACCCTTTCAAATGCCGAACATTACGAATCAGAGGACCATAACCTCCAAGAATCCTGTAACTGATGTTACATGCTTATAAATCTCGACCAACAGCCTAAGTCTTGCCATCCTACCTGACAGCATCCTTAGATCAAATACATTACAAATGATGAGTCTAGAGTCACATCTCACTGTGGTTTCTAATCTCATACACTAAACAAAGGTTATTGCTGTGGTCGTGTTGATTCTGAGCAAAACATTTGATTGTCTATAGCAGAGATCTGATCAGACCCACCGATCTCCACCTGGCCCATTCAGTCCCTCGCACATACACACACACACATACACACACACCTGCCCTATCTTCTATGCTTGTGAGGACATTACATGACTTCTATTCATTTTTAGTGTTTCACAATTTGCCTTTATAGTTTTGAGGACAGGCAAAAATGTCCTCACTTCCCAAAAAATGTTCCTTTTCACAGAAGCAAACACTTGCATGATCCCCACTCTCCTGCGGCGATAATTGCATGTATGTTATACCATATTCCATTTACAAAGTTGTGTATTGTTATGGGTGTATGATTAATAATAATAATAATAATTATGCATTATATGCATTTGCAAATACAAAACTGCTTCATAGCAAGGGGGAGTCTGCACCGTAAGCAGTATTACTCTTCTTTAAATGAAGGAGATGAAAGGCAGAAACAGCACCTTGAGCTAAAGGATGTGAATGCCTTCATGCACAGGAGAGTGACAGCACTGGACGCAGGAGTGAAGAGCGAGCCGGGAATGATCATCTCTCCGCTAACATCACACCCAGCCGCTTACGGCCGTGTCTGGTCCTTACGTAACACAGGTAAAGACACGGCAAGCCAGTGCACTGCAGTGAGCAAGAACACAAACACGACCTGCTGCGGCCATAACCCGTGAATTAGAATCTGCACCAGAAACATTCAGGCTGAGATTAGTGTCTGATGGACTGTTCTTTCTCCACAAGCCATTGCTTTTC
Source organism: Gymnothorax javanicus (assembly GCA_029692085.1). Lineage (NCBI taxonomy): Eukaryota > Metazoa > Chordata > Actinopteri > Anguilliformes > Muraenidae > Gymnothorax > Gymnothorax javanicus. The sequence goes on from CM056205.1 coordinate 510,331, forward strand.
TGTTTTGACACTTGTAAATATTTCTTTCAGGAAATTATGAAAAGCAGGTATTTTTATACAACAAATACTTAGATAAACATTCAGGAATTGGAAGTGTGCAGTGCAATATAGAGTAGAGATGTCATGTCATATGATTCTTTAAAAACTCAGAGTCCAGCTCTTAATATTTTATTCAGAGACACTTCCACACTGTCTCCTAGAATCAGACAGACTTTCCCCTGAATCTTGAATAATGTGAAACTACAAACCCCAATTCTAATGAAGTTGGGACGTTGCATAAAACGTGAATAAAAACAGAAAACAATGATTTGCAAATACTTTTTGACCTATATTCAGTTGAGTACACTACAAAGACAAGATATTTAATGTTCAAACTGATAAACTTTATTGTTTTTTTGGAAATATTCACTCAATTTGAATCAGATGCCTGCAACAGGTCTTTACTGTCTGGTACAGGGGCATGTTTACCACTGTGTTACATCACCTTTCCTTCTAACAACACTCAATAAGCGTTTGGGAACTGAGGACACTAATTGTAGAAGCTTTGTAGGTGGAATTCTTTTCCCTTCTTGCTTGATGTATGACTTAGGTTGCCCAACAGTCTGGGGTCTCTGTTGTCGTATTTTGCGCTTCATAATGTGCCACACATTTTCAATGGGAGACACGTCTGGACTGCAGGCAGGCCAGTCTATTACCCGCACTCTTTTACTATGAAGCCACGCTGTTGTAACACCTTTAGAATGGGGCTTGGCATTATCTTGCTGAAATAAGCATGGACGTCCTTGAAAAAGACGTCGCTTGGATGGCAGCATATGTTGCTCTGAAACCTATACGAACCTTTCAGCATTAATGGTGCCTTCACAGATGTGCAAGTTACCCATGCCATGGGCACTAACACATCCCCATACCATGACAGGTGCTGGCTTTTGAACTTTGCGCTGATAACAATCTGGATGGTCCTTTTTCTCTTCAGCCGGGAGGACACGACGTTGATGATTTCCAAAAACAATTTGAAATGTGGACTCGTCAGACCACAACACACTTTTCCACTTTGCGTCAATCCATCTCAGATGAGCTCGGGCCAAGAGAAGCCAGCAGCGTTTCTGGGTGTTGTTGATATATGGCTTTCGCTTTGCATGGTAGAGTTTTAACTTGCACTTGTAGATGTAGCGACGAACTCTGTTAATTGACAATGGTTTTCCAAAGTGTTCCTAAGCCCACATGGTAATATTCTTTACAGAATTATGTCAGTTTTTAATGCAGTGCCGCCTGAGGGACCCACGGTCACGGGCGTTCAATGTTGATTTTCGGCCTTTCCGCTTACGTGTGGAGATTTCTCCGGATTTTCTGAATCTTTTGATGATATTTTGGACTGTAAATGATGAAACCCTAAATTCCTTGCAATTGCACGTTGAGAAACATTGTTTTTAAACTGTTGGACTATTTTCTCACCCAGTTGTTCACAAAGTGGTGAACCTCGCCCCATCCTTGCTTGGGAACGACTGAGCCTTTCGGGGATTATACCTAATCATGACACTCACCTGTTTCCAATTAACCTGTTCACCTGTGGAATGTTCCAAACAGGTGTTTTTTGAGCATTCCTCAACTTTCCCAGTCTTTTGTTGCCCCTGTCCCAGCTTTTTTGGAACGTGTTGCAGGTATCAAATTCACAATGAGCAATTGTTATCTTTGTAGTGTATTCAACTGAATATAGGTCGAAAAGGATTTGCAAATCATTGTATTCTGTTTTTATTCACGTTTAACACAATGTCCCAACTTCAATGCAATTGGGGTTTGTATTTAAGATGAAGGCAGACTCAGCAGAGTACAGGACATTAACCCTTTAATGCCCAAATTTATTTTCAAAGTAAAAGTTACATTTTATTATTGGATTGGGTCATTCCAGCTCAAATCAACCAATTTCTGAGAAATTTCCCAGGTTACCCGCTCAGATTCTTCTGAAAAAATTCACAAGTGCTCCTCTACCATATTTATGCAGGAACCCAAAATATTAGCTCTGTATCTCAAATAGTTTTGAAGTTACAGCCCCTGGAAATTTTATTAATTTTTATCATTTTACCAAACTTGCCTCTCGGTGCAACTTCAAGCAAGAATATCTCCAAGTGTTTCCAATGTACAGCTTTGAAATCAAGTGTCTTGGGGCTAACTTTTTCTGTAGGTTATGAAAATGCTGTCAGATTTGCTGTAGCTTGTACCCTTTTCTTCTCACAAGGCTCTAAAAATGGCCAAAAATCAAAAACGATAAAAATCACTGCCTCCTTTGAGCTCTAATGACTCAAAGGGTATGCTAGATAAAGCAATGAAATTTTTTTCTGCTGTAATTTTTGATGTATTGGGCCACATCTAGAGGACAACCACATTTATCAATACATTAGTAGAGCCAGAACAATTTTTATAATTTTGGTTGAGTTAGAAATTTTCTAAAAATTGCTTATTTTCACATCCTTATTTGGGCATGTGGCCAGTTATATAGCAATAACATATTTTTACAATAAATTCCTATATAACTAAAGATGATATGATGAAAATATGATGCTGTTACCAGCCTTCCTTCTTAAGTTATGATTTTTTAAATTTCCTGTCATTTTAAACATTTGACAGATGTAAAATTAAGAATGATATTATTCCTTTTTAAAATACTACGTCAGAAGAGCCTTTTCCACATCTGGGAAACAAATTTAATTCATATGATAACTGCTAACAATGAATAACTGACAATATTTTACCAGTTAAGTACATTTATTAAATGTCACAAACAAAGCAGTTAAGGAGAAATACACAGCATGAATTCATATTTCAGTAATTCCACAAATACTCAAAACCATAGCATTTATTCAATACACATCAGTATTTTGAAAAGCAGCATTCAAGCAAATGCTTTACTAGTTATAATTCTACTTTGTTGCATCAAACAGTATTGGAGCAATTGAGACATTGAAACAGTAAAACTGCACAGCATGAACAATTACTATAAGAATCATACAAAATGCTTAATATATTCATTTTAATGGGAAAAAAGAATTTTACTCTTTTTTTTATACCACCCTTGCCCACTGAAACACTGATAGCCATTGAAATGATGAAAATTCTCAAATAAATAGCATAGTGCCTGATTATTACCTGGACAATTTCATTACAAATTATGCAGGTGCTTCTCTCTGTATGATTAATATATAACAAATAGTACGCTCATAATTCATATACACAAAAAAAAAAATCATAAGAAGGAAGGCTGGTAACAATATCATATTTTCATCATATCATCTTTAGTTATATAGGAATTCATGGTAAAAAATGTGGTATTGTTACATAACTGGCCACATGCCCAAATAAGGATGTGGAAAATAAGCAATTTTTAGAAAATTTCAAACTCAACTAAAATTATAAAAATTGTTCTGACTCTACTAATGTATTGATAAATGTGGTTGTCCTCTAGATGTGGCCCAATATGTCAAAAATTACAGCAGAAAAAATTTCATTGCTTTATCTAGCATACCCTTCGAGTTATTAGAGCTCAAAGGAGGCAGTGATTTATAATGTTTTTGATTTTTGACCATTTTTAGAGTCTTGTGAGAAGACAAGGGTACAAGCTACAGCAAATCTGACAGCATTTTCGTAATCTACAGAAAAAGTTAGCTCAAGACACTTGATTTCAAAGCTGAACATTGGAAACACTTGGAGATATTCTTGCTTGAAGTTGCACCAACAGGCAAGTTTGGTAAAATGGAAAAAATTAATCAAAATTTCCAGGGGCTGTAACTTCAAAACTATTTGAGATACAGAGCTAATATTTTGGGTTCCTGCATAACTATGGTAGAGGAGCACCTGTGAATATTTTCAGAAGAATCTGAATGGGTGATCTGGGAGCCACTGGTTGATTTGAGCTGGAATGACCCAACACGTGTAATGCTGAAATTCTGGTGAAAGATAATTATTTTGTCATCATGGACCCCAACTATGTACCTATGTCCCCTTACAAATGTACACAGATTGCTGAAAGCATTAAAAAAATCATCATTATGAGAAAAATGTATTTAGATGATGCTATAATCTCCAATTTTTTTCTTAGTGTTGTTGGAAAATGTGTCTCAGAAAAAAATGGCATACTAACCTTTTAGAGCATCGCTTAGATAGTGCTGTTACAGATTCAAGAAATTCATGCAATTGGCGGCCCACTGCTGTAAAGGGAGATTACTCTCTTGAGCGCTTTTCCTGGATGTGAGTAACTTCCCTTGATGAACCTACAACAGCTTAGTCACAGTAACGTATTCACTTGGGTTACAGAGGATAAAAATGGGACAGTGGTCATGAATGGGTTAAGGTGGGACACAAACCCTGAGCTCGATGCCTCTTGCAGCCCCCAGGAGAGAGGGGCAGGCCGGGCAGATGAGGAGTTTGGTGAAGTGAGCGGGTGCGATACAGGCAGCATGCGGAGCTCAGACACAAACCGCAGAGCCACTTATCAATCCATCAATGCCTCAGAGCACAGTCACTGAGCAAGAGATCCAGCTTACGCTCTGGGAAATCGACAATCTAAGGTAAAATGCTTTATGTCCGAAACAAAAGGCATCACAATCACTATAGTCCAAAAAATCAATTCCAAAGGAGGACACAGGAATTGAATACGAGTGCGCACAAAGAGAGGCTACATAGACAACGCGAATTTCAAAACTACTCTAGTAACACCAACTACTGCAGTAAGGAAAGCAGTATTTACTCTGTCGGCATAAATCCTTTAGTTTTCAAAAAATGTAAGCTCTTATTTTCATGTTTCATGCATTACAAGGCCAGCATTTAACCCCTTAAGCCCTGAGCCTCTTTTTTGAAAATGGCAAGCCCAAAATGAAGTGAGTACATCTCTGCCACTACTTGGTCTGTTTGAATAATCTTGGTATCATAATAAAGGTAAAACCATTTGGGATTTCTGCCGTGGTGTAAAAATCAGTTTATATGTCACGGGGTCAGAGTAAATGAAGATGGAACACAGTGTAAATGAAAGATCTCATTTTGCACCAAACAAAGTTTTACTTCTATCCCTTGTGAACTTATTTAGCTGCAGTCTGAAACCTCTAAAACTTTACAGCACAGAAAAACAATAAATACAAAGAAAATGAACTTTGGCTCCACTAGAGCAGATTTATTTTAAAAAGCAAATTAATATGATTATGAATACAAAAAAGGTTAATAAATGGGGAAATAAAGGTAAAAAGAATAAAACCCCAGCAATTGTTTATACAAGAAAAAAAGCTACCATTGTCTTACTAAAAGCTCACCTAACTGGGGACTCAAACCCAGGACGCCTGCATTGCAGTACTACATCCTAACCATTAGGCTACATCAGTTGACCAAAGGCAATGCTGTCAAATGGCCAATATAAAGAATGAGTCAAGAAAACAAGTCACTCACTTTGTTTGTACTGTTGTGCCCTCAGTATTCACGCGTGTTTTTGTCAGAAAACAACTTTGAAAACGACAGTTGAATATTTAGCGGATAATTATACCGAAAATACCACTAACAAACCTGTTAAGCATTTATATTGTCGCGCTATTTAAGTACATTCGAATGGCCCATGGACTCGGTTTGATGCACTGGGAACGCAAGGCTGTAGCTCAAGCTAGGTTTGTGCGATTAAGGTGGTTTAGGGCTTGTTGGAAACGTCAGAGCCCATAGAATCAAACGATTGCTGGAAAAGTCTTACTGACAGCATCATAAGCCGATCACAGAGAGGAAAATACATTGCAAGCAAGCTGAATGCTGAGGAACTGAGATCTTTCAAGAAATGCTCGAGAAGAAAAACATGCATGGAAACTGGAAGATCTAGTTTCGTTATAACACGGACACATTCAGCTTACAATAGCAAGTGTGGATTTACCCTCAAACAATTTTTTTATCACAAAATATCAAAGGTAAAAAATTTTTTTGCTCATCTCTGTAGACTGTAAAGTGTATGTCTGCTGTTCTTTGAATGTGGTGTCGATTTAAAATGACAGGGCGTATATCTTAAGATTCTGCAGACTTTCCTCTTTAATTTGACGTAACGTTTGTATGCATAGCACAAATTCAGGAGAAATTCTAGTGACTCAGCGCTGATATGATTTAATCCTATGTTTTGCTGCATGCTTACTTTCTTGCTTGGTGCTTGAATTGTGTTCGGTTGAGGTAAAAATGGTCAACCTGCTTTTTGCCTAGTTTCTTCACGTAAAGTGGATATGGCGCATGACAATGTTGTGATTTGGAAATATGCTGTATTTATCACGCGTAAGGGGTTTGCCCGTGGACGGGCAACAGAGTTCCTAGCAGGTTAAAGGTCCCCTATTCATGCCACCAGGTGCACAGCTAATTATCCATTATGAGCCAGTTCAAAGTCTCCCCTACCTGACATCACAAGGAGGAGTGACCCTCCAGAATAATGAAATCTGATTGACTGCTTAGCTGAAGGTGATCAGTTCTTCTTGCCTCTGGTTGGTTACTTCCCCAGGTGATGTCAAGAGGGAAAATATTTTTAAATGGCTTGTAATAACTAATTAGCTGTGCACCTGGTGACATAATAGGGGACCTTTAAATTACGAAATTATGCTTTCAGTAACATGCACGGAATAGGACAGACCCGTGTGCTTTCAGTAACAAATGCAACAAAGTACAGACGCTTGTGCTTTCAGTAACACACGAAGCACAGAACAGACCCGAGTGCTTTCAGTAACACACAGACACTGGACAGACCCGTGTGCTTTCAGTAACACACGCGACAAAGTACAGACCCATGTGCTTTCAGTAACACACTCGACACAGGACAGACCCTGTGCTTTCAGTAACACACTCAACACAGGACAGACCCTGTGCTTTCAGTAACAAACTCGACGTAGGACAGACCCGTGTGCTTTCAGTAACACACGTGAGACAGGACAGACCCGTGTGCTTTCAGTGACACACTCGACACAGGACAGACCTGTGGGCTTTCAGTAACACACGCGACACAGGACAGATCCATGTGCTTTCAGTAGCAGACTCGACACAGGACAGACGGGTGTGCTTTCAGTGACACAGTCGACACTGCACAGACCCGTGTGCTTTCACTAACACATGCGACAAAAGGACGGACCTGTGTGCTTTCAGTAACACAAGCGGCAGAGGACGGACCCATTTGCTTTCAGTAACAAACTCGACACAAGACAGACCCGTGTGCTTTCAGTGACACATGCAACACAGGACAGACCCGTGTGCTTTCAGTAACACACGCGGCAGAGGACGGACCCGTTTGCTTTCAGTAACAAACTCGAAACAGGACGGACCCGTGTGCTTTCAGTAACACACGCAACATAGAACTGACCCGCGTGCTTTCAGTAACACATGCGACACAGGACTCGCCCGTGTGCTTTCAGTAACACACACGACACAGGACAGACCGGTGTGCTTTCAGTAACACACGCGACACAGGACTGACCCGTGTGCTTTCAGTAATACACGCGACACAGGACTCACCCGTGTGCTTTCAGTGACACAGGTGACACAGGACAGACCCTGTGCTTTGAGTAACATATGACAGACCCTGTGCTTTTTAGTAACAGGACAGACCCCTGTGCTTTTAGTACCACAGACCCTGTGCGACACACAGGACAGACCCTGTGCCTTCAGTAACACATGACAGACCCTGTGCCTTCAATGCACACAGGACAGACCCTGTGCTTTCAGTAACACAGGCGACACAGGACAGACCCTGTGCTTTCAGTAACACACGTGACACAGGACAGACCCTGTGCTTTCAGTAACACACGTGACACAGGACAGACCCGTGTGCTTTCAGTAACACATGCGACACAGGACTGACCCGTGTGCTTTCAGTAACACATGCCGTGTGCTTTCAGGACTGACCCTCACCGTGTGCTTTCAGTGCTTTCAGACCCTGTGCTTTCAGTAATACACGCGACACAGGACTCACCCGTGTGCTTTCAGTGACACAGGCGACACAGGACAGACCCTGTGCTTTCAGTAACACATGCGACACAGGACAGACCCTGTGCTTTTAGTACCACACGCAACACAGGACAGACCCTGTGCCTTCAGTAACACACGCAACACAGGACAGACCCTGTGCTTTCAGTAACACAGGCGACACAGGACAGACCCTGTGCTTTCAGTAACACATGCGACACAGGACAGACCCTGTGCTTTTAGTACCACACGCGACACAGGACAGACCCTGTGCCTTCAGTATTACACGCGACACAGGACAGACCCTGTGCTTTCAGTAACACAGGCGACACAGGACAGACCCTGTGCTTTCAGTAACACACGTGACACAGGACAGACCCTGTGCTTTCAGTAACACACGTGACACAGGACAGACCCTGTGCTTTCAGTAACACATGTGACACAGGACAGACCCTGTGCTTTCAGTAACACACGCGTGACACAGGACACATGACCAGACCCTGTGCTTTCAGTAACACAGGTGACACAGGACAGACCCTGTGCTTTTTTAGTACCACACATGCGACACAGGACAGGCCCTGTGCTTTCAGTACACACAGACCCTGTGCTTTCAGTAACACACGACAGACCCTGTGCTTTCAGTAACACACGACACAGGACAGACCCTGTGCTTTCAGTACCACACACAGGACAGACCCTGTGCTTTTTACAGGACAGACCCTGTGCCTTCAGTAACACACGCATAACACAGGACAGACCCTGTGCTTTCAGTAACACCAGACCCTGTGACACAGGACAGGACAGACCCTGTGCTTTCAGTAACACATGCGACACAGGACAGACCCTGTGCTTTCAGTAACACACGTGACACAGGACAGACCCTGTGCTTTCAGTAACACACGTGACACAGGACAGACCCTGTGCTTTCAGTAACACACGTGACACAGGACAGACCCTGTGCTTTCAGTAACACACGCGACACAGGACAGACCCTGTGCTTTCCGTAACACAGTCCTCCAGTTTACCATCTACAATCCCCTGCAGCAGCTTTCAAACGTCAATCTCACAGAGACGCATGAATGATCAGCACATCATTACAGACCCTCTGCTATCATCTAATCCGCTAGTGCTGTTTACAGCTGATACATCAATAGAGAAATCAATAGGAGATTTACAGCCTGCTCTAATGTCATTGTCTTGCTGTGCAGTGAGTGAACTAATGACTGTGCTTAATGATGCTTTTGCAAACTGGGTCATCAAAGTGGAAATATGAGCAAACAGCCCTACTTGAACAGAGGGAGCCACACACATATGTGTGCACGCGCGCGTGTGTGTGCGCATGTAATACCCTCATCCAATTTGGTTTAGTTCATATAAGTGGTGTTCAATTCAGCCAATAAGATTGATTCACATTGATTTCACTGATTCGTGTCCTTGCTAAGACTGTCTGTAGTACAGCTTTGATTTCATCTGAAACCCTGTCACATTGGTGTATAAGGACACCCTTTATCTTCTAAACAGCCATTGGGCAACACAGAGGACAGGAAGGAAGAGCAATCAAAGTTAGAATGTCTTTCCCTTAAAGTCGAGCACAAGCCTCAGGCACTTAGAGCAGATTTAATAACCCATTATGATCCCACCACTTCCTCCTCCGATGCTGACATTAACAGACACAATTTCCCCAGTGAGGAGAGACGCTCTGAAAGAGCATCGATTCAGGGATTCTCTCGCACAACTGGAATGGATGGATGTCGCCAAGCTCACAATAAACGCGATGAATAGACGCACTCCACCGCTCTGTCGCAAAATGAAGTGCAGCTGAGCAATGCTGATCCTCCAATCATTCAGTTAATGTGAATAATTAAAGGTGCAGTGCGCCTGAAGTCATACCAACCGCCAGCCAAACAAATCTGCACCACTGGAAATTAAATAAGGCCATTTTACATCATCCACAGTTACATTATTCGCACTTACATCATTCACTCAAGCCATTTTACTTCATTTACATCTACAAAATTCACACTTACATCATTCACATTTACATCACTCAAAGACATACATTATGCACTCAGCTGATTAACTGTATTCATGAAATATCATCTCATTCTACTATTCTCTGTTCTAATGATGCTCCTAGTGTGTGAGCACCAAGTGTCACTTACATTCAGAAATTATGGTGGAAAAAACACAATTCCAGGCAATACCAGAAAAAAACGGCCTCAGTCAGATTGTTGTGGTGCAATAAATCATAGCAGCAGCAAATTTTAAACAAAAACCAGGAATACATCAGAAAAACAGCAAACAAAACAAGGAGAAAATTAAGCCTCTTTCCACACATGCTGTGACTCAATTACAGTAACATACGAGCAGGCAATTCTGACAACGCATCGCTACCTTACCATGCAGTGAAACAACACAGTGAATTACAGCAGAACAGAAATACACTACAGTGCTTTGTCAAAAGAAAAAGAAACAAAAAATAGTTTTTTTGTTTGTTTGTTTCAGTGAGAAACCCTCCAGGGAAATAGGAAATCCCCAGGCTTTAATGCCTTTAGAGTACAGACACTGTATAATGCTATGTTTCATTACAAGGCCTTTGGTCCACTCCCTAACTTGAAAACCAAGGTAATGAATCATTAATAAAGCCATAAATCAATGTTAAGCACTATCAAACATTATATCATAATAATAATCATAAAGCAGCCCATTTAAACACTCCACTACTTTGTGCTTGAAATGCGTGTGTGGCCATGACGCTGTGTGGCAGCGTCTCAGACTAACGGATGGCGTGAGTGAAAGTGTGATCCGTGAGGGTTCCGTTTACATCAGAACGCAGAGGATGGAAAGCAGGCATTTGGAGCACCGATACTTAATAAAGAGGCCTCAGTTTCGGCAGGATACTTCAGCGCCTCCTGCAACAGCTCATTATTATAGGAGATGAAATGATGCCGGTGAAGTTTGAGACGTAATCGTTTCATCCAGGTGGAAGCAGACGATTTCTGCATTAACAGCCAGGTCTGATCAATGCTTTTCCGTGTTTCTCACCATCACAGCATCATCCCAAAATCTGCATTATTTCCTGTCAGAACTACAGACCACACATTACACTCGAAGCAGCTTCCATGTAGTTACTACACCAAAAAAGAAAAAGTACTTTTCTAAACAATACTTTGTAGTGGATGGTACCTTTTGTAACTCCGCTCCCATCTTTACTGAAATAAAGGCACTATAAGCTTACAGTTTTCGTTCAATCATTTATCCTGACAACAAATGAAATAAAAGTATAAGCAGCTGTTTTTTTCCCGTGGAAAGCAGAGTACTTTTGTGGATTTCAATAAACCAATAATGAATTCATCAAGGAAGGATGAAAGGAAGGATTTTTTTTTTAACTGCATTACCATTCATCATTCATATTTAAGCCCAAGCCAGAGGAAATCAGGCAGACTTCAGTGGAATAGTTTGCTGCATTATGAAAGTGTTGCATGGTTTATGTGCCCAACAGTGACGTTTGAAGGGCAAACATCTCTTTAATTTCACAAATGAGGTAAGAAAATATTTAATTAATAATTCAAAACAATATTGCTCCACATCTGCAACAGAAAAAGGACACAGGGGTCAAACAAAGACAGCGTCAACTTCACGCTTCGTTTTAGTCATCGTGCATCACAGAGAATCCAAACAGGAACAACATGCTCTTCGGTTGGAAGCCGAACACAGAGGGTAACCCGTGATTACTGAGCCTCGGAGGCATGCAAGGTCACATGAGGTTCACTTAATCGTATGAGACAGCAGAGGTGGGATGAGAAGCCAAGAGAATCGCCTCAATCTGTTAATTCCACCTGGATCGATTCTCAGACGTGCTCCCCATGAGAAGAGTGTGTTTACACTGGAGACAGCAGGCACTGCAGGCAGATACCATGTCCCTCTCTCACAGTCTCAGGATTTTTCACATTGACCATTTTAAAAAGCTTATTACAGTTCTGGTGTCTGAGCTAGGCAAACCATTACAGAGAGATTCAAATCTGGCAGCTGCAGCAAAATCTTACTCTAAAATTATTGTTTTTCACTGTTGCAGCGAGGCCTGCGCTCATTCAGAGAGCCGGTCCCACGTGACGCAACATAAATAACTTCAGCCTTAGAGTCCAGGGTGCGAGGTTACTGCACTGATCTAATACCACAGGATGGACCATTCAGAGCCACCTGTAACCTGAGCTCGCACATGAACTACAAGGAAGAAACAAAAAAAAAAAAAAAACAATGACGAATATCAAAAAGAAAACCTTCTGTCTTCTGTGTTGAGTAAATTCACAAAGGAACAAACTGTATGGGCAAAAAATCACAAACCTCTCACATCACAAACCACTCATATCACAAACACCTCACATCATAAACAATTCACATCACAAACCCTTCATATTGCTAACTCCTCACATCACAAACCCCTCACATCGCTAACCCCTCACATCACAAACCCCTCACATCACTAACCCCTCACATTACAAACCCCTCATATCACAAACACCTCACATCACAAATACCTCATATCAAAAAGTCCTCACATCACTAACCTCTCACATCACCAAGCCATCACTAACCTCTCATGTCACTAAGCTCTCATGTCACAAACCCCTCACTTCACTAACCTCTCAAATCACTAATCCATCACGTCACTAACCCCTCACATCACAAACCCACATGTGACTAACCTCTCACATCACCAAACCCCTCATCACTAACCCCTCACATCACAAACACCTCACATCACAAACCCCTCACATTACAAACCCCTCATATCACAAACACCTCATATCAAAAAGTCCTCACATCACTAACCTCTCACATCACCAAGCCATCACAAACATCTCATGTCACTAACCCCTCACATCACCAAGCCCTCACATCACTAACCTCTCACATCACAAAACCCACATGTCACTAACCTCTCACATGACCAAGCCCTCATATCACAAACCTCTCACATCACTAACCCCTCACATTACAAACCCCTCATATCACAAACACCTCACATCAAAAAGTCCTCACATCACTAACCTCTCACATCACCAAGCCATCACTAACCTCTCATGTCACTAACCCCTCACATCACCAAGCCCTCACATCACTAACCTCTCACATCACAAACACCTCACATCACAAACCCCTCATATCACAAACCCCTCACATCACAAACACCTCACATCATAAACAATTCACATCACCAACCCCTCACATTACAAACCCCTCATGTCACAAACACCTCACATCACAAACACCTCATATCAAAAAGTCCTCACATCACTAACCTCTCACATCACCAAGCCATCACTATCCTCTCATGTCACTAACCTCTCATGTCACAAACCCCTCACATCACTAACCTCTCAAATCACTAATCCATCACGTCACTAACCTCTCACATCACAAAACCCACATGTCACTAACCTCTCACATCACCAAGCCCTCATATCACTAACCTCTCACATCACATCACTAACCCCCTCCCACATCACTAACCCTCACATCACTAACCTCTCACATCACCAAGCCCTCATATCACTAACCTTTCATGTCACTGACCCCTCACATCACTAAACCCTCACATCACTAACCTCTCACATCACCAAGCCCTCATATCACTAACCACTCCCCTCAACCTCTCATCACTAACATCCTCCCCTCACATCACCTCTCACAAACCCCTCATATCACTAACCTTTCATGTCACTGACCCCTCACATCACTAACCCCTCACATCACTAACCTCTCACATCACCAAGCCCTCATATCACTAACCTTTCATGTCACTGACCCCTCACATCACTAAACCCTCACGTCACTAACCTCTCACATCACCAAGCCCTCATATCACTAACCTCTCATCACTAACCCCTCACATCACTAACCTCTCACATCACTAACCCTCACATCACTAACCCCTCACACTAACCCCTCACATCACTAACCTCTCACATCACTAACTCCTCACATCACTAACCCCTCACAGCACTAACCTCTCACGTCACTAACCTCTCACATCACTAACCCTTCATGTCACTAACCTCTCACATCACTAACCACCTCACATCACTAACCCTTCACGTCACTAACCTTTCACATCACTAACCCCTCACACCACTGACCTCTCACATCACTAACACCTCACGTCACAAAGCCCTCACATCACTAACCTCTCACATCACTAACATCACTAACCTCTCACATCACTAACCCCTCACATCACTAACCCCTCACGTCACTAACCCTCACATCACTAACCCCTCATATCACTAACCTCTCACATCACAAACCCCTCCCATCACTAACCTCTCACATCACAAACACCTCACGTCACAAAGCCCTCACATCACTAACCCCTCACGTCACTAACCTCTCACATCACAAACACCTCACGTCACAAAGCCCTCACATCACTAACCCCTCATGTCACTAACCTCTCACATCACAAACCCTCACATCACTAAGCCCTCACATCACTAACCTCTCACATCACTACCCTCTCACATCACTAACCTTTCACATCACTAACCCCTCACATCACTAACCTCTCACATCACAAACACCTCACGTCACAAAGCCCTCACATCACTAACCCCTCACATCACTAACCTCTCACATCACAAACCCCTCCCATCACTAACCCTCTCACATCACAAACACCTCACATCACAAAGCCCTCACATCACTAACCTCTCACATCACAAACCCTCACATCACTAACCTTTCACATCACTAACCCCTCACTGTCACTAACCTCTCACATCACAAACACCTCACAAAGTCACTAACCCCTCTCACATCACTAACACCTCTCACATCACCCTAACCTAACCCCTCATGTCACATCACACAAACCCTCACGTCACAAAGCCCTCACATCACTAACCCCTCACGTCACTAACCCCTCTCACATCACAAACCCCTCACATCACTAAGCCCTCACAACCCTCACATCACTAACCCCTCACATCACTAACCCCTCACATCACTAACCTTTCACATCACTAACCTTTCACATCACTAACCTCTCACATCACAAACACCTCACGTCACAAAGCCCTCACATCACTAACCCCTCACGTCACTAACCTCTCACATCACAAACCGCTCACTGTTCACCCAGGATCACTAACCCCTCATCACAACCTCACAAACACCTAACGCCCTCACAAACCCCTCCTCACAACCTCTCACATCAAAACACCACTCACAGGACATAAACCCTCTGCTAACACATCACAAACACCTCATCATTCACACACTAACCCTCACATCACTAACCCCTCACGTCACTAACCTCTCACATCACAAACACCTCACGACACAAAGCCCTCACATCACTAACCCCTCACGTCACTAACCTCTCACATCACAAACCGCTCCCATCACTACCCTCTCACATCACAAACACCTAACGTCACAAAGCCCTCACATCACTAACCCCTCACGTCACTAACCTCTCACATCACAAACACCTCACGTCACAAAAACCTAACCCCTCACGCCAAAACCCTCACATGCTCACATCACTAACCCTCACGTGACTGCACCTCTCACATCTCACATCACAAACACCTCACCCACAAAGCCCTCAAATCACCCCCTCACATCACATAACCCCTCACGTCACTAACCTCTCCACATCACAAACACCTCACGTCACAAAGCCCTCACATCACTAACCCCTCACGTCACTAACCTCTCACATCACAAACACCTCACGTCACAAAGCCCTCACATCGCTAACCCCTCACGTCACTAACCTCTCACATCACAAACACCTCACGTCACAAAGCCCTCACATCACTAACCCCTCACATCACTAACCTCTCACATCACAAACACCTCACGTCACAAAGCCCTCACATCACTAACCCCTCACGTCACTAACCTCTCACATCACAAACCCCTCACTGTTCAGGAACACACAGGAAAACAGGTCAAATGCCTCCGAGCCCAGGGACAACCAATCAGAAATGATATGAAGTAAGAAAGCACTGCGACTCTGGCTGGTGAAGAACAGCAAGTATTCCACCGTTGTTATCAGCCACATCTCTGATGCAGTAACAGGACAGTATCCACGCTGGATGCTAACACAGGACAGCACTGCTCCATTCTTGGGGGTTGGCGTGTACGCTGCTTTAGCTTCTCATGGTTTATAGTGTCTGATGTTTGAATAACCTAATAGTTTATAATCACCGATACTCACTCACTCACTCCAATACCGCAGTACAGTGAAACGTCTTTATAGTACATGTACCTCCTGCAGGGCTCCATAGCTTCATGTTTTTCAGACACTTTTGAATCAAGAAAAAATAACAGCAACAATTAAATAATGAAGTGTGACTGCAGGCAGGCCCACATCAGATCAGGCCCTGGGGCACCCATCCCTGCCTTGATCTTCATAAGGACATATCCAGCATGTGACGTACTCAGTGATTTCCTCTGGAGTTTGGTGTCCCCATTCGACCCTTCCAGAGCACAATCTGTGAGTCTCAGAATCCGTGCAGATTACAGATCGACACAAACACAAAAACCCAGAATCCGTGCAGATTACAGATCGACACAAACACAAAAACCCAGAATCCATGCAGATTACAGATCGACACAAACATAAAAACCCAGAATCCATGCAGATTACAGATTGACACAAACACAGAAGCCCAGAATCCATGCAGATTACAGATTGACACAAACACAGAAACCCAGAATCCGTACAAATTACAGATCGACACAAACATAAAAACCCAGAATCCATGCAGATTACAGATCAATACAAACACAGAAGCCCAGAATCCATGCAGATTACAGATCGACACAAACACAAAAACCCAGAATCCATGCAGATTACAGATCGACACAAACACAAAAACCCAGAATCCATGCAGATTACAGATCGACACAAACACAGAAGCCCAGAATCCATGCAGATTACAGATCGAGACAAACACCAAAACCCAGAATCCGTGCAGATTACAGATCGACACAAACATAAAAACCCAGAATCCATGCAGACTACAGATCGACACAAACACAAAAACCCAGAATCCGTACAGATTACAGACCGACACAAACACAGAAACCCAGAATCCATGCAGATAACAGATTGACACAAACACAGAAACCCAGAATCCATGCAGATAACAGATTGACACAAACACAAAAACCCAGAATCCGTGCAGATTACAGATTGACACAAACACAAAAACCCAGAATCCGTGCAGATTACAGATCGACACAAACACAAAAACCCAGAATCCATGCAGATTACAGATCGACACAAACACAAAACCCAGAATCCATGCAGATTAAAGATTACACAAACACAAAAGCCCAGAATCGACAGATTACAAACACAAACAAAAAAGAATCCAGAATCCATGCAGATTAAAGATCGACACAAACACAAAAAACCCAGAATCCATGCAGATTACAGATCGACACAAACACAAAAACCCAGAATCCATGCAGATTACAGATCGACACAAACACAGAAGCCCAGAATCCATGCAGATTACAGATCGACACAAACACAAAAACCCAGAATCCGTGCAGATTACAGATCGACACAAACACAGAAGCCCAGAATCCGTGCAGATTACAGATCGACACAAACCCAGAAGACCAGAATCCGTGCAGATTACAGATCGACACCAACACAGAAACCCAGATTTGTCATGACATGTCATGATCTGTCATGACAAAGGTTTGTAAGCAGAACTGCAGCCCTTTATGGAATCAATGCCTCCTTCACTCTGAATGAAGTATCCCGACATCTGAGCGCATCTATTTCTCATTCATGATGGCTACAACTGCCCTTGCTCCTTTGAAGAAATTATTAAAATGTGATTTATTCTATGTTCTGATGAATATGGATGATTCCTGAAGAGATCAATGAAAACACCAAGTATAAACACCAACCCTGCAAAATATTAACTGAGAACCACAGCATGCTAAGTTTACACATTAGGAACATGAATACACTCTATATCACAGACTGCAGCGCACAGACTGTCTCATATCTTCTGCATAAACGTGAAGCTCATTACTGCCCCATATTTCAACTGCACACCGAAATGACCAATTATTTTTCCCTGAAGCTCTGAACTTCAGCAAGCTCTGATCTGATGAACTGATCTCAAATAAGATGTGTGATAGAAGTGTTACCTTAAAACAAGAGAAGTGATCATTCACATGTGTGTATATGACAAGATGGAGATAATGCAAAAATGTATTTAGAAACAGTTGAGCAGTCCATTGTCTACACTGGGATTGAGAGGAACAGAGTCAATATCCTCCATAATAGTAAAATTTATTTCGGCATTCAACACCTACTTACACCTTCCACCATAATCAAACTCCCTGTAATGAATTCTCAAAGGTCCCAACAGATGCACCAACAGAAGTACTGCAATGATAAAACCGCACACTCACTGACGCAATTGCAGGTTGATTTTCAGAGAATCCTCACTTTGGGTGGGTCTTAAATGAGTAACTGACCTGCATAACATTATAAAAACTTGATACAGACAAACGAGTTGTCATGGCAGCCACCGGAATTCCACGTTCCATTGGAGAATCCGAAGTCATATTAAGAGAAGCAAATTATTTGCATGCTAATGCATTACCTGCACCCCAAATCCCCTTATGCGCCCCCCCCACACACACACACACACGCACACACACACGCGCGCGCGCGCACACACATATCGCGCCTCAAAAGCTCATTTTAGCCCTCTATTCCAGCCATTGTAATGAGCAACACCCTTTAGATTAGCAACCTAGATTCGCTTTGAACAACTGATTGCTTCCAGAGATTTCTAAATTAGTTCGAAATATTGTGATGACTGAAAATTCATGATAGTCACCAAACAGACATATGCAGGACTAACACCGAGCCACAAATAACTTTTCAGGCAAGCAAGCGCTATACCGGTACACTATAAGTCACGCCGGATACAGAAGCTCCATTCGAAAACAAAGACATGACCTTATTTACTGCATTGCACCTCCACATTGCATTGTGTTCAGAAAATGACAGAATCACGCAGGCTAAACGCAAACTTCGGGTACATTCGACGGCACATCAGTGAGTGCGTTACTGCTACATTATGATGCTAGTCAATGTAGTGTAGTTTTTCTCATGTCGGTAGGCAGGCAGTATGCAGAGAAAAACACAATCGTGAGAAGGTGTCGCAAGAAACACAATGTAGCTATGAATTATGATGTCAAAACGTTGATCTCTTCAAAACTATACGACACCTGGTTATTCACCTAAGCTATCTTTAGGTTTTTCTCCACGATAGCGCACTTAAGAACAATAGTTTAATGGATTCAAAAAACACGATATTATCCTTACAGCGGTGACTGAGGAGAAAATGTCTTACCTGTGCCCATGGAACTGTACTAAGTTCCGCCTCCTGTCCGTCATTATTCGCCGCGTAAGGACATGCAGGCACCCAGGACGCGTGCAGTGGTTGATTGCGCTCAGCCGGGAGCATCTCGGAGAGAACGGAGCTGCAGCCTCAGTGTTACTGTGGAGGCGCGGCGAGACCAAGGCAGGGATCAGCTGAGTTATACAGTCGGCTGCACTCACACCTACGCAGCTGCAGAGAAACTTTACCTTACTGGAAATCTGACAATGCCTCATTTCCTATTTATTTACTTACTTATGTATTCATTTTGCTGCAACTCTGTGAATGAGTTGTTAGCAATGATCTTGGCTATTGATTACATATTATCAGATATGTTCAAAATAGCTTCTGTCTAAATTGAATTCACTATTGGTGTCACAACCTTTGTATGAATGCCTTTTGTGTGTCCTCCCATCCAGCAGCTTATGTGTCTTTTAGATATATTGTCTCCATTGATTGGTTTGACGTCCTGTGTGCCTCCCCTGCCAGGTGTGATGCATTTCTGTTTCTCATTCCCTTATGTGTGTGTTGGCGTATACATCTATCAACTATTTATTTATTTAAAACCTTCTAAAAGGAGAATACAATGAATTATCACAGTAAAACAATACTTTTAAAACATAACAATAAAATTACATACATGACACGCATAAAACAGTTCATAATAAAATTGGAAGAAACTGCCAGCGTTGACCAATTTAAAATTGTCAGCAATAGTCAAAATGGCTTTGTTAAAAGGCGGGCCATCAAATGTGCGTCACTGTCTCTCTTGTTATAATCTTTGCTCAAAAAAAGGGCTTTTAGACTGTCCGAAATTCCCTCTGAGGCACCATAGGATTAAAGACGGCATGGCTGTAAAAATGCCTTTACTGGGGAAAAGCCTGAATGCACCACCCTAGAGATTAAGGTCCCAGGCGTGGTGAACCCATTTACAATGCATTCGGAAAGAAAATAGATACAAATGTCCAGTGCTACAGACGGGGCCCCTGAGATTCTGTACAACAATGAAAGGGCTTTTTGCTCTATTAAATTAGTTAATCTTGGGATACCTAGAGCTGTTAAAAGTTTTGAATGACGCTGACGGGCACCCAACCCCAGAAAACGCTTGACAAGGAGACCTTGAATAGATTCAATTTCTTCTAACTGCCCTTTATTCAAATTGAGACACTCAAGCCCATTTAGCAATGTAGGAACACAAACAGTTCGCCATAGATAGGTTTGGGTATCTGCCACAAGGCCAGGGTAGCAGAGGCCCGACTCAGACCGACCAAAGAAAGATCTTCTGCAGCTAGAAATATTTTTATCAATGTGTGCGCAATTACTGCAGTCACTTGAAAATACTGTACCCAATAACTCTATGTAACATTCAGTAGTAAGAAGGAATTCCACCTGGGGGTAGTCTGGAAAGGATGTGACCCTACAATCATGCATTTAGGTTTTTTGGTACTAAAATTGAAACACCAATTATCAGCATAGTTATAGCATTTATCAATTAGACTTTGTAGTCCTGTCACTGTTGAACTAACCAAAGTAATATCATCAGCATAAGCAAACGAATTCAGGCAGCAGCGACCGATTATAACACAAGTTGACTCCATTTCAGATAACTCGTTCAATAGGTCATCAATGAAAATATGAAAAAAAAGGGGAAGATAAAAGGCTACCTTGCTTAGTGCCTCTAGATACTTTGAAAGGTTGACTAAAGGAATTATTCCACCGGACCATCGATTTGAGACTTTGATACCATAAGGCTAAGAATAGCCATGAATGGATGGGCATGCAATCATAGAGTTTATACAGAAGCGCACTGTGCCATATTTTATCAAAACACTTCTCTGCATCTAAACTGCTGATGTACACGGCTGAGCCTTTCCTCTTAGCATGAGACACTACATCATTCAACATATTCGCACAGAAATCTGTGCTGCGACCTGGGCGAAAACCACACTGTGTATCTGAGACAGAACTATAACTATATACAACTACAACTATAACTTTTTGACTACCTGCCTAATATGGTATAATTTCCCGTCTGCCATCAAAACAGCCCTGACCCGTTGAGGCGTGGACACCACTGGACCTCTGAAGGTGTGCTGTGGCATCTCGCACCGAGACAATTTCAGCAGATCCTTTAAGTTCTGTAAATTGTGAGGCGGGGTCTCCATGGGCTGGACTTGTTTGTCCAGCACATCCCACAGATGCTCGATTGCGTTGAGACCTGAGGAATATGGAGGCCAAGTCAATTCCTCAGAGTCATTGTTGTGGTCCTCATACTATTCCTGAACCATTTTTGCAGTGCGGCGAGGGATATCATCCAGCTGAAAGAGGCCACTCTCATCAGGGAATACTGTTGACATGAAGGGGTGTGCTTGTTCTGCAACAATGTTTTGGTAGGTGGTACGGGTCAAAGTACCATCCACGTGAATGGCAGGACCCAGTGCTCCCAGCAAAACATGCATCACATTGCCTTCACCAGCTCTTCCCATAGTGCATCTTGTTGTCATGTCTTCCCCATAAACGCGACACACACACACACACACACACACCTGGCTAACCCTATAATGTAAAAGAAAATGTAATTCATCAGAACAGGCCACCTTTCTGCAGTGCTCTGTGGTCCAGTTCTGACGCTCACATGCCCATTATGGGGGCTTGTGTGGCTGGACAGGGGTCAGTAGGGGCACCCTGACCAGTAGCCTATACAGCTAAGCAGCCCCAAACACAGCAAACTGTAATTCATGGTGTTTTTTGACAACTTCGTATCAGAACCAACATGAACTTTTTCAGCAATTCAAGCTACAGTAGCTCTTCTGTTGGATCGAACCACGCAGGCCAGCCTTTGCTCCTCGCATGCATCAATGAGCCTTGGCCGCCCATGAACCGGTCACAGGGTCACAAGTTTTCCTTCCTTGAACCACTTTTGGTTGGTACTGACCACTGCAAACCAGGAACACCCCACAAGAGCTGCCGTTTTGGAGATGCTCTGACCCAGTCGTCTAGCCGTCACAATTTGGCCCTTGCCAAAGTCGCTCAAATCCTATTTCCTGTTTCTAACACGTCAAATTCGAGCACAAAATATTCACTTGTTGCCTAGTATATGCCACCCACTGACAGGTGCCTTTGCCTTTGCAACAAGATAATGTTATTCACTTCACCTGTCAGTGGTCATAATGTTATGGCTGATTGGTATATATGCAACCAGTCAGTTTCATCTGAGTAAAAGTCTATTGACTTCAGTAATTATTAATACATTTTAATGATAGTTTAATATGGAAATACTCTTCCTGATCAAGAATTGCCAGGTTAAAAGGGTTTTTTTTGTTTTTCTCCATTTTCAGCTCAGCAGCTCGATGTCTAAGCCATGCTCAATAATAAGATGAAAAAATTGTCCATTTTTGTGATACTGAAAGTTACTCTCTGCTAATTGCACCCATTGACATTCAGTGCAACAAACTGCGCAAAACATATTTTGATAATCTCACTAATATAATAGGTCCAATATCATAATACATTATTAATTCCGGCATCAAATATTATTTGATAATTGTATTTATTTTCCTAACATTATTTAAAAAAAAAACATGCATGCTGAAATCTATTTTTTTAGTTCATTAGATTGGTTGTGAACAAAATACAAAATAATAATTTAAAAATAGACTTCCTTTCGTTTTGACTTCATATGAAGATAAAATTTGCTATTTGAATACCTCTCACCACTAGGCGGCGGTAATGAAAATGTTTCCGCGGAGTTCAGTTGTTGCAGGGCGTATGTCTTCGTGCACAGTTCTCGACTCTCCGTTTCCAGTGACAGATAAACAGGAGCCCGGAGGAGGCTGCTGGCGTGAAGATCGATTGGGATAAACTGAGCTCAGCTTTATATGAATAAAATGGAAGAATATCATTCAGGCGACGAGGTAACATTCCGCAGGTCTGTGAGGGATTATGACGCTGGGAAGACAGCAGCTCGCTAGCGTTAGCTGTCTGGCTGTGGTTCTGATTTCACCTGCACTGTTGTTGGCTGGTGGGATCAGGTAGTATTCAGTGAAGTACTGGAGCTGCTATACAGTTGTTCAGAAAAAAAATTGAAACTAATGTGGCCAGTTATGTAATATGCACTAGCTGAGAGCTCGTAAACAGACTGATGTCACGATCTCTGAGGAGTAGCATGGGTGCGGTCATTGCAAATGTCCACACATTTTCATCCGGGCTCTTTAAGTAATTTGTTCTGTGCGGCCATACGTGAGCAGCTTCTGCATCTGGGCTTTATAGTTGGGTTTCTCAGGCTTTCTCTTTACAGTTGGGTTTCTCAGGCCTTCCCTTTACAGTTGGGTTTCTCAGTCCTTTTGTTTACAGTTGGGTTTCTCAGGCCGTGACGATAGCAATTTTCCGCCTGTCAGACGATTCGACAGTATTGATTAGCTTCATGTTATTCTAAGATTCCGTTAATTCTTTTTATTTCTTTTATAGTAAATACGTGACACTGCGTCCCTGAAAGAAGCGAAACATACAAAATGCATTTTCTCCATCAGTTGGCTCATACTGACGTCAGATAACTTGTCAACAGCACGTCCGAGTGTGAAAGTTACAGGTGGCTGAAGTTGAAAGCGGGCAAAACTGTCTGGATCGCAGATCTTTATGTCTTCTGTGTCTGATGTCTGCCCAGGCTTTGGGTCCGGAGAAATAACAAACCGCAGCTTATGATGGTGTTAAGTATTGAAAGTAAGTAGGTTTACTCATGTAGCGTTTATATTTATGTCCTAACTCATTACTTTCCTTTGTCATTTAGGTCTCATTCAGTCCAGATGAAGCGAGTAACCTTGTTAAAGAGGTAAATTCACCTGTTCATTGCGCTCTCTCCGGTTTTCGTTTTGGAAGCATTTGGCTGTAAATTGGAGGATTTATGATTATTCCACCACATTTATTACTCGTATAATTTTTCTAATTAGGTTCTTTACCATGTGTTGTACAATGTGTGTGTGTGTGTGTGTGTGTGTGCGTGCGCGCGCATGCGTGTTTGTGGGTGCGTGTGCGCATGTGTGTGTGCGTGTGTGTATGTGTACATGTGTGTGCGTGCGCGTGTTTGTGTGTGCATGTGTTTATTTTAGTGTATCGAGAGCATCATCGGCGGCCTTGACTATAACCAGGGGAAGGTGGGTCAGTGGACGGCGAGCATCGTGGAGCAATCGCTCACTCATCTGGTGAAGCAGGGGAAGCCCTTTAAGTACATCGGTAAGATGCGCGTCCCCGATAAGAAAAGGCCGAAATTCACCTGCGCATTCATCTTAAATAACAGACTCTCGCATAAGTAGACCCAAATGGTGTTCGTATATTAGCTGCAGTATGGTACATTAGCTGCAGTGTGGTATATTAGCTGCAGTAGGGTACATTAGCTGCAGTGTGGTATATTAGCTGCAGTTGGGTACATTAGCTGCAGTGTAGTATATTAGCTGCAGTATGGTATATTAGCTGCAGTACGGTACATTAGCTGCAGTATGGTACATTAGCTGCAGTACGGTATATTAGCTGTAGTACGGTACATTAGCTGCAGTGTGGTATATTAGCTGCTGTATGGTATATTACCTGCAGTGTGGTATATTAGCTGCAGTATGGTATATTAACTGCAGTACGGTACATTAGCTGCAGTGTGGTATATTAGCTGCAGTATGGTATATTAGCTGCAGTATGGTATATTAGCTGCAGTACGGTATATTAGCTGCAGTATGATATATTAGCTGCAGTGTGGTATATTAGCTGCAGTATGGTGGTCTGGCCTGAGACAACACTTTTTTGTCCTTTGCCTCCTGAGTTTTCCAAAGCAAAATGTTCTTGTGCAAAAACAGCAGGACACCTCTGGGTGCAGTTTTAAGCTGACATGAGTATAAATCTGAGATCCTGGACAATTAAGCTTTCAAAATATAGGTCACTTGCCCAGCGGATCTTTAACTGTGGTTTCAATATTATGTAATAATATAAAGGTTATATTTATTTCGGACTCAGTAAAGTGGGCTTGGAGAAGGCTAATGACCGTGTCCCACGAGGTACCCTGTGGGGGGTGCTTTGAGAGTATGGGGCCCGGGGGCCGTTAGTTCAAGCCATTCGATCCCTGTACAACCAAAACCAGAGTTGTGTCCGCAATCTCGGCATTAAGTCGGACCCGTTTCCCGTTGGTGTTGGACTCCGCCCAGGGGTGTGCTTTGTCACATATCCTGTTCGTGATTTTCATGGACAGGATATCAAGGCGCAGCAGAGGTTTCGAGGGAGTCCAGTTTGGTGGCCTCAGGATTTCATCTCTGCTGTTTGCAGATGATGTGGTCCTGTTGGCTTCATCACGCAGTGACCTCAAACGCACACTGGAGCGGTTCGCAGCTGAGCGTGAAGCGGTCAGAATGAGGATCAGCACCTCTAAATCTGAAGCCATGGTTCTCTCCTGGGAAAAGGTGGATTGTCCCCTTCAGGTGGGGGATGAGTTGTTCACGAGTGAGGGTAGGATGGAGCGTGAGATTGACAGGCGGATCGCTGCAGCGTCTGGAGTGAAAGGGGCGTTGTACCGGTCCGTTTTGGTAAAGAAGGAGTTGAGCGTAAAAGCGAAGCTCTCGATTTACTGGTCGATCTCCAACCCTCACATATGGTCACAAGCTTTTTTTAGTGACCAACAGAATAAAATTGCAAATACAAGCGGTCGAAATGAGCTCCCTCAGTAGGGTGGCTGGGCTGACCCTGAGGGATAGGGTGAGGAGCTCGGACATCCGGGAGCGGCTCAGAGTGGAACTGCTGCTCCTCTGTGTCGAGAGGAGTCAGTTGAGGTGATTCGGGCATCTTATCCGGATGCCTCCTGGACGCCTCCCTTTAGAGGCTTTCCAGGCATGTCCAACTGGGAGGAGCCCCGAGGCAGACCCAGGACACGCTGGAGGGATTATATCTCCCGGCTGGCCTGGGAATGGCTTGGGGTCCCCCAGGTAGAGCTGGAGGAAGTGGCTGGGGAGGGGGGCGCCTGGGCCTCTCTACTTAGTCTGTTATCCCCGCGACCCGGCCCCCGATAAGCAGATGATGATGGATGGATGGATGCGTTCATGGGCACAAATCCTGAGAGGGATATGCATTTTAAATCAGTCAGTTCAGAGCTGGATTCAAACTAAGGATGCTTTTACCTAGGCGATATTTTTCAGGGGTAGTTGCTGCTGGTTTTTAAATGTCTGTCGTGCTTCTGTCCTGTCAGAAGTGAGACAGGCCTGGGCAGCTCTGTCCTTATTCAGCTCTTATTAGTGCCGTGTTGATTTCTCTCCCCTCAGTGAGCTGCGCTGTGATGCAGAAGAGTGGTGCAGGGCTGCACACGGCCTGTTCCTGTTACTGGGACACGAGCACCGACGGTAAGAGCTGCAGATCCACACTGCACATGCACTAACCCTCACTCCAGAGGACTGATACTCCACTCTGCACATGCACTAACCCTCACTCCAGAGCACTGATACTCCACTCTGCACATGCATTAACCCTCACTCCAGAGCACTGATACTCCACTCTGCACATGCACTAACCCTCACTGCAGAGTACTGATACTCCACACTGCAATTGCAGTAACCCTCACTCCAGAGCACTGATACTCCACACTGCTGACATGCAACCCTAACCCCACACTCACATGCACTAACCCTCCAGAGCACTGATACTCCACACTGCACATGCACTAACCCTCACTCCAGAGCACTGATACTCCACACTGCACATGCACTAACCCTCACTCCAGAGCACTGATACTCCACACTGCACATGCACTAACCCTCACTCCAGAGCACTGATACTCCACACTGCACATGCACTAACCCTCACTCCAGAGCACTGATACTCCACACTGCACATGCACTAACCCTCACTCCAAAGCACTGATACTGCACCCTGCACATGCACATGCACTGAACCCTCACATCCAGAGCACTGATACTCCACACTGCACATGCACTAACCCTCACTCCAGAGCACTGATGCTCCACACTGCACATGCACTAACCCTCACTCCAGAGCACTGATACTCCACACTGCACATACACTAACCCTCACTCG
This sequence comes from Gymnothorax javanicus, assembly GCA_029692085.1. Lineage (NCBI taxonomy): Eukaryota > Metazoa > Chordata > Actinopteri > Anguilliformes > Muraenidae > Gymnothorax > Gymnothorax javanicus. Next base: position 537,771 of record CM056205.1, read on the forward strand.
AAAGCACTGATACTGCACACTGCACATGCACTAACCCTCACTCCAGAGCACTGATGCTCCACACTGCACATGCACTAACCCTCACTCCAGAGCACTGATACTCCACACACATGCACATGCACTAAGCCTGATACTCACACTCCAGAGCACTGATACTCCACACTGCACATGCACTAACCCTCACTCCAAAGCACTGATACTCCACACTGCACATGCACTAACCCTCACTCCAGAGCACTGATACTCCACACTGCACATGCACTAACCCTCACTCCAGAGCACTGATACTCCACACTGCACATGCACTAACCCTCACTCCAGAGCACTGATACTCCACACTGCACATGCACTAACCCTCACTCCAAAGCACTGATACTCCACACTGCACATGCACTAACCCTCACTCCAGAGCACTGATACTCCACACTGCACCTGCACTAACCCTCACTCCAGAGTACTGATACTACACATTGCACATGCACTAACCCTCACTCCAGAGCACTGATGCTCCACACTGCACATGCACTAACCCTCACTCCAGAGCACTGATGCTCCACACTGCACATGCACTAACCCTTACTCCAGAGCACTGATACTCCACACTGCACATGCACTAACCCTCACTCCAAAGCACTGATACTCCACACTGCACATGCACTAACCCTCACTCCAGAGCACTGATACTGCACACTGCACATGCACTAACCCTCACTCCAGAGCACTGATACTCCACACTGCACATGCACTAACCCTTACTCCAGAGCACTGATACTCCACACTGCACATGCACTAACCCTCACTTCAGAGCACTGATACTCCACACTGCACATGCACTAACCCTCACTCCAGAGCACTGATCCTCCACACTGCACATGCACTAACCCTCACTCCAGAGTACTGATACTCCACACTGCACATGCACTAACCCTCACTCCAGAGCACTGATACTCCACACTGCACATGCACTAACCCTCACTCCAGAGTACTGATAATTTTCTTTTTTGTTGTCTCACAGGAAGTTGCACTGTACGGTGGGAAAACCGTACCATGTACTGTGTGGTTAGCGTTTTCGCAGTGGCTGTGGTGCTGTAGCACGCTGGGAGGAGGGTTCAAAGACTGGGCGACACTAACGGACTCACAGGGGAACCACCAAAGCCTTCTGAGATCTGGTACCGGACCGGAGAACGCAGAACCTCAGTCACACCAGGAGCGGCGAGCTCAGTTGTTGCGTCCCAGATCCCCATCTTCTTTCCAGTCTGAGTAACTGTGTTTCTTGCCTGTGTCAGGGCCTCAGGCAGGCGCACAGTGTACCGCTCTGTCTGCATTATTATCCTTTAAATGTCATTTCCTCATTTTAGTCTTGAAAACAGTGGTTTGATTCACATTTTTAGAGTCTTACTGTGGGCAATGGAAAACATGACCAGGTCTTATGAAAGATTTTTGTTTACTGGGTGTCCACAGGCATGTGTATATAGGCATCATATGCAGTATACAGATTTATTTATAGCTAAATTTCTTTTCCAGTAGATTTAGAGTGCTATAATTGGCCTATTTCAGTAAATAGCGTGACATAGCGATACTTTTCTTTTTCGTAAATTCTCTTTGGAATCATTTAATGGGTTGTGGCCCAGCTTTGCAGAATGAGTTGAGACAGCATGTGTGTCGTTCCAGATGAGAGAGAAGGTTTGAAGGGATTAGTTTGATCTGTCTCTGAAAGACGGTTCGACTCTCTGCTCATTTATAGTTCAGAGTACAGCCTGCTGGTGTTGGGCAGTGGAACCCTGCCATGTTTCTGCACAGACGTGGGTTTGTTATTTTGTAAATGGCTGTTTTTGTTTGTGATTTATATACTGTCAGAAAACCTGTTTTCATCCTAGTGGCTTCAGGTCTCCCCCACGTGTAGTTCTATTTTTCTTTTCATTCCTGTCTGACTAAAAAAAAATACATGTGGTGTATAATAGTCTGAGAGAATTTTGCAGATCACATTTTTGGTGAGAGAAAATGTGCTTTTGCTTGGATAGTTTGAAATGAAGGGGCTCCCTGAACGATGGTTTTCCTCTCAAACATGGCTGGGCTCCTGTCATTAAAATGTCTTCAGAAAACAGTGAAGCCATAGTTAGCTTTAACATTTACGACTGAGTGATTGGATGAAGGAACAACAATCACTCTCAAATCGATTTCTCGTATGAACGCTGATGGGGTGAGTTTGTGTAGAAGCTGGGTCATATTGCAGTGTTAAAACAGATGTCCTTTGATGTATTGAAGATTATGTGTTAGTAATGATTGGGTTTTTTTTGTGATTTACGGCAGAGAAAAGTATTGAACATGTCTGTAAAAAGCCTATTGGTGATTTGATGCATTTGCATAAAATATCTGCTAACCCAGGTATTCTCTTCCAAGCGCTAGCTGGCTGTAGCTCTGTCAATCTGACTTTTCCGTTCTCTATGGTTGGTACAGGAGATCCTGGATGAGATTTGGGGGGAAATGTGTTTTGTTAGGTGGAACTGAATCAGTGCTGTAAATAAACTCTGTTTAACCACCAAAGGGGTGTGCTTGTATTGTGGTATTCGCTAGCTAATAAGTTTGCTGTGTGCTGAAATGACTAGGGTTGTACATTTTGCAGAAACCTGTGTGTATCTTCCATTCAGAGGTGTATTATAAGTAGCTTAGATTTTGCAGGTCTGTGTAAAGAGTACATCATGTCCCTTCATTACTGACCGCAGACGATGATCGCTATAAATGCATCTGTGTGCTTCACGAAGGATTTTATGGTAGGGCTGTGAAAATGGTGCTCTTAATCCCAAAACAAAGAGACGTCGTCGATTGATGTGTGTCGTTTGGATTCTAGCCATGAGATGGCAGCATTGAGCTCAGCCAGGGGTTAATTTTACCCAAATGCATTTTGAAGTAGCGTAATATAAAATTCAGATTGTCCTTATGAGTTCCTGATTTACCGCCACCGTCATTCAATTAACCTTTTTTTTTTTTTTAACAGAAAAGCTGAAATAAAATTCATTTCAGTCTCAGCCTGCACTGAGCACAATTCATCAAGACATTGATTCTCTGAGAATGCCACATGATGTATTTACCGCGTCATGTATGAATAGGATAGGAGTATGTGATAGTGAGTGATGATCACATTCTAAATGTCCACTGTGAACAGTTCTGACATAAAGCGAAAGGACAATTAAGTGAAGAGAAACACTGAACTTAGCTGCTGTATTACAGGAGTTGGCAGAGAACTGATTGGGGAAGCAATCTTTGGTTAGCTATTACCCCATAGGTTTATGAAATTATGAAATCCTCTTTTTTGAATGAAAAAAGCCCCAGTAACTGCTTCCTCTGCTGTGGCCTGATTATATGAGTCAGTAAAGCCCAGAATAATGCAATGGCGGGTTAACGGGACTGTTGGCTGTGCCGTTATTGCATAACGGTTTTCAACCTAAAAGAGAAGTCGAACTTCACTGCTGATTTTATTTATTTATTTATTGTTTTATTCCTGTTTGGTAACTACTAGCTTAATAACTTGCATATACGGACGTCTTCTGTGATGATTATCAAAAGACTAATGAACATTAGCGAAAGCAGAAGAAGAAAATCAGGATCTTCACCATCAATGTATTAAATAGTGTAAACAAGCCACTCCTTTTGGAGCATATCAAAAAGATTTCATTATAACAATTAGGACATGAAAGGATGCACCAGGGAAAACTGTCCGTTACCGAGTTCACTGCGACTTCATGTGACACAAATCCTCCTTCAAGTGCTGAAGAGTTTCTCTATATGGAGCAGACCTGTCTCTGTGTAAAAGTCTTCAGACATTCATCTTGTCTTAGAACGCACCTTTATTGTTATGAACTTTATGTTTCTTTTATGATCAGCAAATTCGCAAAGACACGGACGCTGTACAGTGCCTCATCCGTCGTAAGAGAAGGTTTGAATGGCAAATTGCATTTTGGTCTTACGTTCCGTGCAGTTACATTCCTGTGGCTTACAGGCTCAGGTAAGAGTCATTTATTGTAGGAAAGTAAATGTTACAGATCCAATGCTTTCTGCCTCGTCTCTTTATCAGCTATCCTTTAAACCTTTAAGAGTAGATTTTAAAAAAAACTTTTTTTTCAACATTCTAAATCAGTGCTCTCAGTTGCTTTGCGTTAGCAGTGGTGATTATTGTATCAACATTCAAATCCTCTCAGAAGAGCATTATCCTCACGATCTTGTGGACTTCAGGCCTATGACTGACAATTATAGTGACATTTTTTAAGGCAAAACAGGGTTTGCGATTTAGGGAAGTGGGTGTTTTTCCTGCACTCGTGCCAAAATTCAAGCGCACATCTTAAAAACACAATGTGAGAAATACTCTTTGGTGAGCTCTTAAAAAACTGCAAAGCCATAAAAGAAAACATTTACATATTTAACAAAACTATTATCGCAAGCTGAAACCAAAAATACCAATCTAGTATTGCTGGTGATATTGTATTTGTATTCGGTGTTCCTGAGACGTGAGTATACAGTGCCGTGAAAAAGTATTTGCCTCCTTCTCGATTTCTTACTTTTTTGCATATTTTTCAAATTTAAATGTTTCAGATCAAACAAATTTTAATATAAGAAGAAGATAACCCAAGTAAATACAAAATGCAGTTTTTAAATGATGATTTCATTTATTAAGGGGAAAAAGCTATCCAAACCTACCTGGCCCAATGTGAAAAAGTAATTCTCCCCCCCCGTTAAATCATGGATTAACTGTGATAAACCACATTTTTTGAGTCCAGTTTCACTAGCCACACCCAGGCCTGATTGCTGCCAGACCTGTTGAATCAAGAAATCTCTTTAATAGAACCTGTCTGACAAAGTGAAGTGGGCTAAAAGATCTCAAAAAGCAACATTTCATGCCGCGAACTAAAGAAATTCAAGAACAGATGAGAAACAAAGAAATTGACATCTATCAGTCTGGAAAGGGTTGCAAAGCCATTTCTAAGGCTTTAGGACTCCGGCAAATCACGGTGAGAGCCATTATCCTCAAATGGAGAAAACTTGGAACAGTGCTGAACCTTCCCAGGAGTGGTCGGCCCACCAGAATTACTCCAAGAGCGCATCAACAACTCATCCAGGAGGTCACAAAAGAACCCAGAACAACATCTAAAGAACAGCAGGTGTCACTTGCCTCAGTTAAAGTCAGTGTTCATGATTCAACAATAAGATAGAGACTGGGCAAAAAATGGCATCCATGGGAGAGTTCTAACGCGAAAACCACTGCTGACCAAAAAGAACACGAAGGCTCGTCTCACATTTGCCAAAATACATCTTGATGATCCCCAAGACTTTTGGGAAAATATTCTGTGGACTGACAAGACATAAGTTGAACTTTTTGGAAGGTGTGCATCCCATTACATCAGGCGTAAAACTAACACAGCATTTCATAAAAAGAACATCATACTAAAAGTCACACGTGGTAGTAGTGTGATGGTTTGGGGCTGCTTTGCTGCTTCAGGACCTGGATGTCTTGTCATAATTGATGGAACTATGAATTCTACTCTCTACCAGAAAATCCTGAAGGAGCATGTCTGACCATCAGTTTGTGAACTCAAGCTCAAGCGCACTTGGGCTATGCTACAGGACAATGATCTGAAACACACCAGCAAGTCCACCTCTGAATGGCTTAAAAAAAACAAAATGAAGATTTTGGAGTAGCCTTGTCAAAGTCCGGGCTTAAATCCTATTGAGATGCAGTGGCATGACCTTAAACAGGCCATTCGTGCTCAAAACCCCTCCAATGCGGCTGAATTAAAATAATTTTGCAAAGAAGAGTGGGCTAAAATTCTTCCAGAGCGATGTGAAAGACTCATTGCCAGTTATTGCAAACATTTGATTGCAGTTGTTGTCACCGAGGGTGGCACAACCAGTTATTAGGATTTAGGGAGCAATTACTTTTTCACACCAGGCCAGGTAGGTTTGAATAGCTTTTTTCCCTTAATAAATGAACTCATCATTTAAAACCTGCATTTTGTATTTACTTGGGTTGTCTTTGTCTAATATTAAAATTTGTTTGATGATCTGAAATGTTTAAGCATGACAGATATGCAAAAAAAAAAAAATCAGGAGGGGGGCAAATACTTTTTCACGGCACTGTATAACACAGTGACAGCAGAGATGCAGCGGCCCAGTCGTGCCTTCAGTGCGTTTCTCAAAGCAGCAGCGAAACCTCAGTGCTCTGGCGGCGGGGGGGGGGGGGGGCGCCTTCCTTCATGAGGACAGGGGAGGTTGAGAAAGCAGAGCTGGGGTCAGGTGAGGTCAGAAATTCTCCTTGTTAAAGATAAAATCTGCGTCAGACTTGGAGTGAGAGTGACACTGTTTCTCCAGGGCCTTGGCGAGCGCTGTGGGGCCACACAAAAACACCCCCACTCTGGACCTGGGACAGTCAGGGACAGACAGACACATCAACGCACAAACACACACAGCCAAACAACAGAATTACTCTCAAGATTTTCCAGGATGTCCTCAACGTGAACATTGAGCAGTTAAATCATGGTCTTTGAAGGAATCAGTGAATGCAAGCATCTGTAATAAACAAAGTCGAAAAAAACCTTCTCAGCCAAAGGGAAACTGTAGTAAAGTGCATGGGGTGCAACTGTTGACTAGTTGATTCTTGCATGAATTTATTAGCGATTCAATCAGAATCACCTGAAATCCTCTAGGCTGAGTGACACATGGATCATGTGGCAGATTGAGTAGTTGCACAACCATAGATACTCATGGATGTATGATGTAATTCTCACACTCAGACTGAGGGGGCAGTTTCCGCTCCAGAGAGGTCAGTCTGGACCTCCCTCCGCCAGTTCTGGGAACCTACTCAGTTTGGTAAGTGGCATATGATATTTTGAAAATACTTCCTTATTTAGATTTCAGATTCATTCACAATTTTGCCTGGCAATTTTCACCTACCCAGGATGCTTTGTCCCGATGGTATTGAACTCATTATCCCAGTTAGGCTTTCCATACAGAGTCTTCTGCTTCAGTCCTGTGATCGGATCATTCTCTGCCTCATGATGAACTCTGAAGTGAGCTGCCTTTACGAGTCAAAAAAAGAGCAACGCAGTGAGTGGGGTTATTACTGACATCCTGCAGTGAGTGGGGTTATTACTGACATCCTGCAGTGAGTGGGGTTATTACTGACATCCTGCAGTGAGTGGGGTTATTACTGACATCCTGCAGTGAGTGGGGTTATTATTTATATCCTGCAGTGAGTGGGGTTATTATTTATATCCTGCAGTGAGTGGGGTTATTACTGACATCCTGCAGTGAGTGGGGTTATTATTTATAGCCCGCCAGACACCCAGGGCCATAGAGATAAATTTGACTCCTGGCCACCTCAGTTATCTCGTTCTTCCCCGTCTGAGGTTTAGGTTAGGGGTCGAATTACTGCAAATTCTCATTAAATTCTGGGGTACATTCTCTCGCGGTCTCTTGAGATTACTGTGTAAATCATGAGGAAGGTGGAAAAAATATATTGTGGCTATTCGATGGGAGAACTTTTATGGCAGAGGCATATCTGGGTTGTGCTCTGGAAGCGAAAGATCTCCATCAGCTCACCTCGGTTTCCTTCCACCGGGTCAGGTAGATGTTGTAGCTTAAGAAGTCGCTCATGCCCTTCTCCAGCATCTGGCCCTCCAGGCTCTGCAGCAGGTCTGCAAACCACTCAAAGGCCTGGGTCTCGGGGCACAACCAGTAGAAGTAGATCTGGAACATCAGCACTCGCAGCTCAGCGCTTTACAGAGGAGTCTGAAGCTCACCTTATTTTTATCTTTTTGGAAACTTCAATTTCTATTTCACTTCCAGCTGTCCTTGTTTTCGCCAATTTATTTGTTTTAATCTTAATTGATTTATTTACTCTTACATTTTCATTATTTTATTAATTTGGCTTTTTACAGTTTCTACTTTTCATTGTCATTTTAATCTAATATATTTAAATTTGCCTCATGGTGTCTAGAATCTTGTTTATTGAACTCATGGCTATATTTTAAATGAGGTATTTACCTACATGCACAGTATTTCCAAGTTAAAATAAAGGTTGAAGGAATGAATCAAAGTTGTACAGCATAGTTTTACCTCCTCAAAAAAGACTCTACTGGTTCCTCTACATGCTGGACTAATTGAGGATCTTATCAACACAGATTGTACCATTCGTCATCTTCCGCGATTTTTAGCGCATGGCCCATAATCAGAAACACCACCCCCCAGCTTCCCTGACTCATACGCACCTTCTTGGTGAAGACGTTGCTGTTCTCCTGCACCTGCTTGTACCACACCGACTTCAGGATGGAGGCGAATGGCGTCACCCCAATGCCAGCACCCACCAGCATCACCACCTCATACCGAACACATCCTCGCTGGCCGTCCCAAAGGGTCCATCTACACCCAGCCTGAAGCCGCAGGGATGGAGACAAACACAATTCATTCTGTTACTCATAAACTAATCAACAAAATACTATACAAATGGGGGGCAAATATATTATTTTGCTTTTTGAATGAATCTGTTTGGATGTTGTCAACCATATGTTTGCAAATGAGCCTTGGTGGGTGACTTGATTTCCTGATCCAAACATGAAATAATAACAGTTAAGTGAAGGAGTGAAGATCTTTACCGAAATTTCTCAAAAGATTTATGGGAGCTCTTGTATGCCATCAGCATTAACCCTCAGAGCGCTAAATGCAACTACTGCTGCTCAATGATGTAAGATATCAAAATCAAAGCTGTTGAAAGCTTATCATGCGGCAATTTGTTTAAAAGAGCCCCTGTGGGGCTGCGAAAAACACAGCATTGCAGTGTATTCCTTCCTCTTCTGATCATTATTGCCTAACATTTTAACTATTAAAGGAGGACTATACTGACCTACACGTTTTGACTTAATCTTATAGTTATTAACTCCAACATAATATCCACGGTCGATTTTTTGTCCATACATACCCCCTGTTCTTTTAAATGACCAATTATTAATTAGCTGGAATTGCTGTTTCCAGGAGGCCACCATTAACGCCACAAGTGGCATGAGAACTTGCTAGATTATAACGTCACTGCGGCTGCCACATGCATTCATGTGCATGATGCATGCAATGTCAAAATGTTCGAATACATGGATATCTAAATAAATTAGACTACCAAACAATTTAACATTGTTCATTGAGCGAATCAACTGTTTGATTGCTAAATTGAGCCAAGTAAATGGGAAGGGGGTGAAAGCAATTGTCGAGTAGAGGAGGATGATTTTGAAGACCTTAACTTTGCTTAGTTCAGCACGCAGTTTGCCTGAATGCGTTTGCTCGATTATTATATTTGGCCGTTGTGTGCGAATCTTGTTCAATTATTAAATAAAAAATGTTTAAAATTTGCAGCACAGATTTGCCTGAATGTGCTTGCCCTGTCTTCGGTGCATTTGTCCATTGCTTGCAATGCGAAAATAATTTCTCTCTCATATTCACGTTTGATGCGCTTCACACAATGTTTTTCTACTTGGCGTATATTTTTAGACGCTTAAAAACCAGGGCCATCTTAACATGATTTTATTTTTAAGAAATCTTTTTTAATAACACGTGGAAGTTTTCCTACGAGAGGTGGAATTCAGAGGTCTGCTATTTATTCAGATTACTGACATTATTTCAATCTAACTCGGTAGCCTGGTTCGGTTTGTCTGCTTCTCATTATCTCTTCTAAATCATAATTGGCTTGATTTTGGTTTTGATTGGTCAGTTGGCTGAATAAATGGCTTGATTACAAGTTAGGAAAGTACACAGGAATTGATTTAAGGCGAGCTAATTATGCCAGTGACGGCAGCTGTCCAGCCTCGCTGGTAATTAGCGGACTTCAAATCGCACTTTTCTTTCCGGAAGCATTTCAAATGGCCTCTGATGTTAGTTCACCTCTAAATTAAAGTTGAGTCGGATAGAAAAAGGTAATAATCAAGCTCGTCTGTCTGCCCCATAGAGGAAGCGGGAATATCTCGGTCATTCAACAATCTAAATGCAGGACCGCAGGACAATGGAAATTCATGGCGCTGACAGCTGCACTGACGTCACGATTAGGGGCGCCCCAAGCGGATCGAGGGTGAATTTTTAGTCTGCTGTGGTGAAAATGGTCAAATCCACTAGTTTTTTGTAAAATTGCTCAAAAAATTAAAAAATCGCATAAAATAAAAAAAAACAAAGTCGTAGGAGCTTTTTTCATGATATATTGAAATAATAACTCCCAACTTTCCCAGCCATGATAGTCCTCCTTTAATTTAACTACCACAACCAGTACCACATCCTCTAGCGTGGAATGTGTTGTTCTCGAATGTAACGCTGCCCTCTTAAAATGTGCAGCCAAAACATACTGTCTTATAAGTTTTCATTAATTTCGGTTTGTCTTTTTTAACCCCTTCAGACCTGAATTATGTTTCAGGGATGGGGGGAAAAAAAAACAACAATGCATTTTCCTCATCCCAAATGCATCCAGAAATAAGACTCAATCAAAAAATAATAAATAAATAAATATTGCAAATTTAAATTGTAGGTTTTTTTTTCCTCAAAAGAAAGGGGCGGGAATATCTGAAGAGGTGGGAGTCTCTGTATATCTCTTTACATGGCAGAATTTCAGCCTCGGATTAATTTTGTTTTTTATGATCCCTCTAGAACGGCCACCTAAATTTATTGCTGAAATGCACTCCCTCATTTCACTATTCATCCGGAAAGGCAAGGGTGCGAGAGTTAAGCTCACAGCCTCGCAAAGAAGCAAACCTACTGGAGGCTTAGCCTTCCCAAACCTTTATTTTTACTGTTGTGCTTTTCAAATTAGGTCGTTTCAAGTTTGGAGAAACCAGGAATCTGAGGTTCCTTGGCGGGCTATAGAGGCAGCTCCTGTGAAACCACATTGTCTCCTGGAAGATTTGCTGTATGCAGGCACGGGGCGCAGAAACATCAGTTTATGATTTGGGACCATCATAACCGATTCTATAAATGTATGGAAGAGAACAGAAAAGATGATGGGGAATACATGCTTATTACATCAAATGTCTCCACTATGAAATAACTATCATTTTCAATCAGGTGGACAGCCATTTACATTCCCTCCCTGGTCAGATAAAGGTGTTTACATTCTCTGCAGTATGTTTGATAATACTGGACTCTGTTCATTCTGGGATATTAAGGAGGAATATGATTTATCAGGCACATCTTATTTTCTTTACTTGAGATTGCAGTTCGCAATGAAGGCTTACTGAGTGCCCCGGAATGAGCCCCTGCAAGAGCACCCCATGGAGAAGCAGACTGGCCCAGGACAGGGCTCTCGGGGATAGTAACACACATACACAACACTCTACTTGTCTGTTCGCTCAAGACACTGGCAGTCGAAAAGGTATGATACACGAAACTCGGCAGAGATGGTTTGGTACCAAATTGGAAAACAACATGGTCCAACTTAGGCAGTACATCTAAAAATCTTGCACATCAACCAATACATTTCAAGACAATTCACAGGGCATATGCTACACCTATTAAATGCTTTAAAATGCAATTACTTCTGCTGGACTTCCGGTTTGGCGATGTAGGAGGCAGACGCAGGGTTAAGGGGCTCCCGATTAACTCTCTTAATTTCTCAAATAATTGAATCTTACTCTCAGAGTAAGCATCGCGCTTAATTAAGTGGAGTTTTTTTTTTTTTTTAACCCACACGACGGCGAAATGGCCAATATTAATCCTAAATCGCAGAAGCACACAACTCCAGCCACACGAGCAACTAGCCTAGCTAGCAAGCTAGCATCCATGGCCGAATTCGAATCCCTGTTCTTGGCGACACTTGGGTTGACTCGACACGAGAACGACATTCCGAACAGCCGAGAACCAAAACGAGAACGTGTTCTTGCCACTCCCCACTTTTTGGAGAGTGCGACGAGTGTCATCAAGAACAAAGACGGCAGACACGGGAGATATGTATGTGAAATTTTCATCAATTTCACCGATTAATCTTGTTAAAAGCCCTCTATTCGTGAGAATGAGCAGTTTCAGTGGCCATTAACTATGTATAGAAGCATGAAGTGACTTTCAGGCCCGGTTACTAGGGTTGATCTTGCTGAAATTACTTCGAACAGAAGGACATCTGTCACTGCTGCCATTTTGCCACTGACCGAGAACACCCAAACTCGCACTTCCGAGTTTGGAACGAAAAACCCCGTAACTCGCACTCGTGTTGTGGATTCGAATACGCCCCACGGCAGCTGCGTCTGGCGACACGGAAAATCCTGACGACCATAAATCCGGGGACTCTATTTCCATGACTCAGCTGGTTGCCGAAATGTCTAAACAGCGTACCAATTTTAAGGAAGATATAGCCGCATTAATCCACGAGTCTATCCAGCGTTTACCTGCTTCAGTGGATGGGCTACGGGACAAAGTCAACTCTTTTCAGGGCCGACTTGCAGCAGCAGAAAACCTGGCAGGCGACAACTTTGGGCAGATATGAGCAGCTGCAGCGACCGTAAAATCCCTTCAGGCTCAAAACGCAGCCCTGCTGGATCATCTTGAGAACCTGGAAAACAGGTCTCGCAGATCCAACCTGCGCATCCTGAATACACCTGAAGGGAGCGTAGACGGCCATGACCCGACTACCTTTATTTCGGAGCCGCTAAAAGAAGCTATGGGAACAAGCGTGTTTCCGACTGCCCCAGAACTTGACCGAGCCCATCACACAGCAGGTCCAAAGCCCGCAGAAGGGACGACCCCCACGACCCTTCATCCGGTGTTTTCATAGGTACCGGGAGAAGGGCATTGCTTTGAGATGGGCCGGGCGGTACAAATTAAAGTACAAGGGAGCTACTTTGAGAATATACCCAGACCTCAGCACCACCCTCACGAGTAAAAAAGGTTGGCTTTCAACGGTGTAAAACGGGGTCTTTACCAAAGAGGAGTGTCATTCCGACTGCTTTTCCCAGCCCAAGTTATGTTTGATGGAGAAAGTTTCCTCTTTGAGTCCCCAGAGGAGGCCCAAGCTTTTTATGATCACCGTGTTGCAAAGTAAACTTAGGCCCGCAGGTTAATTCAAACTGGAGGAGTAACGCCGGCCAAAGCCACCATAATGATGGTGACTTACTGTCTATTTTGTGGAAGTTGTGCACTCCAAGTTCAGGGATTGACTGCTCAGTTTAAACAAGGACAACTGAACAATTTTAATTGCGGGCTTTTATACGAAAACAGATTAACAATATTTTTCTACTTAAAAGTCTCATTTTGTTTTCCTGGACATGGACGGCTTTTGGTTTTTCTACGCCCCTGAGACACAGTGGGTAAGATAAGTGCTCTGTTTCAAAAGTCCATGTGCAAATAGTTTATTTTATATATGATTTGTGCCTGCCCACACACCCATGTGAGAAGCTATATTATATATTATTCTGTTTAGATCAACATCGCTGTATTTCATTTCGTTTTATAATCACTTTATTTTAAAACCAGACACAAAGAAATCATTTTCAGGTTAAAAGATCATATGTTTAGTTGCACCGTGTTAAGTGAGCAGTGAGGTAATGGCAATATTGTGTAAACTTGAATCTGGGTCATTGGGCACTTTGTTGCAAGGTTTTTCTTTTTTTGTAAGAAAACTTATTTACAAGGTTGATAATGACATTGTATGGTTACAATGCAGTCCTGAACAACATCTTTGTGTGCATGTGCCACTCATTTGTCTACAACTAACTTAATCTGGTTCAATTTATAGATTGATAGTGTAATTCTTGCATACAAGTTGATTGGGAGCCCTCCCAAGTTAGTTAATGAGTTGATGGTCTATCGAGAGACCCGGGAGTTATATAGGGAATTGCAGTTAACTTCAGTTGGGGGAGCAAATGCACAGATAGGGTGGGCTTTAGGGGGATCTAGGTTTAGTACTGTCATATCAGATTATACACTGCCCTCCATAATTATTGGCACCCCTGGTTAAGATGTGTTCTTTAGCTTCTAATAAATTCAGTTTTTTTCTAAATAATATAGGACCACAATGAAAAAAGTGCATTTATTCAGTGGGAAAAAAAAATCCACATTAAGAAATAATTCTTTTACATCAAATCATGTGTGCCACAATTATTAGCACCCCTGATGTTAATAGTTTGTACCACCCCCTTTTGCCAACAAAACAGCACCTAATCTTCTATAATGTTTCACAAGATGGGAGAATACAGAAAGAGGGATCTTCGACCATTCCTCTTTGCATAATCTCTCTAAATCATCCAGCGACCTGGGTCCTCTCCTCTTCACTCTCCTCTTCAGCTCACTCCACAGGTTTTCAATGGGGTTGAGGTCCGGGGACTGAGATGGCCATGGGAGGAGCTTGATTCTGTGTCTGGTGAACCATTTCTGTGTAGATTTGGCCACATGTTTGGGGTCATTATCTTGCTGAAAGACCCAGTGATGACCCATTTTCAGCTTTCGGGCAGAGGCCACCAGATTTTGATTTAAAATGTCCTGGTATTTCAAAGCGTTCATGATGCCATGCACCCTAACAAGCTTCCCAGGGCCTCTGGAAGAGAAACAGCCCCGCACATCACCGATCCTCCCCCATACTTCACAGTGGGCATGAGGTGCTTTTCTGCATACTCATCTTTTGTGTTCCGCCAGACCCACTTAGAGCTTTTTGGCAACAAACACTCTATCTTGGTCTCATCTGACCAAAGCACACGGTCTCAGTTGAAGTCCCAGTACCGCTTAGCGAACTCCAGACGTTTGCGTTTATGATTGTGAGTGAGAAAAGGTTTTTTCCGTGCATGCCTCCCAAACAGCTTGTTGGCATGTAGATAGCGCCTGATGGTTGTTTTGGAGACTTTGTGACCCCAAGATGCTACCATTTGTTGCAATTCTTTAACAGTGAGCTTTGGAGAACTTTTTATTCTCTTACCATCCTCCTCACTGTGCGTAGAGGCAAAATAACCTTGTGTCCTCGTCCAGGCTTGTTTACCACTGTTCCAGTTGTTTTAAACTTCTTAATGATTCCTCTGACAGTAGATATGGGCAGGTGCAGGCGAGTGGCTATTTTCTTTTAGCCATTGCCTGACTTGTGAAGGTCGACACACATCTGCCTTACTTGAATGGTGTGTTCGTTTGTCTTTTCCATGTTGAAGAGTGGATACGTCATATTTATACCCCAAGGAAACAGGAAGTGATGAATTACTAATTAAATGTTCCAAGATACTCTGATCACCTTTGTAAACTACGGTAGAAATGACAGAAATACTTCAATTAAATTTATTTCCTAGGAATTGTTAGGGGTGCCAATAATTGTGGAACAGGTGATTTTATGAAAAATAATTATTTCTTAGGGATTTTTTTTTCCCTTAAAATTCACTTGAGTAGAAGGTTACATTTTTCTACAATTTTCAGTGTGAGAGTATGCTTCTGCAATAAAAATTGAATTTATTTTAAGGCTTTTAACACATCTTAACCAGGGGTGCCAATAGTTATGGAGGGCGCTGAATACTCCATTTGTGTTTGTTTTTTTTTTTTTTTATTTTACAGCATTTAATTTCATGGATAAAATAACCTGCTTTGATGTGATAGGCTCTCAGATGAGGTTACTGGGTCAGGTCAGCCACAAGCTGAACAACAATGTCTGAATCATTAAATAGCAACGCAAGAATGGGAGGTTCTGCAGTCTGCTTTACCAGTTGGAACGTAAAAGGCATGAGAGGTCCAGTGAAACGGAGATAGCATTCTTACAAGAAGTGCATTCGGTAACCGCAGATCAATTTCAAGTTTTCCCCTTTACCAAGATGCGCCCCACAGTTGGAGATTAGACTCTACCTTATTGGCAAATAGAGACTTTCACGAAGTGATATTCACCGCCATAGCAGAGATGCCAAGTCTCACGCCTTAGGCGTGAGTCTCTCCTCTTAGTGGCATTCACGTTCCTGTGCCGTAGTCAGCAATTATTCAGTCAACGCGCACTGAAGAAATTTACTCCTGGAATTTAAGTCATTGTGCATCAAGTTAATCAGTTTCACGTGCATTACGGTGGATTTCTCCTCTAATGACACGGAAATCGATTATGACTCGGGAATTCTCAGGCTTATCTTTACTGAGGGATTGAAAGCGATGGAATTGCATAAAAACGTTTCAAATGGTCTTATTTCATTTACACAATTTAAACGATCATGAAACGCATGCATTGTTTCCAATCCCTGAGTAAAGAGAAGCACGGGAAGTCCGGAGTCATAATCGCTTTCCATGTTACATGTAATGTGATGAGGTGCACCTTTACGCAAGTGAAGGAAACTTCAATGCACAATGATTTTAATACCGTGTGAGAATCTCATTAAGCATTCAGTGAAAAATTGCGGACTACAGTGAATAAGGCTAAAAAATGCGTGAGACCTACGCCGAATGCGTGAGACTTGGCATCTCTGCCATAGATAAGTTTTTACGGACAAATAAATCAGACTCAATATCACCATCTCTATTATGGGAGACACATACGGAGGTAATTAGAGGAGAAATAATATCCTACACCGCATTACGCAATAAAGCCAGGAAATTAAGGCAGGATCAACTCATAGACTCCAGGGTTTCCGCTACATGTAATTGATCGGGGCACACCGCCACGCCTGTGTAAAATGACTTTACATAAACTCCAAAAATCCTAAGGACAATCAGGTGTCGCCAGTTCTCCTTGTTAAGTTAAAATGAGCGCTAATAATTCTCGACCTGTTGTCAATCATTTTGCTTGATGAACACATTTTCCAATGAATAAGAATTAGCCATTGGCAGTAAAACGCGCTGCTTTCTTCTTAATGCAATGTGTGCAACGATTAGAGAAAAAAATGAAGAGTTTGTTTCCAAAATGCAATATATCCATTTTGCTCAATTTGAGAAAATCAGCATTTTCTATGTTGGCACCAATTGCATTTTATAGAAAAAACACAAACTTTGACCATGAAAAAATACACCATATAGTATGAATTTCTAAAAACGGATTTTACCCCATGTGTAAGAAGCACAGGGGTATCGCTCTATGGCGTTATCTCAATTTTTGTAATTTTGGCACTTGTTGCGTTTTGGAAACAAACTCTTCAAATATTTTGTTCACTTTGCAAAATCGGGCGGCAAGCATACAAAAAATAGTTTACTGGATCCAGTCACCAAATGTTGACTGGTGCCAATCAGAAGCTGAGGCCTGCATATGATCATCACTCCCTGCACTAGTTAGCTACTACGAAGCTTCCCCTCTCACCTAAACAATACTCCGCTTGCCCTGTTGTAATCTCCACCCTAAAAATACGGTCACAATTCAGACAAAATTTTAATCTGACAGACCTTTCTTTGTGTGGTCCTACATGTGATAATCACATCTTTCTCCCAGCCAAATTGGATCCTGTCTTAGTAACGAAGGACAGGCTTAAGTAAATTCAGCGATCTCTACATAGATGGAACTTTTGCTACTTTTGATGCCTTTTCTGCCAAATTCAACCTCCAGCATTCTAACTTTTCCCACTATTTTCAGATTCGTCAGTTTGTTTGTACCATTAGCCCAACCTTCCCTTACCTACCTCGGGGAATAGATATCATTTAGCAAATTCCTGCTCACCTTAAGGGTCTTATCTCAAATATTTAAAATAGTATCACATCACTTAATAAGGTACTCGATAAGATTAGGGCAGATTGGGCAGAAGAACTTGGAATAGATATATCTGATGAAACCTGGGGTGGTGCATTAGGTAGAGTAAATGGGTCAATCTCATGTGCCCGCCTTGGCTTAATTCAGTTTTAAGGTTCTCCATCGAATGAGGTCGTTGCAAGTTATGTAGGTGGTCACATGATCCCCGAAGCAAAATGTACACAAAGTTTGATTGCAGCATAGTGAAAATGGGGAAATCTTGTGCTGCTGTTGCTTGCACCAATAATAATGCCATTCAGTCGTCTGGAAAATACGGCAAAATAAGTTTCCATCAATTTCTACAAAATAATGAAGCCCTTTTGAAAGAGTGGCTTGTTAAATTAAGAAGAATTGACCGTGGAAAGCCTTACAAACCAACAAAACATTCAGTTCTTTGCTCAGAGCACTTCGAGAAAAGCTGCTTCACGTACCAGAAGTTCACAAGTAAGTCAACGGTTTTGTTGCAATGAAAATTAGTTTTAAAGTGAAGATTTAAAGAAATTAGTGGAATATATATATTCAATACAAATATTAACCTTAAGCCTGAACGTCCCCGTAACGGGGGCAATGAATTTGCATAATAAATACAGCATGTTTCCTAATAGCAACCTCGTCATGCGGCATATCCTCTTAAAGTGAAGAAACTCAGCGAAAAGTTTGTGATGACCGTTTTTACCTAAACCGAACACAATTCAAGTACCAAGCAAGTAAATAAGCATCTAGCAAAACATTAAATAAAATAAGATCAGTACTCTATCGCAAGCATTTCTACTGAATTTGTGCTATGCATACAAACGATACTTCAAATGAAAAAGGACAGTCCACAGATTCCAACAATATAAGCCTTGTCATTTTAAATTGACACCACACTCAAAGAACAGCAGGCATACACTTTAAATGCTACAGAGATGAGCAAAAAATTTTTCTTACCTTTAATATTTTGTAATTAAAGCTGTTTGTGGGTAAATCTGCGCTTGCTATTGTTTTAGCCAGTCTATCTGAGAGTCCTCTCGCCATTATGCTATGCACTGGAAGACCTCAGCGGTATAATCACTTAAATGGTTTGTTTTTTGTATTTTCGCTATAATTTACCGCTAAATATTCAACTGTTGGGGCGCCCGGTGGCTCATCGGTTTAAGCGCGCGTACCATAAAGGCTGTGTCCTTCCCGCAGTGACCTGGGTTCGAATCCGGCTCGGGTCATTTGCTGCATGTCTTCCCCCATTCTTCTCCCCAACATTCCTGTCTCTCTACACTGTATAACTATCGAATAAAGGAAAAATTCCCAAAAAAATAATCTTTAAAAAAATATATATATATTCAACTGTTGTTTTCAAAGCCGGTTTATGACTGAGAATCCTTGCGTCAATATGCTCAAGTTCAAGCACAGCACAGCTATACAAGTGCTAAATCGACCAGTGAATATAGTCTGTTGAGCTAGTGTCCTGGATAAGGAGGAGCATTTGGACCTGAGGTTAATTATCCGGTTATACATGCGACATTTCAGAGCAAGGAAATACATTTTTTTTTTGTATAAATAAATAAAAATTAATCGATGCATTCCCATCCCATCAAAGCCATCTTCCTGAGTTACTTCAGGGATCACGTGACTTACACTACGGTTTCTGTATCCAGTGCAACGCCTCCATTCATTATAGTAGAGCTAGACTCTCTAAGATTTATTCTAATGTTAGTGAAACGTGAACATTGTCATATAACTAAGGCTGACCTGGCCCATATGTTTCGGTCCTGTAACAAGTTGTATAATTTTTGGACTACTGTATTTCGTACGTTATCTGAAGCTTCCAGCAAAGATATTCAACCCAGTGCTGAAATGGCAATCTCTGGAGTCCCAGGAGAGGGCATAACAATGACAGATAAAATTAAAGATGTGTTTGCCTTTTCAACTCTCCTTGCACGGAGAAGAATTCTATTGGATTGGAAATCGGCGCATCCACCCACAGCTGCGTCTTGGTTGAAAGACCTGATACTATTTCTTAAGTTAAAAAAGATTAAGTATTGCATCAGGGGATCATACCAAAAATTTCATGAAACATGGACTCCTTTAATATCTTATTTTGAAAGACTTGAAGTCCTTCCGCAAAATTAAAAATTGAGAAAGAACTAACTTTGTTCTTAGTGCTGGGCCCTTCCTGGAGACTCGAAGATTTAAACAGACGAGTATTTAATGACTATTGCAGAAGGTAAATGGCCAATTTGTGTACTTTTGAGTATCCAACCTTTTTTTTCTCTCAATTTTTACTGTATTTTTCTTTTTCTTCACATATTTCACTGATGTTGCTCTGTACTGGCAGTATGGGGAAGGGTGGGTGGGGGAGGAAATGAGAAAAATGATGCTCGTTAAATACATGAGATCAATGCTCATTTTCTGAAATTAAAATATGTTTAAAAAAAATGAAATAACTTCCAAGTCCTTATTGTACTCACTGGCAGGATCAGGCGTTAGGTACAACGATGCATATGTTCTGGGAGTGCCCGCTGATCAGTGATTTTTGGACCCGTGTTCTATTGACGATCTCAGAGTTACTAGGAGCCTCAATAGTACCCAACCCCTGTCTTTGTCTGCCTAATGATGACTCGTCTCTCTCTCTTACCATAAATCAGCATAGACTACCTTTAGCAGGCCTTAAAGTACATCAAATCATCAAAAAAATCTTGCAAAACAATGTAAAAGTATGCAGAAAGAGGAAATTACTATGTTTAATTATGTTACGTACATAACATACAGTGCAGTGGTTTGGCCTGTTTTGCTTTGTTTTTTTGAAGTGTGTCAGAATAATGTGGACAAGGCAACATTTGCAGAGCAAAGGGATCGACTGGAGGAATCTCACCCCGACAGGGGACAAAGGTGTCCCAGAATAAGACATACCATTTTGTATAGAAACACAGGACATCTGGGATAATACGGGGCTGCTAAACTATATCAAGTAATGCTCCTGAATTTAGAGAGATCTTCAGCAGTGCAACGTCTGCATGATATTACAATGTGTAAGTGCTGTATGACGTACTTGGGCAGTGATATTACAGGGTGTGTGTAAGTGCTGTATGACATACTTAGGCAGTGATATTACAGGGTGTGTGTAAGTGCTGTATGACGTACTTAGGCAGTGATATTACAGGGTGTGTGTAAGTGCTGTATGACGTACTTGGGCAGTGATATTACAGGGTGATGTGTGTAAGTGCTGTATGACGTGCTTGGGCAGTGATATTACAGGGTGTGTGTAAGTGCTGTATGAGTGCTGTATGGGTGTGTGTAAGTGCTGTATGACGTACTTGGGCAGTGATATTACAGGGTGTGTGTAAGTGCTGTATGACGTACTTGGGCAGTGATATTACAGGGTGTGTGTAAGTGCTGTATGACGTACTTGGGCAGTGATATTACAGGGTGTGTGTAAGTGCTGTATGACGTACTTGGGCAGTGATATTACAGGGTGTGTGTAAGTGCTGTATGACGTACTTGGGCAGTGATATTACAGGGTGTGTGTAAGTGCTGTATGACGTACTTGGGCAGTGATATTACAGGGTGTGTGTAAGTGCTGTATGACGTACTTGGGCAGTTTCCACGCTTCCTGGGTGCCAGGTTTGTTCCCCCCACAGGCCTCATACAGACCCTGGGTCCAGTCGCCCACGATGCGGATGTGCACGCTGAAGTGGTCCTCCTCCGGGGCTGAGGTCAGTGTGAAGGGGTGCCACTCCAGATGGGAGATGGAGGGACACTTGAGGAAGATGTACTGTCCCACCTCCATGCGAAAGCCTTTCATCTTCATCTGTAGCTCTAAGGTCTTTGAGGGGTGCATCACCACCTGTGGGGTGGTTCAGAGCTCAGCGGTCAGCAGTGGGCTTTACCTCGAGGGGGTGTCCACCATAAATCCCCCCCACACTATGCCCAGATCAGGTCTGCACTCATCTCATGCTCAATAAGCACATGTGCATTTACACTCATTGCTCCGCACCACAGCGGCTCACAACTGCCCGCAACTCAGAGGCTACCGGATCATATCTCTGATGGCACAATGCTGTGGTACCAGTGGGAAAGGATTGTGCTTAAACAATAATAGACATAACATTATACACAATTGGACATTTTATATGAAGCATAAAAAGATTGTTTATGTAAAGGAAAAGGAAGATAAACCTGCCCTATAAGAACTCAGTGAAATGGGAAAGAACAGAGCATACAAGCACTTCCTCTGCCAGTTCTACTATACGAGATGCAGTAATTTTCAAGTTTTGTTTTGACGTGTATTTAATATTATCTGTGAGGAGAGAGTGTCTATCAGTCAGCCAAATATAGTCCTTAGATGGCGGTTATGATAAACCTTTATTTTTGGAGAAGTAAGTATCAGAAGTTAAATAGACTGACCTTTGTGATCACAACCTTCTGTTGGGATCGGAAGAATCGCACAATTCTCTCGCAAACATACAAGAACATTGGCCCCACAACCCATTTCCAGGTCTGTGGATGACAGGACATACACAAACATGCAAATTACAAGAGTACAACTTTACGTAAAGAACAGGAACTGCAATGTGTAATGAAGCTTGTGAAACAACAGGAAGGGCAAGCAAGGGAGTAACTGCGTTCACTTTACCATTGGTGGATTTCCAGTGAAATTTGGCACAGGACAGAAAGTACTGTTATGTCCCCAGGCCTCGTAGTACCGGACGCACACCTGTGGATTGTGTTCTCTCAGACTCTGGGCTGTTTGTCCCCTCACGATGCGTCTGTCCAATCAGAGAGCTGCTGTTACCCTCATGATCTCACAGCAGAAGGCTGCAGTGCCTGCAAACTTCACTCCAATCGCTAACTCACTTCTACAATCACTTCTCACAACTGCCATCAGTACTCATCCACTCCATGCCCAACAAGGAAGCCAGTTAACCCTGGTGACCTAAAAACCATCAGTGTAATAATGCAGAAATATATCAGTTTCATCTCCACAGCCGCAGCTCCCATTCTGTGTGTCTTTAAAGTAAGAAAAGGAAAAAAGTGTTCAACTTCCTCCCTCTGAAAACAATGTCCCGGGTAGATGCTCTAAATGATTGCCTCTATCCAGCAGAAGGCGTTTACCCAGCGCTGCATATGACCAGCTGAAAGCTTTTACCCAGCACTGTGTATGACTAGCAGAAAGCTCATACCCAGCATTGTGTATAAGCAGCAGAAAGGTCTTACCCAGCACCATGTATGACCAGCAGAACGCTCTTACCCAGCGCTGCAAATGACCAGCAGAAAGGTCTTACCCAGCATTTTGTATAAGCAGCAGAAAGGTCTAACCCAGCACCATGTATGACCGGCAGAATGCTCTTACCCAGCGCTGCAGATGACCAGCAGAAAGGTCTTACCCAGCACCACGTATGACCAGCAAAAAGCTCTTACCCAACAATATGTATGACCAGCAGAATGCTCTTACCCAGCAACATGTATGACCAGCAGAAAGCTCTTACCCAGACCGTGTATGACCAGCAAAAAGCTCTTACCCAGACTGTGTATGACCAGCAAAAAGCTCTTACCCAGCACCATGTATGACCAGCAGAAAGCTCTTGCCCAGCACTGTGTATAACCAGCAAAAAGTTCTTACCCAGCAGTATGACAAGCAGAAAGCTCTTACCCAGCACCGTGTATGACCAGCAGAAAGCTCTTATCCAGCACTGAGTATAACCAGCAGGGAGTCCTTACCCAGCATGCCATGTATGACCAACAGAAAGCTCTTACCCAGCACCGTGTATGCCAACAGAAAGCTCTCACCCAGCACCATGTATGCCAACAGAAAGCTCTTACCCAGCACCGTGTATGACCAACAGAAAGCTCTTACCCAGCACCGTGAATGACCAACAGAAAGCTCTTACCCAGCACCATGTATGCCAACAGAAAGCTCTTACCCAGCACCATGTATGCCAACAGAAAGCTCTTACCCAGCACCGTGTATGCCAACAGAAAGCTCTTACCCAGCACCATGTATGCCAACAGAAAGCTCTTACCCAGCACCATGTATGACTAACAGAAAGCTCTTACCCAGCACCATTTATGCTAACAGAAAGCTCTTACCCAGCACCGTGTATGACCAACAGAAAGCTCTTACCCAGCACCATGTATGCCAACGGAAAGCTCTTACCCAGCACCATGTATGCCAACAGAAAGCTCTTACCCAGCACCCTGTATGACCAACAGAAAGCTCTTACCCAGCACCATGTATGACCAACAGAAAGCTCTTACCCAGCACCATGTATGACCAACAGAAAGCTCTTACCCAGCACCATGTATGCCCAACAGAAAGCTCTTACCCAGCACCATGTATGACCACAGAAAGCTCTTACCCAGCACCATGTATGCCAACAGAAAGCTCTTAAGCACTGAAAGCTCTTACCCAGCACCATGTATGACCAACAGAAAGCTCTTACCCAGCACCATGTATGACCAACAGACCCAAGCTCTTATGACCAACAGAAAGCTCTTACCCAGCACCATGTATGCCAACAGAAAGCTCTTACCCAGCACCATGTATGACCAACAGAAAGCTCTTACCCAGCACCGTGTATGACCAACAGAAAGCTCTTACCCAGCACCGTGTATGCCAACAGAAAGCTCTTACCCAGCACCATGTATGACCAACAGAAAGCTCTTACCCAGCACCGTGTATGACCAACAGAAAGCTCTTACCCAGCACCATGTATGACCAACAGAAAGCTCTTACCCAGCACCATGTATGACCAACAGAAAGCTCTTACCCAGCACCATTTATGACCAACAGAAAGCTCTTACCCAGCACCATGTATGACCAACAGAAAGCTCTTACCCAGCACCGTGTATGCCAACAGAAAGCTCTTACCCAGCACCATGTATGCCAACAGAAAGCTCTTACCCAGCACCATGTATGACCAACAGAAAGCACCATTATGCCAGCACCATGCATTACCCAACCATGCATGACCAACAGAAAGCTCTTACCCAGCACCATGTATGCCAACAGAAAGCTCTTACCCAGCACCATATATGCCAACAGAAAGCTCTTACCCAGCACCATGTATGACCAACAGAAAGCTCTTACCCAGCACCATGTATGACCAACAGAAAGCTATTACCCAGCACTGTGTATGCCAGCAGAAAGCTCTTACCCCAGCACCGTGTATGACCAACAAAAGCAGCTATTACCCAGCACTGTGTATGCCAACAGAAAGCTCTTACCCAGCACCATACATGACCAACAGAAAGCTCTTACCCAGCACCGTGTATGCCAACAGAAAGCTCTTACCCAGAACCGTGTATGACCAACAGAAAGCTATTACCCAGCACCGTGTATGCCAACAGAAAGCTATTACCCAGCACCGTGTATGCCAACAGAAAGCTCTTACCCAGCACCGTGTATGCCAACAGAAAGCTATTACCCAACAGAAAGCTATTACCCAGCACCGTGTATGCCAACTGAAAGCTCTTACCCAGCACCGTGCATGACCAACAGAAAGCTCTTACCTAGCACCGTGTATGACCAACAGAAAGCTCTTACCCAGCACCGTGTATGACCAACAGGAAGCTCTTACCCAGCACCGTGTATGACCAACAGAAAGCTCTTACCCAGCACCGTGTATGCCAACAGAAAGCTCTTACCCAGCACCGTGTATGACCAACAGAAAGCTCTTACCCAGCACCATGTATGACCAACAGAAAGCTCTTACCCAGCACCGTGTATGACCAACAGAAAGCTCTTACCCAGCACCATGTATGACCAACAGAAAGCTCTTACCCAGCACCGTAAATGACCAACAGAAGCTCTTATCCAGCACCGTGTATGACCAACAGAAAGCTCTTACCCAGCACCGTGTATGACCAACAGAAAGCTCTTACCCAGCACCGTGTATGACCAGGCCGATGAAGAAGATGACGAAAAGGTGGTGGGTGTACCAGAAGACCTCAAAGTAGGACCTGCGTATGACCTCCATGGAGGAGGTGATGATGAGAATTAGCGCCAGCGTGATGGCGACTCCAGTCAGCCCAGCGATGGTGGTGAACATCACATACGTGGGGTTCTGTGCGTGAAGATGAAATGGTCACGTTACCTTCTGTGAATCAGTCATATTATTTTGATGATTTTCAAGTACTCATTAGCTGGCCAGTGAGCGCATATCAGCGTGTAGTATGGTGCATTTGCATATGATTTTTACATGTTTTATTTTAATGGGAGGACTTACAGTATCGCTGGTTCTGATTGGGTTCAGGTAAGACCTGTTGTCTCCATTGCCGATCTGGGAGAGAACAAACTCTATGGTGCTGTTCCTGTCGAGCTGAGCTCCCATGAAGCGCTCAAAGTTGAACAGGTGAGCGATGATGTGTATCGCTGATCATGAGAAGCAAACAAAAGCACTGTGCTGAGGTCAGTTCAGGACAGCACATTCTAGAATATAACTGCCTGATGGCACATTCAGTTTGCTGTTTCTGAGTCACTCTGCAACTCACCAACCAAGCTACACTGTCACTTAGGAGCAGACAGCTGGCTGTAAACTTCAACCATTCAGTGCTACCACCAACGCCAAACATATCGAAGCCAAACTGCCCCACAGTGTGTGCTTATAATCCTTAATTTTAGAGTGTACAGTTTGCATGGTGATTTTACACAATGCCCAGCTATGACATGGAGTCAGAACAATCCCACTGCACAGTGCAGATATACCTTCCATCAGTCAGGGGGCGCTACAGTTCCCTAAGATAACGTTGGATGGAGCTATAATGGTTGCGCCATGTAGCTGTGTACGTCTCACCTGTGTGAAAGGCTATCATATACGCCACCAACTTGTGGAAGGTTATGTTTCTGTCAAGCTGTCGGGCTGCAGTGCGACTACAGCGCTACACCAGGAAAGAGAGAAAAATGGCAAAACATGAATCATATCATGTTTACATGACAGCATGGCTACTGGTGAATACAATAACTATGAGTATCATCAATGTTTTTACATATATGGATTTACATTGCTAAAATAGCGTGATATGGATCAGTTTAGAGAGCGTTATCAGTTTGGGCTGTTTTGACAAAAGTAGGTATGATTGCGGAAAATCAATCAAACACAACGCTCCCAACGCGCATCCTATCACAGCCAAACAATGGGTCCCCTCATACACTCATAAACACACACACTCACGCAGAATCACAAACACGCACACATATATCATAGTCAAAAGAAATTTTAAACACTTCACGGAACAAGCCTTTTTGCATGACTTGTATCTGAGTGACATGCATTACTCTGCTGTTATTCCTGACCCTCATTTAGCGTTAAGCCATTTTATCACATCTTTTAATACTGTGGTGGATAAGCATGCCCCCTTTAAAAAGTTGAGAGTTAAGAACAGGGCGAATCCCTGGTTTTCCCCTGATATCTCAGAGCTGTTAAAAGCTTGGGATTTTGCTTGGAAAAAACCGTGTGTTTCTAGGTTGCGTTCTGACTGGCAAGATTTTCGTTACCTTCGTAACAGAACCCTTACAGCGATTCGGAAAGCCAAGTCATCTTATTATCTCGCCAACTTATCTGACTCCGGCGGCAATTCTGCAAAATTTTGGAGAACTTTTAAATCCTTGTCTCAGCTCCCCTCCTCGGCTTTGCCAAGTAGGATTACTAAGGATTCTGTCAATATTTCAGATAAAGCGGAACTTTGTAATATTTTCAATGAGCATTTTGTTAATGCAGGCCACCTCTTTGAAAATTTAGGGTTATTGCCGGCTGCTCCTACCTGTGATAGCAGGCCTTTTGTACCTGTACCGAATAACTCCGGTTGTTTTTCCTTGCGTCCTTTTTCTGAAGAGGAAGTGCTTGAGGAACTTTTTAGCATTGACCCTAAGCAATCCACTGGGGCGGATAAATTGGACCCAAGCCTCTTATTGCTGGCTTCACCTTTGATTGCTATTATCCTGACACACATTTTTAACGTAACCCTGTTGACCGGTTCGATTCCTGTTTTGTGGAAAACGGCTTTTGTTCTTCCCTAACATAAAGGTGGTTCTTCAGATGTTCTGAATAACTATCGACCAATTCAAAGCTGCCGTGCTTGGCTAAGGTTTTAGAGAGACTCGTCAATAATCAAGTTAGAGCATTTTTATCTGAGCATGCTATCTTGAATGTGTTTCAGTCAGGCTTCAGACCAGGTCACAGTACTGTATTAGCTGCAGCCAGGGTATTAAATGATATTATTTCTGCCTTGGACAATAAGCAAGACTGTGCTGCCCTTTTTATTGACCTATCAAAGGCGTTTGACACAGTTGACCATTTAAAACTCATAGAGCGGCTAAGTGCAATTGGGTTTGATATTAAATCTCTGAATTGGTTTAAAGATTATCTATCTGGTAGGTGTCAAGCTGTTGTGGCCGATGGCTATCAATCCAACTTTATCTTAGCAAGGGGGTTCCACAGGGATCAATTTTGGGGCCCTTGCTGTTTGCACTTTTTATTAATGAGTTCGGTGCTAATTTTCTCAACAGTAAAATCCACCTCTATGCAGATGATACAGTCATCTACTCAGCTGCCCCTTCTGCTGATTTGGCTCTTAAAAATTAGCAGTCAGATTTCCAAATCTTCCAGAAGGATCTTTTAGACCTTAAACTAATTTTAAACTCTGAAAAAACTAAATTCATGGTATTCTCTCATAAACCAGCTGCTAGGTTCCATAATGGTAGCATCACGACAGTAAATGGAATCCAAATCAAAAGAGTTCCTTACTACAAATACCTTGGCATTTGGGTGGATGACAGTCTTAATTTTAAGAAGCATACTGATGAGCTGGTCAAGAATTTGAAGCCAAAATTGGCTATGCTGTACAGGAATAAAGCCTGCTTTCCGAGGAGTTGCAGAAGACAGATTGTTCAAGCAACTATTCTCTCTAGAATAGATTATGGTGATGTAATTTATATGCACACTGCACTCTCCTTGCTGAAGTCACTTGACACAGTGTACCACGCTGCATTAAGGTTCATAACTGGAGATGGCTTCCGAACTCATCACTGTACACTTTATTTTAACGCTGGTTGGTCTTCGCTGGCCATGAGAAGGGAGCAACATTGTTGCCTTTTTATATACAAGGCATTGTTAGGTAAACTGCCTGGATATCTGACCAGTTTGCTTAACGTCGGAAGGGGGAATACGGTCTCGCGCCTCTTGACTTTTTGGTTTTAGATGTCCCAAGGGTGCGTACTGAACTGGGTAAAACTGCTTTTATGTATTATGCTCCACAGAAGTGGAATAGGGTACAACAGTTTTTAAAGTTGGAAAGTCTTATTTCAATTGATTGTTTTAAATGTCTTTTATTGGCTGCCACAAAGCAGGAATGTACATTTGTAATGTAGTCATTGTTTTTATTCATTGTACTTCGTGTTTTCTGTTTTTTGCTACTGGGCTCCGTTGCAAAAGAGAGCTTGCTTTCAATCGGACTCCCAGTATAAATAAATAAAATAAATAAATAAATAAATATATACACACATTCACACACACGCACACGCACACACACACACACACACACACACACAGACATACCCATACACACTCACACACATTCACACACACCCACAAATGCACACACACTCACACACATCCACACACGGACACACTCACACACACATATACTCACTCACACACACACACACACACACACACACGCATACCCACACACACACTCCCTCACCTGCACAGACCCTCGCAGGAAGGACAGCAGGTTGCGGCAGACCGGCAGCAGGATCAGCAGGCAGTTGAAGTTGAGGCAGGCAGCCGGAGCTCTGGCCCATGAGAGGGCGTGCTGAACCGAGACCAGATCACAAACACACACTCACTCTCACTTCCTGTCATCACTAATTACACTTAACAAGTACACACATGCTTCCTCTTTCAAATGCAACATGGAAAGTACTTTACTTTTATGTTCATAGTTTTTACAGATCTAATCAGTTCTCCATGCAGACATGTATGAACTGGAGGTGTTACCAACAGAATATGCAGAAGTTTCAGTACAAATAAAGAGGGCTTTTTCTCCACACCTCCCATGAATAATATTTTAAATATCGGATATTGGGTTGTATAAAAGGCAAGTGTGCACCTGTTACGTGCGAACAGGGGCTTACTGACTGCAGGTGCTCCAATGTCATTACCTACTGGCATAGTCCTGTGTGTTTTACATCAACAAAATAAATATTACCTGTAAAATCGACAAAATATCACTGACAGAAAAACAGTTGGCAAAGTGGTGCTTTACTCACAAAATTACCACACAAGGCATTTTAGCAGGGACTTAACTCACACGGTAAACCTATTTATATATCCTTTATGTAAATGATTGACCAGAAAATGCTAGCATAGATGGAGAGTCGCGGAGAAACGCTGCACACTAGATGTGCTATATTTTACAAACCCAGGACCAGCTTCAGCCAAACCACAAAATACCACAAAATACCTCACCCCTTTCAGAAGCTTCTGGGAGCACAGTTCACACTCACCCCCAACAGAACCCTGGTGTAGTAGTACTGGTCGATGAGGAAAGCCATGTAGAAGTGAACGAAGAGGAAGGCGTTTATCCCCAGCCACACAAGCTGAAGGAAAGGCACCGTCAGTCAGTCAGTCACAGCAGCCACAACATCACAAAAACTCAGGAGCGGCTCGGGAGAGCGACTCACGATCACGAAGGTGGATAGCCCCTCGTTGGCGGCCCAGTTTCCCATGATGAGATTGAAGTGTAGAGATCGGGAGAGACGGAGGGGTGAACAGAGGGGGAACAGCTGAAGTGAAGCGTTACAGTGAGCAACGGCAGGAGGAAGTGAGACTGGAGCTGATCTGAACTCAGATGCTGAAGATGTTTCAGGGGAAGAGAGAGAGAGAAAGAGAATGGGAGGGGCTCTGTTTTACTGTGTGTGATTGAGCTCTCACACTCCATCCCTCTCTCTCTTTCTCTCTCTCTCTCTGTCACTGTCTTTCTTTCTCTCTCTCTCTCTCTCTCTCTCCCTCTCTCTCTCTCTCGCAGAGGCCCTGTGGGAAGATATTTTGTATTTTATGATTCTTTGAGTGCCCTGTGAACATCTTTTCAGAAATGAAAAATGAAAAACACAAAATATCAAATGATTTAAGGTATTTTCATTCTTTCAGTTTCCATTATTTTTATTGTCCCATGAATAACAAAAGGTCGCTAGTGACATTCCTGATGAAACCTGTTTTTCTGCACCACGAAGTCCTAAGGAAAAACAGGTTTCATCAGGAATGTCACTTGCGACCTTTTGTTATTCATGGTACGTTATGTATAAGTTCAGCCTTTGTTTATTTTAAAATCTGATAGGCTTATCAGGTCTTATCTTAAGTTAAACTAATCAGGATCCACCCTGAGCTGTGTGAACTCACAAATCCCAGAGGCCATTTTCACTGAGAAACCATTCACAGAAATATTTCTTCTTTTAGGACCTGTTTCACTGACATGAACTGAACGAAGTCCCGGAATAAACAGTTTTCAACAGAGATTTATCATTTAAAATTGAATTTCGGTCTACGATTAAGCTTAGTAAATGTCTGGGAAACAAGCCCTTATAATGCATCTTCACTTCCCCAAAAGACCAGAGTTACAAAAGTCCTTATTTCAACTTCAGCTCAAGGAAATTAAAGGGGAAGTGAATGAGATTGTGGTGGCATCACCGCTTTGAGGTGATTGATTTGGAGTTTTCTGTTTGCGTATGTACTTTACGTTTATTCAAATTTAAAACCAAAAGATAAAGATGACTTTATGTGAGAAAGTTTTCATATGTTCCAAGACTTTTCAATCTGAGGTTAATAACAAATCTCTCTTTACTCAAGCGAGCATTGGTTTTGCAGGCAGTGCTGTTTACCTGCATGGCTTTGCTCTGTTAAATGGAAAATAGAATCTGAGGCTCATGTTTTTAATTGAGTTTAAGGACCATGTGCACTTACATCAATCATTTCAAGAAATAAAAAGATGGGTGCACCAGATTTAGCAGGTAGCTCATTTCCATCTACAGTCCTAACATAAAACATAAAAATACACTCAATGTAATACAATAAAACAATACACAACATCTAATACACACATATCACAATGCAACAGGAGACACAATAAAAACACACACACAAAACAAAAATGCAACATGATAAAATATTATACATACCTATAAAAGACACTAAAAAGAACTGTATTGTCAGTGTTCATATAAAGTCTCTGCGCAAAGTGCATAGGACTGCAAGGTGCTGGAGTAACGTAAATCCGACAGTGCGGCAGCAGATCCAATCCACCAATCAAAGCTGGAACTGCATTCAGATCACAGATCCAATAAATACAGTAGGACACAAATGCACTTGTCGGTATCCATAGCGCCTAAGTATATAAAGTGCCTGTGTAAGGAGCGGAGAACTCCAAAGAGAAGTATTGTAAACAGTCCTTTTTTTTGTTTTTGTTCTATTTAAATGACAGCAATGGTAATTAAAAATACAGAGGGTAGTTCTGTAAGGCAGCTGTGCATGACATACATGATCAGGAATAACATCCTTAAAAGTATGTAAGTGGGGCAAGAAAAAGTAAACACAGGAATCATAGACAGCACCACCTGTCAGTGAATCATTGCTATAGTTCCCTCACTGGCCTCAAACAGATCCATCGACAAACAGCTTTAAAACTGAACATAAAACGAACCTTCATCATGTACGGTAAGGATGATGTCAGAATATACAGTATTTGTGGACACTCCCTTGGGTAACAGAAATTATTTTGCTGGACATAAAGCTTCAGCAGAAGTCTTATCAAAGGTTATTCACTTTAAATAAGGTTTAAGGTGAGGAATCAGGAAGATTTAAAATCTGCTTATGCAAACACATATATTTACACACCAATATGCACAAAATGCATGCACACAAACACACACACACACGCGCGCGCGCGCGCGCACGTGTGCGTGCAAACCCATAGGTGTATACACACACATACACACACTCACAAACCCATAGGCATACACAAACACATACACACACAAATACAAACAAACACACACACACACACACACACACACACACAAATACAAATAAAACAAAAAACACACACACACACACACACACACACACACACACACAAAAAACTCAGGCATGCGCACAAAAATCCACAGTAACACACGCATATACAGTTGCAATAAAATTATTCAACCCCCATTGCAAATTGGGTTTACTGGCAAAATTTACAAACTTTCAGCTGTTTGTGATGAACAGATTAAACAAGAACATTTTAAATAGCTCAACACAACTAATATTTTGAGTGGTTTCTCCAAGTTTAACTCAAAATGCCACTTTTAATGACTACTGCAGTCTCAAAATTATTCAACCCCCTAAATAGAATTCATCATAAGAGCATATTTGCATGTCAGGTATTGTCTCAAGCACACCTAATGCAGCTAATCAAGAGCTTAATTAGTTGCATCAGGTTTGCTTGAGATAGAATACATCAAATACTTGCACTCGCTAGGGGTTTGTTGACAGTGACATTTGATTGCATATCAGAAATATGGCTTTCAAGAGAATTGTCCAAAAAGCTAATAGAGGAGATCATTGCCTGGCACAAACAAGAAAAAGGATACTAAAAGGCAGCACAGGCACTGATTTTTTGTAAAGATAAAGTTGGAAGCATAGTTTGCAAGTTCAGAGTTAAAGGCAGAGTGGCTACAGTATCAGGATGTGGCAGAAAGAAGAAGCTATCAATGGCTGTCACCAGATTCCTGAGGAGACGGGTGGTCAAAAACCCTTGAGTGACTGCAGGAGACCCACAGCAAGACTTAGAGGCAGGAGGCACTGAGGTTTCAGTTTGCACAGTAGGGCGCATACTAAACGTTGACGGTCTCTAAGACACACACCACAACTGATCCAAAAGCACAAGCTCCAATATGCTCAAAACCATATAAATAAGCCACAGAAGTTTGGGGAAGTTTACTGTTCTGTGGAGTGATAAAACAAAACTGGAATATTTCAGACTTATGAATCAGTGGTATGTCTGCAGGAGGAATAAAGAAGCGTATGCTGAAAAGTACACCCTGCCTACAGTGAAGAATTGTGGGGGCTTTTTGATGCTCTGCGGCTACCTTGCTTCCTCTGGCACTGGAAATCTGCAAAGTGTGGAGGGCAAGATGGATTCAGTCAAGTACCAGGATATCCAAGGAGAAAATGTCACTCCGTCTGTAGAGATGCTGATGCTTGGGCATCATTGGACACTCCAAAAGGACAATGATCCTAAGCATACCTCAACATCCACCAAGACTTGGTTTCAGAGGAAGTCTGGGAAGATTCTAGAGTGCCCATCATAGTCGCCTCACTTGAACCCCATAAAAAATCTCTGGTAGGACTTGAAGAAGACAATTGCAGCACGCAAACCCTGGAATATTAGTGAACTGGTGGCCATTGTCCATGAGGACTGGGCTAAGATTCCTTGGGAATGCTGCCAAAAGCTGACATCTGCCTATGCATCACATTTCCAGCAAGTCATAGCGGAAAAAGGGTTCCTCTTCTAAGTATTAAAGATGCTTGTCATGAAGGGGTTGAATAATTTTGAGCCTGCAGTAGTCATTAAAAGTGGCATTATATGTTGAATTTGGAAATCGTTCTTGTTTGATTTGTTCATTGCAAACAGCTGAAAGTTTGTAAATTTTGCCAGTAAACCTAATTTGTAGCGGGGGTTGAATAATTTTGAATGCAACTGTATAAGATGGGCAGTCAGGAAAGTGCTGGAATTCATACCCCCGCTTTTTGCATGAATTTAAGATTTTACATGATGGCCGATATGTTTTTTTCAGCTTGACGTACACTTTATTTAAGCACCAAGTTCGGCAGCATTTGAACAAACCATAACAGAGATCTTTCTGTACAAACCATAACAGAGATCCCTTTTCCCAGAAATCTCACCTCGCTTGAGCAGAGCGAGACTGCACCAGTGTTTGTTGGCTACTAGAGGTCACTTAAGCAGAGGACAACATCAAGCGGCGTTTAAGTACAGAGCTGTTCAACCTTATCCAGAAAGGGACGGTGTGGGTGCAGCTTTCATTCCAATCAAGCACTTACACACCTGACTCCACTAACCAACCCCAAGAGTCTTTGCAAAAGAGCTTGATTAGTAGAATCAGATGTGCAAGAGCTTGGTTGGAATGAAAGCTGCACCCTTTCTGGATAAGGTTGAATAGCCCTGGTTTAAGAAGTAAAAAGCCTCTTTATTCATAACATAACATAACATAACATGAATGGCGAGAACAGGCCGTTCAGCCCAACTAGGCTTGCCAGTTTCTTTGTACTATCGTGAATATATCACTTCAGATACTTAATGACTCAATGGTATCTAACTTTAAGTCAAGCCTGCTCTTGAAAACTCCCAAGGTCTCTGCCTCAACAATATGGTCAGGCAAGCTGTTCCACACCGAAATTACTCTTTGGGTGAAGAAATATTTCCGAATATCAGTGCTAAATTTACCTTTGGTCAGCTTCCATTTGTGACCCCAACTTCTACTAACAACACTTGGTTGAAGGAATCCTACATAATTCACTTTGTTAATCCCTTTAACATATTTAAAGACCTTAATCAGATCACCCCTTAGTCTCCTTTTCCTAAGACTAAAGAGATTAAGGATCTTCAGCCTTTTCTTATAGCTTTCATCTTTAATACCCGGAATTAGCTTTGTGGCTCTTCTCTGAACTTTCTCTAGAGCCTTTATATCTTTCTTAAAGTATGGTCCCCAGAACTGTACAGAATACTCTAGATGTGGTCTGACGAATGTGTTGTACAAAAGAAGCATCACCTCCCTGGATTTGTACTCAATACTTTTGGCAATGTATCCCAGCATCCGAATGGCCTTTGTAACTGCTACGGCACAATGGCTAGAACCTGTGAGGGTTTGGTCAACAATCACTCCCAGATCTTTTTCATGTGGAGCACATTCCAGTTTTAAACCTCCCATGAAGTAATCCTGTCTAATGTTTTTATTACCTACATGTACTACTTTACATTTTGCTACATTAAATTTCATTTGCCACATTTCTGCCCAATTCTGGATTCTATCCAAATCATCCTGAATCACTTTAGTGGACTCTAAACTATTTGCCAAACCTCCCAATTTAGTATCATCTGCAAATTTCACTAATCTGCTCTCAATTTTCCTATCAAGGTCATTAATGTAGATGAGGAACAGCAGGGGTCCCAACACCGATCCTTGGGGGACGCCACTCCCCACCATACCTAGCTCAGATGAGATACCACTGACCACCACTCTTTGTGTTCTGTCCTGCAACCAGTTTTGAATCCACTTCAGAATACCTCCTGTAACTCCAATGGAGCTCATTTTAAAAATTAGTCTCTTATGCGGTACTGTGTCAAATGCTTTCTGAAAATCCAAATATATGATGTCATAAGCCCTGCTCTGGTCATAAGTCTTGGTGGCCTCTTCAAAAAATTCCAGAAGGTTTGTCAGGCATGACCTTTACGGAACTCATGTTGGCTATCCCTCAAGATATTGTTACGTTCAAGAAATAAGTCCAGCTCATCTTTTATGATAGATTCCAATATTTTGCACGCAATGCAAGTTAAACTGACTGGCCTGTAATTACCTGGCTCAGTACGGTCCCCTTTCTTATATATTGGTATTATATTACCCGGTTTCCAATCATTTGGTATTTCTCCAGTTTCTAAAGACCGTCTAAAGATGGCGGATAGCGGCTTAAAGATGATCTCACTAACTTCCCTGAGCACTCTAGGATATAAGCCATCAGGACCCGCCGCCTTATCTGCCTTTAGTTTATGCAACTTGTCTAATACTGCGTTATCCCTAACCTCAATTTCCGCTAAATAATCTTGAGCATTGTACATGCCCTCTGGCCGAATAAAGACCCGCTCTAAGGTAAAATTCTCAACAAAGTAACCGTTTAGGGTGTCCGCAATATCCTTGTTATTATATAGCAGCGATCCATTTTTATTCTTTATGCACTTAACCTGCTCTTTGACTTTCCTTTTTCTACTACAGCACTGAAAGAAGCGCTTAGGGTTAGTTTTTGCCCCCTCTGCAATTTGTCTTTCATACAAATTTCATATCCACCAACTTTCCTCCGGCAAGTTCTCCAACTGTCCCTGACAATTTAAGAGGCAAATTTCAGCACCCTGAGCCTATGCAGTGGAGACGGAGTCCTATCTTTACCTATGTTCATCTGACAGTAAAGAGTAATAATGAAACACTGAAATTTAATGTTAGGAGTCAAGATGTGCACATAAGTTCATTCTCATGCATTTATTCAATTAATTTCAATTCAATTCAATTTTAATTTCATTTGTATTGCGCTTTTCAGAGAGACACTGTCACAAAGACACTTTACAGTGCAAAAAAATAATAATAAAAAAATTAATTAAAGGGGCAGTGCCCACCCTAATCCCCACTGCAGCAAATGAGGCAAAAAAAAAACCCACTACCCATTTGGTTTTCTTTTATTAACACGTTTTCCAATTCAAGAATAATCAAGTGGCAATTGAAGACAGGGCTTCTCTCCCCCATGCGATCTAACAGCGACAAAATAATGGGCTACATTCAGTGCAGAAAAATAATTTAATTATAAATAGGTCTACGCACTGGGACTCAGCAACGGTAATTTTTTTTCCAGCGAGAGCGAATTTCAGAACTCTCTTGCGGATGAAGGTAATTTCGGCGACAAGTACGCACACCTGTTTTTGCACCACGGTCATGCAACTTGCTGTTAAAAAACAGACAACTGTCCGATTGGAAAATGTAAACGGACGAAACCACGTACTTGTCCCCAGAATTACCTTCATTCGCTGAAGAGTTCTGAAATGCCGCTCTCGCTGGAAAAAAAGTTACGTCCCTGAGAGCCAGTGCATAGACCTAATTTAATTTTTCTAAAATGGGATTTTGTTCTATGCTTCATTTCAGATGGGAGAGGGAGTTGGAAGTGCATGGCGAAACGCATTTTTTTCTTTTTTTTTTTTGAAGTTTCCATCACAAAAGTGTTGTTTTTTTATTACATACCAAACATTAAACAATATGTCAATGTCTAATAATAATAATAATAATAATAATAATAATAATAAAAAATAATACAATTCATGATTAACTAAACAAAAACAGACCCTCCCCTGTCTGGATTTGACCTCATGCACGAACAATTTAACTTCGTCTTCGGAGAAACGTGGCGACCTTCCTCTCTCCATCATGGGTTTCGGTTTGAGGATTTGGGATAGCACAGCCTGCTCCTAAAGGCAATGGCACCTGGCGCACTGATTGGTTTAACTGGCGTAACGCCCAAACCACGCCTATGCATAATATAACGGGTAGCACTGGTGTTTTAGGGATATAGGCAGGTGTGCAAGATAGCAACTTTTGCGGGGGAACGCCTCTTACGCAATGCTAAATCCCCAAATAACGGGTTTAGGGACTCTGGCGTAAGATAGGGCCCGAAATCTCTCTGTCTATGACTTTTATGCCAGTCATAGAAATTAATGTAGTCTAAATGTACATCCAATTAATTTTATCTTGATTTAATTGGACATACTCAATTTGAATGGACCAAACATTTGGAAAAGATGCTGATAATTAATGCAAGTAGATAATTTTCTGACAGAGTAAACAAAGAAAGTAATTTGGGCCCTTCAAATGGCAACCAATATTTTCAATACTGAACTAAATAGCTGCTCCACAAAAACAAACGGTGAGGTGGCCAACAGCAAAACAGACATAAAAATCTGGATCAAACAATATAATCTGTACGTATGACCATTTTCTACCGCAGGGTAGCATTAGCATATCAGTATTTCATGAAGTCTGGAATGCCAAAGGATTAATTTAAATGGGGAGAAGGGACAAAGCCAAAGAGCCATAACACCCAACTCAAAATTAATCATGAATATTCATGTTCAACGGTCGTTGTCCTACAGAGTAATGTTTTGCGTGGCTTCTTGGTGTCGGTTTTTCAGGAGACGGAGAGACTTCCTGATTTTGAATTTATTTGGGGTACTGATAGTGAGGTAGATTAAAAGATCTCAAAAAGCAACACATCATGCCACATGCTAAAGAAATTCAATAACAGAGGAGAAACAAATTCATTGACATCTGTCGGTCTGGAAAGGGTTACAAAGCCATTTCTAAGGCTTTGGGACTCCAGCGAACCACGATGAGGGCCATTATGTACAAATGAAGAAAACTTGGAGCAGTGGTGAACCTTCCCAAAATTACTCCTAGAG
Source organism: Gymnothorax javanicus (assembly GCA_029692085.1). Classification (NCBI taxonomy): domain Eukaryota; kingdom Metazoa; phylum Chordata; class Actinopteri; order Anguilliformes; family Muraenidae; genus Gymnothorax; species Gymnothorax javanicus. Next base: position 576,676 of record CM056205.1, read on the forward strand.
CGCATCAACGACTCATCCAGGAGGTCACAAAAGAACCCAGAACATCATCTAAAGAACTGCAGGCCTCCCTTGCCTCAGTTAAATCAACAACAAGAAAGAGACTTGGCAAAAATGGCATCCATGGGGGAGTTCCAAGGCAAAAACCACTGCTGACCAAAAAGAACACAAAGGCTTGTCTCACATTTGCCAAAAAATATCTTGATGATCCCCAAGACTTTTGGGAAAATATTCTGTGGACTGACGGGACAAAAGTTGAACTTTTTGGAAGGTGTGCATCCCGTTACATCTGGCGTAAAACTATCACAGCATTTCATAAAAAGAACATCATTCCAACAGTCAAACATGGTGGTGGTAGTGCAGTGGTCTGGGGCTGCTTTGCTGCTTCAGGACTTGGATGACTTGTCGTAATTGATGGAACCATAAATTCTGCTCGACCAGAAAATCCTTAAGGAGAATGTCCGACCATCAGTTTGTGACCTCAACCTCAAGCGCACTTGGGTTATACAGCAGGACAATGATTCGAAACACACCAGCAAGTCCACCTCTGAATGGCTTAAAAAAAAAAAAAAAATGAAGATTTTGGAGTGGCCAAGTGAAAGTCCAGACTTATATCCGATTGAGATGCTGTGGCATGACCTTAAACAGGCCGTTCATGCTCGAAAACCCTCCGATGTGGCTGAATTAAAACAATTCTGCAAAGAAGAGTGGGTCAAAATTCCTCCACAGCAATGTGAAAGACTCATTATCGCAAACGCTTGATTGCAGTTATTATCGCCAAGGGTGACACAATCAGTTATTAGGTTAAGGGGGCAATTACTTTTTCACATGTAGGTAGGTAGGTTTAGATAGCTTTTTCCCTCAAAAAATGAAATCATCATTTAAAAACTGCATTTTGTATTTACTAGGGTTATCTTTGTCTAATATTAAAATTTGTTTGATGATCTGAAACAATTTTGTGTGACAAATATGCAAAAAAAAAAAAATCAGGAATGGGGCAAATACTTTTTCACAACACTGTAGTGTGAGTGTTTCAAGCATAGCATGCGTGTTTATAATATTAAGTGTTTAAAATTTAGTGTGTTTATAATATAGGGTGTTTATAATATAGTGTGAGTATATCATATATCGTGTTTATAATATTGTATGAGTGTTTATAATATTGTGCAGGTGCCAAATGGTTTATGGAGCGGCTCACAGCAGTCCTGAGGCAGATAGCGCCCCCTGCAGGGTTGGCAGAGGGAGTACAGAGGCAGCACAGGGGCAGTATAGGGGCAACACAGGGGCAGTACAGGGGCAGCACAGGGGCAGTAGAGGGGCAGCACAGGGGCAGTAGAGGGGCAGTCCAGGGGCAGTGATTGTAACCAGAGATTTACCCCACCCCCACAGCAGGAGGCGCTGCTGCATCTCGTCTGCTCAGGACAGCCACAGCACTATGAGAGCATTTTCAGTGAAATGCAGTGAGTAGTTCACCACCGGGTGGCACCAATTCTTCTGCCAGCTGCTGAGGTCGGAGTGGGAGAGGCCCGGCTCGGTGTGGGGCTGGCGGAGGTCGCCACGGCAGTGCCCCGGCGCTCCAGCGTTTCACCCCCCCCACCCCCCCGGGAGCAGTGCTCCACAGTGCCAGACCGGCCTCCGCGGGGAGACGAGGGCAGCGAGTCAGAGCAGGACCGGGACCTTCACCCGGGAGGAGATCTCCACAGCGACACACATCCTCTACTCATCGAAATCACACCTGACCTTAATGGCCAGACTGCTGCAGTGCTGGCCGTCGCACACCATAGAAAACATCACTACAGTCAGAATCACCCCTGAGGACAGACGCAAGCGAAATGTTTGCAACGTAAAGTAGCACTTGCTAACCTACTATAGTTTAGCGCAACAAAATTAACTAGAACAACCACTGGTAAAGCATGTCTGTGTTTATTTTAAAACTGAATCAATATTACTCCAGAAAATGTATTTTATGCCGTTCAAACAGACCCTCAATACGCAGTGGCCTCTATACAGAGCTTGAACAAAACATATAATGGTGATAAGTTAGTTAAACTTGCCAGAAAAGGAGCTGAAATTACCTCTGCTGTAGTTTTAGTTACTTCTGACATAAGTGGAATTTTTCCCTCTCATGGACAGATAAAATGAAAAGCGGCCGAAATTCATATTCCGCTTGACCCTCCAATAGCTGTCAGCATCGAGTGTGAGGTGTGTGTGTGTGTGTTTTTGTGTATGTGTGTGTGTGAGTGGGTTTATCTGTGAGAGTAGGTGTGTGTGTGTGTATATGTGTGACTATGTGTGTGTGTGCATGTGTACGTGTGTGTGAGAGTGGGTGTCTGCGTATATATGTGTGTGTGTGTGTGAGAGTGGGTGTCTGTGTGTATATGTGAGTGTGTGTGTGTGAGAGAGTAGGTGTGTAAGTGTGTGTGTGCGTGTGTGGCTCTTGTTTAGACTGGTCCCTCCCATCTCCTCCTCTCCTCCACCCCAAACAGGTGCTGTCAGTGTCCAGATTGCAGATAAATCCAGCCCATCCTACTCAGCGCAGCAGTTACCTTATGTAAGCGCTATTAAAGAGCGTCATTTTAAACTACATATTACCAAGCACTTCAAGTCTGAAATGCGGGCATCTGATGCAACTCATACATTTTCAGCATGAACAGATATGCCATTAAACCACAAACCAACTGCACAACAGCAATCAAACGTGCACCAACATCCACACATCTCCTGACACACACATGCAATCACAGCCAGAACCACGGAAACAGTTGAGTACCCACATAAGAGCACAGAAATGCCATAATAATGAGAGCTGCACACACGTCTCTGCAGTGAGATTCTGAGTTGAAAGGCGTTCCACCAGCCCCAGTGCCCCTCCCCACCTCTCCTGATTGGCTGAGCTCGGAGCAGAAGGCTCTTGACGGCCTGTAGGGTCAGCTGGGAGGGTGGAGCCCATAGATGTCTGTACTGCTGAGGAGGAATCAGTGCGATGAGTCATAATCTCCCCCCCTCGCCTGGGTCACATGCTCCTCTAGCCCCCGGCGACAGAGCCCCGCCCCCTGACACACAATGCTGACACAGAGCTGCTCTGTGCTTCCTGCGCTCCCAGACCAACACCCCAAAACCTCAGCGATTAATGTGTCGTTAGAAGCGAGGGCAAGAGTGACTGCGTGTCGCCTTAAACGAGCCACAGACAAGTGTCCCGCCATGGAGAGCTTCAGCTGAGCCGCTCTATGCCTCTGGCAGCACAAAAATGGGCGTGAAAGTCAAATCCACCGCTTTCTATCCTCCATGGAGTCCAGCCCAGTTTGTAAACAGCGCGGAACAATGCCACATATCTACTTCAGGTTCAGTACTTCGTCACACTTGATTAACGAGCAGAGGGCCTAATGTGCATTAAAGATCATTACGCTCAATTTCAAACACAACTTAGATTTTGGTTTTTTATCTTAAAATAATTCCAAGCGAATAAAAAGTTACATTCCAAAGGTGCAGAGGCAGAGCAGAGATCTGAGCAGGTGAGTGCAGAGATATCCTCAGGTCCAGACAGCTGCACAAATGCATGTGGTGTGAAGTCCACACCCACATCACACCGCGGCTCGTAAGCAGCACGGCAGACGTGAAAACTGAGAAAATTTCACTCAGAGTAATATAAACAGATGAGTGCTCGTATCACATCACACCATCAGTTCTTTCTGTTTTTGCCATAGAGAGCTTAGCAAAATTTCCAGTCTGTGAGGAAGTCATTCATTAATTTACGCACCATTTTCAGCAGTGTAATCAGTACTTGAATCCATCTTGGACATACATGTAATGCCTGTTTGTGAAATTTGATTGGTTGCAGGATCCTTTAATTTAACCAGAGTTTAAGAAAACTCGAACTAGAGTTTTTTTTTCTTGTAAAAACTAATGTCTCCCCCTCAAGATACCCTGAAATACCGAAAGGCATTTATGTGTGTTACGTTGAAGGTCACAGGAGGGGAGGCAAGACCCAATATTTTTGCTCTTTTTTATATATAATATAATGAAGATGCAACAAATAAAGCTGAAGCTGAATATAATATTACAGACATAATGTATGAAGTACCTTTGGGTTCAACAGACTCAAATTGTATTGAGGCCCCATGAACCTGAATGTCAGAAGAACATCACAGAACACAGAGCAGCGTGTGGGACGGCAGGTGAAGACCCTGTACAGGGACTGAGGGCATCAGTTCTCCATTGGACACTGCAAGAAGCACTGACAACATCCTCCAGTTCTCCGCTAACAGACGCTTTACTTCCAAGGAACCTTCCTCTTCTCACCCCGACACACAGAGGAAATTTGACTTTGATTGGATAATTTGTTCTCCCTTATATCAACAAAGAGCAGAAACCAAAATAAAGGTGGCTGCCGTGGCGGCCATATTTAAAATTGCAGCAATCCCATTTTCGAAAGGAACCCACTTCTGCCCAGCTCCAGAGCTTTTCGGAGCTCCTTTAGCCGGCCAGCACGAGCATGAGGAGTAGTGTGACCCCTCGGTCAATCCCATCACCTGTGGAGACGTTGCAGAGATCGAGGTCGATTGCTACGGTCGTCTCGGCGAGGAAAAGAATCTGGCACAAAAACTGAAACAGGTACTTATTTAAAAAATAACCTCCCTCCCGCCGAACTGCACACTCACCGCACTGCAGTGAACGAGAGCACCTTCCCAAATCTGTGTGTGCGGCTCTCAGAGCTGCTGCCTCCAAGTTACTTGTTTTTAGGCCACTTAAAGAGTAGAAAGAAGCTCTATGTGGCCCACTACGCAGGGCAAAATCATCAAAATGTCCACCAGCAGTGATACATACATAATATGGTCTATTTTGTTAATTATTTTTCATGTCTTACTGTTGCTTGTTGTTAAAAAAATTATAACAATTGTACAGCCTGCAGCAACAATTCCTGTGTAATCTTATGCAAACACTGAACCAAAGCCCTAGAAATTGATTCACCCTTTTACGAAGGTCTGCAACTTTTCCCAAAAGGGTGATTCTCACGAAATTGCATTTTGTCATGTCTGTAAGGATTTGATAGACTAAACACCTAAAACAATCATACTTTTGTATTATATATGAAACTATGGTATGTACTAATTGTAGGACTACTGTTGTCTTTGCATTTGATGGATTACTCTATATTTTATGACAACATTTCAACCAAAAAGTTCATTACCGTAACGTGTCCGGGCTTTTATTTTTTACCGTAAAACCCAAAATTATCACAATACATCCTCATAATTTAATATACATATAAATACAAAAAATGGTTGGGGTTATACCCTATGACATGACATGACATGACATGACAGGCGAGAACAGGCCGTTCAGCCCAACTAGGCTCGCCAGTTTCTTTTAACTACAGTGCCTGACAAAAGTCTTGTCACTTATCCAAGTTGTAGGAACAACAAATAATAACCTGACTTGTAGTTGATCAATTGGAATCAAAAATGGCTTATATGAAAGGCAAAGCCCTCTATATTATGCGAAATATACCAAAATAGAGTTTTGTGTCATTGATTGAGTTTTATAATTTAATTTGTACAGAAAGGTCAGATTTTACTTGGACAAAAGTCTTGTCGCATTGAAAAAAAATGTGGAAATTATACATACACTTTATTTTGAATACACAAATATGCCAGTATAATATCAGAACATAAAGCCATGGTGCCTTGGAAAAAAGAATTAATATTGCGTATGACTCCCATGAGCTTGGAGGACTGCATCCATACGTCTTGGCAATGACTGAGATAACTTGATGATGAAATCATCTGGAATGGCATAGAAAGCAGTCTTGCAGGACTCCCAGAGTTCATCAAGATTCTATGGTTTCATCTTCCAAGCCTCCTCCTTCATCTTACCCCTGAAATGCTCAATAATGTTCATGTCAGGAGACTGGGTTGGCCAATCCTGGAGTACCTTCACCTTCTTCGCTTTCAGGAACTGTGACATGGAGGCAGAAGAATGAGAAGGAGCAGCAGTATAAGTAGGGCAGCAAGAACTTCTTGATATTTCAGGCTGTTGATGTTGCCATCCACTCTGCAGATCTTTCTCACACCCCATGCTGGATGTAACAACAAACCATGATTTTTTCCTCCACCAAACATGATTGTTTTCTGGGTGAATCTTGGGTCCATGAGGGTTCCAACAGGTCTTGTACAGCAACTGGCATGCAGTTCAATGGATGATTCACCAGAAAAATAAACTTTCAGCCACTTTTCCAGTATCAATCCTTTCTGCGAGCTGTGGGCCTTGGCAAATGCAATGCAGGTTTTTTGTTTTCTGTTTAATGCAGACTTCTGTGTACTAATTTGGCTATGAAAACCACTTTGAGAGAGAATTTGACAAACTCTTCTTGTAGATACGGGATTTTTGGTGACATTTCCTCATGTAGCTTCGCGCTGTAGTTGAAGAAGGGCTAGCCTTGTACAGTTGAAGCAACAAACGGTCCTTTCAAACAGTTGTCATACCGGGTCTGTCTGACCTGCGCTTGCCATGAACGTCACCAGTTTCTTCAAATCTTTTTCTCATCCCCTCCACTTGACATTTGGATACATTAAAGATGTCTGCCACCTCAGCAGCAGACAGTCTTCAGGCTCTTGATGATCAGCACTTTGGTCTGTGGTTGAATCTTTGGTATGTTGTCAGAGGTCTAGTCGCACCTCATATGAAAGTCTGGTGTGCTGGGGTTGTTTCTATCCACATCTGGGAATGTGTTAATTACAGTATTTGTCATAGGTTAAACTCTAATCTGCAATATGTTGCATCATCTGAAGAGACAAGACTTTTGTCCTAGCAAAAACAGATGTTATGGGCTTAGCCAAGCTGTGAACATCAGAACACTTTTTGACGGTTTCATTTTGCACCAAATTATTAATGTGAAAGCCCTTGACATTAAAATGGACCATTTATTGTAACAATTGATTGGTTAGAAATAAAGTTATATGCTATTTTTAGTTACTATGTCCTTATGCGACAAGACTTTTGTCAGGCACTGTATAGTGAATATATCACTTCAGATACTCAATGACTCTATGGTCTCTAGCTTTAAGTCAAGCCTGCTCTTGAAAACTCCCAAGGTCTCTGCCTCAACAATATGGTCAGGCAAGCTGTTCCACATCGAAATTACTCTTTGGGTGAAAAAATATTTCCTAATATCAGTGCTAAATTTACCCTTGGTCAACTTCCATTTATGACCCCGAGTTCTACTAACAGAACTTGGCTGAAGGAATCCTACATAATTCACTTTGTTAATCCCTTTAACATATTTAAAGACCTCAATCAGATCACCCCTTAGTCTCCTTTTCCTAAGACTAAAGAGATTAAGGATCTTCAGCCTGTTCTCACAGCTTTCATCTTTTATACTCGGAACTAGCAGTGTTACCATTTTGGGCCAACCATTTGTGAATAATTATTTTCTGGGCCAAATACATGTGTCCGGAGCATGAACAGTTCATTTCCATAACAGAGATATTTGGCTCCATTAAAATCCCTGTGTTCCGATAAATAAAGTTTTTTTTGTCCCATGATGCATTGTGTGGAAGAGAAGTTGCAAAATGGCTACCAGGTAAGATCATCTTTCAAGTTCTTCCAGTAGATATGTTAAAGATTGTAATTATATACACCCCTTGGCACACTACTACTGTTCATTACCATAAATAGTTTTGAAGATAATTATTTTATGTTCTGTGGAAAAGTAACTTTTATAGAGCCAAACTGTTAGTGAAAATATTTCTGCCGAGTCATGCTAGCTATGCTAATTATTGCTAGCAACATGGGACTGCCATTCATTACTGTAATGCTCTGCATTCATTACCGTAACATATAAAAGGCTGTTACGGTAATGAAATGAACTGTTACGGTAATTTATCAGGGCTCCAAATTTTGTGGTTGGTTTTCTAGGGGTTATACTGCAGGGGTTGGTTGGTACTAGGTGTTGTTTGGTTTACTAGGGGTTGGTTGGTACTAGGAGTAGTAGCAGACAGAAAAGGAGATTAACTATATTGACTAGAGCAAGCAAAGTTGAATGGATTTCAATCATACCGCCAGTCTTGATGCAAGTATATTTCTAATAATTCCTCATTCCAAATGTATCCCTGTAGCAGCATTCTTTTTTTTATTTATTTATTAGCTAATTTCATTTTTTTCCGTTTAATAATTCATAAAAAATTACAGAAATGGGTTACAGACTTACTTTTTTTTTCGACATGCTCAGGAAATTATGCTGAACACCACATTAGTGTTCATTTTGCCAAAACGAGAAGTTGAAAAATCACTATTTCTGAGCATGTAAAAAAAAAAAAAGTAAGTCTCTAACCCATTCCTGTGATTTTTAAAGAAAAAAACAAAATTTGCTAAAATGGCTACAGCTAGCTAGGTAGCAAGTAGATATGAGAATGAATGCTGCAACAGGGATACGTTAGGGGTACCAGGACGCCAGGGGACTAAGTGTGGTACTTCAGAGAAAACATCCTGGACCTTATCCCTGAGCCTACGCCAACTACATCGTCGGCCAGGCACTTCAGTGTTGCCGCAGAGATCTGGGCAAAACAAATAAGGGAGGGTTGAAAGGGGGAAGAGGGTTGGAAAGTTGCTGATTGTTATTGCTGACTCAGCATTCACACTATTGTTATCCAAATCTTTATATGTTCTTATTATTCTGAGTTCTTCCACCGTTTTTTGCAGTGTAACTAGTCCTTCATACTTTGTGCTAGAAAAACCGTTCAAATATCAAAACATTCAGCTTGTTCAGGACATTAGGGCTTCCATTCAACTTTTTGAAGTTATTTATACTTCTTAAAATATTAAGCTTTTTCTGAAAAATTTTCCTCATTCAAAATGAATGGAGAGAATGTTCAAATCCTTCAAATCTTCAGCCTCTTTAAACTTCAACTACTTCAGAATACTTTCAGCAAGAAGCTTCATTCAAACTTTAAAATGCTCTCAAGACTCAGCTGTTCAGCTACCATTCAACTTTTTAATATCTTTTATACTTTTTATGAATTGCTCTCAATTGAAAATGTTATTGCATACATTGTATTGATTTTGGTTGCATTAAACCTTCTGTTATTCTGTAATGAATTGCTCTTGATTCATTGTTTTTGTGTGAAGTCAAGCTTAATTTGTCATTACCCAGGACAATCTAATCATTCAGTAATTCTAATGTAGCCTTACATATTCAACAGTGAAAAAGATTGGACCATATAGCCTAATTTGTGAATACTAAAAACATGGCTTCTATGATGTATGAATGCCAGGTGAGGTCATTGCCGTAACAAAGCTTTTCATTACCGTAACAGTTTTTCATTACCGTAACACTTGCTGTATTGTAAATATTTGGATGGGAATGAGTGATAACTTCAAATTTTATTTTTGCACAGGAACTATTTGTCAAATCTTTTCAGATTACTGAATTGACATTTTTTATTTATTTGTAAAATTTACATTATAGGAAAAATTTAGTATAAAACGTAATTTTGTTACGGCAATGAACAATAAACATTTTTCTAAATGTTTACACTATGTGGCTGTTCTGAACCATTAATAGAACATACATGAAAAAAATAAAAGGTCTACCTTTCACACATATTCAGTTATCATCAATTGAAAATGTGTGACGGTAATGAACTTATTTGGTCAATGACTCAAAAAAACATTCTGAAAATGTATTTTAAAACATGTATTGATCTCTCATTTTAATTGAGCCAGTTAATTGAGACCCTGCTTGCTACTTATGATAGAAAAAAACTGGCAAAATTGACCTAAAATTGTTTTTGCAAAAGTCAGGACAGTTCCGTGACAATCACCTAAAATTCTTCAAATAATTTATAAGACACAACACGACAGGTAAACCTAGAATTGAATCTTTCCATAACACCATAACACTACAGGACTGCTTGTTCTGTTAAAAAAAAGCTCTCAGAATATCAGTGTCACAATAGCTTGGCACAACACTCGCCAACTAAAGGAAGTTGTTTTGAAACGCACCAATGTGTATTATAAATCATATTTATTAAATATTCTGAAACATTCATTCAATGACACACAGACAAAAATAGTATGCGACAGATGTTTTTTTTGGATTAATTTAAATAATAAATGAATTATTAATACAATAAAATAAAATAAATCACACATACAAAATTATCACATCAAACACCATCATTACTACAACCATGACAATTGAACGTAAATCTATCCGGAAAATTATGACTTGACGACCATAAATGAATTCAAACAACAGTCTGATTAAGTTTATTTTACAGTCCAGGAAAAATGGGGGTGTAAAGAATTAAAACATAAGTCTAAAAGTAGGCGTAAAGTGCAGTGAATTACTGTATATTCAATCACCATATTTTTACCAGCATTACTATCACTGTAGAATTTTGTAATAAAACACATGAAGTATAAATGAATAACACCTCTTTGGCAGAAAGAGGACTGCATTACTCTTCGATAGAGAATCACTGTCACCAGATGGTGCACAGAATTCTGGGAGAGAGGACAAACTCCCACTCTGAGCATGAGCTGTTCACCGTCACACTGCAATAAACCATGGAGCCATACAGCAGCCATCAGAACCAATCACAGAACAGCTCGATTACCAGCTGAAATGATGAATGCATTGCTGATTTGCCAATGGCTTACCGCCCGGATGACATCAAAAAAACATGTGAATAAGCGTCACGCGATGCGGATGTCGGGCAAGCATCGGGCATCTGCCATAGGGAACCACTGAAAATGAGATGCACTAAACTGCTTGTTATTTGTTTTTTCTCCATGGAATGAAGCAGAAATGTGTGCTCAAAGGTAGTTCAAAAATAGAATCACTCCTCCGGAGGCATATATCGATGAATATTAACTGATTACACGAAAAGAATGGGCGAATGACGAGCGGTAAATTTAGTCACACTCCTCCCTTTCTCCCCTGTCCCGGGCTGCGACTTACGCCCAGGTAACCTGGTTAACCTGCTGCCTTCTGATACTTATGTAGACCCACCAGCAGCAATAGGTGTACAAAGCTCCTTTAGTAGTCTTCACAAGCTTTGTTCCCTTACCTAGCATTATTCTCCAACATCAACATATTTTCCATACACTGCGAGGTTTGAAATAAGCAGAATCGCATCACATTTGCGATATAAAAATGCCTACTTCCAACCCAAAATGACCAATACCAGACAAATGAATCGCAGCCGCTGCAAAAGAAAATCCGAACAACATAGGTGGAATAACTTCAAATTCTAGCATAGAATCATACAACTAGTGCATTATCAAGTAGGTTAACAAACTGATACCAAGCTAGCTTGCCGTTACAAACCTGTCACAGGGGTCACAAATAAGTCATTCCACGCCAAACTGAGCAGGGCTCCCGGCCTTACCCCCTCCGATTTCCGTGAAACCTATGTTAAGAATAGCCCTTAGGACCAATAATGAGTTGCCCAAATTTCAGTGCCAACGGTGCAATAGTTTTTGAGATACTTGCCTTTGAAATTTGCCGACCACGCCCATAGTGCCATTTTGCTTGATCCCAGGCCAATGTTTAGAGGGCCGTATCTCCGTGTGCATCAGTGTAATTCGTTAAATCTTTTCCTACCTATGACAATACATTGTTGTCTTTTGGAATTCAACATCAGAAATGTTGTCAGCTGTGTTATGTTAAAACGAGAATTGTGGAAAATGCTAGTTAAATTTGCATACCGACATTTTCCAAAGGATTTTACAGACAGATTTTTTTATACAGCATGTTCACGATCTCAAACCTGTCTTTCTAGTCACACTGTATATCGGCGTGGTAGGTACCAAAATGCGTTGTGACCCTCCAGTACATTTGGTTTAGTAAAATCGAAGGTTTGAAATGTGTCATGTCAGCAGAAATGCTAAATTAGCATATTTTTCAAAGCAGTAAATGGTAATGCCGACAGTTAAAATTTGCTGAAATAGTTTCATACAAGTAATCTCATATCCTTTATGTCCATGTATACCAAGTTCCATCGACTAGCCGAAACTCCTTCAGGTAAAAATTGACAGGACCACTATCCTTGATCACAATGAAACTTCGAATAAATCCAAGGAGTGTTTTTTATCTAAAAAAACCCATAAAAGTTAAACAGATATTGGTAGCAGGTTACTCTGTACAACAATTAAAGCCACGTTTCTTAGTACTTAAAATAAATTGGTGCATTAATATTTCTAATTAAAAAAAAATCAAGACTTCAAGATGAGCAATTTTAAGATGCTTTATTGATGACGCTGGGCAATTTGTAATATAGAGAGATAATAAATTTCCAAGTAAAGGAGATAGAACAATTCGGTTTCACTTTGTAAATCTGTTTTTCAGGAGTACAACCAGATTGTTTGAAGTAAACTTCAGTAGCATTTGATGTTTAATTTACATTTTGGGTTTTTGGTCATGTGGTGTATTTCAGACTTTTGTTTTAGTCGAGCCAAACCGAAGATAAGGGGCCAAATGCGTTTTGGTACTTACAAAGTTGATATACAATGTATCTGTTTACGATCCGTGATATTTTAAGGCTTTAAGTAGAAAACTATCAAAAGCCACCCCTTTGGATTAATTAGCATTTTCATTGTGATCAAGGATAGTTGTCCTATCCATTTTTAGCTGAAGGAGTTTCGGCTAGTCGATGGAACTTGGTATACGAGGACAAAAAGGATGAGTTTACTTGTATGAACCTTTTCAGCTAATTTTAACTGTCAAAATTACCATTTACCACTTTGAAAAATATGCTAATTTAGCATTTTTGCTGACATGACACATTTCAAACCTTCGATTTTACTAAACCAAATGGACTGGAGGATCACAACGCATTTTGGTACCTACCACGCCGATATACAGTGTGAGTAGAAAGACAGGTTTGAGATCGTGAACATGCTGTATAAAAAAAAAACTGTCTGTAAAAGCCTTTGGAAAATGTCGGTATGCAAATTTAACTAGCATTTTCCACAATTCTCGTTTTAACATAACACAGCTGACAACATTTCTGAAGTCAAATTCCAAAAGCCAACAATGTATTGTCATAGGTACGAAAAGATGTAGCAAATTGCACTGATGCGCACGGAGATACGGCCCTCTAAACACTGGCCTGGGATCAAGCAAAATGGCACTACGGGCCCTATCTTATGCCAGAGTCCCTAAACCCGTTATTTGGGGATTTAGCATTGCGTAAGAGGCGTTCCCCCGCAAAAGTTGCTATCTTGCACACCTGCCTATATCCCTAAAACACCTGCGCTACCCGCTATATTATGCATAGGTGTGGTTTGGGCATTACGCCAGTTAAACCAATCAGTGTGCCAGGTGCCATTGCCTTTAGGAGCAGGCTGCGCTATCCCAAATCCTCAAACCGAAACCCATGATGGAGAGACGAAGGTCGCCATGTTTCTCCGAAGACGACGTTAAATTGCTTGTGCATGAGGTCAAATCCAGACAAGGGAGGATCTGTTTTTGTTAAGTTAATCATGAATTGTATTATTATTATTATTATTATTATTTGACATTGACATATTGTTTGATGTTTGTTATGTAATAAAAAAAAACATAAAGCCTACCCCTTTTGTGATGGAAACTTCAAAAGAAAAAGAAAAAAATGCTTTTCGCCACGATTGGGTCATGCCTCCAATTGAGCTGAGTGGGTGTTGGAGTGACCCACTAGCATAGAAAAATAGTGCCACAGTAACCCTAACAGCAACGGGCAAGGCATAGGACAGCTGGCAGCGGTGTATACATCATCTGCAACCAGGTGACATAATTCCGTCACTGCCTGACGGGAGAGGTGCAGTTTTGTCATGCATTCTCTTTCTGTGGGAAATAATACTCAGGGCCGGCGCTAGACCTGAAAATTTGGGAGAAAATATCCATCCCTTTATTGACTACAATTAGTCCTGGCTAATTCTAGATGGTTTTCCCTTATTAACACGTTTTCCAATTCAAGAATAATCAAGTGGCAATTGAAGACAAGGCTTCTCTCCCCCATGCGATCTAACAGAGACAAAATAATGGGCTACATTCAGTACAGAAAAATAATTTAATTATAAATAGGTCTATGCACTGGCACTCGGCAACGGTATTTTTTTTCCAGCGAGAGCGGAATTTCAGAACTCTATTGCGAATGAAGGTAATTTCGGCAACAAGAACGCACACCTGTTTTTGCAGCACGGTCACGCAACTTGCTGTAAAAAAAAAAAAACGAATAAATAAATAGACAGCTGTCCGATTGGAAAATGTAAACGGACGAAACCACGTACTTGTCACCAGAATTACCTTCATTCGCTGAAGAGTTCTGAAATGCCGCGCTCGCTGGAAAAAAAAAGTTACGTCGCTGAGTGCCAGTGCATAGACCTAATTATAATCAATTACTTTTCTGAACTGAATGTAGCCCATTTGTCGCTGTTAGATCGCATAGAGGGAGAGAAGCCGTGTCTTCAATTGCCAAACGGGTAGCGGGTGGTTTGAGGACCCGCTATACGCTTTCCCTAACCTGTGTGGTCAAGATAGCAATTGTAGGGAAAGCGCATAAACACGCCCACGGGCACACCTCCAGGAGCAAATAAAGGATTCGGCATAATGTATAGCGGGTAGTGTGGCCGCAAGATACCCTTTAGGGATAGTGGAAGCTGCTAAATGCGTAATTCAAGGGTAGCGGGTAGTGGCAACGGGTAGGGCAGTGTGAAAGATAGAGCCCTATGGGCGTGGTCGGTAAATTTCAAAGGCATGTATCTCGAAAACTATTGCACCGTTGGCGCTGAAATTTGGGCAACTCATTATTGGTCCTAAGGGCTATTCTCAACATAGGTTTCACGGAAATCGGAGGGGGTAAGGCCGGGAGCCCCGTTCAGTTTGGCTTGGAATGACCCGAATATGAAGTTTTCCTCGTTATCCTCCCGTGATTCAAGCACTGAACACGTTGCTTTTGCATTTCTGTAGCTGGCAAAGCACAAACGAAAAAAGGGTTGTTACTGTCGCAGTTTTGTGTTATCTGGACTGCCCCTTATCTGTGTTTCCCTGTTAGCTGTCGATGGTGAAGTGAATTTTTTCAGAGCCATTGTTGCTATTGCTGGGTCTGCTCTGCCGAGCCAGGAATGCATTTCTCGAAAGAACAGGTGCTAACTTACATAGTTGTAGCCATTGACAGTGAATGGACAAACTAAGTTGCCTCCTGTTGTTCGCTTGCCCAACTTCGGGGTTCGGTGAATGACGTTCACCTTACGCACAAGCTATTTTTAGATGTCAGGCCGGTCCCCATTGAACTATGTATATTTGCACTGAATCTAGCCCTAATTTAAAAAGATTGAAATTAATTGCTCACTCCCAATTTTTCAGGAAGCATACAATTAATCAACAATTTGATTAGCACAGTCCCCATTCATATGAAATCTATATTAAATGCGGCACAGTGACATTCATGTCCAGATCTTTGCAGCAGTGGGATGTCAGCTCTGCGCTGTGAGCAGGTGATTCGGACTGACACTTCGGCAGCCAGCAGCTGCTCCACAGAGTGTTGATCAGTCTGAACAAGTCTGAGCATGCCCAGTAAACAAACCCGTGCCCAGGGGATTTTACCCTGCTGAAGAGAAGAGGCCCAGAGCTGGCAAAGCAGGAAATCAGAGGCAAATTTTACAAAAGGCATTGTAAGCAATTTAGTGTCTGTTGAATAAAATCATTGCATTTGGGATGAATATTTGTTAGGTAATATAATTTACCCTCAAAAGCTCAGGTGACATTGTGTATAGGGTCTCACAGCTTATCGAGCAGCGGGAAATGCATGTCGTCAAAACAGCACAAGTCACGGAAGGAGACAATGAACATCACCAAAAAGCGCAAACATTTTACCGCAAACCTATTTTTCCTTACATGACTCTGACTAGAATCCTCTGCCTCTATAAAACAAACTTCCACAGTCACTTTAAAATCTGAACACTCCAATAATCTTTTCTACAGAATATAACTCAAGCTACACAGTCACAGAGAACAGTGGATGAGACACACTACTGTATACTGTATTTCACCTTTAAAATTATACTCACTGCATTTCTAACACAAGGGTATATATAAGATTACAAATCCAGTCGACACATTTTTCTGGCCTCATTTTCTGCACAGCTCAAATGCTCAGTTTAGCCTCCCTCAACAAACAGGTTTATCAAGAGTTCATGAATGATCTGCAGATTTATCTGATGACTTCATGTGTGATTAAACCCCAGATTTGGCAGATATATTTGCGGAGAGAGTCACTGTTTGTGTGAGCCGACTCCCCTGATGTGCGCCCCTGATCTAACTCGAAGCCCAGGGGGAGTCAGCGGTGAGGATTTCTACACAAAGACGCTGAACAGAGGGAACTCAGACTTGTCAGGCTGCAGGAGATCGACGAGGAAGCAGATGGTTCCAGAGAGGCCTTCGAACAGACTGTAAATGCTGCTGACAGAGCGAGACCCAGCCTTAAACTCTTCGCTGAAGAGGAACTCAGCAAACCTGTGAATGCAGGGCAGTGAGAGGATTTCTCCTGTGACGTGTGGTATGAGGGGTCACTGTCAGCACAGTCTGGGGGGCAGGTTGGTGAGTAGGATGTTACATAGAATTAAAGTAGGGATTCAAAGGAAAAACTGAAATATGGCAATTTCGACATCAATGGAAAGCTTAGAAAGCAAAGAATGCAATGTTATGTCATTCCGTCACATTATCGATACGAGAAAATGGAAACATGCACAAAACGACAGTACTTTATCCAGTGTGAACACTTCTGTGATGCTAGGAAAGAGGCCCGTTTTGGGTGACGAAACATACGAGTTTTGCAAGCTCTGCTCTGTTCCATGTCAATAGAAATACTATGTCTCTCTCTAAGCTTTATATTTTGTTCAAGGTTAAAATTGAGTCGTACTTTATTTGAGATGGATAAATTATAATGGAGAAACATTTAACTGTCTTTTTTTTAATTTAAACTCATATTTTTCTATATAGGCCAAGTACATTGAAGATTAACATGGACATATAAACGATCTGACGGAAATCGTGTAAATACGGGAAGGACTGATACCTCAATTTATTATATTTTTTCGATGAGTAGACTTGATAAGAGCGACGACAAAACAAGAAAGGAAGATTTTTAGAATGTCTTCCCTCTCTTAACTCGCGCAGGAATATACATTGTTCATGCACTTGCAGCTGCCTGTCGTTAGATCTCTCTATTGCGTATACTGTAACTATCTAACGTTATTAGATTTGAGCTTTTGTTTAGTTTTGGTCATCATGGAAGAGGAAGGAGCAGATGTTGAAGAAAGAACCACGGGAAGAGATACAACACCTATAAAAAAGCAATGAAGACCTGAAATTGAGCTTGAGTGCATGAGAAGTACAGGCGGACGATTCAGGCTGCGCTTGAGGTATTGGGTGGAGATATTTGAGGGGTACGATTGTGTTCTAAATGGCATCGACCTCGTCTCTCCATATTTCTATGTCGGGCAATGACGGTTATGAGAGTCCACTTGATCGTGTTCATAAACCACTATCTTTTTTTGCAGCCCAGCTTTGGCTTGTCCATCCTTCCTCGGAATGGTAGCATGACTCCAGTAAAAACATAATTTTCTTTCTAAATTAGACAACGTGTACGTGTATAGCGTATAGCCAGCACGGCGACCGGACTTTTTGCAGGCACAGAACGAACCAAAATAAGCAGCAAAACTAATATGCATCGATGAAAGAAATCACCTTTATGCGACAATAGCTTAAAAAAAATAAAGATTTAAACATGGGATTCAAAACAACAAACTACTGGAAGAAATCTATTAAGAGTTCTGACTCGTCAGGCTTTAAAAACAAAATTGAAAACATTTTTTCACAGTGCTCACTGTATTATAACTATGGAACATCTGGGTACTTTCAGAGTGCACAACCCGTATGTGACGTCGCGGAAAGTGAGCCTGTCGGCGGACTGGTTACGGTGGAAAAGGAGCAACATTTGGAAAGCAAATATCAAGTCGCATGAAACTTTTTTTCTCTTGTTATATGAGTGAATACCTTCAACCTATCATGAAATTGCCGTAAAGGACCAATTTTATGGGTACTTATTTTCTTTGAATCCCTACTTTAAGGTGCAGCTATTGCAGGATGGGGGAGTACAAAGGCAATATGTGGTGGAGTGCAGTAGTGGGGGTGCATGTAGGTGTGTGTTTAAATGGGTCCCTCCGTGATGGGCATGATGAAGGTGCTGAAAGGGTTAAAAGTGCCATCGGGAGAATCGGAGGGACGGTAAGTGAAGCGCGGCGCATGCATAACTCTAACTCAGACTTGGGACTGTGTGAAAGATGCACATAAAAACAGAAAGCAGTGATTCCTAAGTGTACTTCGACCTCCATTTCATTGTAGACAGCATGGAGACAATAGATTTAGTGTTTAGTCCAGTCAACTTCATTTTACTCGTAAATATACATCCATTCCCACCATTGTGGCCCCCTAAATATTTAGAGAACAGTTAAGACAATTTAGTAATGAGGTAAAAAATTTGAATCATGATGTATTTCGAAACAGCTGATGTTAGTGGGTGATAGTAATTACGATTTGGTACAAAAGCAGCAATCAGGTAAGGCCTCGTCCTTCAGGAGCAAAGATGGGACAAGAGTCACCAATTTGCCCAAAAAATCTTTGAGGGGTATAAAAACACTGTTCATCAAAGAAATCTAAAGAAGCTTTTGGATATTTCTTCTTCTATGGTACATGACCTAGTTCAAAGATTAATGGAATATGGAGTAATTTCTGCGCATTAAGAGAAATATCGCACCCCTAAGCTGAATACCCGAGGTCTCCAATCACTCAGACGGTGCTGCGTCAAGAACCATAATTTATCTGCAAGCAATGTGACCACATTGGCTCAGAATAACCTTGGCACACCATTGTCAAGTGCAACAATATGCAGAAACATCCACAAATGTCAGTTAAAACATTTTGCTCAAAATGAAAACCTTTTTTTAACAGTGCCCAGAACCGCTGCCAACTTCTCTGGGCTTGGAGGCATATGCGATGTACTGTCACAAAGAAGAAACATATTTGATGTTTCATTACATGTTCATTCATTAAATTTTATTGATTTGTCAAAATAAACACTCATTACAATTTTGATGCTTGTAACATATTTTTTTAAAGTAGGGATAGTAAAGTATTACCGCTTTGAAGTCTTACCACACCAATTCACAATATTTAATAAATGTTTAGGGACTGAGGACACCGAGTGATTGAGAGTTAAATGCGTAATTTTGTTCCATTCTTCCTTGATAACTCTCAAGGTGCGCAAAAGAGTCTTTGTTGTCACACTAATACCGCCTGCAATGAAACAGAAATCTGAATACTGCATGCTCTGAATTCTATCCAGCATTTTTCCAGCAGTGAGATTTATTTTAAGATGGCACTAAACTAGTTCAAAACATTTTCAGTGTTAAAGAGAATATATTTTCATGTGAAAAATTTTCGAAGGCATACCAAACCCTGTTGAACATTGGCACAAAACAGAGTCACTTATAAGCCTAAGTAATAGATATGTGCCATTTTCTTATGTCATCATTAATTCATGATTCTACAGATTAGTCTTTGCAAATGAGCAGTGTTGCCAACTCTCCCGTATTTTCCGGGAGTTTTAGTGGCATATTCATGTTCCCGTGCCACAGTAAGCAATTATTCAACCAATGTGTATTTAAAAGATTCTCACGCGGAATTGAAGTCCTTGCGCATGGAGGTTTATCAGCTTCACGTGTGTTGCGGTGGATTTCACCACTAGTAATATGGAAGCTGATTATGACTCGGGCTTCTCGCGGTTTTCTTTTTCTCAGGGGTTGGAAGCAAAGCATGGGTTTAATGATTGTTTGAATTGTTTACATGACACAAGACCGTGTGAAACATCTTTAATTGCTTCCATCCCCTGGATAAAGAAAAGAGTGAGAAGTCGGGAGTCATAATCGATTTCCATAATACTAGTAGCGAAATCCACCTTAACACACGTGAATCTGATAAACCTCCTTGCACAAGGACGTCAATTCTGTGGGCGGACCTCTTTAATACGCGTTAATTGAATAATTGAGGAGTACGCCACAGGAACGTGAATATGCCACTAAAACTCCCGGAAAATTTGGGAGATTTGGCAGCACTGAATGAGTGAATTAAGGTTTAGTAGCCAATTAGATGCGCAGAAGGGTAGTTGCACGCTTGTAGCCATGACGTGATAATAATTGAGTTCTAAAATTATCAACATTTCAAAGCAAGTCTTCTGCAGGATGACTCAATACCTTGAAGAAGACTTGAAGAAAACTTACACTGAAACCATTGGTAATTCAATAGATTAATTACTAAAGCATTGAGGGTACGGGAGAGCATATTTCCCTCCACATTTGTGTTTTCGCTGCAGTCTGCACCACTCCAACACAGCCTTGGTTCCCTTCGCTCTCACATCATGGTTGCTCATTAGCAAAAGTAAATGGGAACTCAATTTAACTTATATCAAGGATGATTTTTAAAAATCTGCTATTTTTGCATTTTACATTCTATCCCAGCACTTTCACACAAGTGGACTTGTAGACTTGTACGACAGTAGGACTGAGCAGTACCTTTGCGCGCGGTAGATGTACTTGGAGTTCCCCGTGAGCCGGTACAGGAGAAGGAAGACGTACGCACTTCCTGCCACGCCATGACAGATTCCTGGCCCTTTCTTCAGAAGGCCTTTCTGCCACACCAGCTCCCCACTCCGGATACAGGTGTCCAGGTACTGCGGCTTCTTGTTGATCAGGTAGGCTTTAGCAAACAGGTACGCCACACCTATGTGACAAAGGTAGAGTGTACACGAGAGCCAGCCCCTCACCTGCCAAATTATTTTTCATAACGAAGTTAAGGAAAAATTCCAGTTAAGAACAATCTGATTGGCTAACAATTTCAGTCAGGTACAATCTGACTGGCTGAAGTGTGGCTCAGAGCGGAAGCGGTACCATGATTTGGGCTGTATTACATTCCGTAGGGTTAATCCCTACGCCCTACACCCTGCAAAGTCACTTCCCTTCGTAGTGAAAACTCTGAAGGGCAGTAGGGTGTAGGGTTTTCAAATAACTGTCATTTGGAATGTCCTTTGACATATTTCGCGGCTGCTGCTTTCTGCTTAAGCAAGTGTAAACAAACGCAGCCAGTTCACGGGAGAACTGTTTTCACTGGCCACTTACCGGTTCCACAGTAGCTTTATAACCAACCGCACAGCTTTCATAAGGCGACAAATAGCCACGGGTAAAAATAAAAAATGACATAACTAGCGACAGCCAGTCAACTGTAGTAAACCATCAAGCTAGGTTCGTCAGCTTTCTGTGCGCTAGTTAGCCATTAGCCACCATTGGTTTCATTTTCTTGAATGACGTTGAATCACATACATCACTAGGCTCGGGTCGTCGCACGGCATTGTGGGAGCAAAGTGAGCTTCGCCTGCTCACTTCAGAAATGGCCGTTTTGTAGGGCCCTTTGAAGGGATGAGTTTTGCACACTTTCGACTGGAGTGTCCTTCAAAACTGCTACGGTGGGCGTGGCCCTTATTAGGCGTACTTTAAAGTGAACAACCCGAGCTTTTGGAATACAGCCTTGGTTAGGTAAAAATAAGCACACTGCTTGGACGCCATGGGATGACAGAAGTTCACACAACCCATCGGTCTGTGGACTAAAAGTGTAATGGTGGAAATTCGGAGGCCAAATGCAGCGGACTGGTGAGCAAAAGGCCAGCAATAACGAGTACTTAAAATCACCAAAAGGAGGAATAGATGACAGGCAGCAATTAACGCTCGCGCTTCCCAAAATACAAACTTAACAATCAGAACTCAGAAGCAGAGCGAGAGGGGGAAACTGGCAGAGACAAAGAACAGAACCCGCAAGCAGCAGTGCAGTAACAGCAACAAAATAAGGTCTCGAGAAAAGAGAATTCAAAAGCACCTTAATTGGTGCAGACCTTACGAGAACGAGGGAAGGAATCAAAAGGAAATCTCCTGACTATTATTTTCCACAAAAATCACCTCGAAGAAGTTCGCAAAAAATCCCAATCTAGAAATATCTTCTGGCTGAAGTGTTAGCTAAAATCAGACACTCTAGCAAAGGAGGTGTGGCGGACCTCCGGCTTATATAGAGTCCGAGGAAGGCGCCGCCCAAGTCCAATCAGCCAGCTGGGTAAAGAATCTGATTGTAAAGTAATTCGATGTCGTCCCGGGACGAGAGCCACAGAGAAAGTCCTTAACACACACACACAACCTAACCCATGACAAAAAGACCAAAATAACATGCTTTTACCATGAGAAAGTCTAAGTCGCAAAAACACAGAACTGACAACTGACAGTTTTTACTACTTTTACACAATTTTACAAAAAAAGCAATGTGTCCGCTGGCTATTCAGCTCCACTACTCTAAGATAAATTACTGAAAATCCGACACATCTGGGCAAATGCTGGCCATCCAGCTCCAACAGCCCACTGGAATAATTTTGCCTGCGATGTGAGTGTGTGCAACATAGTCAGTGATTTTGAACAAAATGAAATGGGGGACATATGCTCCATTGTTTTTTAATAGTAAAATAGATTTTATAAATATTAACAAAATTATGATGCCTTGTAGGTTTCTTAAGCCCTATGTGCTTAACTACTGCCCTTTCATCTGAGGAAGGCAAATAAAAATTCCCAACAGCTAAACGTGTCCCTGTTGCGAATGATGGATAAAGTATAGTGTGTGGCGGCACTGGAGCACGTGAACAGTGCGAATGATGGATAAAGTACAGTGTGCAGTGGCACTGGAGCACATGAGCAGTGTACCAGGGGCTCCGTGGCACCAGTGCACCAGCTCGTTCTCTCGCTCGATGATGGCGCCCAGCTCCGCAGGCCAGTTACAGTTCTGCTCCTGGTTCATCAGGAAGTCGACGCTCTGCCACATCAGCTCCCTCTCGCTGGCCGACAGCAGGTCGTGGTATGACAGCAGCATCTGTAGGATGGAGGAGAGGCCATGGGCCGCACCTTTACGGGGAAAACACATTATTGTCATTTAACAGCATGGAAATGTGCCCAATTTAGGTACAGAGCCCACCATTACCTTTAGAGCGCCACAGGCAACTATAGTTGTCCAATGATGTAAGATATCAAAATCAGTTGCTGTTGAGAACCTATTATGTGGCAACTTGTTTAAAAGAGAAGCTGCCACATGATAGATTTTCAACAGCTCAGATTAATCACATTTTTAAATCCTTGAAAATGTATTCGGTGCTCTAAGGGTTAATTAACACACCCTAGGTAAAAGTGGCTGTTCATCTTCCAAATATTAAACTTAAAAAGGTTAAGTTTTTCTTTTTTACTTTTAATTGAAATACAATAATTGAACAAAGATCATAAAAAAATAGTGCCATGGGCCGTGTAGCTCACTTGGTTTATCTCAGACTTCAGTGATCTGTAAGCTCAGGAGTGTATTTCAGACTTCAGTGATCTGTAAGCTCAGGAGTGTATTTCAGACTTCAGTGATCTGTAAGCTTAGGAGTGTATTTCAGGCTTCAGTGATCTGTAAGCTCAGGAGTGTATTTCAGACTTCAGTGATCTGTAAGCTCAGGAGTGTATTTCAGGCTTCAGTGATCTGTAAGCTCAGGAGTGTATTTCAGACTTCAGTGATCTGTAAGCTCAGGAGTGTATTTCAGGCTTCAGTGATCTGTAAGCTCAGGAGTGTATTTCAGACTTCAGTGATCTGTAAGCTCAGGAGTGTATTTCAGACTTCAGTGATCTGTAAGCTCAGGAGTGTATTTCAGACTTCAGTGATCTGTAAGCTGAGTGGTAGCATTTTCTATGCTTGGGTCCAACATTGGGACAAAGAAAACACCTTTTGTGTTGGTTTCAGCAACACAAACACCACAGTAACACCACATTGGTTTCAGCAGTCTTGCGGGTTGTTGCTGGGAATTGGTCGATAGGCTCGTTATTCCCTGACCGCAGTCAGCTGTAGCTCCTGATTGTGTTGTGTATATAGCTTATGCGTCTTTCCTCATTTGGGGCTGGATCATCATACTAGAGCGGGTTCCTTCAATCTCTAACTCTAAATTCTAGTTTTCTTCTCTGGTTCCCCTTGCAGAGGATAAATTGTTTGAGTAAATGATTAAGACCAGGTTTGCCAATTCTTCTAGTTGTAATTATATGCACTCTAGTGGCTAATTGTCAATCCTGCAATTGGCTCCTCATCTGTCCAGTTCGTAACACCAATCAATCCATTTTCGAACAAAGCTGACACAGCAGCTATCTTGAAAATGCCACTTTGATCCATTTGTCAATTTCCCCAGTGATTCAGCAGAAATTTGGAATGTTTAGGTGAGCTACAGTGCTTGTGCTATTATTTTTAACATTGTCATATGCCATACTCTTTAATTATTGCCCTGAAAGTCATAATAGATATTTTCAACTTACTACTTATTTTCTTAAAGCCATTTCACAAAATCTCTGAAGCTCAACAACTTTGAATCCCATATCATTGACCATTTAAGTTTTCCTCATCATTATGGTGAAAAAAGTAAAATATCATGGGCGTTCAATTAGATTTTTCTTTTGGTTAAATTTTGATTTAAAAATGAATGATCGTTGAAATCTTTTATTGAATTGAGAATTGAATATGGCTTTCCCACTACAGACTTTTTAAAAATATTTGCAAATTCGGAATGTCATTCGATCACTTGTCAAAGAAAGTGAGCAAAGTTTCGAATTATCGGAAATACGGGATATATTAATATCCTCCTCTACAATTAAATGTAAGATAAGTGAATTTTATAATACTATAGCTAAAGGAGTTAATTTGTCTTTTCCGACCCTGTTAAAGATCTGGGAAAAGGACCTGGGGATGGCTTTAGATGAAAATACTTGGTCAGACATCTGTGAAAGAATACATTTTCCATTTACAAGTAACAATATTAACCCTAATCAGTAAAACGCGGGTCAGAAATGACCCGGAACATGAAAAAAAAAAAAAAAAATATTTTTTACAAATCTTAATCTATCAATCCCAAATTTTTTTTTTTTTGCGAACCAAATTTTGTTGTTTAAGAAATTTTTAGGATCACTTGAGCAGTTTTTAAATGCATTTTTTTTTTTTTGCATTAATAAAATTGTCAACCGGGTCAGTACTGACCCGAGCGAATGTTGTCACTTTTTCATGCTGTAATTCTGATTTTGTCGGCTAATATTGGTTTTCTTTTGCAGGAATGTAAAGCAGTGAACCATGGCAAGGAAAAGAACAAAATATACAACCCAAAACAATAGTCATGCTTTATCCAACTGTGCCTGCAATTATAAAGCTATGTGTGTCAATCAGTTACTATTGAATCATATTCAGTGGATATTATCTTGCTTATGACCTTATTTCATTCAAGCTGAGTTATTGAAAGGATTGTTTAAATATCTAAGAAAAACAAACTTTTTGTTTACCTTATATAAATGGTAATTTTCATAAAATGGTTTGACTGGTATGAGGTGCCAAAATCAGTCAAAATTGTTACTTTATGTTACTTAAAAATTCATAAAAAAGAAAGTACTCATTATACTTCTTTTATATTTGGTATATAATTTCATTATCAGTGTACCAAGCATGAAATAAAGTGTCAACAAAATTGTAATTTAGTTTGAGTTATTAAGGAAAACGGATTTTCAGTTTCACACTTTTCTACATATACGGAGAAATGTGAAACTTCCATATGGTTTTAAACCCATTTATTTCAAGCATACATAAGAGTAGAGAGTTTATCCTTTCAAATGTGCTATTGATCATTAAAATAGGAGCAGTATTAGATTTTTTGTGAATTTTTAAAAATTTGGGTCAGTTCTGACCCACGTTTTACGCCAACGTAAGTTTTTAGGTTTTACTGATGAGGGTTAAGGAAACTAATTTTAAGTTCATTCATAGATGTTTTCTTACTGCCATAAAAATGCATAATATTTCCAAAGAGTAAACCGTCCGAGATGCAAAACTAAAGAAGGAACATTTTTGCGTATGTTTTGGCATTGTCATTTGTTGAAAACTTTCTGGAATTCGGTTCATCTGCTTACTACATCAGCACTGAAAATACAATTTAATTTGAATCCTTGTTTGCATTTATTAAAGAACATGCCAGATCTCTAGTTAGATTTAAAAAAATGCAGAGTATTAATTACCTTTACATACTTGCAAAGAAATGTATACTTTTACTTTGTAAAAACGAATCTCCTCCTACTTTCCAGTTATTTTTGGACCAACTGTCACAATTCCTTCCATTAGAGAGAGTGACTTTGGAAAAAAAAATAATCGGGGCCGTATTTTCATGAACTTTGGTCCCCGTTATTTTCTAATTTCTCAAGAGGAGACGAATAATGAACTTGGACATGTTCTTCAGTCTCTGGTCCTGGACTTGTGCGGCCTAGAACTGTCTTACATCATAAACTAAGGATGAAGGATGGCTCGGGTGGGTAATGTTGCCATACAATTTGTCCCCCCCCCCCTTCATTTATTTTATTATTTTTTTCATTGTTTTTTTTTTTTTTTTATTTTATTTTTATGTTTTTTTTTTTTCTTCTATTGTCTGTTTGTGTTGTATTGTTTTGTGTGGTGCAGTTTTAGGTTTTTTTTATTTGTTCTTTCACCTGCTTATTTGCCTGTTCTGTCTACATGGGTACATGGGGTGGAGGGAGGGGCTGAGGGGGTTAGTGTTATGAGGGACATGACAAAACTGTTACTCTCTTACGTGTGTATGCTTGCTTATTGGTCCTGGTTATGGTAAAATAATTTTTAAAAAATGTAATTTTTTTTTTTGAACAACCGCATTTTTTCATAACCTTTTTAGGTGATATTTACCAAGGGTGCCAATACTAGTGGTGGGCACCTGTACCCACCATCATGTTCACACGCATGTATATGTCCAGGTAAACACATACTGTATATACTCAGGAGCACATAAACACTCTTTTCAAGCATACGCACATGCATGCATACAACCATACACCCCTGCGTGCACACGCGCACACGCCAACTCTGGTAGAAACTTACAGAAGCACTGATTTATAAAATAGCTCACAAGACTTATGTTTCAGGCAGTGTTCACAAAACAGTTTTCAACAAAATAATTTAAATACTGAGCTAATGTAATTTTTAAGTTATGTTTCTAGTCTTCACGGATTTTTATGCTTTTCATAGGATATGACCTTTGCTTTAAAAGATTTGTGAACAAGGGCCAAAAATATGATGGCAACCAGTCGAATTTTTGGTAACAAAACACTTAAGATCAGATAAGATAAGGGTAAGCGACAGGACTCCCAATTACATTTTACCAAGCTCAATTTTTATCGACTCTTATTTATAACTGGCCAAAATATTCTCATTCATTGCAAAGACTTAACATATCTGATCCATAAATCCATCAAATGCACATGCTTTCCGTTAACTACAGCAGCAGACGATCCCTCTTTCCAAAAAGGAAATCAAAACATTTTAACTGCGTGCTGAAGCCAGGGGAGAACAGTAGGGAAACATGCAAACACTTGTGCAATGAAATGTCATCAGAACACGTGTCATTTCACCACTTTCCTTACTCTAGGCCGTGGTGAACATAGTACTGCTAGTGTCCATTTTGGTCAGAACAATTGTTAAAATAAACAGATTGTCCAACCCGTGAATTCTGTTCCTCATTCTGAGTGATCAATTGTCCAAACTTATAACTCAGATTCAACCATGTTAAGCTGCCTACAGTCCAGTCCTTACAGAGTAATGCCACAGAAATAGATGGAAACAACAAAAATGTAATAAAAAGACAAAAGGACAAATGATTGCAGTAACTATTTTAACTTTTGAAAATACATGCATTGACTTAAAAAGTGTAATTGATTTTCAGGATTGGGACCAGAACAGCTACCAAGGAACTGTCTGGTATTTAAATACAAGGGCAAGGCAGTCTTAGGATCGGCTCTATAGTCACATGCAGTTCCACTGAGATGGTGTCTAAATAAACCAAAACGTAAACTGTATTGTTGGATGCTCGTTCAACACCACCTCCTCCAGCAATCAGTGCAGTTTCTCTTCATTGTTATGGCTGGTAATTTCATGCAAACACATCACTTTGCTTACAAGGACCTTTGTGTCGGTGGGAATGCTAAATCTTCCCCTGAAAGCCTTGTCCATGCGGCACTATACAGGGAGAGTAAGGTTAGATTTACACAGCGAATAACCACATGAACAACTGAGTGAGACATGATGCCAGGAGAGAATTTCACCGACTCTGGCGGCTGTAAATGGACCTCTGTTTTTCTCAATAACGTGAAGCATTTCAAGTATTCAGTTCAAGCCATTTGCTCAAATTCAGGACAGAAATATGATAAAGGAGGTCAATCATGTTTAGCCACATCTGTAAAATGTAAAAAATATGACATTTTTGAAACATTCTCACCCAAATACTCAGTTCCGTAGTAGGAGTACATGAGAGGGAAGGCCTTCCGTTTCTTCCTTGCGTACTGCTTACCCGACTCGATGATGGCCCGACAAACGGCCTTGATCTGATCCGGGCTCAATATCTGTAAGGAATCGAGAGAGTGATGGAACACAATACAGTCGGGCCCATCAGTACTGCGACAGCGGCACAATTTTCATCATTACGCTGTGCATGCCTCCACAAAGGATTTCAGTCAATCAATCTAAATGTGTTTGAAGTGTAGACTTTCAGCTTTCATTTAGGGTTTTTTTCAAAAATATTTGAAAATATTTTATATATTCTGTAGGAATTGCAACCATTTAATATACTATGCCCCCCATCCCAGTTTTAGACTGTCAGATCAGGCGATTTATATTCATGCAAAACATTGCGCTTCCTTGCCGTATATGTGTCTTGGGTTGCATTCAAAGAATGCTTCAGGTCATTGTCCAACCAAACAGTTAAGAGCAGTTTACTGCATTTTGAAACATTGCAGTTTTAGTCAGAACTAGTCACATAATCAGTAAATAGAAGGTGTCAGTGATTTGATTCTGTTCGGTCTTTTTTGCTCATTTCTGTTAGTATTATGTATTTGAGGTTTATTTATTGTTTTTCCCTTTCTTTCCTTTCCGTTTTGTCTCATTTCTCTCTTCCTGCTTGTTCTTGTTTACCATCATTACATCTGTGACCCCAGGCCCTTTCCCAGCTGCTCAGTCTGCTCACCCACTGTGCGTCTCCTCAGTCGGCGGCCCGTGTTTTGTCTTTATTTTGTCCTTGAGTTTGTCATTCACTGTCTTCATCATTTCATTTAGCCATTTTTCCTGTGCTTTAATTTCCCTGGTGCCTCCTTTATCCCGGTGTTCTGCTTTATTTCACCTCCTCCATCATAGTCCTGTCCTGCGCCTCCTCTCACCGCTGCTCAGAGCCTGTGGCACATTTTCCCCGTCTATTTACTGTTATGTCCATCCGATTCATTTTTCCAGTCTTGACTGATGTATCTAACTGCCACTTGTGAGAGTTCCCCGCTTGTTCAGCTAATTATTTTTGATAAAAGTTCCTGCGAATGCCTTTGTTGGTACCTGCGGCTGGTTCCTCTCCTGAGGCCCAGTCAGACGGAACACAGTTCCTCTGACAGCCGCACATTCCCATACCATAACACTACCTCCACCGTGACAGAGAAAGTGCTGGTCTGATTTGGATCATGAGCAGCTCCTACTTTTTACCAAACTCCTCTCTTTCCATTATTAGTGAGCAAGTGCACTTTTGTCTTTTCTGAACGCTTTTTTTGCCTCATGATTTTTGCTACAGTTGAAATCAACTCTCTGCCTTTTCTCTGCGTACTTGAAAATGAAATAATGGGGAAGACAACACACCTGGCAATAAAACAGCTGGGCAGCCAATTGTACAATTAATACTGGTCCCTTACTGGGCCACATATACTGCAGAAAGTGCTGTCACTGCCACATCAGTCACCCAGTTTGGATGAAAAGCTGAGTCTGCACTTTGAGTGCAGAGTTATTCCATTTCAAATCAATATGAGGACGACAGCTAAAACAATAAGAACTTTGCCCGTGTCCACATATTTATGGACCAGGCTGTACATACATGCAACAACATAATTTGTCATGTTGCGCCAATAGCCTGCGAAGTTGAATTCCACTTTATAAACTTCCACAAACATATGCGATGTGTGTGACCTTACAGTTAAGTCGATCGAAACATTTAAAGACACTGAGACATGAACACTGCTTATACAGTCTGGTTATAGAAGCTTCCGGATAGATACTACACTCAGACCCATCACATCCAGGGAAGGACAGGCAGGAATATCTAGATTTCTTCACATCTGAATAAAGAATTAGAGCTGGATTTTATTCCCACTGCCTTTTTAGATGAAATCAAAGATATGTTCTTCGTAATATTTACCATCTCCTTGGTACACCAGGAAATTGGCAAGGCAGTGAAGGTGTGTTTTGGTATTGTTTTCTTGGATGTTTGAGTCAGCACTGAAGGCAAAGGGCTGTGACATAATTTCATCAACCCTTTTGGTTGAAACTGTTATTGGACCCAGGACGCAGCTGTAATATCTTGGTTGATAGGAAAGGTAAAAGACTTCACGCGGAAGGGTGCAAATAAGCATGGATAACTGCTGACAACATCGGAGACTTCAATACAGTTTTTCAATTTACTGTACCAGTCAAAAGTTTGGACACGCTTTGCTAATGTCACAGCGCTCTGTTTTTGGAGAAATTTTAACAGCTAGAGCTTAACTTCTCTATATAATCTCAAACTGAATCTTGTAAGAGGTAAACGGTCAGAAGTGAAAAGACAATAATTGACGTGTTTGAATAGTGTCTAAAATTTTGGAATTTTCAGAGAAGCCATATTTTGCAAAGTAAACAGACAAATAAGCTCCTTCTCTTTTCCAACAGCTGAATTAAAGTGAAGCGGTTTTGGGGCTTATTGGGCGAAAAGGTTGATGAAGAGCCACCTCAAGTGCAGCACGTCTCAGGGAAGTTAGACAGCCGTGCAGCTGCAAATTCATTATAGTCATATGACTGCCCTTCTTAAAAAAAATAAAAATAAAAAGTGAGAATGATCTGCAAATATGGCAACAAATGGTAGTTAGTTTGATAGATTTAAGATTTTGATCTTTGTTTGCAAAATATATGCTGCTTATTTCTTTAACATATATTGTAAGAAAAATGTGGGTATGGCCAAACTTTTGACTGGTACTGTATGTACAATATGTTACTTGTACTACAGTTGGTCAATGAAAATAAAATATTTTGAAAAAAATGGCTGATTTTACATGGTTGGTCTCCTTAAAATAAGTGTTCAGCAACAAAATGCAAACACTATAGTGAATTATGATAGGCTTTTTAGAACAGCACCAGAAAACCTGATCTTCTCAAGTAGCCTACACATGATGTTGAATATAGTGCTGATTAATTACATCAGCTCAGCTCAGGAAGCCCAACTTCACACACAAAACCAGGAGAATATTCATGTCAGTTGAAGAAGCTCATGATGTAGAAAGCAGAAACCGCGCTCATTTTGGCGACGAAACTGTCGTTAATCTCCAACCAGTTTCAACATCGCTAAAACCTAATGAAAAATCAACAGTCACGCCTGTCCTTAAGACGAGTAGCTTGGGGCACTGAGTCATACAGGTTCTTGTGATTGTTAATTTTATACGGAGGCCCCGTGAGTGGTGGCCGAAACTAATTACAGTAATAAACAAGCAGTAATCTATATTGCGTTCATACGCGCTAGCGACCAGAGAACCGTTACACACTAGTGCACATTAGGAGCCATGGTTGAAAATTTCGATTTTCAATCCATCAAATCAACAAAAATTAAACTGATGAATTTAGACATCATAAAACTATATCATATCAAAACTACTGTATTTCAAGAATTGATGATGGCCAACCCCCAAAAATAAATAAATAAATGAATAAATAACATAAAAGGCAGGAACTTGGCATTGATATGAATTGTACAAATTTATGAGGCATGTAGAATCAGAGCGTCAACCATATGCAAATAAACTAATAATCAAGCACAATTATGCGTTGTGTAAATTGCTTGCCTTAATGTATAGCACGAAAAACACATACCCATGAAATATTTCGCCAGTAGACAACCTAATAATGCACTTTAGCTTAATCATTGTCTTACCTCAATTTCAAGTTTCTGTTTTAGTATCAGGGCTGCGCACAGGTAACCGGATCTGCCCACGAACAACTCGTCGGAACCGCACTCGAGGAAGTTGATCGGCGCACACACCTCCCAGAGGTTACGAAATTTAGTGAGGGGCTTCACGAAGTCTGACAAGCCCAAAGCTTTGTAGACCATTGCAGCCACAGCGTAGATTCCAGCTCCTCCAAGGAGAAACGCGGCTCGCATGTTCTTGTCTTGCTCCCCGTCAACATACCTCATAGATATGTCTATTATTTGCTTCGCTGTTTTAAGGTAAATGTCCCTTTGTTGAGAAAACAGAGGACATTCGGAAACATAGTATAACATGTATGCAACACCAGCAGGGCCGTCATACAATCCGCCATCACACTCATTAGAATCAGTGGGAACCTTCCTTAATATTTTCTCAATCGTAGCGAGCACCGTGCGCACTATCACATCACTGTCTTGTACGGCACTCAAGGTTCCTTTGTAGTCAGCGAATCGGTTGGCAAAACAACGCTTATTTTCCATCACAGACGAAACTGAGCAGTTTGAAATAAATACGCAGATCCTATTCGAAATCAGTGACTTCCTTTCAAGTCAAGCTTTGCGCCGAATTATTACGAGCAAGAGTCCGTTATCACATACTTGCCATTGAGGAGCCAAACCACTCACGGTGATGCATGGGTAGTTTGTTACAAGATGTTTCTATGGAACCCGGAAATGGTAGATTCTAGACACCAGTGATTTATGGGTCTTGTATTTTGCACGATAAAAATACAAATTTCTCTCTCTCTCTCTCTCTCTCTCTCACACACACACACACACACACACACACACAGAAATAAATCAGCAGTGTTTTACAATAACGATCCCATTATTTTAATCAACAAACTGTTACTTACACGTGAATCAGAATCCGTCATAGTCTATGGCATTATCGTATCGCTATAAACACGAACATAGATTAAGTAATTGTAGGACATTTACGTCTAACAACAGGGAATTCCTCGGCATGTTCCTCAAATTCGGTAATATGCTAATAAAACATTACTAACTGTTAGTTTTGTTTACCAGAATCTATGTGTATCAAAATAAATAAATAAATAAATAAAAAAACTTTTAAAGCCTATATACCTTCTATCATGAGAGAGAAATCCTTGTGGGGAAGTGAAAATATTGTTAAAGCCTGCTCTCAGTCTTAGGCTGACAGTGGAGGCATGGCAGCGGGGAATACTCAGCGCTTACGAACTTACAAGCTGCAGCCTACATACAATACTCATACACACATGCGCATATGGCCACAACCCATCCGAACATCCACTACCGCCGCTACATTCAATAATTCAATACACTAGTTATTTAAAGTCGTAATACGCCTACCTTGTTTCCCCAACGAACATTCAATGTAATTAAATACGTTACATCAGAATATATCAATCCCCCTCCAAATATCAACGACCGATGAAAGTCACTAAACCAATTTAAATGCATCGACTTGGTCAAGATTGCGCGCGGTAGCAAACTAGTGCAATTGCTGTTATGTGTCATACGTCAATCGACGATGTATGGTAATTACTGTCCATGGTTCTGAAATCAGACACAACGTAATAGCACCACAGCCTTTAAACTGGGTAACCACAAACCTAAATGCTCAAGAAAAACGACACTCCAACAAACTAAATCTCTCTTTTATGACTCACAGCTTTTAACATTTCATTAGTAAAATATTAGAATGAAAATACCAGGAGATCACTGTTCCAAGGCTTAGAAAATGACACCACATGTGATTTCCTACAGGCCCACTGTCACAACCCTACTGCCTCTTCATTTAGTCCCTAACCTGTTCCTGCGACTACGTCAGTGTTCCGGCTTGTCTCCTTCTCATATCCCCCCCAATTTGAATGTTTCTTCCCTTCGTTTGTCTCGTATATAAAATGTGCTTGTGGCATCTCAGTATTCGCTGGATTGTCTTTGCCCCTTGTCTGAGGTTACCTTCTTGTAATCTAGAATTGAGCTAAGCCCTTCTTCCTCCAGGTGCTTGGTAAAATCAAAAGGAAATATGTTAATCTCTCTTTATGAGCTCTTTATTAGGAACACTTTCCCGTTCTTCTTCGGTCTCCATGGACTGTGTCCCTATAAAGTAACCTCCTGGCAGCAGTCCAGCCGCTGCAATGTTGAATTGACCACCTGGCCTCTGACCCCTCAACTGTCTTGACCACGGCTCGGATATGGCCCTTTTCTGCTGAGGGCAAATTGCTTGACTCAGACTGGCAGCCAGTGAAGGGATTTCAGCTGGGGAGTCACATGGGAAAACTTTTGAAGGCTGAAGACCAGACAAGCAGCAGCATTTTGGATGAGCAGCTGGGGTTGAAGGGCACAGGCTTGTAGACCAGCAAGCAGGCAGTTGCAGTAATCTAGGTGGGAGATCACTGTGGTTTGGACCAGGGTCTGTACTGAGATGGTCAGGTATGGTTGATGAGGAAATCTGCAGGACCGTATTGTTGCTACAATGTGCTTCTTGACATCTAGTCGGTTGTCCAAGATGACCCCCAGGTTCTTTGCAGAGCAAGTAGCAGCTACTGCAGTGCTGTGAATGGTGATGGAGAGCCGTTGTGGAGGTGAATGGTGATGGGGAGCTGTTGTGGAGGGGAGGTTCGATGGTGGAGGAAGAGAAGCTCAGTTTTCATTGTGTTGAACTTTAGATGATGTCTGGCCGTCCACACTGAGATACGCTGCCCTGGACCTGTCTGTCAGAAGGATGTAAAGAAAGGAAAGTTGAGTGTCATCAGCATAACCCCTGAATTACACCAGATGCGTGTTCAGTCCGTCCCCACTCCACCACGGCAGTGGAGCTGATAGGTTTCACTTTAGTCAATGTGTGTGCTTACACTGGCTCTGCTGTGTCGCGTTTCTCCTCCGTTGCTGCTCCGGCAAACCAAAGCACCCCGCAGCAGATACGCATGGCTTCTATTTTTGCCGGATGCATGAGCACAACGCAATAGTTCAGCACAGAGCAGATCAATTGGCACAGACACATCATGAAAACATCCGGTTCATTTTATAAAAATAAAACACTCTGCTTTGACACCAAATCATACTGTAGGCCAGGGCAACAGCAAAAGTAAGAAAATATGTTAACTTTATCTATATAACACTTTCCAAACAAATCACAAAACCAACACAAACAGGAAATTAAGAGCATTATCAATAGGCTACTTATCCATGGTAGAAGTGCAAAAATCTTGTCAAAGAAACAAATCCAAGACAGTCAACCATTCTAAAACTCTTTCAGTAAGGAACAAAACCTTTTCCCTGTTTGCAGTTCAGTTTGATACCACATATATTGTGTTATCTTGTGCGGTCGCTCATGATTCTGTAATTACGGCGTGATCTTGCCAGTCTCGCTTCTCTCGGCGTCTGGCCCTGCTGCGCAGTAAAAATGCAGCCAGTGGGTGTTCACAGACGACTAAGCATGAAGTAAAACATGCAGCAGAGCTGAGACGGACCAAACACTCATCTGGTGTGATCCGGGGCTAACAGTGGTGAAAGAAGCCATGGGATGAGATAACAGAGCCAAGAGACTTAAAGGGGAACTCCGGGTGAAATTGACTTGGGGTGTATTGAAACATGATAACGAGTACTAACTTTTGTCGAATACCCCTCCTCCGTACGCAGCCAACATTTTGAAATACATAGCTTTTTAGCTTAAGCTCCCAACAGGCTTACAATGGTAGTGAATGGGGCATAGCGTTGCCATGCAAAGAAATCACTATTTTTACATCATTAACAAGGCTCAAAGTAGCTCCACACTTCATTGGTAGAATTCCGAGGACCCTGACACTTAAAATGAGGCACTGAGAACTTTGAAAATGCACAGGTAGTTTAAAAAAAGACTGTTTATGCAGACAGTACCTTGAGGTAGTTTCCCATCGCCGTCATCTTGAAAGTCATGATAAGTCGATTGACGAGCACGAACGAATAGGGCTTGGCAACCGACGTCACTGCGCAATGCATTCTGGGACGTAAATAGTAGTGCGCCGCCATATTGTGAGGCCATATCAGGCGAGACTAAATTAAGATGGAGCCAAAGAGATACAGTCACTAGGTGAAAACTTGTCGAAAGCACAGAGATGTCAAGTCTCACGCATTCGGTATAGGTCTCACGCATTTTTTAGGCTTATTCGCCGTAGTCCGCAATTATTCATTGAACACTTAATGAGATTCTCACACGGTATTAAAATCCTTGTGCATTGAAGTTTCAGTTTCACTTGCGTAAAGGTGCACCTCATCACAAGTAACATGGAAAGCGATTATGACTCCGGACTTCCTGTGCTTCCCTTTACTCAGGGATTGGACACAATGCATGTGTTTCATGATCGTTTAAATTGTTTTAATGAAATAAGACCATTTGAAACGTTTTTATGCAATTCCATTGCTTTCAATCCCTCAGTAAAGACAAGCCTGAGAATTCCCGAGTCATAATCGATTTCCGTGTCATTAGCGGGGTAATCCACCGTAATGAACGTGAAACTGATTAACTTGATGCACAATGACTTAAATTCCTCGAGTGAATTTCTTCAGTGCGCGTTGATTGAACAATTGCTGACTACGGCACAGGAACGTGAATGCCACTAAGAGGTGAGACTCACGCGTAATACGCGAGACTTGGCATGTCTGATTAAGCAATGCTAAGAAGTCGATTAAACGAAAGAAACGTACTATACAGAGACAAACTTCTACCGAACGCAAGAAAGCGGTACATAAAAAAGATTGCGTTGGTTGGAAATTTGGATCTGTATGAGGTGCCTGCGAGAAACTGGGGTCGAAACCCGCCTTACCCCCTTTGACGTTTCCCGATATTTTTGTGTACTTAGTCTGTGGCGTCAGTGCATATACCGCGGATGAATTTCGGAAATATAAATCTATGGAAGCCCATGTACAATTCACAAATGGCTGGGTTGATGATTTGGAGGTCTGCAAACCACTGAGCTGTGAAAACAGCGTCGTTCGCACAAAGGTGTGTATCATCTTGCTTGCTTACCTACCTGTGATTAGTGAGACATACATTATTAGGCTACTCAGTGGCGGCTCGTGAACTGGCAACAGGGGAAGTTCAAACAATCCCTTAAAATTAATGATTGATCACAACCTGTTTTCAGTCATTCATTTAAATTACCATTACAGAAACTCCGAAAACTCTCAACACTGATGTGGCCAGTTTTCATTTATAACGCAAATCTGTCAACTCTCATGCATTCGGAGTGTTTAAGTGGCATATTTACGTTCCTCTGCTGTAGGCAGCAATTATTCAATCAACGCGTATGTAAGAGATTCTCGTGCTGAACTGAAGTCCTTGTGCATGGAGGGTTGGAAGCAATGGAATTGCTTAAAGACGTCTCAAATGATCTTATTTCATTTAAACAATCATGAAACGCATGCATTGCTTCCAACCCCTGAGTAAATAAAAGCGTGAGAAGTCCGGAATCGTAATCGGTATGTGGTATAGGCTAAATGAAACCTGGCTATATTTGACCACACAGTAGGTTCTTCCCATGGCTGTAACTTCTCGGCGCGCAACAACAAGAAGTGGCCTCACAGTATGGTGATCTCTCCCATCAACCCCTGTGGTGCTGCAGCCGTGACGTCACGCCCCCATCCCCTATAGGTAGGACAGGGGAACCTATTCGTTTTGACTCCGAGGAAGACGCAGTGTGTCGAAACGTCAGTCCTGGCATCTTAATAAATTTATGCTGGTGATTTGAGTGCCCTTTGCATTTGGATTTACTGTCCTTCCTGCGAGCACCGACCTCCGCTGCCAGGGCTGATGCGCAAGGGGTTCCTTCATTTGAACATGACTTGATGTTGCCGAGCTGATTAAGTTACAGTGACCTGAAGAGAATGCACATTTGAAATTTTCGAGCAATATATTCAAGTGTAAAAATAAGCCCTCAGGAAAATGTTAGTCTTTAATTAATACACCCTAAACAAACACCCATGTATGAAACCAATCCAAGTTGTAGTGAGATAAGTAATTTGATACCGTTACTGGACGTTGAGCAGCTAGCTAACATTAGTTAGCTAGATTAGCAACAACCACCAGACAAGAGTATCTAAGCCCTCAAAAATAGCTTTATGCTGTATGCATTAGCTATGTATTTATTACAGCTCAGTTATCCAGCTAGCTAACTAACGTGCATATTTATTTCAATTTGCTTTAGAGAGAATGAAAACCCACCCAAAAAAAAACTCTGTCACTTTTATTTTTCCAGATTAGTGACTTACTTTGACCATTTGCTTACTGAGTCGTTCGTTGTAAGGGGAAAAAATTGATGGAAAATTCTCTGTCTAGTGTCAACCCCACACCGCAGCAAAGGTTTTACCATGAGACCAAATCGACTTACCATTCCTATTATTTGAGCTTTTAAAACACCAGTTAATATCGGCAAAAACCCTTGAAAACAAATGAAAATTTTCTTTCCAGCAACTAACTATCCTCTTTTCCATGCCACACCTTTCTCAATCAGCAATCCAAAGCCACAGAGCAGAGAGCAACGGCAGCAACAGACCACCATTAGGAGCGAGCTCCTTCTCTGCCTCCAAAAAGGACTGTTATCTTTGACCCTGCATTGACTACAGAGGGCTAAACTCTATCACTGTCAAGATTCGCTTCTCCTGATGGACTTCAGCACCTTACACACATACGGGAAGGAGATGAGTGTAAGATGGCATTCAACATCTCTTTTGGGACTACAAGGACCTGATGACACTATTCAAGCTCAGTATCACTTCCGCCATCTTACAGAAGCTCATCATTGATGTCCTCTAAGACATAGTCTCCCAGTTTGTCTATGTCCATGTTCAACATATCCTGGTCTTCTCTACTACCATGGAGGAACACATCCATCAAGCCTGCTTGGTCATCCAAAAGCTGTTGGAGTTCATCCATCCATCAAACCTGAAGAGTGCGACTTCCATCGGACCACTATTTAATTCCTGAGCTTGATAATGTCTCACGGTACCATGAAAATGGATCACCAGAGAGTACAGGCTGCACTGGATTGACCAGACGATGAAGACTAGTAATAACTCCATAGATTCCACAGGTTTCCTAACTTTTATTGATGGATTGTAAGAGGGTTCTCCATGGTGGGTGCTCCCCTGACAGCCCTCATATTCGAAATCGCCCTTCTGCTGGACCCTCTGCCTTTCGCCAGCTTAAAGAGCTGTTCCCCAGTGCTCCTGTACTCATGCACCTTGAGCCCCAGCACCAGCTGACTGTGGAGGGGGAGGCCGCTGTTGGAGGAGCAGTCCTTCCCAGAGAACAGCCGACAGCAAAATCCATCCATGTGCTTCTTTACTCTGTGGCTGTCTCTGGCTGAGAGTCATTTTTCCATCTGGGATTTGTTGTTAGTTAAGCTGGCATTTGAAGAGTGGAGGCATTGGCTGGAGGATGCCAGCATCCCCTTCTTCGTCTGGACAAACCACCACAACCTGGTACACCTCCCCTCAGCCAGAACGATGAACCCTAGGCAAGCCCAATGGTCCCTCTTCGCCAGTGTCAATTGAAGAGTTTGTTTCCAAAACACTACACGTGCCAAAATTACAAAAATTTAGGTAATACCATTGAGCGATAGCCCTATGCTTTTTACAGATGGTGCAAAAATTTGTTTTTAGAAATTCACACTATAAGGTGTATTTTTTTCATGGCCAAACTTCATGTTTTTACATAAAATGCAATGGGCGCCAACATAGAAAAAGCTGATTTACTCAAAACGAGTGAAATGGATGCATTACATTTTGTAAACAAACTCTTCAATTTCATCCTGACGTACCATCCTGGTTCCAAGAACCATAAGCCTGATGCCCTATCCTGTCTCCACTCTCCCCTTCCTGACAAATCTGCCAGCACCATCTTCCCTGTCCAGTGACCTCTGGGGGCCGCCAAGCAACTGGTTGAGTACGAGGTCAAAGAGACTCCTTGGTCCTGTCAAGCACCATCAGACACGTCACCGAATCGCCTCTTCACACGTGAGGGAGTGAGAATCAGTGCCAGCACATGGAAGGAAATCACTTACCTGAAAGTCACTGCTTAAACATGCTGTCTCTTAAAATAAAAATATAAAAATATTGCACGTAATTCAACTCTGCAAGATGCTAAAAATGACTGTTGCAAAGAACATCAAAAAATTAAAAATGAAGGCAATAAAATCCAGTGTTTGTGTGTGAGAGTGTGTGTCTGTCCACCCAACTGCACCTGTCTTTGTGCATCGGCATGATTGCTGTCAAAATGGCGGGAAGGTGGGAGCATCAGGGGTCCATTCATCATGAAACCTTTATTTGGAGCAAACAGATCTATAATAAAATGAATAAAAAATTTTGGTCTCCACTGAAACACAGATAAAGTATAGTTTTTCTCATATGTTAGTATAACAAGTTTATCCCTATAATGTTGTCATTTACAACCCCAATTCCGAAAAAGTTGGGACGAAGTGTAAATTGTGAATAAAATCAAAATGCAATGACTTTCAGATCACATGAGCCAATATGTTATTTACAATAGAACATAGATAACATTCTAAATGTTGAAACTGAGACATTTTACATTTTTATCCACAAAATGAGCTTATTTCAAATTTTCTGGCTGCAACAGGTCTCAAAAAGTTGGGACACAGGCAAAAAAGGGCTGAAAATGCAATTAATATATAAGAGAATCAGCTGAAAGAACATTTAGCAAGTAATTAAGTTAACTGGCATCAGGTGTGTAACATGATTGGCTATAAAAGGGATGTCTTAGAGAGGCTGAGTCTCTCAGAAGTACAGATGGCCAGAGGCTCTCCAACCTGTGAAGGCTTGCGTAAAAAAAATTGTGGAATACTTTAAAAACAATGTTCCTCAACGTCAAATTGCAAAGGCTTTGAAGGTCTCATCATCGACAGTGCATAACATCATCAAAAGATTCAGAGAAACTGGAAAAATCTCTGTGCGTAAGAGACAAGGCCGAAGACCTTTACTGGATGCCCATGATCTTCGGGCCCTCAGACGCCACTGCATCACTCACCGGCATGATTCTGTCATTGAAATTACCAAATGGGCCCAGGAATACTTTCAGTAGTTCTCGCATAAGACAGCGGACAAGGGTGATATTTCGCATATAAATATCCTTTCAATGATCTTAACGCCAGGAACACAGGCCTATTGAACATCGACGGGCTTGCCTGCGAAACAGAACAAAAACCCAACCGTCTGAGGGAGACTTATCGCAATTTCGTCGTCGCAATAGGCAGGGGTGCGTTTCCCAAAATCACAGATGCTAACTTGCATAGTTAGGCCCATTGACTGTGAATGGACGAACTACGTAAGTTGCTAATTTAGATAGCAACTATGCTTGTGGGAAACGCGCCCCAGGTCGGTAAAGAATTTAATTAAGCAAAGATATTGACGGTTTTATAAGTCCTCCATGCCATTATAATAGCGAGGTTTTACTGCACGTTCCCAACCCACAAGAAAAAAATAAATAAATTAAAGAGTATTGTACTCGTAGCTTCTCC
This sequence comes from Gymnothorax javanicus, assembly GCA_029692085.1. Classification (NCBI taxonomy): domain Eukaryota; kingdom Metazoa; phylum Chordata; class Actinopteri; order Anguilliformes; family Muraenidae; genus Gymnothorax; species Gymnothorax javanicus. Next base: position 618,380 of record CM056205.1, read on the forward strand.
ATGTAAAGGCTGGTAAGTGTGGAGTTCAGATGCAGCGGCAGGCGAAGATGCACCAAGCACAGAGCCAGCACAGCTGAACGTGATAGAGAGAATGGAAGGGAAAAGAGCTCGTGTGTCTGAATACACGAAAGACTAAGTGCCAGAAACAAGGCGAGCCTACATAGAGAAAAAGAAATCTCAACAAACGAGAAAAAAACAAGGCACCAAACAATAGTGCGAGAAAATACCTAAAGAAGCAGAGCTTCCCAGAAATAAAAGAGAATAGTCAAACTAACCCTGACTACAGATCTCTTAAGCCAAAGCGAGAAACTACACAGCAGACACTCCAGCAAAGGAGGCGTGGCCGACCTCCGGCTTATATAGACTCCGGGGAAGCGCCGCCCAGATATAATCAGCCAGCTGGGTGAAAAAATCCGATGGAGAAAGAATTCAATGTCGTCGGGACGAGAACCACCAAGAAAGAAAAAAGCACACACACAAACCAAGACACTCCAAGCCGTTGTGTAATTTTTCTTGTGAGCTTACTTATATCCTCTTGCTTATACACATATTTAGCACGGCTTTGAGCAAGCCGTCCACTATTTTTTTGGCCGTCTTTTTCGAAAATTGTCCGTCAAAATGAGGCTGGACGGCTCGCTATCCAAAGCATAGTTTTGCCGTAATCCAAGAACATGATTTCATGAACGTGATTTCCTCTCTGAACAGCTCCTCCCGAGATCTTCGCGAGATCTGGGCAAAATCTGACGTCAGGTTGTGCCGTCCAATTAATGCAGACCTAGCCAGAGCCAATCACTGCGCTGGACCTGCCCACACCGGAAACTATTCTAGCAGGCACAAACAACCGCGGATCATACTATGCCTTAGTAGCGTCTACACTTTTGGAAATACAAAAGAAGAACAGCAGATCATTTGAGGTGCAGTTTTGTCAGTATCTCTCCCAAAGCTGCTCATCCATTTATTTTTGGAAGCAAAGAAAAGCTCCTATTTCTCTTCCAAAAGACGATGCCACCAGAAATCAGTGGGTAGCTTTTTTTGTTTGCTGGCAGCAAACAGCCACATTCAAAGGGAACGTTAGCTGTTTGTGCTCAGCATTTCACCAAAGACAGCTTTGTCAATAAAGGATAATTCAACGCTGGATAAGCGTTTCAGCTGCTTCTCAAACCAAAAGCAGTTGCATCGATCAAGCGCTCGGAGCCACAAGCTGTAAGTAACGATATAATATCAAATAATGTAAGTGAAGCTAACGTGTTACGGGTGGCTAGCAGGACCGCTAACGATAGTATTAACAACTGGCCTCAAACGCAGGCTTTGTAAAATATCTGAAAGCCTGGATCGGTCGCGACTGCCCGTGACTCACAGACGCAGAAGCTGTAAGTTGCTTTACGGCATAAGCCTACCTAACGTGATAGCCTATTGAATGTGGCTGTAGCACTGCGGCCCACGTAGCCAAGTTACTGTTGCTAATGTTTGTGTCCTAAATATGCAAGAGTAATATCAGGGGAAATTCAACAGAAGGTGTGTGAACATAAACCTCATTTGAAGCTAACTTTTTATCCTTGTTTGTAATTTGGATGCTTGGTACAACTGTCCATGGTAACGGAACTTGCTGTCTGTAAAACCTGTATTGCAAGGTAACATTTGTGTCTGTTGTTGTTATGACCACTCGGTTACCAGCTACTGCATGTTAGTTTGCGTGCTGTGCTACTAAATAAATGCTCCTGGTTCACTTATATGCAGTAATTCTCATCGGTATGCTTGCGTTACTTCGGTAAGCATCAATGTGGCAGTTTGATCATAACGTTGCCTGATTGTAGCCACTATAGTTGAAGCTAACCGGAGAGGTGCTGTATGTGTCCGCAAAGTTGGGCTGAAAAGGCTGCAGTTAAACCAGACGTAGGTTTTGCAGAACTTGGGGTGCGTGTTTGGGTTTGTTACCTGCTGATCGCTTTACTTATCCATGACCGGGATCAGCCAGATACTTCACCAATATCTGGGCTGGCTCTCAGATGCTACCGCGGTGAAAGCCATCGCGAAACGCACAAGCTATGACGTGTCTGGTATAACAAACGATTTCTCTTCATTGCCGTGGCGTAATTTCATCCCCCTTTAGAAATTGTTCTGGCTAATAAAAAGCTGAAAAAGGTGGAGATTGAAGACAAAATTCTTTCCTGTAAAAGTTATCGATTTGCTAGCTCCACATAAGCAACTGTTCAGTCTAACGGAACTTACGGACTTTAAAACCTGTATTATGGTCATAACATAACCGGAGCTCTCTCTAGCTGTCGCATACTATCCATAACGCGCCCATTTTCCGTGAGCAAACGCTGGTCATTCCGGCGCAATAAGTAAACCATTACCACGGGCAATTTCCAAAAAGACCGTTTAGCCTGGAGCTTTCGCCCCTTGTCATATACCAGCGCAGAAGCCGTTTGTTACTCCATGCTAACGACACGCCACAGTTATGCACTCGAACCAGCAGGTCCTTGTAATACACACCTAAGCAGTCCATAAGCTGTTAGTTCACTTTTTGCTGCTCCTCACTGTCCATGTTTCCCTCTAAACTCAGACCCACCGAATTTCTACGGTCGCCGGTCTACACTTGGGTATGTCGACCCGTTCTACAAATGTGTCTGTATGGGGTGGATTCTAGCTTTCCCTGCATCTTAGCTACAGAGTGGAAATACCGGTGTACTCACCATAGTAGCCGTAGGTAGATAGCAAATTCGAGCTTCAGCTGCCAGACTTTCGCACTGCGTCCTGCACCTTCGCTGCTGCGTTTATGAGAACAAGTTCATTTCATTAGATCTATACAAGTACAGCGTTCAATTGCTCAATTTCCTCGCCAATTCCTTAGCTCAGATGGCAGACGCGTCTCAGGTTTCACACTAAGGAAGCAGACCCAGAAAACCGCATTCTGCCGAGTCCCGCCCAGCTCTGCCCTCCACAGAGCTGGCCAATCAGAAGAAAGTGGGCACACGGGGAGGGGGGGCCATAGCGGAAGAGCCGCCCAAACGAGGCGTTTTAGGCAGAGACTACAATGGACTACAAATGGGGTTTTTTGAGGATGGCAGTACGAGCTAAATAAGGACCATTTTTTGGACTTTGAATGATCAGGAGTACTCTAGGGGAGTCCAAGATCAAAATATAAACTTGGAAATGTAGCAAAATAGGTCCCCTTTAAATGATTGTTATGGATTTTGGTTGTTTCCATCAAAACATTAAAAAAGTATTTCACACACGTTGGTATATTTCATTTCTCTAAAATATTATTGTTTAGAATTTTTTGTATTGTTCGTGCATGGCCAGTGAGGGGAGGAAGCAGGGGCATCGTTAGCCCTGGGCATTCCCGGATGAAGCCCTGAATGATTGGCAAATAGCCCTGGATCTCCCGAAGCGAGGCATGATCACAAAGGCCAGCCATATGGGGCATGCCCATATATGGGTAGAGGCGCAGAATCATGAGGATAAATTGTTACAATTTCCAAGTTCAAATTGGGTGGCAGGGGAGGGCCGGCGGGAGGGAGAGGCAGAGGTGGGCGCAGGGCCGGCGGTAGGGAGGAGCAGGGGTGGGCACGGGGCCGGCGGTAGGGAGGAGCGGGGGTGGGCACGGGGCCGGCGGTAGGGAGGAGCAGGGGTGGGCACGGGGCCGGCGGTAAGGAGGGGCAGGGTGGGCTCAGCTCCCCTAAACGCGAGTCTTGCCCACCCAGTCAAAAGTTAACAAAAAGAAAAGGCCAATGACAAAACAGCGCATAAAATGATAGTTCCTAACGCCTGATTTGGTGCATAGCTTAAAGCCCGCCTCCAAACCGAAGTCCTACTGCTAAAGTTGTAAGTACGGATACTTCACCAGGCAGTGAAGCCAATCTCTTCATAGGTGCGTGTTCAGCAGCGCGCAAAGACTCACAATTTTACCTACATTTAGTTTTATTCATTCAAACGAGTTCTGAGCCTTGAATCGTTTTTTAGAGGACACAGCACCTCAGCAAAGTATATATCAGCGGAAAGTAGAACTCTTGAAGTGTCTAAAACGCATAGTTTTATAAATTTTAATTTGGTAATGATTCAGTGTGATGCATTTTTAAACTGGAAACTCCTCAAATTGGCGTCAGTACCAGGGGGCAGACATTTTTACTGGGGGAATCTAAGGCTGCGTTCGGAATGCACACTTGCCCACTCGCTCACTCACTCTCTATATTGTTTTCAATGTAGAATATTCATTACACAGTGCCCTGTATAGTGGGTGAGTGTACATTTCAAATGCATTATCCAATCAAACGCCAGTGCCGTGGTGCTTGTGCGTCAGTTATTCTGTTTCGTGATGTCAGTTTTTCTCTCTCCTTTCATCCCGGCCATGGAGTTTTTCAAAGGGCCTTCAGTAAGCTCACCCCTTACGGCTTGGCTGCCTGCAAGCTGTTTTTATTTAAGCTGGCCTGATTATCGATCAAACAACTGTAGCTAATCGGGAGATGTAAACTGCAAGAGGTTAAGGTTATAAAGCATTTTTAAAGGAGAGGTTTCCGAAGATCAAATTCAATTTTTTTAATTTTGGGGTGAGTGAAACTGCCCTCCTCTGACTCAATTCATGGTGCAGCAGATAACTTAGAAATGCTGCTTCACTACCTCCCAATGTCCCTGCTTCAAATTAGAATAGTGCTGCATCAATCCCCATGGGGAAATTAATCTGTATTAAACTCGCCTGAACATACAGCTGCAAGCTGGAGAGGCCTGCGTTCTCCATGGCAGGAGCCTGCATCTCATCCTCCAGTTGCTGACTGTTTTGCTAGATTTTTGTGCCATCTGGCCAGGGATTTGAACTGGAAACCCAGGTGTACTACTTTTCATGCCTAACCTTTGGGCTGCCTATTGCCAAAGTTGCCCACCCATTATTTCTACCAGCCCACCCTAATACAGCAGGCTAAAACCGGCCCTGTTGGGCAGTCTTTACCACTCAATGTTACATTTGTAGGCAGTTCAGTAGTTGCATGCTGGAAGCGAGGGTTGTATTTCTTGCTATTGATTTCAATCATATTAACTTATCACTGACATGGACATCAGGCGGTTCTTTGGGAGAAAGGACAAGGCAAGGGAGCCAGAGGCGGTAGAGGAGTTTTCGTCCCCCAACTCCCCCCCAACCTTAGATAATGTTTCAACTAACTCAGGTTCGTGAAAATCACGTGGCAAGCTAGGTAGCTTGTGACATGCTGGACTGGCTTCTAGTTAGCCTCTGTCATACAGCGTGATTATGAGTGCTTAATGATGTAATCCCCAGCTTCGAGGATGGATATCTCTCTGATCTTGATGCCTCTGTAGAATGGAACAGAACAGAACCTCTTTCTTGAGCTCTACCAGTCTATGAGCTCTACTCAGTCGGCAATAACTCCTTTCCATGAAATTGTTCCACTAGCACTAGCACTCAGACTTGGCTTTTACATAGGCTAGCTACCAGAGGAGGTATCTTTGGAAGCCAAGGCTAACACTGAATTAAGCTTTGCAAGCTGAAAACTGAACAAGAGCATGAAGCGGTCGTTTGGTCATTTATTAACCTATCGTTCCTTCGAGTCACAGTATTAGTGTGCCACCTTAAACAGTTATCAAAGTCCATATTGTGGGATGGAGTCGATATCATTCGATCATATTGTAATGTTGTCAACAATCAGTTCAGGCATCAGACAGGAATATCATTACTGGAGGTTTATTTAAGTAGCAACTGATTACCATTGTTAAGGCCACTCCATGAAATCAGACCGTCACTCCAAAAAATGCGGACAACGAACAAGAGAACATAACATTTTGGTAAACGTGTCCCCTGCAGTGCATGGACCACCTACATACACGGTGCCGTAGTTAGGAGAGAGCAAAGCTACCAGCCTACATCGCATGAGCTCGCCGCTACATACATATAACTTTGCTACAACCTATGGTGTGAATAACCTGTGCACGGTCCCCCTCTACTGGTCATTTGTTACACAAACAAACAATTCTAGCTGGTACTGGTAGACATTCACATGAATCATCCATATGCACCCAACAGAGGTGAAGCAAGCAGTCCGCTTCACCCTTGTTGGGTGCACATGGATGATTCATATGAAAGTTTACTAGTACCAGCTAGAACAGTTTCGGTCAATCCCATGAAAAATTGAGTTTACTCAGATCTCAATTTAACCAGCCCATTGCTATAGAGGTTCTTCATTGACTTTGTATGTGAGTCATAAAATAACAATACCTGACAATTTATAATTACAAGCTTTTTTATAGCACCCACAGCAACCTAGATAACAAGACGAGGAAGCAGAGAAAGACACAGTGATGTATAGGAGCGCTCTCTATCTTTGTCCAGCTTCGTTAAAATTGCATCTTTAACAGCGAGATTTTCAAAATTTTCCCGGGGCAGAAAGCCCCGAACCCCCAAAAAATGGTTGGGTCAAGGGGGCTGAAGCCCCCAGTGTTTTCAAGTCCTAACAGCACCCCTGGGTGGAAGTAATTTTGGAGCCCACTGCAGCTAGCTTATTAGGTGTTTGGCTAGTTGCCTGATGTCTTTTTACCCTCCTATTATGTTAAGATTAAAAAACCATTTTTGGTTTGAGGTCACTTTGATCTCCACAGTAAAAAACTACATAAGATGTTTGTAACGGAAAGTATTATCAAATCTCCTCTCAGCGCATTTCTGCTTTTCTAGTGACCATTTCAATAGCCAAGTAAATAAAACATGACTCCCCAATCCTCCCCTTATACATCAAGCATCGATTTTATATGATGATAGCAAAATTAATGTGATCAAATGTGAAATGAATGAGAAAATAATTTGAACATGCCCCCAGTCTCAGGCAACGTGACCAAAAAAAAAAAAAAAAAAAAAAAAATTGTGGTAAAGCCACAGCGCCTGCTTGGCCTATCGCAACATGGCCAAAATCATCCCATATACAGCAGGGAAAATAAGTATTGAACGCGTCAACATTTTTCTCAGTAAATTCACACATACAAAGAAATCAAAACAAATAAGTCCATAAATTAAGTTATGTGTAATAAAGTGGAATGACACAGGGAATAAGTATTGAACATGTGAAGAAAAGGAGGTGCAAAAAGGCATGGAAAGCCAAAAAACCAGCTGAAATCTGTCAGTATTTAGAAACCAATCCTGCCCCCTTTCAGTGCAAATTAATATCAGCTGGTTTAGTCCTAATTGATGGCCAACTATAGGCCTTCCTATAGTGCAAACCTCCGACTAGGCAGTACAGTCCAAATCTTAGTGAGTGGGAGCAAAGTTCAGTTATCGAGTGTCATACGATTTCAAGATGGCTGCCGTGGCGGCCATATTGTTTGACTGATCGTGGTCAAAATCAATAGGGTCAATCTTTGATGTAATAGCAACGCACCCACAAAATTTCAGACAAATCTGTGCATTACTTTTTGAGTTATCTTGTTCACAAACAGACAAACAAACAAAAAAACAAACGGCACCAATCACATAACCTCCTGCCAACTTCATTTGGCGGAGGTAATGAAAAGGTTGCTCATTACCAAGGTGTCACACAAGAAGCATTTTATGATGGGTAAAAGCAAAGAGCTCTCTCAAGACCTCTGCAACCTTACTGCTGCAAAACATACTGATGGCATTGGTTACAGACGTATTTCTGAACTTCTGAATGTTCCAGGGTGCATCATTGGGGCCATAATCCGGAAGTGTAAAGAACATCATTTCACCATAAACCGGCCACACCCAGGTGGTCCTTGCAAGATTTCTGACAGAGGAGCCAAAAGAATATCAGAGGAGTTGTCCAAGAGCCAAGGATCACTTGCAGAGAACTTCAGAAATACCTGGAATTAGCAGGTACAGTTGTTTCAAAGAAAACAAAAAGTAATGCACTCAACCGCCATGGCCTCTACGCACGCTCACCATGCAAGACTTCATTGCTGAAGAAAAACCATGTTGAAGCTCGTTTAACGTTTTCTGTACAACTAATTAAAATTTGACTTCTTTTATATCAGACAAGAAAGCGTAGTTCTGCATTCATACCTTGACATGTTTCGACGGGAACTCCCATCTTCCTCAGAAGTGTCACATGATGGTATTGTGACGTATCTTATCAGCTGTTTTTACTGAGACGTGACCATCCTGCCAGTTTTGACAGTGACACATCTGAGGAAGATGGGAGTTCCCGTTGAAACATGTCAAGGTATGAATGCGGAACTACACTTTCTTGTCTGATATAAAAGAAGTCAAATTCTAATTCTAAAATTAGAGACATAATGAATCTTATCCAACTTTTCTGCACAACATTTGGACAAGCCTATGAAATACTGCGAGAATATAGTAGGGCTGGAACGATTCTGAATTGATTTTTTTTTAAGGCGTAGTGCCACCACCTGCTACCATGGGGCGAACATCCGAGCTTTCCCTTTTCCTTGATTAAACCCGACGCAGGTTGAGCGAAAGTGCCAAACATCAAAGGGCATGTGAATGCTTCCGGAAAAAAACTTGACTGACATCAGTATTTTTCGGCGATGTGCTACACGGAGCCAAGTAAAGGACTACAGAATCGTCTCCTATTAACCAATTAGGTTACTCTAAGAAAAGTAACCTGTTCCAGTTTACTTGCTTGATTAGCAATCAAATGGTGGATGCGTTTACTCTCTAAGTTGAATGAGTAGAGCTGTTTATTAAGACAGCATGTTTGATTGCTGCATTTTCAAATTTAAATGGCCATAGAACTGCACAGCATGAACACGATTGCCATTGCCACGCATTTCGTGCGACTGTGATAATTTATATCTCACATTCACGTTTCATCCGCTTTTCAGAATGTTTTCCTCCTGGTGTATTTTTTAGACGCATAAAATCCAGGGCAATCTTATTACAAGTCTGTTTTAAATTAATCTTTAATAATGTCCTAAAATGCTACAATGAGAGATGTAATTCAGAGGAAGATTTTCTTAATTATTCAAATTATAGGCATTCTTTCACTCTAACACCGCAGCCCAGTTAGGTTTGTCTGCTTTTCACCATCACATCTTAATGGTATAGGCTACTGAAATTGCTTGATTGTTAATTAGGACAAGTACACGGGAGCAGATTTAGGGAAGGGCGGAGCACCTGCAATTAGCGAAATCTAAACTCAGGCTTCTTCCCGACGGCATTTTAAATCATTTTAAGCCGCTCCAGGTGTGTATGTTTCAAGAAATTACACACGACTGCCTACACACCCCATGACGGCAAGTGGTCTTATCACACTTTTAAAAAAAAAAATCCTCGTTCAACTCTCATTTTAGTATTTTAGGAGATCTATAATGATAAAATAATAATAAAGAGATTTGTTTTTAGATCGCCCTGCATTTCAAGCATCTAAAAAATACACAAGATGGAAAACATTCTGTAAAGCGGATGAAACGTGAACGTGAGATATAAATTATCACCGTGGCATGAAATGCCGTGGCAATGGCAATCGTGTTCATGCTGTGCTGTTCTGTGGCCATTTAAATTTTAAAATGCAGCGATCAAACATGCTGTCTTAATAAACAGCTTTACTCATTCAGCTTGGAGAGTAAACGCATCCACCATCTGATTGCTAATCAAGCAAGTCAACTGGAACAGGTTACTTTTCTTAGAGTAACCTAATTGGTTAATAGGAGACGATTCTGTAGTCCTTTACTTGGCTCCGTGCAGCATGTCGCCGAAAAACACTAATGTCAGTCAAGTTTTTTTCTGGAAGCATTCACATGCCCTTTGATGTTTAGCACTTTCGTTCAACCTGCGTCGGGTTTAATCAAGGAAAAGGGAAAGCTCAGATGTCCGCCCCATGGTAGCAGGTGGTGGAACTACGCCTTAAAAAAAAATCGATTCAGAATCGTCCCAGCCCTAGAATATAGTGTGGTAAGATGAGACCAAAATTTAACTCTCAAACGGCACTTCACATCACCCCCAAAACACCATACCAACTGTTAAGTTTGAAGGTGGGAACATCATGATGTGGGGCTATTTTTCAGCATATGGTACTGGCAGACTTCATATAATTGAAGGAAGGATGAATGGAGAAATGTACCAAGACATTCTTTATGAGAATTTGCTGCCATCTACCAGGATGCTGAAGATGAAACGAGGGTGGACATTTCAGCAAGACAATGATCCCAAACACATGAACAAGAAAACTCTCAATTGGTTTCAGGGAGAGAAAATAAGGCTGCTGGAATGGCCCAGTCAATTACACGACTTAAATCCAATTGAAAATCTGTGGAAAGAACACAAGATCAGAGTTCATAGAAGAGGCCCTCGGAACCTCCAAGATTTGAAGGCAGTTTGTGTGGAAGAATAGGCCAAAATCAATCCTGAGCAATGCATGCGACTAGCTTCCCCATACAGGAGGTGACTTGAAGCTGTCATTATCAACAGAGGCTTTTCTACTAACATAACATAACATAACATGAGTGGCGAGAACAGGCCATTCAGCCCAACTAGGCTCGCCAGTTTCTTTTAACTATTGTGAATATATCACTTCAGATACTCAATGACTCAATGATATCTAGTTTTAAGTCAAGCCTGCTCTTGAAAATAATCAAGCTTTCTGCCTCAACAATATGGTCAGGCAAGCTGTTCCACATCGAAATTACTCTCTGGGTGAAAAAATATTTCCTAATATCAGTGCTAAATTTACTTTTGGTCAACTTCCATTTGTGACCCCGAGTTCTACTAACACAACTTAGCCGAAGGAATCCTAGATAATTCACTTTGTTAATCCCTTTAACATATTTAAAGACCTCAATCAGATCACCCCTTAGTCTCCTTTTCTTAAGACTAAAGAGATTAAGGATCTTCAGCCTCTCTCATAGCTTTCATCTTTTATACCTGGAATTAGCTTAGTGGCTCTTCTCTGAACTTTCTCTAAAGCCTCTATGTCTTTCTTAAAGTATGGTCCCCAGAACTGTACACAATACTCCAGATGTGGCCTGACGAATGTGTTGTACAAAAGAAGCATCACCTCCCTGGATTTGTACTCAATACTTTTGGCAATGTATCCCAGCATCCGAATGGCCTTTTTAACTGCTACGGCACAATGGCTAGAACCTGTGAGGGTTTGGTCAACAATCACTCCCAGATCTTTTTCATGTGGAGCACATTCCAGTTTTAAACCTCCCATGAAGTAATCCTGTCTAATGTTTTTATTACCTACATGTACAACTTTACATTTTGCTACATTAAATTTCATTTGCCACATTTCTGCCCAATTCTGGATTCTATCCAAATCATCCTGAATCACTTTAGTGGACTCTAAACTATTTGCCAAACCTCCAAATTTAGTATCATCTGCAAATTTAACTAATTTGCTCTCAATATTCCTCTCAAGGTCATTAATGTAGATGAGGAACAGCAGGGGTCCCAACACCGATCCCTGGGGGACGCCACTCCCCACCATACCTAGCTCAGATGAGATTCCACTGACCACCACTCTTTGTGTTCTGTCCTGTAACCAGTTTTGAATCCACTCCAGAATACCTCCTGTACCTCTGATGGAGCTCATTTTAAAAATTAGTCTTTTATGCGGTACTGTATCAAATGCTTTCTGAAAATCCAAGTATATGATGTCATAAGCCCTGCTCTGATCGTAAGTCTCGGTGGCCTCCTCAAAAAATTCCAGGAGGTTTGTCAGGCATGACCTTCCCTTACGGAAACCATGTTGGCTATCCCTCAAGATATTATTCCGTTCAAGAAATAATTCCAGCTCGTCTTTTATGATAGATTCCAGTATTTTGCATGCAATGCATGTTAAACTGACTGGCCTATAATTTCCTGGCTCAGGACGGTCCCCTTTCTTATATATTGGTATTATATAGCCCTGCTTCCAATCATTTGGTATTTCTCCAGTTTCTAAAGACCGTCTGAAGATATCTGAGAGCAGTTTAAAAATGATCTCACTAACTTCTCTGAGCACTCTAGGATACAAGCCATCAGGACCCGCCGCCTTATCTGCCTTTAGTTTAATGCAACTTGCCTAATACTTCATTATCCCTAACCTCAATTTCCGCAAAATAATCTTGAGCATTGGACATGCCCTCTGGCCTTTTTCTGCTATAGTATGGAAAGAAGCGCTTAGGGTTAGTTTTTGCCCCCTCTGCAATTTAACTTTCATACAGTCCTCTAGCATTCCTCAGCTCTTTTTTGACCACAATCCGAATTTTACAGTATTCAGCCTTAGTGTTCTCAGTGTTATCCTTTATGTACATCTTATAAAGATTCCTCATATCCCTCAAACTCCTACGAATAGCTGTGGTCATCCATGGAGGATTTTGCCTTTTCAGCTTACTTTTGGACACCTTTGGAATGAATTTACATTGTGAATCAAGTAAAACCCCGTTAAATCTTTCCCACATCTCATTTACAGACTCACAGTCCAGAAGTGTCTCCCATTTTATTTTGCTTAGATATGAGTGCATTCTGTCAAAGTTTGCTCACCTAAAATTAAAAATTTTGGTTTTCAAAGACACCTGTTTAACTTACCATGAAACGTCAAAATTAACAGTAGAGTGATCACTAGTCCCAAGTGGCTCCAGTAACTCAACATTGCTAATTCTATCAGAGTCATTACAAAGCACTAAATCTAAAATTGCCTTCTCTCTTGTAGGTTTATTAATATACTGCACCAAAAAATTTCATTTCTAACATCCAGAAATTCTTCCTCCCCTTTACCCTGTCCTTTCACCATTACCCAATCGATACCAGGATAACTGAAGTCTCCCATAATAATAGTCCCTCCTCCTCTACAAGCTTGCCTAATCCTCTTAAAGAGCATTTCATTGACAATATTGTCCAAAGTTGGCGGTCGATAGCATACTCCTATGTTTAAACCTGTCTCATGTTTGCCGATGAGCCTGACCCAGATAACGTCAAGGGCAAGGAATGTTCAATTTCAGGAATTTCCTGCACATTTATGTTTTCGTTCACATAGATTGCTACGCCCCCTCCTCACCTATTACATCTATCCTTCCTAAAGAGCTTATAACCTTCTATATTATATGTAAGTATGAAAAAAATTTCAGTAAGCGTGTTCAATACTTTTTCCCTGTGTCATTCCACTTTATTACACATAATTTATGGACTTACTTGTTTTGATTTCTTTGTATGTGTGGATTAATTGGGTTGTTACCGACATCTGGTGAAAATTTCATGTCAATAGCCCCATTAGAAACATGTTTACTGAGGAAAAAATGTTGACGCGTTCAATGCTTATTTTCCCATACACCATATAAAAGATGAAAAGGATCCGTAAAAAACTGAATGTGTTGGAGCGCTGTCATGGCAAAAAGTTTGCAGAACCACAACAGAGCACCACGAAGGCATCCAACCACAGCATAAGCCTGACTGGGCTAAAGGCCAAGCGGGCTAAACTGGATCAAAATTATGGTTTATGTAAAAATTGACCCCGGGGTCAAAATGACCCAAACAACACAGATGCTTACAATATGTGTACAAAACCTTTTTTTTTTTTTTTTTAGTTAAATTCATGTTTTACCCATAAAGTTAAGAAAAACATCCAGCTGAAAAAAGTATGCTAACCATGTTTTCAGAGACATTGAACACTGAGTTGAGTCAAATTAACCTGGAACAAAATAGGAGGGTTAAATGAAGTAAACAAATATTTCCAGGGGTGTACAGTCCGGGTTCAGAAAGTAATCCCCCCCCAGAACTTTATTCCAACCCCCTGTATATACTTTGAACAGGAGATAGAACCAATATGAATGACAGTGGCGCCCCCAGAATATTTTCATAGGGGCGGCCAGATGGGGCCAGTGAAAATCTTAGGGTGGCACACCAAATCGGTCCTCCTTGTGATAACCGGATTCAGTTCCAGCCCATGGTCATGTACTGCATGCCTGCCCCCCCCCCACACACACACACACACACACACACACACACACACACACACACACTCTCTCTCTCTCTTATATCTTTCCCGTCTACCTACAGCCGAATATAACAAACACTCACAAAAAATTAAGACATAAGATGTTTCCTAGGCTATGCCCTTGACTGCCAAAAAGACAATATGCATCCTACACATTTGCCTCAAGTTTCAGAAAAACACACAAACATTTCCAATAGTTTTCAATACTGCTTTTTTTTTTAGCAACAACAACTATAATAATAATAATAATAATAATAATTCAAATAGTATGAGTAGTAAGTGTTCTCCATTGTAATTACATTTGTAATATTAGCCAATGAACATTTCTATTCAGACTATTCTTAGTCTCAACTACTGACAAAGGTAAATCAAAGGTTTCATATAATTACCATGAAAATTCCTCACTCACTGTAGACACACCATAAACACAGACTTATCCAAATGATTTTACCCTGTAGCCATCCATTTCATTATCAAGGACACACTGATAAATTCACCTGTTGGTCCAGGGACAGGTTGGTAGGGGCTGGCCTAAACTAGCTGAGTCTTCACCAGTCTCTGTGGCTGTGACTGAGGCTTCTGTCTGTTCCTCACTTTCACGCAAAGTTTCTGTCTCTTGTTGTTCCTCCCTTGTAGGGATGTAGTCATGTTCTGGCTCTGAGTCTCTCCTCCTCTCATGTTGTATTGCTGCAAGAGCTACAATTAACGCTGCTTCGCCGCAAATGGATTCGTTCCATTTTCAGTGCGATTACCGATACGGTATCAGTATCATTCTATATAGAGAGGCTGGCTAGCTTTATAGCTAATTAAACCTATCCCACGTTATCTAGCAAGCTACCTAGTTGTTGCTAAATGTGTTTCTTCATAAAGTCCATCATCCATAAGCTCACTAGCCTAATTAATAAGCCAAATGGCAACGAAAAACGGTGTCACTAGCTGGCCACGTTCGGTTATATTCTGTGCCCAGTAACGCAACATTTATGCGGAGAAAAAAAAACCCAAGTGACAAGTGAAGCTAAGAGCAAAGCCTCTCTGTTGAGTTCCAGAAATATCTTAATTTAGACAACGCAAAATAAACGTTGCAAGTCACATTGGTATCGTTAGCTAATATAAAGGTCGTAGATAAACTGGGTAGCTGCTGAAATAACCATGGTTTAGCCTTGGAGCCAGATGTCCAGCTGCGTTAGCATTGATAACTCGTGTGTATGTTAGCCACAGAAGCCAATTAATTGGGCATTCACCGAATTCAAAATGTAGGGTGATAGATAAAAAATGTGCGTGTGTGAGTTAGGAAAGTAAAGGTCCTCCACCAGGCTTGCTAGTAAGCTTAGGTTATGCAGTGTTAACGTTTGACTGGCCATACCACAGTTAATGTGACGGGGCTAAGGTGCGTGAAAATTCTCAGCTGAGCACCGCTCGTACTCCTAGGGGTGAGTCAACTGTCACAACTTCCCAGCGGTGTACAGCGTTCGTCTCGCAGCCGCTTCACGGATATAAACAGCGTTCGACCCGCCACCGCAAGCAACTTGGCGGCTCCTTTCCTTTACGAGGACAGATATGACCCAGCATCTCGGCCATAGCGAAACCGGTATGTAGCATCGCACTGAGGTGGCTTCTTAGTCTAGTTCGTAAGCAGTAGCTGGCTTGGTAACTTCGAGCTCGGGGGGCGTGTTTCAGCAACCAGGCTCCATTCGGCTCGCCTCAGCTCCAGCAACGGTCCACCTTTTTGACCACTTTTGGATTAGCCGGAGGTAGGCGGAGTCAGGTAAGTGCCAAATTGGCGACCAAATGAGCTTCGCAGTGGATATTCAGAAACCTGAGTAACGTAACGCAGGCTTCGTCCATGTTTTATACAGTCATTGCTCTGGGGGGCGGGGCAGCAGTTTTCTGGCTCCCCCTTGGGGGCGCCACTGATGATCGGCTCATTCTGTGGGAGGGAAAAAAACTTGGCTGGACTTTTACTTTCTGACCCCTGGATTTTACACCTCTTTTTAGCACACAACATTTGCATGCCACATACAAGGTTATGGCGGATATCTGCAGACCCTAGCTTCGCTGGGCAGCTACTGTAGCTGCGTAGCTAACGTTAGCTAGCAATTCGGCCAGTTGACTGACACTGTTGCTGAGTAAGAACCTAAAATAATCATGCGAAATGAAAGATTATCGTTGATATCTCCATAACTGTTAGCTAGTGATCCACATTGCGTGGCTACGTATTAGCTAGCGATTTGGCTAGTCGTATGATAATTAAGTAAAGTAATTAAATACTTATGGTCAAACAAGAACATCTGCGTGTCAAATAAAAGGTTATCGTGAATATCTGCCCACAGCTACGTATCTAGCTAGCTATTCAGCTGTTTGAAGGATTAAAGCTGCTTTCACACCGGACGCGAAACGATTTTTTTCGCACGACAGATGACACGCGTTTCGCGTGTTTTCGTGTCTTTGCATTGACTTTGAATGTAATCTGTCCTGCGAAAAATTCTTTTCGCGTCCAGTGTGAAAGTGGCATAAGTTGTTTAAAATAAGTAAATCTTTAGCTAGCAAACAAAATTTGCGAGTGAAATAAACTGTTAGCTGGCGATCGTGTCCGCTAAGCTCCCGGCTATTCGGATTAGCGTCATATTTAATTGGGTCATAATGCAGAACAGACAACGTTATTCTGGTCTCAGAAGCAGCAGCTGCCTCAACTACGATGGTATTCAATGCGAGGCAACTGGCCAACCCGATCATTCTTCTGCGAGGTTAGCGGTAGAGCTTGGCTCTATCATTTGTTTTGTATTTCGCGACTAAATTCGAAGAGAAAATTTCATCTTTGTCAAAGAGCAAGAGGTGAGCGCAGCTAACCAGAGGTGGGCAAGCTAACCAGACATTCCTTGACAACACTAAGTGCTTGAGTGATCAGAGGGATATTCCAGAAAGGGGGTTATGTGAAAACTCAGAGTAAGTTAACCCTGGGATGAGGGAAACTCTGAGTTATCCGTTCCAGAAAGAGAGGTAACTGAAACTCTGAGTCAGTCACCATGGTAACAGACTCTCTGAACATAACCTGCTCGCTGGCAGGTTTACTATAAGAAACCCTGAGTTTCTACCTGTCTCCTCCCACATGGAGAAAGCGGTTAGACATGGATTGCCTATTCATTCCCAATCCGATTGATATCGATGCCCAATTGATTCGAAATGCCTTACATCGCGAGAGAATCTTCCGACCCAGATTAGATGTCCTGTCATTTTTCAGAGGAAATGTTAATTTTTTTAAAAATTAGTATTTTATGAGTGTTTGTGTACACAGTCACATTTTAAATGACTTTAACACGTATAAAATAAAAATGCGTAAACATTGTATCAACTGTTAATCTACTAAGTGGGGTATTAAGTGAGAGGACGTGTTAAAACAACATTTTGTCAGGGGTTTAAATTACTTGAAGTCGCCACGGAATTAATATTTACTTTGTTTAATAGCCTAAGTCAAAATAAATAAATAAATAAATTAATTAATTAATTAAAAAATCAAGCCTAGCAAAAATGCCTTACCTTTTTGAATGACGTTTTTATATTTCATTTTTAGCTACTTCCAAGTCCGTTTTCCCCCTGTTGGATTGCACCTAAATGAAAATCAGACTTTATTCCTATTCATATTCATAACTGTGGGCTACGATCTTAAGTAGGCCTACGGTTAAGTCAATGGAATACAACATTCAAATTTACGCGTTGACTCGGGAAGCAATTTTCTCCCATGCCGCTTCTTTCTCCTTTGCTGCTGCAGCGGTGTTACATTTACGGCGAAATGTGTGGTCATAGTCTCCATAGGCCTGCAGTAGGACCTCCAACTCCAGCGGGGTAAAATAACTGGATCTTTTTTTTTTTTCATTTGCCATGGTGACTTGTGGTATCGGGGCTCCATTGATGATGGCTTTTTGTAGTGGTTGTGCACACGCGTGGCTGCATCCAAATATTCGCACTTCACCGCACTTGCAGACTCGCGGACTTTGCGGGCGCGTTCACGAGAAGTCCGGGAGTGCTGAGGGCTGCCCAAATCCACAATTGATCCAGTCCACAAGGGGCCTCAAGCGGACTTTCTGCGGACTTCCAGAGAGTCCGCTAGGGGTGCAGACTTCAGCAGACTTCACTAGTGTAATTACCCACAATTCATTGCAATGCGGACGTGATGTTTTAATTTTTCCAAATTGCTGACAGAAAAAAAGCACATTCACACACACACACAAAATTACATAAACTTATTATAAATTTATAATATTAAAACGTTACTTGAATAATGTAGGACAGATATAAAATTCATCATCATGATACAGAAATATAGGCTGTAGAGGTAATCAATATGCATTTGCATGGAAATGAGTGAAACACTCGAAGCTTGTCTATCAGCTTTTTTCATAATACTGCAGACTCCCGTTCTTGCAGACTTCACGTGATGACGGTGAACATGTCACATTACATACGCCTGAAGTCCGTGAGGGCTCAGTTTGCAAGTCCAGAGGGTGGAGATTTGGATTCAGCCTCTGAGTGAACCTACTCTGAGTTGATTGAACTAACTCAGATCACCTGTTCTGGAACCGGAAACTCAGAGTTTCCCATTTCAGGGTAGCTGAGTCAACTCAGAGTTCAGAGTCAGATTCAGAGTTTGTTGAACCTCCTACCTGGAATACCCCTCAGGAGTTCAATACCAACAATATAGAGTCTGTTTCTGTAATTTGTATTTTAGTTGACAGCTTGGTTTTCCAGATATAGTTGAAGTAAGTTTAGATAAATTGTTCTAGCTGGATTTTTAGCAGAAAACAATAGTCGATAGTCTGTGACTGAAAAAGGAATGCTGTCAAGCTCTTTTTATTTAACATTATGTTTCAAGGCTATATCAAGATGAGCAATTAAATTAGGCCTATGCCTATATCACCAATCTTAACTTTTGCTTAGAACAAACCACAAGTTTCAATTGAAATGCACATTTGTGTGCATATTTAAGAAGGGCATAATGTGGCTATGAGAGGTGTTACACGTTAGTTTTACGTATAAAAACAATTAGGCCGACCATGAAGTGTTGCGTTTATTAGTTCAGATGAATCATACACATCAATATTACCTTAATAATTTTAATTTATTAATTAAAGATAATTTATTCAGAGTAAACACAGGCCAGGGTTGAGAATTAAGGACTGTCATGGCAATACCCGCCGCGTCCCGAATGGATTATTCTATCGTGTTATTTGCGATTGCTCTGCCAAAACAAATCCTGGTCGACACAAAAGCGCATCACCAAACAATTGACCAGACCACTACATATGGACAGCCCTAGCGGTTTTTCTAAATCAAAGATTACAGTTCGTTTGTTCGATCCAGAATGAATCTGACCTATTTTCCTCTGTTAGAAAACAATATATGATGAATTTTGAAAGTGAAATCTGAACCTTTTCTGTCAACAACTGTTTTGACAACAAAGTAAACAGTCTTTGACTTAGAAAACAATTAAGAAATAGTTTTTAAATACATACTCAATCAGTATTACAACGCTCAGTTCCGAGACTGTCATTTGATGCTGCATATTGATATGAATGCAAAGTGACATCAAAGGACTTTGTCACAAACTCATTCCGCTGAGAAAATAAACTCCATATCAGTCTTTCACGCGATGGAGATTTTCACAGCCTCGCAATGGTGATGGACCGTGCGTGGGCCTGGAACTAGAATTGATTGATCAAGCGTCAGAACGCACTCGATCAACTGCGATCAGTAGAGTTTGTTCGAAGAATTTTGGTACTGTATAATAGGAAAAAAAATATTTAGACTTAATTGGGACATGGGCGCATTCTAGGCCCGCTAAGTGGCTTTATATTGCGCCATATTTTTAATTTATGCACCATTTGCGCATGGCGCGTGTCTATCCCAACCCCTGAATGTGCTCCACACAAAAAAAGATCTGGGAGTGATTGTTGACCAAACCCTCACAGGTTCTAGCCATTGTGCCGTAGCAGTTAAAAAAGCCAATCGGATGCTGGGACACATTGCCAAAAGTATTGAGTACAAATCCAAGGAGGTCATTCTTCTCTTGTACAACACATTCGTCAGACCACATCTGGAGTATTGTGTACAGTTCTGGGGACCATACTTTAAGAAAGATATAAAGGCTCTAGAAAAAGTTCAGAGAAGAACCACTAAGCTAATTCCAGGTATAAAACATGAAAGCTATGAGAACAGGCTGAAGATCCTTAATCTCTTTAGTCTTAGGAAAAGGAGACTAAGGGGTGATCTGATTGAGGTCTTTAAATATGTTAAAGGGATTAACAATGTGAATTATGTAGGATTCCTTCGGCCAAGTTTTGTTAGTAGAACTCGGGGTCACAAATGGAAGTTGACCAAAGGTAAATTTAGCACTGATATTAGGAAATATTTCTTCACCCAAAGAGTAATTTCGATGTGGAACAGCTTCCCTGACCATATTGTTGAGGCAGAGACCTTGGGGGTTTTCAAGAGCAGGCTTGACTTAAAGCTAGATACCATTGAGTCATTGAGTATCTGAAGTGATATATTCACTATAGTATAAAGAAACTGGAGAGCCTAGTTGGGCTGAACAGCCTGTTCTCGCCAGTCACGTTATGTTATGTAAAAATTTATAATAACGTCATATTTCGCGTCCAAACACTGTGATTTATTCTTGTTCTATTTATCAAGTACGCGTTATAAAAAAGATAATTCTGTAAGCCTTTACCACAGTCTCGATTCATGATCATGATTATTTCAACTACTGGAACGACAATGAAGATCAGCAATATAATTATCAGTAACGTTGATTACTGCAATTTCATTCCCAAACAAAGTGCTTCATTTCTTGTTTTATTCATCAAGTACAGTATACTTTTCAAAAACGATAAACAATTCTGTTAACTTTGAGCACTAAATTGCAATTTGTGATTATGATTGTTTTTTAATTATGTACCATTATGTACCATTCAACCTCAGCACCCTTTTTGTGTCCAATCTGTGTCGGTGCGCTTACTGGCTCCACACTGCCGTAGTTTCATAACACTATATGCGCATTGCTATACAATTGTACTTCGTGTTATTGAGCACGATTTGCTCCCAATGTAAACCTTTGTCACCAAAGAGGCAGAAAGGGGCTTTTCCACTTTTTCCGTCTAATTGGTACTCAACCTGACCCACCTGCTGTGGAAGGTTTTTGTGATTTTTCACCCTTTAGGTGTCAGTGGATAAGTATGCAAACGTGTTATAATGAACCAAAATGTAATATCCAGGGCTGTGCTTCCTTGAAGATCTGCAGGTTAGCTAGGGTTAATTTGATTGATTTTGTGGTTGCACATCAATCAGGTTGCATATTTACTGAGTTAAACAACAAAGTTTGACTGGCTGAAGGGGCCTTACTCCTTTTCCTTTCTAATTTCTATTTAAAATGTTATGTCTTCATGCCTGCAAACTGCAGACTCGGATAGGCAAACTTTATTTAATATTCCATTTGTCTAAATATACAGTGAAGTTAGAATAACAGTTTTTAAAGAGTTATGTAAGCTAGTCATTTTTCACCATGGGCCGGGCAATGTGGCCTATATATATATGAATTAATAAATTAATTTGTTCAATCAGGCCTTCCTGAAGATTTATTTATTTATTTTTTCATTTCGGCATGATTGTACAGTCGTTCCATGACAATTTCAACACAACATGTATCATGACCGAAAGGGTCGCGGGAGAAGCGAAATCGCTTGTCAAAGTCCCGCCCCCAACTCCCAGAAAAACAGTTTGATTATGGTTAAGTTATCATAAAGATTTATAAATCACAACAGAGCTGAGTGTCCATTTACACTACGATTTAAACGTCACAACATAAAATCATAGAGATTTATGAACATCATGAAGAATTTTAATCACAATATAGCTGAGTGTCTATAAACAACCCCTATTGTTTATGCCCGTTATGGTTCCGTTTGATTTATCCAATGCCATTTTGTTGGATAAGTTTATAGTTATTCAAACATGCACATTTCAAAAGATACTTAAAGTCCTTCAGATTGTCTGCCATTCTAATATTGTCTTCAAGTATGTTCCATGCACTGACTCCAGCCATAGATAAGGAGTGCTCACTCCGAGTCGATCTGACCCTTCTAGTTTGCAACAACATTCTGCCTCTTAGGTCATGAATACATTCACGCTGCAGAAATAGGCATTGTATATTTCTAGGCAATTCTTTGTGGTATCCTAAATATACAATTTGCAAGGAGTTGAATTTTATTATATCCTGCAATTTAAGAAACTTTGCCTTAATAAACAAATCGTTTGTATGAGTTCTATAGGGAACGTTATGAATAATTCTAAGGGCCTTTTTTTGGAGTTTAAACAATGATTCTATTGTATTATTATAAGTGTGTCCCCATACTTCAGCGCAGTAATGTAAGTGGGGTGCTATGAGTGCTGAATAGATTATTTTAAGAGACTTGTGTTTTAATAATTTCTGCATTTTCCAAAGAATAGACACGCTTTTAGCTAACTTTCTTTGAACCAAGTTTACATGTGGTTTCCAGCTTAAGAGATTATCTAACATAACTCCCATGACTTTATATTCGTTTACCCTTTCAATGCTGGTACCATTTACCTTTAAGTCTATGTCATCCTTTAGGCCTTTTTTCCCAAATATCATAAATTTGGTCTTTGTAAGATTTAATGATAATTTGTTTACATTAAACCACGTGTGAAGTTTAGACATTTCTTCATTAACCAATTTTGTCAATTGCTTAAGATCGACACCTGAGCAAAAAATAGTCGTGTCGTCTGCGAATAAAATTAGTTTTAGGATATCGGACACCTTAACAATGTCATTTATGTAAATTATGAACAACTTGGGACCTATGACCGAGCCCTGAGGAATTCCAC
This sequence comes from Gymnothorax javanicus, assembly GCA_029692085.1. NCBI lineage: Eukaryota > Metazoa > Chordata > Actinopteri > Anguilliformes > Muraenidae > Gymnothorax > Gymnothorax javanicus. Next base: position 641,167 of record CM056205.1, read on the forward strand.
AGGTAATGTCCAAGCAATTCGATTTGCTATTGCCCATCTGCACAAATTGCGTCCTACTTGTTAAGTAATTTTTGATCCATTTTAATGCGGTCCCTCTTAATCCATATTTGTAAAGTTTTTCAATCAATAAATCGTGATTTATAGTGTCGAATGCTTTCTTCAGATCAATAAATATGCCTATAGAATATAAGTTTGAATCTAGTGAATCTTTAATCATTTCAATTAATTCTGTTAGGGCTAGTGCTGTCGAATTCTTTTTCCTGAACCCATACTGACTGTCACACAGTAGTTTGTGTTTATCAATGTACTTGTCCAATCTGTCATTGAAGAGCTTTTCTAGGACCTTCGAGCATTGAGGTAAAATCGAGACAGGACGATAGTTTGAGAAATCATATTTATCCCCACTTTTGTAGAGAGGGATAACTTTCGCTATCTTCATTTTATCTGGAAACACTCCGCAGGAGAAGGATAGATTGCATATATGCGTAAGTGGAGTTACAATTGCGTTAGTTAGTGTTTTCAGTAATTTCATATCTAATTGGTTCACATCAACAGATGTCTTAGCTGTACAATTTTTCAGAATTGATCTGATTTCAGATTCGGTAACAGGAGTTAGTGTCATTGTATCTTGGATTTCCTCATCCTTGTCAAGGTAGTCCCATCTTAGGTGTGAGGATTTAATACCCTTTGCTAGTTCTGGCCCAACATTCACAAAATAACTGTTAAAATTCTCCACGACCAATTCCATGTTCTCTACCTTTTTGCCATTTATATTAAAGAATGCAGGGTACTCCCTCCTCGGTGTCCTCCCAGAGACGTTCTTTATTATATTCCAGAGATTTCTGGTGTAATGTTTATTTTCTAATAAAAGCTTTTCATAATACTCTTTTTTATGTTTCCTTAGTAAATGTGTCATTTTGTTTCTGTAATTTTTGTACCTAATTTCTGCTTTCTCAGTTCTTTCTCTCAGATACTGTTTATACAATGTATTTTTCTTCTTACAGGCATTTGCCAGTACTTTTGAAACCCAAGGTCTTCTCTCCTTGTTTTGCTTCAGTTTGTTCGTTATTTTGACTAGACAGTGTTTATCATACAGGAAGTTTACTGTCCATAGAAAAGCCTCATAGGCACTATTTGGATCTTTCTCTGCTAATACATGATCCCAATTCTGGTTCAACATATCTGATTCTAGTTTCTTTAGCCTTTTTTTGCTTTTAATTCTGATTTCTGTGTGTTCCAGGGTTTTCGATCTAGCCTGGTCCCTTATATCTAATTTGCAGTTACAAATAGCAAAAACTGGTAGATGATCAGTAATGTCATTTATCATGATGCCACTAAATATTTCAGAATCTAATACATTAGTATACACATTATCTATCAAGGTGGCACTGTGTCTAGTAATCCTGCTTGGTTTTGTGATTAATGGTTGCATACGCATGGCATACATGGTTAATATAATAATAATAATGTTAATATAATCCTCTATTATAGAGCTATTATTTGGATTTATCAAGTCAATATTAAAGTCCCCACACATAAAAACATTTTTCTGGTTCATATTGACAAGTAATTCACCCATACATTTACTAAAAACATCAAATTGCGAATCCGGTGCTCTGTACACACAACAAATAACCGTATTTTTACCTTTCAACCTAGGAATCTCAATTGTAAGGCATTCCATTACATTTTCCACAACAATTGATTTGCATTCTAGTACCTGGAAGTTTATGGCCTCATCAATAAATAGTCCAACACCCCCACCAGCTTTATTCAGTCTGCTCTTACACACGAAGTTGTAACCCTCCATGTAGAAGTCCTTGTCCTTTTCTTCTTTAATCCAAGTTTCCGATAATGCGATGATGTTGAACGGATTAGCAAATGACAGAAGGTATTCCTTTATTTGGTCAAAGTTTGCATATAGACTCCTACTATTGAAGTGGATAATGGACAAACTCCCTTCCATTTTAATGTTCTTGTTAAATTTGTCTACAGTAAAGTATCCGCATGCGTTTGTTTCATTGTAGAAAAAATGGTTGTCCGGATCAATTTCTTCATTAGGGTCTATTCCTGAGTTTTGGTGACTTGTTGTTAAAAAGCCAGTTTCCTGATCTACAGTTTGGTTCATCAGATAACTGCTCATAGAGATTTGTCAGGGATTTTAACCTGCCTCAGTGGTCAAAATTCTCCAGATCCCGCATCATCTTGATCAGCACCGGTCTGGTAGTTTCCGGTGACCCATTTGGTTTGATGAAAATTCTGCAGTTAGCCGACCAAGTGCTGTGTATCTTCCCCGCTTTCTTTAGTTGACGAGCTTTCCATGCGATGGTTGCATTGTGCTTGGTGAGGTTTTCATTTATGAAAACATTAGATCCTTTGAGATTTTTCCCTTGCTTCAACAGAGAGATTTTGTGCTTGTTGCTTGTAAGTCGTAATAACACGGCCCTTGCTGCACTCCGGTCTCCGCTTCCACTCCTTTTCGGTAGCAGATAACATGAATCCACATTGCTGGGGTCCAGAGAAATACTTTTGGTCCGAAGGAATTCCATCACCTGCATTTCCACAGATTTATTGTCCTCCTCGCCTCCATCGTCGTCCTTCGCTGCTGTCCTGGCATAACTCCTGGGTTTGATTTTGAGCCCTGTCAGGATTACATCATTACGTTTCTCTTGTTGCTCCAGCTCCTCCAGTTTGTTTGATAAAGATTGAATCTGTGTGTCTTTCTTGGCAATCTCTTTTTTGAGATCACCGTTTTCCTTCAAAAGCTGGTCCAGCTGCTCCTTCATACTGTCCCTCCACTCCCTCATTTCAGTTCTCAATTCTTCGAGGGTCTCCACAATTGATGTAAGATCCGGCGGGCTTGGTTTGTCGCTTCTTCCCGGTTTACCCATTTTCTTAGTTCAGAAAAAAGGGTTCTATTACAGAGTTTGTGAGAAAGTTTATCACTCAGCTTTTCTCCTGACTCTGTTGTTTTCCTGTATTGCCTGTATTGCGTGCAGTCGCTGTTCGGAGTTGTTGCTCCTTCAGTGACCATGACTAAATTTATCAGAATGAACTTCCACTGTTAAACCACTTCTGTGATTGGCTGGCAAAGTATCTCTTTTTTAAACACAAGTTGTCAACACAATCAAGATCAAATCAGTTGTTTGCCTTTATGCTTACTAACATTTTAACTGAATAATATGATGGGTTACATCTCAAATTTCCCTTTGGGCTGTTAGAGGATTATGATTAAAAATAAAGTTGACCTCGTGAGAGGGGGGGTGGTGGTGGGCATATAAAGATCTTTGAGGGACTGATGGCAGTAATTAATTTATTCCTTCATGTATAGACTACTTAATTGGCCCATCAGTGTAACTCTTAAAAGAGATTTCTTTAAACTTTGTCGCTTCCTATTTATTATAAGGTTCAGTGAAATTGATATCCTGTAAGCTTTGTGCAATATGAGCTGAAGAATGTTACTCAGGTTGTTTGGAGGCTTTTCCCTTCTTCGCCATGAGTGGCATCATTTCCTGCTTTCGCCCAGCACTCAGGGTCAGGGTTTCCCAAGATTAATGGTAAGTTTCCTGTAAAGTTTTATTTTATAAATTGAATGTGGCAGGGTAAGATGAGTACTGTTATCCTGAAGCCCTTTCTATGTATACCAAGTGTTTTTTTAGATGAGACCTCAGATGTGGTAGGAACTGGACAAAAATCCGCAAACAAACAGGAGGGCAGTCACAAGTGGCGTGCGCCCCACTTGAAGCATCACTTTACATGTAGGGGAGATGCATGTATATCACTTTACATGTAGGGGAGATGTGCGTATATCACTTTACATGTAGGGGAGATGCCTGTATATCACTTTACATGTAGGGGAGATGTGCATATATCACTTTACATGTAGGGGAGATGCCTGTATATCACTTTACATGTAGGGGAGATGTGCGTATATTACTTATATTTAGCAGAAAATTGCATCTGTAACCCTACAGTGTTAAAATGTGTTGTTACGACCTAAGTCTTTTGTAACTGTGCCTTTAACTGTGTAGCTTTGTCTCCTCCCCTGTAGAGTGTGGGTCTTTGTGTATGGATGGTTTGTATCAGATGTTATGCAGGTGTTGCAAGGCTACTGCTGATTGGACCATTTGAATGTAATTGCTGCTGCCTGACTGGACTGTTCAAATGGAATTGCTGTCGCCTGATTGGACCATTGCACCATCTACTCTTAAAGTTCAGCTGCTGCAGCCTGTTGGCCATCCCCCTTCACTAGCTATTCCCAAGAAACCTGCACTAGATGTCTTATGGACTTTGTTGTTGTATCTATGTGAGTCGTGTGTGTACTGTGTAGTTTGATTCTTGAGTTTTGATTTGTTTGTTATTGTTCAGTTTGTAATGAATTTGTATATAGACGCACTGTAAATAGAGCACCTTTACAGCACAGCGGGCGTGAGTCGCCTTTCTGTTTTGTCTTCTTTCTCATGTTTTCTTTTTGTTCAGCAGGAATTAGAAAATTCATATTATCATTTGGTTTAAGTTTTTTTTTTTTTTTTGTTTTTTTAATCAGGTAAGTTCAGTGTATACTCAATAATTTAGTTTATTGTTCTGGCAGCTGCTCGCCTCCGAAGCTCATTAAATGGCTGTGTTGAACCTGATTTAACTCGTGCTGCTGGCTTTCTTGGGAGTGGGAAGAGTGGGAAGAGTGGGGGGGGGGCACTTCTCATGTTGTGTCTTGGATTCCCCTAGACCTGGGGCATAACAGTGTGCACGCCATTAAAATTACCAGATTCCAGCTCAACCAAAGGGTGGGGTGGTAATAATAATAATAGCCACAGTAGGATAAAGTGACCTAATTTGAAAGCTGCTCAATGAATTTTTCGGTCACATTTTCAGTATTTGTCTTGCAACATTTTTGTGTGCACCATGGTAAATCAGTGCCTCTCAAATTGTTTACTATTAGTCTAATTTTAATGTGCAGCAGGAACTTGTCCAACTGTGTCATTTGTCAAATATTTCGAAAATACTGATTGACATAGTAAACAAATGACAATACTTATGCACAAATTACTGAATATTATGCTTTTAAGTAATGTCTTTTCAACTATTACTCGTCCATAAGTGATATTTCAATATCTCAAAGGCAGAAGATCTTATAGAATCCAAGTGAGGAAATTCAAAAGGTTGTTCTCTGCCTATCGCAGTACTGTGGCTGTGATACCTGTAAAGTTTTAAGTGCGCTTAAGAAATCCTTGAATTCACACAGGCTTTATTGTGTCTCCCCAAGGACGATAGTCTGTAGATACTATGGTTTAGTTCCGGGGCCGCCGCCGCCCGCAGAGATTTTCTGTTCCGGGCTCTGGAAACAACAATTATTACAGGAATTTTTTTCTCATTTTGCAAAGGCGAAGATATTTATTTGACAATGCTCAAGACCGATTTTCGGCAATTTTGGACGTCCAATATGGCTGCTGGCGGCCATTTTGTTGGGGAGCGGGGACATACACAACTCAGTCCCTGTTGCGACTGGGTTATCTAGTTATATTACTGAATTCAGGAGGGGCTTAACAGATGAGCTCAAACAACAGTAAAGATTGCATGGCAAGGCTGGGTCTTTACTCAGTTTGTGCAAGTGTAATTTAGCGGAGATATGACAGATGTACTCTTGATTACGTCAACTTCCGCAATTCAAATTCCCTTTTGTCATAACAGTACTTTCATACACTGCAGGCCAAAAAAAGTCACTTCATTTAAATGAGGAAATACCTGTACTTAAGAGCTTATGATCAAATCATTATGACAGTGATGCAGTCGTATCCAAGTTTGGGCACCCCAGATCAAAATTTCTGTTACTGTGAATAGCTAAGCGAGTAAAAGATGACTGCACTCCAAAAGGCATAAAGTTAAAGAAGACACATTTCCTTCACATTTTAAGCAAGATTACTTTCTAATTTCCATCCTTTTACAGTTTCAAAATGGCAAAAAAGGAAAACAGTCCAAAGCAAAAGTTTGGGCACCCTGCATGGTCAGTGCTAAGTAACACTCCCGTTGGCAAGTACCACACCTTGTAAACACTTTTTGGCGCCAGCTAAGATTTTTTGAATTCTGGTTTGGGGGATTTTGCCCATTATTCTTTTTCAAAGGCTTCTAGTTCTGTGAGATTCTTTGGCTGCCTTGCATGCACTGCTCTTTTGAGGTCCATCCACAGATTTTCAATGATGTTGAGGTAGGAGACCTTGAGGGCTGCGGTGAAACCTTCAGCTTGCACCTCTTGAGGTAGTCAGTTGTGGATTTTGAGGTGTGTTTAGGATCATTATCCTGTTGTGGAAGCCATCCTCTTTTCATCTTCAGCTTTTTTACAGATGGTGTGATGTTTGCTTCCAGAATTTGCTGAAATTTAATTGAATCCATTCTTCCTTCGACCAGTGACATGTTCCCCATGCCACTGGCTTCAACACAAGCCCAAAGAAGGATCGATCCAACCACATGCTTGACAGTTGCAGAGGTGTTCTTTTCATGAAATTCTGCATCCTTTTTTCTCCAGACATCCCTCTGCTCATTGCAGCCAAAGAGTTCTATTTTAACTTCATCAGTCCACAGGACTTGTTTCCTAAATGCATCAGTCGTGTTCAGATGATGCTTAGCAACCTTCTGATGCTGAATTTCACGGTGAGGACGCAGGAAAGGTTTCCCTCTCATGACTCTTCCATGAAGGTCATATTTGAGCGAGTTTCGCTGAACCGTAGGGCAGCGCACCATGACTCCATGATGTGCTTAATCTTGCTGAAGGTCTTTCGTTGTCAAAGAGGTGTTTTGATTTACCTTTCTAGTAATCCGATGAGCAGTTTTCTTCAGAAGTTTTATTGGTGTTCCAGACCTTAAGTTGACCTCCACGGTTTCTGTTGACTGCCATTTCTTAATTATATTATGAACTGAGGAAATCGCAACCTAAAAATGTTTGCTATCTTCTTATAGCCTTCTCCTGCTTTGTGGGCATTAATTATTTTCATTTTCAGAGAGCTAGACAGCTGCATAGAGAACCCCATGGCTTCTGATTGTTGGGCTAAGGTTAGAGGAGTCTGGGTATTTATAAACTTCAAAATTTGCATCACCTGGCCTTTCCTAACGATGACTGTGAACAAGCCATAGCCCCAACAAGCTCAATACGATCTGAGACTATAGTCAAAGTTACCTGAGAGCTCAAATCTTTTGGGATGCCCAAACTTTCTCACGGTGCTCATTTCCTGTTTTTTGCTCTAGAATTGTACAAAACATAAGTAATACACCAATACTGCTTAAAATGTCAAAAAAAATGTTGTATCTTTAAATTTATGCCATTCAGAGATCAGTTCATCTTCTACTTGCTTAACTCTTCTCAGTAACAGAGATTTTGATCAGGGGTGCCCAAACTGTTGCATACAACTGTAAGTTTCACATGGCAGCAATTCTTTTAACCCTGACTGATGTGTAGTTTCTGATTCTTTAAACAACTCTGTTGGAAGACACATCCCATTGTGGTGGAAAAGATGTTACTTTGTTTCAGGAGGGGCAAAGTATTTTGTTTCATATATAGTGTAAAGCAAAGAAAACAACTAAGAATATTAGAGAAATCACTAAAGTTGGGTCAGGAGCTGTAGATCCGAACCTGGGAGGATCGAGGTGAACCATCAACTTCACAGAAGAAATGGATCTAAAAAAAAATCATGAATGGTCATTATAAGTGATCGCAAATCATGAATAATTGTGCTTGGAGATCATTGAAAGACTTGGTGAACTCTCATTATTAAAAAACAAAAATCTAAATAGAACTATTGGCTGCGGTTAATTGTGAAAGTAAGAGTACTTCTACACTCACAATGCTACTAGGACCTGTAGGTACAGCACGTGGCCACAAGAAAGCCACTTGTTAGTGAGGCTATTTGGGGAAAACCCACTTCAGTTTGCTAGGGAGAATAAAGATTGGACGCTGAAGCAATGAAAAAAAAGGTCATGTGGTTTGATAAGTCCAGATTTAGCCTATTCCAGTTTTGATATAGACAAGGAATCAGATTCAGATTCAGGGTACAATCTAATGAGGGTTTACTGATAGGAATACAGTGATAACGGGGGGGAAGCTCAGATCAGGAGTCCAGCTCAGGTGGTGTAGAGTGGTGCGGGTTACGGGCGTGTCCATGCCTGGCCAGTGGCGTCCCTGGACAGAGGCCTGGTGAGGTTAAACCTCGCTGAAGCAGGACTGTCAGATAGCAGGTCTGAAGGGTTTAAGTGGAGCGCCGTCCGAATCCTGGAGACCAGCGAACATTTGGGAAGTGTCCCCTATATACTGGGCAGAGGAACAAACTGGAAAGGCAGGTTAAAAGAAACGTGACCCCGATTCTGGAGAGCGACAAAAAGGCTTAATAAAGTTCTGAAGAGTAATTGCTTATTTCATCATCATAAAGGTTACGATAATTTCTGAAGACAGTGATACAATTCTAAACTCAAGGGCATAAAGCATGACAATACAGCATCTCTGCAACACAAAACTAAGGCTTTTTCACAGTACAGCAACAAGAGGGAATGAGGCTTACAAACAACTAACTTTCTACTAACATTTTTATCTTTTTAGTAATACAAATCGATTACACCTGGATAACCCACAAGACACCAAACCTATTAAAGAGACACACACAGGTTGCTGGAAAGGGGAGGAGACAAAGAGAGGCAAGGCTGGGACAGAGGGAGGGCCTTGTCTGGGTAAGAAAGGAAGCCCATGAAGTGATGCACCTGTCATGCATAGTGCTCACTGTAAGAGCCTCTGGGGGCAGTGTTATGATCTGAGGTTGCTTCAGCTGGTCAGGTTTAGGCTCAGAAACATTATGCAGTGATAAAATGAATTCACCAGAATGCCTGAATATGCAACCCCAATTCCTAAATAGTTGGGACAAAGTGTAAGTTGTGAATAAAATTAAAACGCAATGACTTTCAAATCACACCAGCCAGTATTTTGTTCACAATAGAACAGAGATAACAGCAAATGTCAAAACTGAGAAATTTTACAATTTTATCCACAAAATGAGCTCAATTCAAATTTGATGGCTGCTACAGGTCTCAAAAAAGTTGGGACGGGGGCCTGTTTACCATGGTGTAGCATCTCCTCTTCTTTTTAACACAGAGTGGAGGCATCTGGGCATTGAGGAGACAAGTTTCTTGAGTTTAGCCACTGGGATTTGCTCCCACTCTTGTTTAATACAGGCTTCCAGCTGCTGGAGAGTTTTGGGTCTCCTTTGACAAACTTTTCGTTTAATTAGGCGCCAAATGTTTTCAATCGGTGAAAGATCAGGACTGCAGGCAGGCCAATTCAGCACACGGACTCTTCTACTACGAAGCCATGCTGTTGTAATAGCTGCAGTATGTGTTTTTGCATTGTCCTGCTGAAATACACAAGGTCTTCCCTAGAATAGATGTCGTCTGGAGGGGAGCATATGTTGCTCTAAAACCTTTATATACCTTTCAGCATTCATAGTGCTTTTTAAAACATGCAAGTGTCCCACACCATATGCACTAATGCATCCCCAAACCATCAGAGATGCTGGCTTTTGAACTGAACGCTGATAACAGGAGGGGTGGTCTTTCTCCTCTTTAGCCCGGAGGGGACAACGCCCATGATTTCCAACAAGAATGTCAAATTTGGACTCGTCTGACCACAGGACACTTTGCCACTTTGCTACAATCCATTTTAAATGAGCCTTGGCCCACAGAACATGGCGGCGCTTCTGGATCATGCTCAACAATGGCTTCCTTTTTGCATGATAGAGTTTTAGGTGGCATCTGTGGATGGCACGGCGGACTATGTTTACAGACAGTGGTTTCTTGAAGTATTCCTGGGTGCATTTAGAAATGTCAATGACAGAATCATGCCGGTGAGTGATGCAGTGGCGTCTGAGGGTCCGAAGATCACGGGCATCTAGTGAAGGTCTTCGGCCTTGTCCCTAACGCACAGAGATTTTTCCAGTTTCTCTGAATCTTTTGATGATGTTATGCACTGTCGATGAGACCTCCAAAGCCTTTGCAATTTGACGTTGAGGAACATCGTTTTTAAAATATTCCACAATTGTTTTACGCAAGCCTTCACAGGTTGGAGAGTCTCTGGCCATCTTTACTTCTGAGAGACTCAGCCTCTCTAAGACATCCCTTTTATAGCCAATCATGTTACACACCTGATGCCAGTTAACTTAATTATTTGCTAAATGTTCTTTCAGCTGATTCTCTTTCATATGAATTGCATTTTCAGCCCTTTTTTGCCTGTGTCCCAACTTTTTTGAGACCTGTTGCAGCCAGAAAATTTGAAATAAGCTCATTTTATGGATAAAAATGTAAAATGTCTGAGTTTCAATATTTGAAATGTTATCTATGTTCTATTGTAAATAACTTATTGGCTCATGTGATCTGAAAGTCATTGCATTTTGATTTCATTCACAATTTACACTTCGTCCCAACTATTTCAGAATTGGGGTTGTATGACCAGATTATCCCAGCAATTGATTTTTTCTAATCCCTGAAGGCACAGGCATTTTCCAGGATGACAATGCCTAGATTCATCAGACTCAGACTGTGAAAGGGCGGTTCAGTGAGCCTGAGGACCACAGATTCTTGACACTAACAGACTGAAAGTCTTAAACATGTGCAGAAGGTTTTTACCTTTTTACCTAGTTTCCCTCCAGACGTTTCAACAGGATCCCGGCCACAAATTAATGCAACTCTGGTCAGAAATAAATGTTGAAATATTGCATGAAATTGTTGAAACAGTGCTATGGTGACTGTGTACCTTGATTGAAGCGAAAGGCGGCCCAACAAAACATTAAAGCCACTGCAGAGCTGAACTGTTATGGGTTGAGCAGCATGTGCTTTAAAAACAGCAAGCAAATCTCGCACTTCCTGGAGTCTTTGTCTCCCTCTGCAGGTCATTGCTGAAGTTTTTTTTTTTTTTTGCATTTTGTAAGACCCGATCAATGTGGAAACTGAGGACAAAGATATTCGCAGGGCCTCTGAAATATTTCACCACAGTTCTAATCATGAAACTTTTATTGACACTCTGACACATTTTGTTTCAAGTAATTTCAAAAATAAAGAATTGTTGTACTTGAAGGCCACACTCAGAATAAAACGCCCGTGCATTTTGTAATCAAATGTTCTTCCATATGAAATGAGTGCATGCTAACGAATGAAACTTTGACGATTACCGAATTGAAATGCTGCTCTCAAATTTTGAGAAGTTTGTTTGTATTGAAGACTGACAAAAGCAGCACTAGCGAATGATACCGTATATTCAACCGCTCAGCACATTTTAACTGAAGTCACAACTCAATTCATTGCAACTTACTTTACAGAAGTCCGACAGAAACAATATAAATGTAAATCTATTTAATATTGAATACAAAATGAGAAGATAAGGCTCAATGGATGTTTTTTTTCCTGCTTGGAGGAGAAGCCGGGCTCTTGGGAGGCAGGAATAGAGTCGGAGGGAGGGGTGAGGTGAGGGGGGAGGTCATCTGAAGAGCAGGTAATCATTCAGCTGTGCAGGCAAGGGCAGATTGGACACTGCATGGAGTCGCATCCTTCCAAGAGAGTCGCGTATACTGAGCCGACACAGCTGAGGGAGAGACGCAGGGCCTGAAGGACAGAGAGCAAAGTTATGACACAGCTGAGGGAGAGATTCAAATTGCTTTGAGATTTTTGCACAATGTGCTATTTCATTTGAATGTATCAACAGGACTTTAATATAATATATAATGTATGCCAAAGCATTTGCAGTTGTTCAGAGACCCAGCCAATGCAACCCATAACATAACATGAGTGGCGAGAACAGGCCGAACAGCCCAACTAGGCTCGCCAGTTTCTTTTGACTATTGTGAATATATCACTTCAGATACTCAATGTCTCAATGGTATCTAGCTTTAAGTCAAGCCTGCTCTTGAAAACTCCCAAGGTTTCTGCCTCAACAATATGGTCAGGGAAGCTATTCCATACTGAGATTACTCTCTGGGTGAAAAAATATTTCCTAATATCAGTGCCAAATTTACCTTTGGTCAACTTCCATTTGTGACCCCGAGTTCTACTAACAACACTTGGTCGAAGGAATCCTATATAATTCACTTTGTTAATCCCTTCAACATATTTAAAGACCTCAATCAAATCACCCCTTAGTCTCCTTTTCCTAAGACGAAAGAGATTAAGGATCTTCAGCCTCTTCTCATAGCTTTCATCTTTTATACCCGGAATTAGCTTAGTGGCTCTTCTCTGAACTTTCTCTAAAGCCTCTATGTCTTTCTTAAAGTATGGTCCCCAGAACTGTACACTATACTCTAGATGTGGTCTGACGAATGTGTTGTACAAAAGAAGCATCACCTCCCTGGATTTGAACTCAATACTTTTGGCAATGTATCCCAGCATCCGATTGGCTTTTTTAACTGCTACGGCACAATGGCTAGAACCTGTGAGGGTTTGGTAAACAATCACTCCCAGATCTTTTTCCTGTGGAGCACATTCCAGTTTAAAACCTCCAATAAAGTAATCCTGTCCAATGTTTTTATTACCTACATGTACTACTTTACATTTCGCTACATTAAATCCAGTTTTGTTAAATGCAGTTTTGACAGCAAAACATGATGTTCTTGGCTGATTCACCAGAGTGCTCATTAGACAGCCCTTAGTGGTAAATATTTATTTGTTACCTGTTCACACAATACAAGCAAAAAAATGAAAAAAACAAATTAAATGTTATGTCTGGTGCTTTTTCCTGAAATAAAGCAGTATAAACCCTGCAATTTCATGCTGGTCTGGCTGAAATAGTCCTTCTGTTCAATCATCCTGTGAATGACAGGGCCTCTCCATCCAAATATTCAAACTGAAAATTCTGAGGGAAATGTTGCAGTCATAGTTTTCCTTTGTGCCGAGCCATTCAATATCATCTCCGAAGGGCCAATGTGGGTGCAGCTTTCATTCCAACCAAGCAGTTACACACCTGATTCTGCTAATCAAGCTCAATCGCAAAGACACTCGGGGTTGATTTGTATATCAGGTGTGTAACTGCTTAATCTCGGTGAGGTTGAACTGCCCTGTCATCGTGGGCCCAATGAGATGGATCTATTGTATCTTGGAAACATATTTTATTCATTTGCAGAAATGAAGAGTAACATATTTGATGTATTTCTCTCCAAATATATGCTGGTATCAGAAAAATCTCACAGTAAAAAAAATAAACATTTCAACGCCCCCCACACACAAAATGTCAGAAACAAGAGCACCGGAGAAAGCCAAACAGACTCTCAGAACACAAGTGTGGTGCAGATCAAAAATACCCTAAAAACCGACTCCGTTCAACGTTTTAAACCCAGCAAAATCACCTTCAGGAATCCAACAGGGAGAGAAAAGGCTGAGAAAAGGTCAAGCTGCAAATGTAGGATGTGCATGAGTGTCCTAGTGTGTGTGCATTACGTGAGCGTATGAATACTTTCGTGGATACGCATTTATGACAGTGCGAGTCCGTGTGCTGTACATGCACAACGCACCGTTTCGCTGGATGAGTGCTCTCTGCACACGGCTGTTGGGCGCTGCGAGCTCCACAGGTCTCTCCCCCATGCGATTCCTCCTCCACACGTCCGCACCGTAGTCAGTCAGCAGCTCCACCACCCGCACGCTGGTCTTACGAGCAGCAGCATGCAGGGGCGTGTCCTGGGCCAGGCCCAGATGGACACTGGCTCCTGTAAACCAGGATGGGAGATTAAACATTATATTCAACTCTGCCTCATATTAAAAAGCTCCGGCTAAAGTTGCTTTCACGCCGGACGCGAAACGAATTTCTGCGCGACAGATTACATTCAAAGTCAACGCGAATACACGCGTTTCGCGTGTATTCGCGTCTTTGAAATGTAATCTGTCGCGCAAAAAATTCACTTCGCGTCCGGTGTGAAAGCAGCTTAACAGAGAATTATCACGCTTGTGATGTTTTTATTTGAGTCAAAGTCCCACCCAGGCGCAGAAGTATCTCGACGCAATCCATGTTCTCGTGAGAGCAGGCAGCGTACAGAGGGGTGCCGTGCAGGGCGTTTTCCTCGTCGATGTCCACTCCATTGGCCAGTAAAATCTCCATGCATTTTGTGTGACCTGGTCAGCACAGAACAGACCAATCAGCAGCTGGTCACAAACCGCAAAGTTTCTATCCTCTTCAGCCCAACCGCATATTTCTTCAGCTGAAGTACCGAAGAGACCAAATAGCTGAGTATAAAAATTTGGCATCCACTGTTTTTAGCTTATCGGCTCTTTGGGCCGATAAGCTATTAAAAAGGACATCTAAAGTCGATTCCCATTGTTTTTGTTTATCGGCCAATCAGCGAGCCGCACCTGCGCAAACGAACCAAAATAGAAGAATTATCTACGCATACATTGGTCGATGAATGAAACTGGTCATGTGACAATGCAAAATGTCAACAAAAGCAAGTGATTTGTTGGCAAACATTGGACGTTCAACGTCCCGTCTGAGAATCGACTTTAGATGCCCTTTAACGTTTTTCATCCGTCGTCCAGAACATTTCTTATATTTTTTTGGCCTGATGAATTTTCCTGTTAATTTGCCATAACATGCTACTAGACCATACCTCCAGATTTTGGATTGAATCATTTTTGCCTGTTTTAAGGGCCTTTGAAATTTTGACCCCAATGTTAAAAGATAGGACATAGACATAGAAATTTCAGAAAAATTATTTCTCACAAACTGTCTGATAACTTTTTTTCAGGCAATCAACTCACCTTGGTACCTTTAATGTACAGTGTGAGCGCCATTTTGATTGAAGTAACGAAAGAAGGTCTAGTGGGGGCGCTGTACTTTAACATTGGGTCTCTTGGAGAATACACAAAATGGCCTATGGATGCCAAATGGTTGCAGATAGAGCTAAAGTCTGTTTTACTGACATATAATAAGTCATATATGACCTATATTTGCAGCGTTAAAGTTGACCTCAGATGACCTTGAAAGGTCAAACTTGAGGTCAACCAAAATGTTAAAATTTTTAAAGGCCTCTAGGCTTGAAAATATTGAAGATGGAGTATATATGCGTTTACAACGCCTGTTGGAAGTCATAGATGAACTTTCATTTGGTGATCTAGAACTTGACCTTCGGTGACCTTCGAAGGGCAAACTTGACTTAGTGAAATTTCAATGACTTCTATCGCCGAAATGATCACAGATAGAGTCTAGGTTTGTATACGAGACATATAGGAAGTCGTATTTGAACTTTCATTTGGTGACCTTCAGCTTGACCTTCAATGACTTACAAATTTCAAACTTGATATAGAGAATGACTTTCATCACCAAAATGGTAACAGATAGAGTATGGGTTTGTATCAGGGACATATAGGAAGTCATACATGAACTTATTTGGTGACCTGCAAATGTAAAACTGGACATAGTGGAATTTCAATGACTTGCATCACCAAAAAGGTCACAGATAGAGCGAAGGTTTGTATTGGAGACATACAGAAAGACATTTATGAAGTCCATTTGGCAACCTCAACTTGAACTTTAGTGACCCTTAATGATCAAAATTGACATGGTTAATTTTCCATGACTTTTATCACCAAACCTAGAGGCACATAGGATGTCATATACATGTATGTGAACTTTCATTTAGTGACCTTGAACTTGACCTTTGAAGGTAAAACTTCACATGAAATTCTCATAACTTGTATCACCACAGTAAGATTGCTTGTCGGTAAGCTATGGGACCCTTGGATTGTTTTTACAATTCCAGCGTTACTGCACATCAAGCTATACTTAAAATGTCACTTTTTCTTGGAATAACTTATAAGAATAATGTATTTAATACGTGATGGCTAAAATATAATAATGATATGCAGACTGATATTTTGTGAAAACGCAGCTTAGTGAAATGTTTGTGGTAATCCTTCATAAGCAGCAAAATTACACTGGAGTGCTTGGTGATGGATTACAGTCAACTCCCTGGAACAGAGTGATGTTTTGATGGGAGCGAACGCAGAGGGAGGTATGAACTAACCTATGAGACCAACTCAGTCATCAATGCAGTAATTACCACCAAAATTAACTTATATCGCAAGCACTTATGTAACAGTGGTGCTGTTCCTAGTTTCAGCATGAATAACACAGCTGATTCCCTTTTGGCCTGAGCGAGGGAAACTATAGAAAACTGAATTGTGCAAAAAGGAATAAACTAAATTTCCCATCTAAAAATTTGTGAGCCTGTGAATGTTACTGTGGTGCCGTCAGCGAATTTCGGAAATGCAGGGTGGCAGGGGAAGACTTATATATTCATGAAAGAACCACTTCCTGACTGGCTTATTGAAGC